>OX336389.2:906810149-908010149 GCA_946902985.2 Meconema thalassinum
ATCCTTCTAAATAACGAAAGAAGTGAAACATAGCTCACAGCAAAGTGATGGTGACTGATAGCCATGGTTTTACACAAGGGGAAGATAGTTTTCGAGAAAGAGTTTAAGCAATTACCTGCTATAAAAAATGACATGAGAAGGTAAACGAAATAACACAAAGCAAGGCGAACTTGAATTGCCATTTTGTGCGGGAAGAAGGAAAAACCATTTAAACAACTTACAGAGGTAGCGTAGTTGTTCACGATGAGACATCGTTTCGACAAGTGTTTTTTCAAAAATATTGAGATCTGAAACATGAGCATTCTCTTTTCCAGAAATGGGATTTATGTCAGCTGTAACGAAATGACATTGCGCTTTGGTTTGAACACTGGGATATTGGATTTCACCAGTAATAACCCAACCAAAATCGGTGTCTCTGGCGACCACGGTTGAAGATAACTTGCGTGTTTGTTTGCGAAGGCACTTCCAAAAAACATTGGCACTGAAAAGTACATCAATGGGACCTTGAGCATTAAACTGAGGATCGGCTAACCTTAAGTGCGAGGGAATGTTTAATCCGGAGGTATTGATAGAGTGACTTGGAGTGTCCTTGCCAATACTGGTAAGAATGAGACAGTTTAAATAAGATTGGTGTTTCTTTGGCAAACGTCTCTGATTTTCAATTTTGAAGACTGCAAAACTTGAGTTTTCAAATTGTCAATGCCGGTCACACTGATAGAAGTAGGCGATGATGAAAGACCTAGTTTTTTAATCCACGATTGCGAAACAAAATTATGAGTTGAAGCGGAATCGAGAAGACCACGGGTTCTAAACCAATTTCCAAATTTATCTTGGATTTCGAATTGTACAGTGGTCAAAAGGGTTTGCGCACTATGAAAAGTTTCGGCGTTGGAAATGCAGGAAGAAGCATTAGTTTGTTCGGAGCTGCTCTGCATGGAGCTTGAAGAGGCAGGTACTGATGACCTCGATTTATCGTGAACGTGCAATAAAGAATGATGCGGTTTTTTGCAATGAAAACAGAGATTGGATGACGTACATTTTGAAGAAGAATGCTTAGGTGACAAGCAGTTGAAACAATGTTTGCTATTCAAGACAACTTCCTTCGATCTTCGACAGACAATTCTTTAAAGGATTTGCACAAATACAATGTGTGAAGCTTTTTACAGAGCGTGCATTTTAACGATTTGTTGAGCGGCCTGATTTGTTCTCTTGCATGATTGAAAGAAGAACGGGGTTGCTTGTTCTCGACAGATGGGGGCTGATGTCCCTTTGAAGAAGCAAGGTTTTTCTCAAAAATTTGACACTGCTGATTCGTTTCGACCTTTTCGCACTGAAATGCGAGTGCTGTAAGGACTTGGCATCGGCTGTTAAGAAACGAGATTAAGTGTTCGAAGGAAAATTCTTCCTTGCGAGCGAGTTCAATTTCCCAAGCCTTTTAAGTTGAAAAATCGAATCTTGATGTAGCCAGATGAATGAGTATGGTGTCCCATGTTTGGACAGGCTGCTTAAGTTGGTATAATGCTCTGACATTCAACTGTATAGAGTCCAACAGGTTTCTTAAAGAGGTGACGTCATTAGGTTTGACGGCTGGCAGGCTGAAGAGACAGCGTATGTGGTGAGCTACACTTAAACGTAAATTGCCATATCTCTCTTTAAGGAGATTAAAGGCGATGTGGTAGTTGTCTGCGCTTAAAGGCAGTGACTCCACTAAGGCTAAGGCCTCAGATTCCAAAGACGTACGAAGGAAATAACATTTATGTATGTCAGGGATCTCAGTATTTTCATGAATTAGGGAGCAGTAAAGTTCGTAAAAGAATACCATTCACCTTCCTTGCCTGAGAAGTGCGGTAGGCTTATCTTAGGAAGTAACGGTTTCGGTTTGTTCTCGTGAACTGAAGCGGGTGCGAACTGGGCCGGATTGATGACCCTAGTGTCCGGTTCTGAGATATTGCGGATCAGTTGGTGGGCCTTTGCAATCCCTTCAAAGTACAAGGGTTCGACTTCGTCCCGATCCGATTGAAGTTCTGGGCAAGCGGATTCAATCTCGGTTTGAATTTGATCATAATAATCATAAGACCGTTCGTACAACTTAAGGCGATGTGTCAAGATGTCTAAATCACACTCGGCGGGATTTAATTTGTTGACGAAATTTCTGAATCTGGTGAGTTGCCCTTTATAGGAAGAACGTCTAGCAATAAGAGTTTCATCTTTTTCAGTAGGAGCCATGACAAAAAGAATAAATTGAAATACAACTCACGAAACTGTAGAACCTTGGAGATGCTGTCAAGTTTGCAGCAGCGAATGGGTAGAAAGAATGGACACACCATAGGAGACAGGAGCGGCCTCTTTCCCGTTCACAGGCTTTGCATGATGTAATTATAGCTGAAAAATTCAACACAGATATTAGTAATATGCAAAGTATTGTCAAATGACACTTTTTTTTAAGAAAAAAGAAAAAATGGGCTCTCCCGGGTTTCGGCACCAAATTTTTGGGTAGTTTATTGGCTGAGGAATAACCCACCCACCAAGGGAAGATGATTAAAAAAAGGAAGTAGATTTTGGATTGGAGAAAAAGGATAGAAAGATAGGAGGAGAGTCCCACAAAATTAATAAGTTTAACTTTAAAACACACTTAAAGGTGGTTGCCACCGAAAATCCGCTTTCGGATACCTAAAATGAGTAAGGACTTGGTCTAAGCTGACGAGAAACACAGATAGAACTTGGGCGGTTTGCAAGAGAGTGGCTTTCGTATAATCCCTCTCAAGCATATATAAAACTACTATAGGGAAGGGTGATGGTCTGGCAAGACTGATAGTAACAAATTTACTGTATGTCTTCTCAAAGAAATTAGGTTTTACAAAATAATTCGAAGAATGCCAATGATTTAACTCAGGTTTGGTATTTCCAATTTCCAAAATTATGGAGTTCCTGTAAGGGCGACCAAGTGTCTCTAAGAAGGAAAATGATAAAAGATTATGCCTTATGGAGTAATCTTGGTAAATGAACCAATGGTTGCATTGGAAAATGGCTAAGCTTTTACTCAGCGAGGAGCCGGCTAAAAGTTTAGACAAAAGGAAACACTTATCTTTTAGAAAACTGACCATAAGTTTTCGGAGAGGGTCTCCACAAGCAGGTAGCTGGCTTAGCGAGCTTTACTTGCCTTACTGGCCAATTAGAATTAGCTATTAAAGCTAAAAAGAACTTTAGTGAGGTGAAAATTAAGAGTTCTTGCTCAAATGCAACAAATGGTGAAAGCCCTATTGATGATTTTAATGTCATTGAGTGAGGAGAGTCAAGGAAGACAGGATTTTGCCTAAACTTTGTATTCGTAAATGAAAAAGCGAAAGGAAACGCTTCATTTATTTAACAATTCAAAGAAGTTTGAGAAAATTAACAAGCGTGTAATATAATTTTGACAAACATAGTTCATTTGAACTTTTTAACAAATGGGGTCGCAGACCTCTCAACATTAAACGTTTGCTCCAGGCAATTGACAATTTACAAAGTTTCAAACCTTACATGTTTCTAAAATCTTGATAAGATTTAAACAAATCAACAATGAAGTAATTAAAGTTTGAACGTGAATTGGAGTACAAAGAGTGCACCTTAAGAAATTCTTGAGAGAATGTTCTAGAGAAAGTGACAACTTCGAAAATAACAATAATAAAAACATGAAGAATAAAATGGAAGTTTCTACAACTTCTTATATTTAAACAGAATTACTATATGAGAATTATACAAAAGAGAGCAGGTCACTTACTGTGAAACCTGAAGAAAGTTAAAAGGAAGGTTCTAGACTTCCCAAGTTTGAGCAGGAATCACTAGCCAAATGGGACAGTTTCCATTTCGTGAAACCTGAACATGACTCGCTCAAGAGTTTAAAGAATTGTTTTCCCTGATTATAGGAAAGGAACAATGTGAATTTGAATCGTGTGTCACACACGTAATTATACAGAATTTAATTAATGTTAAACTAGCAAAGTTGGAAGGGCACTTCGTAAGTGACACCTTATTGAAACAGACCTAAATTTAAAAGTTTATTAAAGATTGTTAGTAAGAGGTTTAGGAAAGAGAAATAGGGATGGAGGAAAAAATGTTCATGGCCGTATTTAATATAAACGGACGATCGCGACGCGGTAGAAAAGTGGAACAAGCACTGATTATCACTATGGTCTGTAAAGATTGATGCAAAGTTCACTGTAGAAACTCGAAAGTTCATGAGAAAGAAAGTTTTTACAATGCTGAAAAGAACTGGTTGCACTAGGTAGGCGAGAGTCTATTGCTGGAGAAAATGGTGGATTCCAGTTAAATGCGCCATAGAACATCCCAACGGTGGACGAAAGTTAGCTATTGCAGTAATTTAAGGAGGATTCCTCATTTTAACTAGTATTTTCACAAGTGAGTGAAGAATACCTGACGGCAAGCCTCGCAGATAGAGTACCAGATCTGGAAAGTTCCAGAACGATCTTTATAGAAGAGTGGAGTCAAAGTTAATCCAGCGGAGGAACTAACTTTATAATTTATAGACAGCGGGTATTAGATAATATCCCACGTAGTGAGAAGATTTCTCATTTAAATAGCTTAAGAAAAGCTCTTTTTTAGTAAAGTTGGCTTATACAAGCAAAAGCTCAACATGGCAAATCCCACGAAGAATGATTTTTGCCCCAAAGTAAATAATTTCACACTGTCTATAAAAATATCATTAAAAGCACGTGGAAGTTAAAACCATGAAGATGAGGTTAAAACTTTTAAAATGGTACTTATCTTGATTTCATGTTGAAGGCGAAGTTCCGTATGACGACTACCTAGCCAACATGGCGTAGAAGAGTGTGTGCCTCTTGGTTTGAGGAGGCTAGCTCGAGAGGAGCTTTAACTGATCGAGTCAACTGCCGACGGAGAAGTGAGACCTGCTCAACGGAGCACGGAGGGACCAAGGAAGGGGAAAAGAGTGGGGGGTAGGAGACAAAAGGAGAACATATAAGCATTGCCAATGTTATAACAAAAAAATGATCTCTTGCTGAGCTGGTCTTCAAAAAGTTGATAACAGATGATACTAGCGCAGCATGGTGAGTAAAGAAGTAGACGTAGTCCTCTTGCTCAAGGAGAAAATAGCTGGCGATGGTAACAGGATCTGGTGGCCAAATGGATAAGTAAGTCCTCTCGCACCAGGAGGAATTGAGGAGCTTCAGAGATTCGCTGCGAGATGACGCTAGGGGGGTCATAGAATATATATCTGGAACAGACTCACAAAAGATATAAGCGACCTGAACCCCTAAGAGAAAACAGAAGATCACTGTTGGTGTTTGACAGAGAGGAAGGAAAGAACATGCAAAAGCATTGAAAATTATAATCTCTGGTACCGTGTATTCCAAGAATGCACCATACTGGGAGGGGCAGACACCAACAGCGAACAAGAAAAGCAAGTAAACATTTAAAGGTAATAAGCAATTGCGGAGAAGTAGTCTTGTGATCTGACCATTAGTGGTCAAAACTCTGACTACCCTGACTCTCCCATCTCTTCCAGAGTAACACTCGGTCACTCTACCCGAGATCCAGACTAAGGGGGGAGAAACTTCCCTAACTAAGACCAAGTCTCCCACTTTAATGTCGGGACTGGAAAGAAACCACTTCTGCCTCCGTTGCAAGGAAGTAAAATATTCCAAGTTCCATCTCTTCCAAAAGGAATTGCGGAGGGCTTCAAATTTACACCAAACAATAGGTAAATTAGAATCCCTGAAAGAATTGGGAAGAGGAGGAGGGGCAGAGAGAGAAGTGCGTGTAAGGAAGCGACCAGGTGTAAGTGGAAGGAGGTCATCAGGGTCATTAGAAAGCGGAGTTAATGAGAGAGAGTTAACGACATCTTCAATCACAAAATAACTAGAAGCTGAGGGAAATAAAGCACTAGTAAAGATTGCGATACGATGAGAAAGAAGAATTGACAAGTTTAAACAAAGCGTATAGAAACAAGAACATCTATTCAGGACAAGAATATACCAAATAAACAAAGAAACTATGCGAGTAGAAAGCAAGAACGCCATAGGTAACAACCTAGTAGCCATAAGCAATGACCTTAAGTCATAATAAGTATCAAAGGGGTTACTCAGAAAAATACTTAAGTCAGCGAGAAACGTGACATGACAAGTATAAATGCAAAAACACATCGAATGTGACGACGAGAAAAAGTAAGTTTGTTCATCAATGAACAATAAGATCGCAAAATATGTAAGCAGAGTACAATACATGAGCGCGTGAGAAATACGCAACGAAGTCTTGAAACAAGAATCGAAGCAGTTGTGGAATACGAGCGTGAGAAAGTGGGAGACGTAAGCAAGCGCGGCCTTGACCCACAGAGTACAGCGAGATGAGGAATATAAATAGCTGAAAGAGTCCTTAAGTGGAACAAGTTTATTTTGGGAAGTAGGTGAACGGCTTCTGTACTTGCAGTAGCGACTCGCCAGACAATGGTTGGCAATCAGCCAGAGTTGAGAT
Source organism: Meconema thalassinum (assembly GCA_946902985.2). Lineage (NCBI taxonomy): Eukaryota > Metazoa > Arthropoda > Insecta > Orthoptera > Tettigoniidae > Meconema > Meconema thalassinum. The sequence goes on from OX336389.2 coordinate 906,816,639, forward strand.
AAGAGAAACTTGTTTTGACCTTTGTCAAGCGTACAGGAAATAAACAACAACTTGGCGTTATCCAGGCTTGTATACAAACAAGTTCGAAAAACAAGCAGTTCAAAGTACACAAACACTAGTTGAATCAGCTGTAACTTAAAGCAGATATCCAGGTTGGGCGGCATGCAGTTAATCGTAACTTGGACGTGAAAAAACAATTTAAAGCCATAAGAAATAAAGTAGGAAATCAATTTCGCATGATTTTGAGGATCACGGAATCCGACAATTTTCGACAGGAAAAAGCTTAATTCTTCCGAGCAAAGAAGACAAGCTGGGACATTGAGAAGAAGGTTATGCATAAGAATAGTTATTCTAGATGTTAGGGAATTTAGATTTTCAAGCGGTTTCAAAAACGGCTTCCAATTGTGAGGAAGGGGGGGAGGAGCCGGCCGTGGCCATCCTTCTAAATAACGAAAGAAGTGAAACATAGCTCACAGCAAAGTGATGGTGACTGATAGCCATGGTTTTACACAAGGGGAAGATAGTTTTCGAGAAAGAGTTTAAGCAATTACCTGCTATAAAAAATGACATGAGAAGGTAAACGAAATAACACAAAGCAAGGCGAACTTGAATTGCCATTTTGTGCGGGAAGAAGGAAAAACCATTTAAACAACTTACAGAGGTAGCGTAGTTGTTCACGATGAGACATCGTTTCGACAAGTGTTTTTCAAAAATATTGAGATCTGAAACATGAGCATTCTCTTTTCCAGAAATGGGATTTATGTCAGCTGTAACGAAATGACATTGCGCTTTGGTTTGAACACTGGGATATTGGATTTCACCAGTAATAACCCAACCAAAATCGGTGTCTCTGGCGACCACGGTTGAAGATAACTTGCGTGTTTGTTTGCGAAGGCACTTCCAAAAAACATTGGCACTGAAAAGTACATCAATGGGACCTTGAGCATTAAACTGAGGATCGGCTAACCTTAAGTGCGAGGGAATGTTTAATCCGGAGGTATTGATAGAGTGACTTGGAGTGTCCTTGCCAATACTGGTAAGAATGAGACAGTTTAAATTAAGATTGGTGTTTCTTTGGCAAACGTCTCTGATTTTCAATTTTGAAGACTGCAAAACTTGAGTTTTCAAATTGTCAATGCCGGTCACACTGATAGAAGTAGGCGATGATGAAAGACCTAGTTTTTTAATCCACGATTGCGAAACAAAATTATGAGTTGAAGCGGAATCGAGAAGACCACGGGTTCTAAACCAATTTCCAAATTTATCTTGGATTTCGAATTGTACAGTGGTCAAAAGGGTTTGCGCACTATGAAAAGTTTCGGCGTTGGAAATGCAGGAAGAAGCATTAGTTTGTTCGGAGCTGCTCTGCATGGAGCTTGAAGAGGCAGGTACTGATGACCTCGATTTATCGTGAACGTGCAATAAAGAATGATGCGGTTTTTTGCAATGAAAACAGAGATTGGATGACGTACATTTTGAAGAAGAATGCTTAGGTGACAAGCAGTTGAAACAATGTTTGCTATTCAAGACAAACTTCCTTCGATCTTCGACAGACAATTCTTTAAAGGATTTGCACAAATACAATGTGTGAAGCTTTTTACAGAGCGTGCATTTTAACGATTTGTTGAGCGGCCTGATTTGTTCTCTTGCATGATTGAAAGAAGAACGGGGTTGCTTGTTCTCGACAGATGGGGGCTGATGTCCCTTTGAAGAAGCAAGGTTTTTCTCAAAAATTTGACACTGCTGATTCGTTTCGACCTTTTCGCACTGAAATGCGAGTGCTGTAAGGACTTGGCATCGGCTGTTAAGAAACGAGATTAAGTGTTCGAAGGAAAATTCTTCCTTGCGAGCGAGTTCAATTTCCCAAGCCTTTAAAGTTGAAAAATCGAATCTTGATGTAGCCAGATGAATGAGTATGGTGTCCCATGTTTGGACAGGCTGCTTAAGTTGGTATAATGCTCTGACATTCAACTGTATAGAGTCCAACAGGTTTCTTAAAGAGGTGACGTCATTAGGTTTGACGGCTGGCAGGCTGAAGAGACAGCGTATGTGGCGAGCTACACTTAAACGTAAATTGCCATATCTCTCTTTAAGGAGATTAAAGGCGATGTGGTAGTTGTCTGCGCTTAAAGGCAGTGACTCCACTAAGGCTAAGGCCTCAGATTCCAAAGACGTACGAAGGAAATAAAATTTATGTATGTCAGGGATCTCAGTATTTTCATGAATTAGGGAGCAGTAAAGTTCGTAAAAAGAATACCATTCACCTTCCTTGCCTGAGAAGTGCGGTAGGCTTATCTTAGGAAGTAACGGTTTCGGTTTGTTCTCGTGAACTGAAGCGGGTGCGAACTGGGCCGGATTGATGACCCTAGTGTCCGGTTCTGAGATATTGCGGATCAGTTGGTGGGCCTTTGCAATCCCTTCAAAGTACAAGGGTTCGACTTCGTCCCGATCCGATTGAAGTTCTGGGCAAGCGGATTCAATCTCGGTTTGAATTTGATCATAATAATCATAAGACCGTTCGTACAACTTAAGGCGATGTGTCAAGATGTCTAAATCACACTCGGCGGGATTTAATTTGTTGACGAAATTTCTGAATCTGGTGAGTTGCCCTTTATAGGAAGAACGTCTAGCAATAAGAGTTTCATCTTTTTCAGTAGGAGCCATGACAAAAAGAATAAATTGAAATACAACTCACGAAACTGTAGAACCTTGGAGATGCTGTCAAGTTTGCAGCAGCGAATGGGTAGAAAGAATGGGACACACCATAGGAGACAGGAGCGGCCTCTTTCCCGTTCACAGGCTTTGCATGATGTAATTATAGCTGAAAAATTCAACACAGATATTAGTAATATGCAAAGTATTGTCAAATGACACTTTTTTTTAAGAAAAAAGAAAAAATGGGCTCTCCCGGGTTTCGGCACCAAATTTTTGGGTAGTTTATTGGCTGAGGAATAACCCACCCACCAAGGGAAGATGATTAAAAAAAGGAAGTAGATTTTGGATTGGAGAAAAAGGATAGAAAGATAGGAGGAGAGTCCCACAAAATTAATAAGTTTAACTTTAAACACACTTAAAGGTGGTTGCCACCGAAAATCCGCTTTCGGATACCTAAAATGAGTAAGGACTTGGTCTAAGCTGACGAGAAACACAGATAGAACTTGGGCGGTTTGCAAGAGAGTGGCTTTCGTATAATCCCTCTCAAGCATATATAAAACTACTATAGGGAAGGGTGATGGTCTGGCAAGACTGATAGTAACAAATTTACTGTATGTCTTCTCAAAGAAATTAGGTTTTACAAAATAATTCGAAGAATGCCAATGATTTAACTCAGGTTTGGTATTTCCAATTTCCAAAATTATGGAGTTCCTGTAAGGGCGACCAAGTGTCTCTAAGAAGGAAAATGATAAAAGATTATGCCTTATGGAGTAATCTTGGTAAATGAACCAATGGTTGCATTGGAAAATGGCTAAGCTTTTACTCAGCGAGGAGCCGGCTAAAAGTTTAGACAAAAGGAAACACTTATCTTTTAGAAAACTGACCATAAGTTTTCGGAGAGGGTCTCCACAAGCAGGTAGCTGGCTTAGCGAGCTTTACTTGCCTTACTGGCCAATTAGAATTAGCTATTAAAGCTAAAAAGAACTTTAGTGAGGTGAAAATTAAGAGTTCTTGCTCAAATGCAACAAATGGTGAAAGCCCTATTGATGATTTTAATGTCATTGAGTGAGGAGAGTCAAGGAAGACAGGATTTTGCCTAAACTTTGTATTCGTAAATGAAAAAGCGAAAGGAAACGCTTCATTTATTTAACAATTCAAAGAAGTTTGAGAAAATTAACAAGCGTGTAATATAATTTTGACAAACATAGTTCATTTGAACTTTTTAACAAATGGGGTCGCAGACCTCTCAACATTAAACGTTTGCTCCAGGCAATTGACAATTTACAAAGTTTCAAACCTTACATGTTTCTAAAATCTTGATAAGATTTAAACAAATCAACAATGAAGTAATTAAAGTTTGAACGTGAATTGGAGTACAAAGAGTGCACCTTAAGAAATTCTTGAGAGAATGTTCTAGAGAAAGTGACAACTTCGAAAATAACAATAATAAAAACATGAAGAATAAAATGGAAGTTTCTACAACTTCTTATATTTAAACAGAATTACTATATGAGAATTATACAAAAGAGAGCAGGTCACTTACTGTGAAACCTGAAGAAAGTTAAAAGGAAGGTTCTAGACTTCCCAAGTTTGAGCAGGAATCACTAGCCAAATGGGACAGTTTCCATTTCGTGAAACCTGAACATGACTCGCTCAAGAGTTTAAAGAATTGTTTTCCCTGATTATAGGAAAGGAACAATGTGAATTTGAATCGTGTGTCACACACGTAATTATACAGAATTTAATTAATGTTAAACTAGCAAAGTTGGAAGGGCACTTCGTAAGTGACACCTTATTGAAACAGACCTAAATTTAAAAGTTTATTAAAGATTGTTAGTAAGAGGTTTAGGAAAGAGAAATAGGGATGGAGGAAAAAATGTTCATGGCCGTATTTAATATAAACGGACGATCGCGACGCGGTAGAAAAGTGGAACAAGCACTGATTATCACTATGGTCTGTAAAGATTGATGCAAAGTTCACTGTAGAAACTCGAAAGTTCATGAGAAAGAAAGTTTTTACAATGCTGAAAAGAACTGGTTGCACTAGGTAGGCGAGAGTCTATTGCTGGAGAAAATGGTGGATTCCAGTTAAATGCGCCATAGAACATCCCAACGGTGGACGAAAGTTAGCTATTGCAGTAATTTAAGGAGGATTCCTCATTTTAACTAGTATTTTCACAAGTGAGTGAAGAATACCTGACGGCAAGCCTCGCAGATAGAGTACCAGATCTGGAAAGTTCCAGAACGATCTTTATAGAAGAGTGGAGTCAAAGTTAATCCAGCGGAGGAACTAACTTTATAATTTATAGACAGCGGGTATTAGATAATATCCCACGTAGTGAGAAGATTTCTCATTTAAATAGCTTAAGAAAAGCTCTTTTTTAGTAAAGTTGGCTTATACAAGCAAAAGCTCAACATGGCAAATCCCACGAAGAATGATTTTTGCCCCAAAGTAAATAATTTCACACTGTCTATAAAAAATATCATTAAAAGCACGTGGAAGTTAAAACCATGAAGATGAGGTTAAAACTTTTAAAATGGTACTTATCTTGATTTCATGTTGAAGGCGAAGTTCCGTATGACGACTACCTAGCCAACATGGCGTAGAAGAGTGTGTGCCTCTTGGTTTGAGGAGGCTAGCTCGAGAGGAGCTTTAACTGATCGAGTCAACTGCCGACGGAGAAGTGAGACCTGCTCAACGGAGCACGGAGGGACCAAGGAAGGGGAAAAGAGTGGGGGGTAGGAGACAAAAGGAGAACATATAAGCATTGTCAATGTTATAACAAAAAAATGATCTCTTGCTGAGCTGGTCTTCAAAGAGTTGATAACAGATGATACTAGCGCAGCATGGTGAGTAAAGAAGTAGACGTAGTCCTCTTGCTCAAGGAGAAAATAGCTGGCGATGGTAACAGGATCTGGTGGCCAAATGGATAAGTAAGTCCTCTCGCACCAGGAGGAATTGAGGAGCTTCAGAGATTCGCTGCGAGATGACGCTAGGGGGGTCATAGAATATATATCTGGAACAGACTCACAAAAGATATAAGCGACCTGAACCCCTAAGAGAAAACAGAAGATCACTGTTGGTGTTTGACAGAGAGGAAGGAAAGAACATGCAAAAGCATTGAAAATTATAATCTCTGGTACCGTGTATTCCAAGAATGCACCAGTAGCCAAGAAAATAGAAGGAAAGGAGCATCAAGGATCACAATGATAGAATGAAATACAGGGTTATTACAAATGATTGAAGCGATTTCACAGCTCTACAATAACTTTATTATTTGAGATATTTCAACAATGCTTTGCACACACATACAAAAACTCAAAAAGTTTTCTTTAGGCATTCACAAATGTTCGATATGTGCCCCTTTAGTGATTCGGCAGACATCAAGCCGATAATCAAGTTCATCCCACACTCGGCACAGCATGTCCCCATCAATGAGTTCGAAAGCATCGTTGATGCGAGCTCGCAGTTCTGGCACGTTTCTTGGTAGAGGAGGCTTAAACACTGAATCTTTCACATAACCCCACAGAAAGAAATCGCATGGGGTTAAGTCGGGAGTGCGTGGAGGCCATGACATGAATTGCTGATCATGATCTCCACCACGACCGATCCATCGGTTTTCCAATCTCCTGTTTAAAAAATGCCGAACATCATGATGGAAGTGCGGTGGAGCACCATCCTGTTGAAAGATGAAGTCGGCGCTGTCGGTCTCCAGTTGTGGCATGAGCCAATTTTCCAGAGTGTCCAGATACACGTGTCCTGTAACGGTTTTTTCGCAGAAGAAAAAGGGGCCGTAAACATTAAACCGTGAGATTGCACAAAACACGTTAACTTTTGGTGAATTGCGAATGTGCTGCACGAATGCGTGAGGATTCTCTACCGCCCAGATTCGCACATTGTGTCTGTTCACTTCACCATTAAGAAAAAGTGTTGCTTCATCACTGAAAACAAGTTTCGCACAGAATGCATTCCCTTCCATGAGCTGTAGCAACCGCGCCGAAAATTCAAAGCGTTTGACTTTGTCATCGGGTGTCAGGGCTTGTAGCAATTGTAAACGGTAAGGCTTCTGCTTTAGCCTTTTCCGTAAGGTTTTCCAAACCGTCGGCTGTGGTACGTTTAGCTCCCTGCTTGCTTTATTCGTCGACTTCCGCGGGCTACGCGTGAAACTTGCGCGCACGCGGTCAACCGTTTCTACGCTCACTGCAGGCCGACCCGTTGATTTCCCCTTACAGAGGCATCCAGAATCTTTAAACTGCGCATACCATCTCCGAATGGAGTTAGCAGTTGGTGGATCTTTGTTGAACTTCGTCCTGAAGTGTCGTTGCACTGTTATGACTGACTGATGTGAGTGCATTTCAAGCACGACATATGCTTTCTCGGCTCCTGTCGCCATTTTGTCTCACTGCGCTCTCGAGCGCTCTGGCGGCAGAAACCTGAAGTGCGGCTTCAGCCAAACAAAACTTTATGAGTTTTTCTACGTATCTGTAGTGAGTCGTGACCATATGTCAATGAATGGAGCTACAGTGAATTTATGAAATCGCTTCAATCATTTGTAATAGCCCTGTATATCCTCTTGTAGAAATGACATCTAGGAATCCAGCAGCACTTGTGAGGGAGGGCAAGTGACTGGGCTCACTGATTTGGCTCAAGCTGTTTGAGTAGAAGCAGTTACATGCCCCATTCAAATTCTTAGATTATCTCGCCAGAGTGGGTCATAGAAAAGGTAAAACACAAAAGATTTTCAAGTAGAAATTGTGTTTAATAAGTCAATGGCGTACCTCAGTGGTCAAGCGAGCTGTCTGGCAACACGCCGGATTGGGTTCGATTCCCCTGCTACAGTTTTCTTGTTTCTTCTTTTTTTATATGAGGAATTTAGACCCAAACACCTGACTGAATTTCTTAAAGCACATGAACAGGGAACATCAACAGTACTCATTAAGGGACTTAAATAATCAACTTAACATCAATTTAGTGAACTACATACAACAAAGGATGTGGTCTAACTGTTGGTGTTCATGACCTAACAGTCAAAACAGAAGTAGATATTTCGATTTTGATTTGACCATGTATGGGTCAACACTAGCACTCGTAGTGATAGATATAGTGAAATACATACGACAAAGGATGTGGTCTAACACTTGGTGTTCCTGTATTGTTTGAACGAAACCATACAAGTTTTGTCTGTCTTCGTCTTCTGTTGGTGAGGTTTGAGTTTTTAAAGTACAGTAACTTCATTTGTACAGTGAGTTCCTCTCATGCATTGGCCGGCCAGCGCATCGAGCATATCTGCCTCCCGTTGACTGATCACTTCCTGTTCTGGCCCGTGCTTATAACGTGTATAAAGTTAGTGTTGACCTGTCGCTCTAACTGTTCTTGAGTTGTGTAGTGTTACTTTGGGGTATAATTCTCATAATGCCTCCATGTGTGTACACGGTAGAGGAAAGGGTATTTACGTACGATAATTATGTGAAAACAGTGTCTTGCAAGGAAGTCGTTAGACGTTTCATAACACATTTTCCAGGTGTGCGCCCTCCACATAGAGAGACCTGCGGAAACTCGTAAACAAATTGAGAGAAACTGGTTCTTTACTCGATAAGAAGTGAAGTGTTAAAAAACGTGTACTTAATGAGGGAAAAGTAAATGAAATCTCATAAAGATTACAGCATACGCCCACAATATCCCTAAGACGACTTGGACAAGAAGCCGGGGTTTCGAGAGCTCAGCATGGCGGGCTACGAAATGTTGAAACTGAAGCCATACAAGATTACTGTAGTACACGAACTGCATCCACGTGATCATGGAAAGCTGGTACGATTTTGTGATCGGATGTTACGAAATGTTCATGATGAAACAATTGATCCACGCTTAATATTTTTCTCGGACGAAGCTTGGTTCCATTTACACGGTTATGTTTCGACGCAGAATAACAGATATTAGGAGTACAGAAAACCCCCATCTCATATACGAAATACCTTTTCATGACGAACGGGTCGGTGTATGGTGCGCAGTGAATGGATACAGAATTATAGGACCTATATTTTTTCAGGGCACAATTAATGCACAAAGATACAGGGATAATATACTAAAACCATTTTTTGACGAACTGAATGACACTGACTGTCGAAATGGATATTTTCAGCAAGACTCTGCCACCGCGCATACAGCTCATGGCACATTAAACCTAATTGAGGAAATTTTTGAAGACCGTTTTATTAGTACGGACTTACGGCCGTCACGGTCCCCAGATTTAACTTTTTGTGACTTTTATTCATGGGGAACTTAAAAGAATAAAGTGTATGCAATAAACCCTCACACGTTGGATGAATTGAAATAACATATCCGAAGAGAAATAGCCTCAATTATGGACGACGAACTTATGCGTGTGAATCTGAGTTTCCTAAGACGATGCCGGAAATGTGTGGATGTAGGAGAACATTTCGAACATCTCCTGTCATAAGGTACGAACTTAGTTTATTAATTCCTCCTTCCTTAATTTTAATTGTTATCTCATGTCATGCACGGATAAAGTGAGCCAAGTGCTGTTTTGTTCTTATTGCTATGCTATGGTCTCCCATAAGTCCAACCCCTCGTCCACGTCTTGGGAGACGGGCAATGGCACAAAGTAGGGGATTGCCTGTAGGGGCAAAGAAGTACAGTGGGGACTTTGTGTGCCCCGGGACCGTTACGGTAGCCGGGAAGGTCCTACAGGAACCCTGAAAAGTGACGGCTAACAGGGCTCTGGTGAAGCTACGATAGGCCCAGCAAGCCATTAGTGGATAAAACTTTTGCTTTCAAGAAGGGAACAGGCCTCGGACAGGACGGATACAATGGACGACGGCCTAGACGTGTTCATGGACTAAGATAAGGAACTTTAAACATAAGAACGCTGACGGGGAAGGTGAAGGAGATAGTGGTTATGATGGAAAGAAGGAAGTTGGATTTATTGGGATTGGCAGAAACAAAGTGGAAAGGGGAAGGAAGGAGAGAACTGAGAAAAGGCTATAGACTGTACTGGAGTGGGAATGAAGAGGGAAAGCGGAATGGAGTGGGAGTAGTAGTACGAGATGGTTTAAAAGAAGAGTGAAGAGAATAAGTGATAGGATGATGAAAGTGAAAGTAGCACTGAGGGGAGAGACCATAGAAATAGTGCAAGTGTATGCTCCACAAGTAGGCTGCGCCTCTGAAGAGAAGGAGCAGTTTGAAGAGGAATTGCAGAAGCAGCTGGGAGGAAGGAATATGATTGTTATGGGGCATCTGAATGCTCATGTGGGAAGAGAAAGACAAGGGTATGAGAGTGTGCTTGGACCAGAGGGTTGGGGCAGAAGAAATGAGGAAGGAAAGAGACTGATGGACTTGCCAAAGGAACAGCCTGCTAGTTGGGAACTCCTGGTTCAAGAAAAGAGAGAGCCACACAATCGCATGGTACAGTGATGACTTGACCAGGAAGTCGGTGGTCGACTATATACTGTATGAGAAAGAATTAAATAAGAACAGGGGCCGATAACCTAGATGTTAGGCCCCTTAAAACAACAATTATCATCATCATCATATAAATAAGAACATCACGGACATCAAGGCTATACCATCGGAGAACTAGGATAGCGACCATCGATTGCTGGTAATGAACCTGAGAGGGACTAAGGAGAAGAAAGGGACTGAGAACCAGGAAAGACGTAGAAGGATACGGAAACAAAGAAGGAGATAGAAGTGTCGAGTACCTCAAAATGATAAAGGAAGGAATTCCAACAGATGAAGAAAGAGGGGTGGAAGAGGAATGGGCTAGATTTAAGAAGACACTAGTAGGTGCAGCAGAAGTAGTATGTGGGAGGACAAGTAGTAAGAAGAGGTGGAAGGAAACACCATGGTGGAATGAGAAGACAAAAGATATAGTAAGAGAAAAGAATAGAGCCTTTAGGAGGTGGTATCAAAATAGGATGGTAGAGACAAGGGAAGAGTACCAGGAAAGAAAGAAGGAGGCGAAGAGAGTAGTGGCTGAGGAGAGAAGAAAGTGGATGGAAGAGTGGACAAAGATGATGAAGGAGGATAGTGAAGGTACAAAAAAGGTCCTGTATGGGATGGTAAAAAATAAGAGGCGGAAGGATCCTACGGAATATGTTATAATGGTGAACAAAAGGGGACAAGAGATAGAAAATAGGGAAGAACTGAAGGAAATTTGAAAAGAATATTTTGAAGAAATTCTGAACCCAAATGGAAACCACGGCGAGGAGGAAGAAATCGGGGAAGAGGAAGATGGACTGCAAACAGAAAAGGACTTAACATGGAAAGAAGTGGAAGATGCAGCGAGGAAGATGAAAGGAGGGAAGGCACTGGGTGTGGATGAGTTAAGTGTGGAGATGGTGAGAGCAGCAGGAGAGGTGGGGATACAATGGTTGTACCGAGTGATGAAGACAGCCTGGAAGGATAGGAAGACCCCAGAGGACTGGAAAAAGGGAATAATTGTCCCTATCTTCAAGAAAGGTAGTAGAACAGACTGCAGAAACTATCGGGGAATAACACTGATGAGTCATTCTGCAAAGATGTTTGAGAAAGTTACTTATAATGGCTCCTTCGAATCTAGCATCATAAAAAAGGCGGACAAAGGTGTTTCAACACAGAAGAATGGAGAATTCGAGCTACCTTCTTTGTCCTATTCAGGTAAAATTGTTAATACTCATAAATTTTGTCTAATGCTCTCCTTCAAATTTTCCGTTACAATTAGATGTGTGGAATATGTGTAACAAATCTCTCAATTGCCCTCAGGTCTTCTTCGTATTTCCAAAGCTAAATACCACGATATAATGAGTCTCATGAAATTTTGTGGTCAGCCAGCAGTGAAGATTTTCCAGGGATTAGCACATGAATGATAAACCGTGAATTACCATGGCTTTAATAATAATAACAATAATAAAATGAATACCATTGAAATAATAACCTAAATATATAGTCTTACAGACAAAATCTTAGGGCCTGGACTTACTTGGTTTTCTTTCTGTTTCAGGTGACTTACCTGTTTTTTTCCCTGAATAAATCGGTGTATGAGTGAAATTTTTTGCATTGTTTCATATTACTGACATTCTGGGCATTAAGCACCCTTTAACTTGATTCACTACACTTGAGACTTCAATATTTCATTTTGTTTAAAATAATTAGTCTGTATGAGAAGCACTTATTACGTTTTACAATTAAAAATTTGCTTTCTGGGTTTCATGAAAACAGTGACTTACCTGTTTTTTTCCCCTGTACCCTTCATTTAGAGTAGGACTTCACTATAAGAGCACAATGAATGCATCATCACCATCATCTATGAGATTCTGTGGCTTAATTCTAAAAGGGCCAATTTCAATTTTGATGAAAATCAAGATATGCACATGATCTGATGTAATAAAGAGGCAAATATACATACAGTATCATCATCATCATCATTTCCCCTTTTCCAGTTGACACTGGATGGGGGCAAATATGGTTCCTCTCCACTTTGTTCTGTTGTTCCACCATTCCTCTTCCGACACAGTGTTCCAATCCAGGTTCCGTTTTCTAATACTATTATCCACCGAGTCCATCCAACGCATTCTTGGTCTTCCTCGTCCTCTCTTCCCTGTCATCCGTCGTTCCAGTGCTCGTCTTGGTAGCCTTACTTCATTCATCCGTTTGACATGTCCAAACCATCTCAATCTGTTTTGCTCGAGTTTGTCATTTAGTTTCTGTACTCCCAGTCTCCCATAAGTCCAACCCCTCGTCCACGTTGTGGGAGACGGGCAACGGCACAAAGTAGGGGATCGCCTGTAGGGGCGAAGTACAGTGGGGACTTCGTGTGCCTTGGGACCATTACGGTAGCTGTGAAGGTCCTACAGGAACCCTGAAAAGTGACGGCTAACGGGGCTCTGGTGAAGCTACGATAGGCCCAGCAAGCCAGTAGTGGATGAAACCAAATGCTTTCAAAAATGGAACGAGCCTCGGACATGATGGATTTAATAGGCGACGACACGGCTGTACACACGGACTAAGATTTGGAACTTTAAACCTAAGAACGCTGACGGGGAAGGTGGAGGAGATAGTGGATATGATGGAAAGAAGGAAGTTGGATTTATTGGGATTGGCAGAAACAAAGTGGAAAGGGGAAGGAAGGAGAGAACTGAGAAAAGGCTATAGACTGTACTGGAGTGGGAACGAAGAGGGAAAGAGGAATGGAGTGGGAGTAGTAGTACGAGATGGATTAAAAGAAGAAGTGAGAAGAATAAGTGATAGGATGATGAAAGTGAAAGTAGCACTGAGGGGAGAGACCGTAGAAATAGTACAAGTGTATGCTCCACAAGTAGGCTGCGCCTCTGAAGAGAAGGAGGAGTTTGAAGAGCAATTGCAGAAGCAGCTGGTAGGAAGAAATATGATTGTTATGGGGGATCTCAATGCCCATGTAGGAAGAGAAAGACAAGGTTATGAGAGTGTTCTGGGACCAGAGGGTTGGGGCGGAAAAAATGAGGAAGGAAAGAGACTGTTGGACTTCTGCCAGAGGAACAGCCTGCTAGTTGGGAACTCCTGGTTTAAGAAAAGAGAGAGCCACACAATCACATGGTACAGTGATGACTTGACCAGGAAGTCGGTGGTCGACTATATACTGTATGAGAAAGAACTAAATAAGAACATCACGGACATCAAGGTTATACCATCGGAGAACCTGGATAGCGACCATCGATTGCTGGTAATGAACCTGAGAGGGAGTAAGGAGAAGAAAGGGACTAAGAACCAGGAAAGACGTATAAGGATATGGAAACTGAAAGAAGGGGATAGAAGGGTCGAGTACCTCAAAATTGTGAAGGAAGGAATTCCAACAGATTAAAAAAGAGGGGTGGAAGAGGAATGGGCTAGATTTAAGAAGACACTAGTAGGTGCAGCAGAAGCAGTATGTGGGAGGACAAGTAGTAAGAAGAGGTGGAAGGAAACACCACGGTGGAATGAGAAGACAAAAGATATAGTAAGGGAAAAGAATAGAACCTTTAGGATCTGGTATCAAAATAGAACGGTAGAGACAAGGGAAGAGTACCAGGAAAGAAAGAAGGAGGCAAAGAGAGTAGTGGCTGAGGAGAGAAGAAAGTGGATGGAAGAGTGGACAAAGATGATGGAGGATAGTGAAGGTACAAAAAAGGTCCTGTATGGGATGGTAAAAAATAAGAGGCAGAAGGATCCTACGGATTATGTTAGAATGGTGAACAAAAGGGGACAAGAGATAGAAAATAGGGATGAACTGAAGAAAATGTGGAAAGAATATTTTGAAGAACTTCTGAACCCAAATGGAAATGATGGTGAGGAGGAAGAAATCGGGGAAGAGGAAGATGAACTGCAAACAGAAAAGGGCTTAACATGGAAAGAAATGGAAGATGCAGTGAACAAGATGAAAGGAGGGAAGGCACCGGGTGTGGATGAGTTGAGTGTGGAGATGGTGAGAGCAGCAGGAGAGGTGGGGATACAGTGGTTGTACCGAGTGATGAGGACAGCATGGAAGGAAAGGAAGACCCCAGAGGACTGGAAAAGAGGAATAATTGTCCCGATCTTCAAGAAAGGTAGTAGAACAGATTGCAGAAACTATCAGGGAATAACACTGATGAGTCATTGTGCAAAGATCTTCGAGAAAGTTTTGGAAAAGAGAATTAGGACAAGGATAAAAGGAGGGATGAGGGAAGAACAACATGGCTTCAGAGCAGGAAGGTCCACAGTGGATTTGATTTTTGCTGTAAGGCAGTTACAAGAACAGCACTATGAGTATGGAACAGATCTACTGATGGCCTTCCTGGACATTGAGAAAGCATATGACAGTGTATGCAGAAACAAAGTATGGAAGTCCCTGGAGGATAGAGTAGTAGAGAAATGGACTATAAAGAGGATAAAGGAGATGCACAAGGGAAGCGTGAGCTGTGTGAAAGTGGGAGGAGAGAGATCAGACTGATTGGAACAGAGAAACGGCTTGAAACAAGGAAGTGCACTGTCGCCGTAAATTTTCATTGTGGTGATGGAGGACATAATGACCCTAGTGGCACAAGTAATTGGGGAAGGAAAGATGAAAGCAATGGTGTTTGCAGATGATTTGATGATTTGGGGAAACAAGGAGGAGGAGGTACAGGAACAGTTGGATGTGTGGGAAGGAATAATACAAGGATATGGGATGAAATTTAGCATAAATAAGAGTGAGATGGTGATCACAACAAGGAAGAAGGAAAGAACCACAACGGGAATAACAATTGGTGGGGAACAGCTGAAGAAAGTGGAGAGTTTCAAGTATCTGGGAAGCCTGGTACAAGATAATGGAAGAAACGATAGAGAAATAAATGAGCGGGGGAGGCAGGCAGAAGCATTTTGGAGGAGTGTGAGAAGCATGTTATGGAGCAAGGATGTCCCTCAGAACAGCAAAAAGATAATATATCGGACGTACTATGTCCCTATCCTGACGTATGCCTCGGAGACCTGGGTTATGAAAGGAAGGGAGAAGAGCAAAATATAGGCCAGTGAGATGAGGTTCTTGAGAAGCAGTATTGGAGCTACAAAGATGGACAGAATAAGAAATGAGAGGACCAGAGAATTAATGAAGGAGGAACCATTACAGGATGGTATAGAGAAATCTAGACTTAGATGGTATGGACATGTAAAACGAATGGAGGAGAAGAGGATACCCAGGAGAGTACACGAGACGAAGTGGGAAGGAAAGAGACCGAGAGGAAGACCGAGAGACAGGTGGCTGAAGGGGGTGGAAGAAAGCGTGAAGAAGAGAGGAGAAGACTGGACAAGGGTGGAGGCTGAGAGATGGTGGGAAGACAGAAGACGTTGGAGAGACTTGTGTTCCAAACAGACCCGGCCAGTGGCTGGAAACTGTGCAAGATAATGATGACTCCCAGTTCTTTCCGTATATCTTCATTTCTCACTCTGTCCCTCCTCGTTTTCTGGACCATACTTCTCAGGAATCTCATCTCAGCTGCTTGTACTCTGCTCTCATCCCTCTTAGTTATTGTCCAAGTTTCTGCTGCATATGTCATTATAGGAACATAATATGCTTTGTACATAACTTCTAGCCTTATTTGGTATATCCTTGTGCCATACTAGTCCCCGAACCTGTTGGTAGAAGGCACTCCCGAGTTGTATTCTTCTGCTAATTTCCAAATCTAGTCTTCCATCTTCAGTCAGTTCACTTCCCAAGTATATGGTTAATAAAATTATTTTTTCTAACTACTTCTCCATTTCCCGGTTCCAGTGATCTGGGTCCGGGTGTGAATCAAGGACCTCCATAATTTTCTGTCTCTCTACCACTCTCGTCCCTCTTCCAGTACATCCTCCACTTTCACTCCTCTCTTCTCAATGCTCTCCCTCACTGCATCCATCCACCTCATCCTCGGCCTTCCCCTTTGACACCTTCCCGTGACTTTCCCAGTAAATAATAGCTTCGGGACTGTCTTCTCCCATTCGCATCATATGTACATACCATTTTAGCTTACTGATCTCAATCTTGTCTTGTAACTTAGGGAATCCTGTTTTCTCCCTAATTTCCTTGTTTCTGATTTTACCTCAGCGAGTCTTTCCAATTATACCTCTAAGGAACTTCATCTCTGCTCCCTGGCGGCATACGTCAATATAGGTGTGTAATATGTTGAATACAAGATTTTTTTTACATTTCTCGGGAACTTCCTGGTTCCACACCAGACCCCTCAAACTCTGGTAAAACCCATTTGCTTGTTGGATCCACTTACCAATTTCCTCACTTATCCCTCCATCGTCTGTTAGGACACTCCCTTAAGTATTTGAAGCTTGTCACAACTTGTAATGGTTTTCCATCTACTGCAATATTCCCTCTACCATCTCACACATTTCTTGTCATCACCATCGTCTGACTCTTCTCCACACTGATTTTCATTCCATGCTCTTCTATCTCCCGGTTACAAACATTTACTTTTTCTTGGACTTCCTATTCATCTTCTTCCCATATCACTATGTCCATATCGTCCCTTACTTCCCAGTTTCCGTTTCACTCGTTTATGGATTCCATCCATGACAGTGAGGAAACGTATGGGGGACAATACACTCCCTTGTCGGAGACCTGTTTCTACATTGAACCAGTTTGTTTGTCCAATCTTGGTCTTCATGCTACTGACACACTGACGATACATGGCTTTAATCATTTCCACTTCAGCTCTACCTACTTTCTTCCTTATGAATGCATCCCAAACCAGTTGTCTTGGCACACTATCATATGCCTTCACAATATCTATAAAGGTCATCACCAAATCCTTCCCGTATTCCCACCTTTTCTCCATAACGTTCCTCATCGTAAAAATAAGATCAAAAGTTGATCTGTCTCCTCGAAATCCATATTGTTCTTCCTCCATTTCCTTTTCCACTACCATCCTCAGTCAACCCTCGAGTATTCGTTCAAATACCTTTGCCACCTGTGAGATGAGGGCGATTCCTCTGTAGTTGTTAATGTCTTGTGTATCTCCCTTCTTGAAGACCAGGATTATTAGACCTTTATTCCACTCTTCTGGTACTTCCTTATTTTTCCATATCACCCGAAACAATCTATACAACCACTGCATCCCTAAGGGTCCAGCTGCCTTAATCATCATTAAAGCTACCTCATCCACTCCTGTTGCTTTCCCACTCTTCATCTTCTTTATGGCACTTTCTATCCCTAACATTGTTATATCTTCACCTTGAATTCCTACAGTCCTTTCATCCTCCTTTCTTTTCTCTATCAATGCTTTGTATTTGACATTCAGTAATTTATCAAAATAGGTTTCCTATTGTTTCAGTATTTGTTCTTTTTGTGTCAAAACCCATCCTGTCTCAGTCTTCACAAATTTTGTTTCTTCTCTGCTTTTCACTTTGTTCCTAACCAATCCATACAACACCTTCAGGCTTCCTTTAGCATCTTCCTGCAAAGTTTCTGTGAAGTTTTCCCAGCACTTCTTTTTCTCTTCTTGCACAACCTTCTGGCATTTTTTTCTTTGCCACTTGGTACTTATCTTTATTCTCAACATTGTTGCCTACTATCCACTTCCTCCAGGCCTTTTTTTTTCTGTCACTGCCTCTTTTACTCTCTTATTCCACCAAGGAGTCTCCTTGTCCTTCCTTTTACCGGACATTGATCTTCAGCACAGTGGACGATTCTTTCTTTGAACTTTGCCCATTCTTCTCCCACATTTCCTACCTCGTCTAAAGGGATTCCATGTAAAAAGGAGGTCCCTTGGCTCATGATCTCAAGATTAACGGTCACGTTAAACTACAAGCTTCCTTTTTTTTCTTTCAGATTGTCTTGGAAAGTTTTCGGTATTTGCTTCTCTTTTAATCGCCATACTTTTATTTTCCTTTCTCTTGTCTCCTTTAACTGGACGATTTTTCCAAGCCTTAATTTAGCTACTACAATTTTATGATCACCTTCAAAATCCTCTCTAGGCATAGCTGTGACATCAATTTGTTGCCGGCGATTTTCGTTCTTAATAAGGAAGAGATCTACCATGGTTTTCGTTTTGCGTTCTCCCCATCCATACCAAGTTATTTTTCTATCTGAACCAAGTATTTCCTACAATCGATCCATTTCTCTCACAAAATGCTATTAAAACCCCTCCTTCTGCATTTTTGTTTCCATAACTGAGAGGACCAATTATTTCATCCAATCCCTGTATGTTCCCATGTAGACATTTAGATCTCCCATTATCACCACTTCCTTTTCTTCAATGCACCCCTCTAATTCTTCTGAGAAATCCTCTAGACTCTCTTCCACATTCCGTGTCTGGGATGCATAGACCTGAATGATATCTTTAACCCCACTTTTGAGGCCAAGACTAATTTTTATTATTCGGTCATTAACCTGATTGAGCCTCCGTGGCTTAGGCAGCTGCACGCCGGCCTCTCACCGCTGAGTACGTGGTTCAAATCCCAGTCACTCCATGCGAGATCTGTGCTGGACAAAACGGAGGCAGACAGGTTTCTCTCCGGGTACTCAGGTTTTCCCTGTCAAAAATGTCATTCCAGCAACACTCTCCACTACCATTTCATTTGTCATTCATTTAATCATTGCCTCAGGGGAGTGCGACAGGTTTCTGCAGCCGGCGCGGTTCATATCCTCGCCGCTAGATGGGGGCTTCATTCATTCCATCCCTGACCCGGTTGGTCGACTGGAAGCAGGCTGTGGATTTTCATTTTCATTAACCTGATTTACTTCCTCAACATAATGGACAAGATCATTCCGTAGAATCATGGCAACACCATTTTTACTGTTACTACCACCACTTCAATACAATTGAAATCCTTTACTCAGTTTCTTCTGCCCCTTTCCTCGCCACTTTGTTTCACTGAGACCCATCAGTGCAATATCTTTCTGCTCCATGAACTCAATTAGTTCCCCTGCCTTACCAGTAACGGTCAAGACATGTATGGTCACAATCTTTGTGACGGTCTTAATAATCTCTGGTAGCCTACTTCTCACAGCTCTCCCAGGATGACAAAAGCTGCATGTCGCTTGTGGGGGACACACCCTAGCCGTTTCCGAGGCCTCGACTCACACACTATCATATTTAGGCTATTTGTACGTTGGGTTCGCCGCACCCAAAGGCATTTTAGAGCTACTGCCAGCACTTTGTTAGGCCGCTCCTAACATGGAAAACAGATGCCTGTTGTAGCCGCTCCCCAGGAGTGCAGATGCTACAGTCTCATATGCAGTGCCTTTTTTCTAAAAACAATTTAAGGGGTACTCTCGGTTGTAGTCGACAAAACATCACGATCTTGCACTTTTCGGGCTGACATGTTAAATGAAAGGTTGCATTGGGTTAATTTATTTGTGGTTAACATGTCAAGGTGGTAACTGCACTCAGTATTTCTAATCATTTTACATTTTAAAATTAAGTGAAATGAATGTACGCACTGTGGTAGTGTCTCATTTTGCTGTCCTGCTTACAGTAAATTCCACACTGGTAAAAGAGTCTGATAACTGCCATCTTCACGCTTCCTCTGCTTGCTTTCTGTATCGGTCGCCAAATGTCTAACCACACGTACAAAATAATCCCGCCTCCTAACACTAGCCTGCGTGCTTGTAAGAACGGAGTACCGAGTTGCCGACCAAAAGGAACTGATTCGACAGATCAATTTAAATAGAGGATTACTCGAAATCTCCTCCAGCTGTTGTGAACAGTGCATTGACACCAGCTGATCGATGAACTTTCAAGTCGGATGTTATATTTTCCGGACTAGATACAAATAGATCTATGATTTAGGCACTAATTATACAGCAAATTTGCCATAGAGACTTTGGAAGATATGTATTATTGAAAAGAATATTAGGGAATGAGGAGAAAGTGTTCTATCAATTAAAACTCAAAAGTATGTTTTCGACAAGCCCATTTAAAACCTATCAGCATCCTTACCTCTCCAACTACAGGAACTACAAATCCTGCACCAGCTGAGACAAAAATATCATTCACATGCAAAGTGAAACCCTCAGGGGCCCCTTTAATGGAAGGATCTCCAGTCAATGACAGTGGAGTTTTGGCTATGCAAACTGGAAGCTTGTCAAAGCCCTGCAAAGAGAAATACAGTATTAATGATGGTCATAAAAATTCTTGAAATTGTTCACAGTTACTCACATTATAAGGACTGTTAAGCCAAGGGTTCATTACCAAGTCCTTAAATAGAACAGCAATTACACCTTCCAGGATAGTCTGCAAGTTTTCAAGAAAAAAAATGTTCCCCGATTTGTAACACACACCACTGAAATTGGCAAAAGAGCTAAATCTCTCCCAAACGAGATGATATAGGAAATACACATTCTTCAACCTGTAAACTCCTTACAATATTAACCAATTAACTGAATATCTTCAAATGATAACTCAAAACGTAATGACTGGTAATGATTTGTACCAATAAAGAGGCCAAAGAGCAAGACTTGAGTTAATATTTGAACAATAATGAGTTTCCAAACTAAATCACAAAGAACATACACTATTTAAAATCATAGGACAAGGAAATACCACCCACCTTTAAAAACTTATAACAGTAAAAACACTTTGAAACAACACAGTATAACTTAACTATTTGAAAAGAAAGTAGGCCTATGTTATTAAATAATCTCATCATCATCATCGATTCTCCACTCCAGCAGGCCGGGTGTGGGAATGAACAAGCCCCTTCCATAGCTGTCTGTCCTGCCACCATTCTTCTTCCACCACTGTCCTCCATTCTACACTCCTCTTAGTCAACGCTCTGTGGACCTGCTTCATCCACCCATCTCGAGGTCTACCTCTTGGTCTCTTGCCAATTATCTCCCTTTCAAAATAGGCTTTAGGTGATCTATAAGAGGACATCTTCATCAGATGACCGAACCATTTCAATCTCGACTCCTCAAGAATGTCAAGCACACTTCTTTTCAGCCCTAGTTTCTAACGTTGTCTCGTCTGGTCTTCTGAATACTTCATCTTAGAAATGTCATCGCGATTGCTTGTATCCGGCTGTTGTCCCGGCGAGTCATTGTAGCAGCTTCTAGACCATAGGTCAATATGGGAAGTAAGTAGGACTTGTACAGTGATATTTTAGCTTCCTGCAGAAAGTTTTTGTCCCATAGAAGCTGTGAAACAGAGTTGTAAAAGTTCGCAGCTGCTTGAACCCTACTGCTGGTTTCTTGGGTTAACCCGTTATCTGTCGACAAAACGCTGTCAAGGTAAAATGTTGACTATTTCAATGTCATGTTGTCCCAATTTCAGCTTGATAAGTTTGCTTTCCCAGCTCATCACCAAACATACGGTTTTTGTTTGGCTGATCTGTAATCCAAACTTGTCAAAACCTGCCTTCCACCAATTTAGTCGTTTTTGGATGTCATCTTTTTCTGTCCAGATCATGACATCGTCTGCACCATTGCATTGGATGTCATATCTCTCGTCTTAACCAACTTAAGGACTTTATCCATAATGCTTATGAAAAGAAGAGGAGACAAACAACTCCCTTGCTGAACTCCACTTTTATTTTCAAACCAGCTCGATCTTCTGTCTTGAACTTGGATGCAACTCTTGGTGTCTGCATACCATTGTTTTACTCGGGCTTCTACACCTTCTGGAACACCCTTCTTTAGCAGTACCTCCCAAATGTGATGGCGAGGATATGGTCATACGCTTTCTCTATATCAAGGAAGGCAACTATAACAGTCTTGCTTCTCTCCCAATATTTCTCAAACAGCATCCTGGTGCAAAGTTGAGATCCACAGTGGATCGCCCTGGTCGGAATCCATGTTGTTCCTCCTCAAGATCTTGTTCTATCATTTTCTTGATCTTTCCTAATAGCACCGATTCATAGATCTCGAGACCGTGGGAGAGAAGTGTGATGCCTCTGTATTTCTTGCATTTTTCCTATCACCCTTCTTAAAGGAGACCAAAACACAAAAGTCAACTTGCCTCAAAATCAAAGTATGTATCAGGCAGTGTTCAACTATGTATATATTTGCTTTTGCTCTATGCCGCTCCGCAGGCCGGTAAACTAAAGAAACACGAGTAGCTGTGACGTCACTGTGCCGTAAGCGGAGAGTGAGCTATCCGCTCCATTCAGTTGATTGTTGCAATACGCGCGCTGCCACTCTTCCATTGATTAGTGTTGTTTATTATAATCGAGTGTGATAGCTAGTTGGCAAAATGCCTTCGTGTAGTGTATACGGTTGGAACAACAGAACGAGTAAAAACCGAAACTGTACAGAAAAAGAAGTACATTTCCATAGATTTTCAAATCGAAGTAAGTCGCCACGTAGATTTAGCAGTTGGGTACAATTTTGCAAGAGGAAACATTTTTCTCCCGGTAATGGGGCATTTTAAAAAGACCGACTATGATGAAACACAGCTTTTGAAAATGAAGTTGATGCCTACGGAAAAGCTACAAGGTCCATAATTGAAGCCAGGAGCTGTTCCTTCAATAAGGTGTCCGGCGCCGACAGATGGATATACTTCTCATGCAGGAATGCTAATTCATACGCAAGCCGCTTCACAAAGTACACTGTGAGGTTCCTCGTCGGGAACTGAGCTGAGCAGGACGGAAAGGTATGAGACTAAAAGACGAAGGGAGTTTCTCGACCTTCCAAGGACGACCTGATGAAGAAGTACTTCTCACGATTTCACATGTAACAATAAATGATGTACCGTACTTCATATCAAAATAATACGGTATGTCTATATTTATCGTAAATTAAACAATCTTAGAACACTCTTACATAATTCTACTGTTCTAATTTACGGTGGCCGTGGTGGCGCAGCTGTCTCACCAAGGTGGTCTGGGTTTCATCCCCGGTCAATGCATGTGAGATTTTAGAAGTGAAATGCCATGTCCTGTGGTTCGGAATCCACCTAAAAAGGAGGTCCCGTGGCTCGTAATCACATGATTCACGGTCACTTAGAACTACAATCTACCTTCCTTTGTTTGAATTTACAGCTTGAAGCCCACATAGGTGCCACTGGGTTCCGGAAATGTGTTTCTTATGATGTTGACAACACAAGATGGCACGACAATTCTGTTATTTTTACCAATCGCAGTCCATGAATTTACCCAGGAAGTGAACTGCTTGTAACAAATATGATGATGATGATAACTGTCTTTTCAAGGGGCCTAACATCTAGGTTATCGGCCCCTGATGGTTTGGGTGATCGTGAAGGTGATGATGAAATGTGAACTAAAACTAACTACTAACTTATATACTAGAAGAAGAAATGGAAAACAAAAGGAGAATAAGGCAAATATAGGACAGGAGGAAAATAAATGCCCTCAACCCTCGAAGAATGCGGATTGAGGGACTTGGAAGGAAGGAGAGCCACGAAAGGCAGATAGGAAAGTGAAAGAGGAGAGGGTCCGCCCCAGAGGTAATGGATAAAAGGGGGAAAACCGGGCTCGCTCAAGAATCCCTCAGGGTCGCCAACTCCCGAACTCACCAGCCGTGAGCCCCTGAAGGTGTAGCAATATCCAGGGTGCACCAGAAGTGGTGGGGCTACATACACCCTGCCTCCTTGAGGGCCTTGAGCAGAAAGCAGGAGATAACATGAAAAGAAAAATAAGGCTGACCCCTCGCAGAAGGAGGGTATCAGAAAAGATGAGACAAGGGCCAATAAAGGTGGGAATGGAAGAGACTCCCTAGGCTTCGGATACTCTAATACCGTCGGGATCGGAAGAGAACAAGAGTTGACTAAGTGAGGTCGACAGGAAAGAAGACAGAGAGGAGGCCGGCACAAGTAAGTGGAAGCAATGCCGGACTCAGCTGGGGCCCCGTGGTCGCCAACCCACGTCCCACTAAATGTGAGCCTCTGGGGGATTGTAACAAATAAATCGCCAGTTCTGTTTGATGGATTTAAAGCTGTCAGTAAACGTTTCTTTGCCCAGTTCTTTTTTTTAAAGCTCATGTTATGCCTTGCCATTGTCAACACTTCGCGGTCTAAAATAAGCCTTGAAAACGAGGGATTTCTTGTTATACACATAAATTCTTCCGATTTCACTGCTTTTACATTGTCTTATTCACAACAGCATACACTTTCTTCGTTCGTATCCATGATGGTACACTCATTACACTTTGACCAATTTCGCATGCCGGCTCGGCCTGTAGTGTTTACTATATCCATTTCATGATCGCTATCTGAATGGACATCAGCAAATGTCGTTCGTTCTGGCTCAAACTGATACAGACGAATGTTATTTACATCCATTATAAGTCTTTTGACTAACACTAACAATGGCAACAGAAGAACACGGCAGCAGCAGATGGAGTGCGGGAAAAGACTGCCCGAGCTTATGCACAGCTACAAGGCTGCTATGTAGACTCGAGAGCGCAGTGACGTCACGAGCAGTTACTAGTTTCGCACATAACTTGAGAACGGTTGGACGTAGAGGCACCGGATTAACGGCATTGTTATTAAATTTCCATGTTGCATATTTAGCAATAAATAACGAAATCTGTGTTTTTGTGTTGTGATCTCCTTTAAATAGGGGGATAATCACTCCTTTTTTCCAATCATTGGGTATATCATTCTCCTTCCATATGGCTCTTAAAACGTGTACATCCATTGTACTCCTATTGGCCCAAGTGTCTTTATCAAGTCTATGTTAAACTCATCTATCCCTGCCGATCTGTTGCTTTTCATTTTCTTAATAGCTTGTTCAACGGATATATCCTTCCATTTCACTTGTGTTGGTTCTTCCATTTCTGTTGAGTAGATTATGGAAATGTATTTGGAATTCTGCCTTGCAGGCTAGAACTAGATAGTCTCCTTAACCCGGTCCAAGAGATTAGTGTCTACATGGGTAATTCTCGTCAGGCATGTTCACGTCGCGGGGGTGGGCAACACTACTATAGTCGGAGCTAAAGTAGCGGCTAAGTTCTGATGAGGACCCAGTCCTATGGGGTATAACAGGCTCGATGCACAGGGATACGTGCGAAGACCTCAACGACAGCGATGGCTGAGAACGTGTAATTCGGTATGGCAGAGCTGGCGGAGGAGGCAACCCATCCTTCTGGGGCTGGTCCAGATGGAACCCACTGCCTTGTGGGATGAGAAGGGATTCT
This sequence comes from Meconema thalassinum, assembly GCA_946902985.2. NCBI lineage: Eukaryota > Metazoa > Arthropoda > Insecta > Orthoptera > Tettigoniidae > Meconema > Meconema thalassinum. The sequence goes on from OX336389.2 coordinate 906,841,844, forward strand.
CAAAGGCTAAGGGAGTAAACCCTAAAAGAAAAACTTTGGCAGTATTAGGCCTAGCAAGCCAGCAGTTGAATAAATATACTTGCTTTCAATGCCAGAAAAAGCCTTGGATCAAGATTATTAAATAATGATTAATAAAATTTCAATCAAGAGATTAGTGTCTACATGGATAATTCTCGTCACGCATGTTCACGTCGCGGGGGTGGGCAACACTACTATAGTCGGAGCTAAAGTAGCGGCTAAGTTCTGATGGGGACCCAGTCCTATGGGGTATAACAGGCCCGATGCACAGGAATACGTGCGAAGACCTCAACGACAGCGATGGCTGAGAACGTGTAATTCGGAGACTACTGGAGAGGAGGTAATCACAAAGGTGGCAAAGGGGAAATCTGCCATTCTACAGGTCAGACCATGGAATGTTAATACCTACTATTGGATTTTTTATTATGGATACTCGAGTTTAGGTCTTAATTACGACCAAACCAACAGACCTATTGAAAAACGAGTTATACCAATATTTTCCTTGTTTAATTCTGCGTTAGACTATATAAGCCAATTATTTTCAAGTTTGTTAATTATTTATTAATTTGTGGTTGTATGAAAAATTGTCCGTGTTTTTGACATCTTTTCTTGGAACCGCACACTTAAAACTATATACATGGAAAACTACTTGGCTGAGGCCAATGAAATTTTTGTATGTGATAGACACAAGTATTGGTAGTGCAAATCTCAAGTTTCAATTTTTTTTCAACAACCCGATAAAAAGTTCTTATAATTTTTCTGACTTAACGTTTTCTCAGCCTAGGATAAACGTACAGCAGGAAACTCAGTCTCATTTTGAAGCTCTCATTCGTAATTATCGGAAACTACGACCACTGTAAACGTACAGTGTAATGACGAATTTATGAAGAGTAATATTAATGGTAGGTTTTGCGCGTTCCAGACCGTGCGAGTAAAAGCGAGCGGACTTGTGAAATCCGGTGCAGCGTTGCCACGTTAAGTTGCAGTCATTGCGGCTCGCTACGAACGAACACTGCTTTAAGTTTCCTTTCAACCTTTTATTTTCTTTCCTCGTACAAATTTCATTTTCCATCACCTTTTTCACATAAGGGCTTTAGACCTTCAATGGCAGGTTTAAAAGTGGTTTGTCTTCCTAATTTGGAAATGTCAGACTACACAATTTTTACATGGGCCATCTGCATTATTTACATAATATCTTTACAATATGTAATTCAGTCAGTATTCTTCGTCTGAAGAATGGCTCTGTTCCGATTAATCAGAACTGCTGGCATTCATGTTAATTATGACCTGCTCGAAATGAGGGACATTTTCAAACAGGCCATCTATCTCCCAGTAGTGGTCTTCAATTCTTTTAGCGTGTTTAGTACATTGTTTCCAGAGTTCAGGAGCAACGGTAAGCAAGGCTTCTCGGCATAAAACATTCATTGCTTCCATACTTCTACCATTTTGTAATAAGGGGGCGTGGTGGCTCAGCGGTCTAGCTGTATGCCTCTCACCAAGGCGGTCCGGGTTTGAATCCCGGTCAATGCATGTGAGATTTTCGAAGTGAAATGCCATGTCCTGTGGTTCGGATTCCACGTAAAAAGGAGGTCCCGTGGCTCATGATCTCGAGATTAATGGTCACGTTAAACTACAAGCTTGCTTTCCATTTTGTAATATGTTAGCGCAAGTTTGCCCTCAGACAATGGTGGTCTCTGAGGCATTTGGATGTGATGTGATGTGGCATATAAGTAGTAAACAGGAAGACTGAAAATAGCATGTGGACATAACCAGGTGACTCGTATTCCATTACACAACTGCCCGGCAACGCTGCACTCGAATTCACCGGCTCGCTCGCTTTTACTCGCACGGACCGGAACATGCAAAACCTACCATTAATATTACTCTTCATAAATTCTTCATCACACTGTACGTTTACAGTGGTTGTAGTTTCCGATAATCACGAATGAGAGCTCCAAAATGAGACCAAGTTTCCTGCTGTACGTTTATCCTGGGCTGAGAAAACGTTACGTCAGAAAAAGTATAAGAACTTTTTATTGGGTAGTTGAAAAAATTGAAACTTGAGATTTGGACTACCAATACTTGTGCCTATCACATATAAAAATGTCATTACCCTCAGCCAAGTAGTTTTCCATGTATTTAGTTTTAAGTGAGCGGTTCCTAGAAAAGACGTCAAAAACACGGACAATTTTTCATACAACCACAAATAAATAAATAATTAATAAACTTGAAAATAATTGGCTTATATAGTCTAATGCAGAATTAAACAAAGAAAATATTGGTATAACTCGTTTTTCAATAGGTCTATTGGTTTGGTTGTAAGTAAGGCCTAAACTCGAGTATCCATAATAAAAAATCCGATAGGTTGTGATTGATGAAGTTTGCTGGCAGGAAAAACAGGACTATTAGCACAAAATCAAACAATGGCCATGAGAGGGTAGCTGGTATATAGATAAGGAAACTGGGACAGCAGGTAATATACTATGAGCAATGTTGTAAAAGGCTTGCTGTAGCTAAAATCGATATGAATCTTAGATGCAACATATGTGCCCATAAGCCAAGCAAATTATTCAAGTTAAATAGGTCCATGAAGATACTCATGAACTCCTGTGGTACAGGGTGATAAAAAAAATTATAGTAATGGGAGACTGGAATACTGTGGTATGAAAAGGAAGAGCAGAATATATAGTTGGGGAATATGGACGGGGTGAATGGAGCGAAGAAGCAGGCTGATAGAATTCTGCTCCGAGCACAAGTTAGTCATAGCTAAAAAATTCAAGAGCCATGAAAGAAGAATATACATGCGGATGAGATCAAGAGAACCAGGAAGATTTACAACTGACTTCATTATGGTTCAGCAGAGATAAACTAAACCTTTAATTGCAAAAAAAAAAAAAATCCAGAGGCCACAAATACTCTGATCAGAACCTGGTAGTTACCATATGTATATTATACAGCTGATGAAACTGAAGATCAAAACTGTGGGCAGTGGAGAAATTGAGAGAAAGGGATATGAATGAAAGATTCAAGAGGAGTATAAGGAGAGGACTAATGAAGAACCCTGAATGAGGTTCCAATGCAGAGGAATGGGCACTTCTGAAGAATGAAATAACAGAAACCAGACAGGAAAACATTGTTAGAAAGGGAAGCATAGGTACATAACTTTTGATAACTCAGGATATACCATGTTCGAAATGATCAATTTAAGACAGAAGCACAAGAATGCAAGAGATGATTAGGTGAAAAACAGAATACAGACATCTGAAAAATGAGATAAACCAAGAGATGAAAGGGAATGAAAGAGACTGGTTGAAAGAGAAATGTGCAAGCAGTGCAAGTAGAAAAAGAAGATGTAGTTTATCGAATAAGAATACTTTAGAGGAAAGGAAGGCTAAGTGCTGCAATATTAGGGACTCGGACAAGAAACCTCTAATAGATAGAGAAGAAAAGGTAGAAATATGGAAAGCATACATAGACAGTTTGTATAGGTAACAAGAACGAGGATCATGTAGTGGAAAGGGACGAGAAAATTAATGAGAATAAAAAAGGAGATTTAATATTGAGATAGGATTTTGACAGGGCACAGTACGTAACAAAGCAGCAGACATAAATGATGTACTGTTACTATGTTGCACAGGCGGTGAAACTCCGATCAGGTTACTTCACTCAGCATGTTGTGTTCATGAACATATAGCAGTAACTACGCTTGCTAGGGTGCAGAGTCTGGTGATAGGGCCAAGCTATCTCCGGACTCAAGACGAGTGGTGTTCAAATCCAACTGTCTGCCATTCTTGGGGTTTCCTCATTTTCAATTCCAGGTAAAAGTACCTTCTAACAGGCCATGGCAGCTTCCTTTGAACCCACTGTTAAGTCTCATTCATTTCATTTCTCGTCAACTCCCCTTCCGAGGTTGGCATCAGGAAGAGCATCCGGCCATAACAACCACCTCCCTCATAACAATTTCTCTCATCGCATCCCCAAACCCATTGAAATGGGAATAATAAGGGGTGTACATAAGTGTAGGATTCACAAGACAGATTTAGAGAAAAATGTTATTTCCATAAATAAGAAAGCAGGAGCTGACAGATGAGAAGATTCTACTATCAGCTTAATCACTCATGCTTCAAAAATCTTGAGAAGAATAATTTACAGGAGGATGAAATGACAGAATGAAGCAATGTTGTGTGAAGACCAGTTTGGTTTCAGAAGAAATGCAGGAACATGGTAAGCTGTAATAACTTATAGGCTCATCTTGAAAGGTAGAATAAAGAAAGATAAGATAACACTTATGGCATTTGTAGATCAAGAAGAATACGTTTGATAATGTTGATTGGAATTAACTCTGGCATTTTGAAACTTATTTGAAAGGAATAATGTACACATGGACAGGCATCACACTGAGATCGCACTGCAGTTATTAAGAGTTGAAGGACATGAGAGAGAGGTAGGTATTCAGAAAGTTGCAATTTATCAAGCACACTTTTCAATTTCCACAATGAACAAGCAATGGAGGAAATTAGAAAGGAATTTCGAGCAGGAGTAAAAGTTTAAAGTGAAATAATTACAACTCTCAGATTTTTTATGACACTGTCACCTTTGCTGAGTCACCAGAGTTTTAAATGATTGCTTCCTGAGCACACTATCATATACTCATTCGTTGTTTTTAATTCATCCTGTACAGGCTTGCAAAAATAACAAATACATAATGTTAACTCTAATCCTGAGATGAATAAACCTGCAAACCTGGGTGGATGCTGCCATAGATTGGCCGCTTTGTTGGAATACCATCTCTGCTGCTACTGATCATTCTGAAGAAGATCGTTGGCGACAGGAAGAGACCAAACGTCAGGCAAGGAAGTGCCATCAAACTCATCAACGTCCTTATCTATTCAGTGCAATATGTGTGGTCACATGTTTCATGCAAGGATCGGTCTGTCTAGTCACCAGGGACACATTCATCGACTGTAGTAAGACTGAAGACTTGCAAGAAAAAATGTATATACTTGGATACGAGCAACAGTTGCCGCAGATGTCCAAGATACACTGGAAAGTAAGTACAGTGGAATCTCGTTGGAACGTTCTCGGTTACCACGTTTTCCCCTTTAACGCGATGATTTCTCAAGTCCCAGTCCCGTTCCTACTCCTACTAAATACATGTTGATATATCCCCTTAAAGCTGGGAGCACACTGCCTCCGCTCCGCTCCGTTCAGTTCGCTTCGGTTCGGTTTCTCTCGTATCCGTTCGGATCAGTTCGCCAGCCGCACATTGCCCCAGTCTCCGTCCGTGCAATATCAACTGCTTGAAAATCGCACATGCATTTACCGGGATCTATTCATTTTAAAAGAGTTGTACCACTATGAAAGAATAAAATAAGACCTTCAATTGAATCTCAGTAATTGCACGATTGTTAAAGTCATTACATTCCCAGAATGTACTAAGACGAAATGTATGATTATTTTATTACTTTGTGTTCATTAGTGTGTATACAACTTGTTTCCATAATTTAATAAAAGCTACTGTCTTCCGTAATATTTAGGTATTATTATTATTACTATTTATCACAATAGTGTGCAACCTTAGAAACATGCATTTGCCATTTTATGAAAGTAAATAAAAAGTAAGGTTAAGTAAATAATACACATACCTGGACAGTTTATGACCTCGCTATCTCCCACGCATTCTTTGTCCCTGTCAGATCGTGATAATTTTTCACTCGGATCATAAATAATAGGATGTTGTTTTACAATTTCAATAAGTAGTTCCTCATTGCACTAAAATATGTAACAAAGCGCTAAGTACAATAGGAACCTGCCTTCCGTCTTCCGTCAACTTTGCTTGTGAGGGCAAGCTTGACTGAACGGATGGTGGGGGGAATGGGCTGAAGGGTGCAGAACTGATGTAGTGTGCGGCTGGACATTAGGTTGCATTGACAGCAAGTCATCCAAGGTCAACTGAACTGAACGGAACGGAGACAGTGTGCTCCCAGCTTAATACGTTTTCTATTCCCGCTTACGACGATCAAATTTTCGTTGTACTATTTGTTAGGGAACCGGATTTTATTCTTATTTCATTATAAAATTCGGCATCATGAAAACACAATGCGATATTGCTTCCTATTCTCTGATAGTTATTGAAAGAGTAGACGATTTTAGTGTGTTTTGACGGTGTGAAAGTGGCTTGAGGTATGACGCAACACAGAAGATATGTGTAGAAGTGGCTTGAGAGCTATGATGCAACACATAAGATAGCCAAAGTGTCTCTCTCGCACCAGTAGAACATGCAGGCTGAACACAAAATCTCTACCTATAACACGTTCTTTGTTTCGAAATACACCACAGATTGGCGTGCGTCTGCCGTCCGACCACTAGCGTCTTGTCCTTCCGTTAATGCGGCAGCATGCGTCTGACGACTGGCCGGCCCGCCATCTGTCGCGTAGCGTGAGTTATATAGTCCGTATGCACAGAACACAAGACAGAGACTTGTTTCATTAAACAAGGTCACGTTGCATATTTTGCCGCGCATCGCTTAGTACGATCGCATTTTCTTCAGCCCTGAAAGCATTCTTTGTCCACCATCTAGTGGAACGTGAGCCCGGCCACTCTTGAGATAACATTCCTTGCCAACAAGCGGGCGAGGGTTGCGACATAACGGGTATAGTCGTCTCACTTCCCTGGTTACCTAGCGGCAGTATTATAGCACGCGCCGACAATGTTACACATCTGTTCTGTCCCATCTCGCTGCTTGCTCCTAGTGGCTACGGCAGTTAGTTACTGCGTTTACAAGGCGAACTCAAATAGATTTGAATACGATCCTGTTTTCGGTACGATGCCCATTTACATGAGCAGTTTCAGTTCGTGATATCAATACGGTATATAATTTATGGTGGCCAACCTGCAGTTATGTTGGCTAACTCGTATTAAACAGTAAAACATAAAGGACCCGTAATTATCATCCAACGTTTCTTTTTACGGGTGGTTTGTAAACATGAATAATGGATGCGCAGAAGATTTTGATGTTGTTTGTTCTTAACAAGTTTATGTTCAGTTTAATAATGATAAAATGTTATTGGTTTTACGTCTCTTTTAACTACCGAAGCTTAAAGCTTTTAGAGATTCCGGGCTGCCGGAATGTTGCCCCGAATGCGATCTGTAACATGCCACAATTTACGTACGAATACACCAGACATTAAAGGTAAAACAGACAAAAATACATTATCGCTAAAAACTACGCTTATCAACCCCGAAAGGAACACAAACAGTAACGAAGAATATGGGCAGAAAGTAAAATAAGTGATTAGAGAGTTGGGCGACAGATGAGAGTAGGCCTAAATTAGTTTAGAAATGTAACTCATGAGCGCACAGAATGGCTTTCAATACGATACGCGTTTACATGTTCCTGAACACCAGTTTGGATACGATACCACAATTTTACTGTATCGACCTTGGAACTCAATACGATCTGATTCACGCAAATACGCATTACACTACCGAAGAAGTTGTGAAACCATGTGATCATTTTGTTGCGTCATATTGAAATAATGGATAGGCCTAAGAAAGTTGTTAAATCATTAACTAGAGATGAGAAAATAAAAATTTTTGAATAAGTAGACAGAAATCCTCACCTTAAGTGCGTGGAAGTTGGTTTTTTTTCTGTACAGGCGCGAGCATGTCTAACCTAAAAACAAAATTGGTTATATCCAATCGTTCACGCCAAAGAATACGGCACTTCTTTTCCACAGAATATGAAGAAAAAAATGTATTTAAGCCGAAATCAACTATAGAAAACTAAATATTTCAACTCGTACTACAGTACTTGAATTAAGAGTACAGTACCTGTATAGTACATTTTTCTCTTGTTCTCATTGCTCTCGTTTCTCTGTGCTGTGTAAACTAGTTCTGTAATACAATAATTCTGTAGGTTGTTTAAAATTGTATATTCTAAAATTGTACATTCGATAGTACGTACTTCCGACTAACACGTTTTTTACTTTTCCCTTACTGCAACTGAAAAACGTACTAACGAGGTTCCACTGTATACGCTTTCAAATATGTACTAATTTAATCACCAATATTTACAGGAGCATTGTATTTTCTTTCTTTCTTTCTTTCGGCTTTCCACAAATTAATTTTATAAGTAGGAACATGATGAAGATCAATATCAGGGTCAGCCAGAAGCTCTGCTCATTTTAAGAGCCCTTGCTCACATGCAAAAGTCTTCCAGCTAGCCGCACACTTCTCCTACGTCCCCCTCTTTCTGTTTTCCCTCAGTAAAGAAACTAGTCAGTCAGAAATGAGCAGCTCGACCGAGATAACATGACAGTGCAGTGGAGAGTTGGATTAAACATGCCTACCAAACCACTTGTACCTTGCTTGCAAGAACATACTCTATCTGCGTGAACTTTTGCAGAGGCTGTCCATCTGAGGGAAAACCACTTCACTTGGAAGAACCTGTACTTTAGTGCTCATACTTGGAAAATATGAAATTCAGGAGAGGGGGAATACCATCTCATCTCAATCATTCATGAAGGCAAGCTTGGCTAAGATTCAGTGCAAAATATAAACACATCAGTAATACATCTGAATAAAGCTGCACTCAATTATTTCTGTACAGCTGGTGCAATCCAGGCTCGGAATGAAACTGCATATAATCATAAAAAGCAATAAGGATAGGAACTTGGAAAAAGGGAGAATATAACGAATGGCTTGTGGAGGTGGAGGATGGGCAAAGACTAACTCCACTTTCAAGGGAGGGCATTTGATGCCACCCATCCATTCAATCTCTCTTCAGACATGCACGGTTCATTCAGTCTATTTCGTGCTGCGACATACACACCGACTTTTTAGTAAGGCATGCCACTTCCTTTGTCCCCCCTCACCCTTCCCCTTTTGAAATGTCAGCAAGTAGGCGAGCTCCGAGTACCAAGGTTGACTAACCAGTACACGTTAAACACACAATACATCTCTCCTCGAGACTTGGATTGGGGGAAGTACTCCGAGGCTCTCTCACACAAGTGGCATGCAGCAGGGTGCAGAATTCCCCCAATGACTCCCAGCTTTTATTTCTGTGAACACCAATAGTGCTATAGCCCACGATGAGCTCAATCGACCCTCCCAGTCTCATCAGGTGACAAACCTGTAATTTTATTGCTCAAAATATTGTGTAGTGGAGGGCATCATTTAAGTAATCTTCAGTTTTAAAATGGAAATGTAGGAAGGATTGAAATTTAGACAAACACAAGAAAAGAAGATGGGAACACGTTTGAAAATATAGACAGAAAAGTATGAAAGTAACACAGAATGAGGAAAGAACTATTCTGGTTATGTAAATCTTTAGGAAAATGAATGAATGAAAATCCACAGCCTGCTTCCAGTCTCCGACCGGGTCAGGAATGGAATGAATGAAGCCCCTATCTAGCGGCGAGGATATGAACTGTGCCGGCTGCCGAGGCCTGATGCACTCCTCTGGGGCAATGATTAAATGAATGACAGATGAAATGAAATGATAGTGGAGAGTGTTGCTGGAATGAAATTTTGACAGGGATAACCGGAGTACCCGGAGAAAAACCTGTCTGCCTCCGTTTTGTCCAGCACAGATCTCACATGGAGTGACCGGGATTTGAACCACGGACCCAGCGGTGAGAGGCCGGCGTGCTGCCGCCTAAGCCACAGAGGCTTCCCTTTAGGAAAATACCAAGGGTAAATAATAGCTAATAATTCTGCTGGGAATGTTGGGCTAGGTGGAATTCATCATAGATTTCTAATTACACTTGGTTTCTTCTTTGCATGGAAGAATGCATATTTGTTATAAATGCTTCAGATTAGACCTTACCCATTTCGGATATTCTTGGAGCATCTTACGACTTTAGGAGCGAATTCAACCACACCAGCTCCATACATTTTTTGAGCAATGATCTTCAATTTTTCCACCAAACACAGATCTGGTTCATACAAGAATCTGAAACTAAAAGGAAGAGACCAATGAATGGGCACAGTTGACAGGGACAGGTTAGAGCCAAGCTGGAGTGACTTGTCACAGGCTTTCATAGATTTCTACTTCAAATTGCCTTACTTCCATAGTGGCATAGCGTAGTATACAGGTCATGGAGAGAACAAGGGATTCCCTTTGTGGATATATCAAAACAAAGGAGGCTATAACGGAAACAAAGTGATCTGTATTTTCCATTAAAAACAGCATAAAAGATCTTTGATGGGCTGAATCATCATCCCTCTTTTGAGAGGAGATGAACATTCTCTTCACACAGATAAGATTGAAAGAATTGTCCCACCAAAAAACAAAAAGTATAACAGGTTTTATTATTGGAACTACAATACTTCGAACGTCTCACATGTTGAGGTAGCCCTGTTGAAAATGAGGTGAATTCATTAATTTTATATTTATATTATTATGAACATTTTTTTTCAGCCTTTTCTGAACGTCCTCTTCCCATTTTTCTAAATATTCAAGATTAATTCTGCACTTACGAGTTCAGTACTTTTGAAAACAAGTTGGGTATTGTATCAATGTGTATCTCTTTCAAACCCACACCACTTTTGTATTTATATTTTTCAGCACAGTCATATTTGTGAAATGCTACTAATTATTGAAGTATCATTTGCTGCCCAACCTGTCCATGCAATAGTAGTAATTAATTCATTTTGATAAACTGCATAGTTAAGCTATTAAAAGCAGTGAGTATAACTTTCATTTTACACAACTTTTGTAATTACTTATTCAATCAGCTAATGCATACTTGTGAGGTATGGTGATGCCCTCAAAACAGAAAGGGTATCCATAAACATTCAAAAATCACTGAAAACAGCACCATGACCAACTAGTTTGCATTTACACAGATGGGTTGGCTGGGACCAAGTAATCCTCCCAAGCGGCATTTTGTCTATTGCAGCCTGGTTTACAGATAGCAAGTGTATGCTCTCGCTTTGACATCAATAAACTACAATTTCATATAATTGTTATGTTTAGACAACTAAGGGGAAGCTATTATAAAGAAATATTGATTTGGTCAACTAATTTCTTATGATAATATTGTACGAGCTATTTAAGTTCAAAAATTTCAATTTTATATGTTATTGCAGATAATTGAAGTCTGCAATGCAGTGCTGAAGTATCGAGGTTACTTTTACCATCAAGGTATAGAACAGGCTGTTCCAAATCCACGAGTTTGAGTAAGCGTACACGTGAGTACTCAGCAGTGATGCTCGGAGTACGGTTGGAGAGGGACTGGGGTTGATAGCCAATAAGTCACTGGGCGAAGGTCAGAACACAAGTCCATGCTTTTCCTGCCAGTCTTGATGTATCCACCACGCAATGACGGCAGCCCCCACAGCAGAGCTGTATTGCATGTTGCCGGTTTACTCGCGCAAGGCGGCGAGTACTCCACTGCTCACAGGCGAGCAACTCGGCTGGAACAGCCTGGTATAGAATATTGAGAAAACGTTATATTGTCCCATTTCTACTATAAACACTACGTGAAAGTGCTCAGCAGTGTCCCAAGCATTCATAAACTTTAACGGCATCTGTGACGTTAGTCTGGTGACATACATGTGCCCGAACATATCCTTCCGTGCGAGTATAAAACAGAGAAACTTTAAAGACTCGCCACTCAATGCTAGACGACTGCTGTTACGGCACATGTCTTGTAGGCAGTGGCGGTTTCTGGGTATTCGCCCTGGAGCCAGTGCACACCCATTCTTGAAAAATTGCCGTTCACATTTGAATTTTACGAATATAAAAATTAATATAAGATTTTATGGTAGTATAAAGCGTTAACAAATGTCCAGAATACCGCTTTTTTACATTTAAATGTACCGCGTTCGTTGCGCCTCACTGCACGTTGCTTGTGTGCTGACTCAGGTATCATCAAATATCGCCGTTCGCCACCTGCAAAATTGTAGCCAGCGTTAGGCTTGACGGCAGGAGAGAGGATGGCAAGAGGGGAGCGGGGATGTGTGTTTACTATAACAGAATCGGAGCCAAATCCTTGCCTGGCGAATTGTACTGCGCATGCTCCGTTTTTTTTCCATCTCCTGTCGCATCTGATTGACAGACGAAGAAGCGATGACCGCTAGCGTGTAGGAGCTACCGCACTATCTGTTGGGGAATTGTTGTACCAAGTAGAGTTTCATGCGCAGATTGAAGTGGTTTGAAAGGTTGTGTCTTTACGCAGCTAGCGCCACTGCCATTTGATTTTCAATGTGCATTTAAAAAACCACAATCATGCAGCCAACTGTATGATATTATATAGTCTATAGTTGTAACAGTGAATTCAGTTTCATTACATTTCTTTATAATTTACAGATTTTTAAGGTCCAGTAATTTGGAGTATTAACGCAGCCTATTATCTTGTTGATCTTGGACGTGGCAAGTATTTGTCACAAGTGTGTTTCTAAAGTGTGGAATATTTGAGTGCGTGTGCATTATTACGTAATTGATAGCTTATCCTCCCAGCTTGGCTTCACCCACTGACATAGCTAGAATCATTCCTCTACCGTCGGAAGGATGGTATCTGGGAGGCAAACACTCTTTTTCAGCAAATGCAACTGGGGATGGTGACATGTGACCGCAAACATGGGTCTAATTCAGGGTCAGAGAAGAGATTTTGACCGTTGGCCTGAAAGGAACCGTCCCGGTATTTGCCTAGTGATAAAAATGAAAAACCACGAAAATCATTTTCAGGACGGCCGAGGTGGGATTCGGGATTATTATCGCTACTGTTCAGGCTATTACATCGTCTCAACTTACTTACTCTGCAAGAAAAGGTCGCCATATAATAAGAAATGGGAAGACCTATTCCAAACCTGAATTTAATTCAAACATCCCTGTGCAAAGCGAAGGTAAGGAATCGCTTATTCCATGATGAAGTTACAGCAAGTTAGTATGAGTGGGCTTGTGGCTGTGAACTAACCAACTGGATGTATTGTTTACCGTGCTTAAAGTCGTGCTACGTGCACAAGAAAAGAAAATCCCTCTCTGCACGCTGGAAGCGGAGGTAGATTTCACCGGGCAAAGAAAAATGCTTGGAATTCACTAAATTTGCCAATTGTTGTACAGTATACCTACGAAAGTTACACATGTTTAGCATACAGCATCTTCTTATAATACCTGAAACATTTTGCTCATCCCTTGGTGCAAGGGTGGGTCATATCAAATATTCTTTCAGGCAAAAAAATGTTGTTACATTTTAGAGGGGAATTGGCCATTTTAAACTGTTTTGATATTGTGCCTATTAAGGGAGGTATGATTTCTTTTCTCTAAAATCTCCATTTTCCCCACCCCTTTGGTCAAACTTACGAAGATAAGCATTTGGCCCTTATTCCAAAAATAGTACGAACTTTGAATGGATTCAGTTTTTAAAATACTATGAAAGTTATAGCAATATTTCACTTCCCCCCCCCCTCCCCCATTTCCAACCCCTTGGTCCGATTTTGCCCGTTAGCGAACCCGACCGAGATTTTGAATGGTTATATTTTATGTAGGCCTGTACATATACATTATAATATTAACTTTTGAACTGACGGTGGTTTTGGGATCTGTGGGATGTAAAACGCGAAGATATGTCAATTTTTTTTTCGGATGTTGAAATGGTACCCTTTGCAATAGGTAGCTTTCTAATGAAATCTAACTAAAATCGACAAATGTGAACAATCAAAAGCCTACATGAATGCAGAATTGGAATTACAAGTACTAGGAAAGTAACAAATCAGACAACAGCTTCATTGTGCATTCAGGAGGGAACATAGAACAGCAAAATATCGAGGTGTCGAAAAACCAACTCCAAGTGCCACTAGATGCATATCTAAGCATACAAAATAGAGTAACATAGTGAGGAGACAGTTATTTTGTATGCTTAGATATGCATCAAATTTAGACTTTTTTTTAAGAGTGCACACCCACAATTTTTCTTCACCAGCCGCTACTGCTTGTAGGACAGATTCAGCGAATATTTGATTTTGATTATTCACGTTACAAAGATTCATTTTGGATGATGTCCAGATTTGACATGAAGCTAGTGTTTTGGACTTAACCATAATGTCTCTTTGAGTCTTAGTGTGCTATGTATGTTTTCGTTGGGCCACTGCTTCCGACTTCAGCTTATGTATATATGTACGTACGTGCGTCCGGGTATGAACCCTCATACATGCATAAGATTTCTAGCTAAGTTTTTGGATTTGCCAATAAAAATAATTCTCAAAAGAATACTGACATAGGTTGATGAACATAAGTGGTGTAAATACTCCATGTGTGAGAGCAATTTACTTTTAGGAAGATACAATTGTTCAGCTTAGGCTTTCATGATCGGCGTTCATAGGTATGTACAAATGTCCAGGCAGGATGTGTGCTTTCGATGTTTCACTCATAACTGCCTTGGGCATTATCAAGAGTCCGCTCCTTGACATGTACAACTTACTTGTTCATTCTAATTTTGAAATCTAATATTCAGTTAATGCTAATAACTTTATTCAATACATGGATGTATATTAAAAAAAAAGAAAAAATGAACATAGCTTTGTCTTGCAATCATATAGTTTCAGCTGGACCTTGTACAGGTAAGTGCTGAAAAATGCTGCCTTTCAGGATAAACCCTACAGTAATACAAATTCTAAAATATAGTGACTTCATGACAGTCACACCAATACTGTCATTGCTTCATTTTGGTAAATCAGCCCCATGCACAGCATTTAATCAGCATTTGGAAAAAACCACGGGGAACCACATTTTACTATGGTTGCTGTCAATGCCAGGATTTGAGCAGTACCACTGCCCAGTCCTCGCAAGGAGCGTGTCTTAGCGCACTTGGTCGAGGAATGGGGTTCACAGTTGTATGAAGATTTAGCATCAGTACCTGTTGTTTTTAGGACGATGGCATGCATTAATCACTGCATTAGCCAGTCCCAGTGCTCCAGGTCCTCCATTCTGCCAATGACTACAGATTTCAACTACTTCAGCTCCTCCAGCTAAAGCTGCTTCTTTCACAATATCCTTTTCTCCAACAGTATCCGTCCTGCCAAACAAAATAATAAAGAAAAAATCACTTGAATATCAGATTTATCTCTAAGTCATAAAATTCATAACAAGCAAAGGAGTACATGAGTAAAAAAGAACCTTAAAAAAAGCTGTGATTTGAATTCCTTTAACTTAATGTGATTCATGGTTGTTAAGTACCCAAGTTTTTAAAGAACAACATTATTTTGCTTTAGATCTTGCATACTTAACTACTAATCCACACATTTTCTTTATTAAAGTATTTCTAACAGGGCACCAATTTTTGTATGCCTTCAACATAAGACAACGATGCCTGTGATAAAAGCCATGTCTGAACTCCCTCCTTGAGATATCATAGTCATGAAGATGCCTGCCACTAGGAACTACTTCACATGAACAGGAAGATGGAAGTTACTTGTGACGACAGACTGTCGTGCTCTGCAGCTTGTCATGCACATGTTGATGACATTCATTGAATGTTGAAACCCATTTACCCACTCGAGACTGCACTTACACCATACACCACACACACTTAGCAACGAATGTTGTAATCAAAAGTATTGATTCCCCCCCATGACAGATTGATTTAGGCTATTAATATTAAATGCTTTGTTAATGTAATTCTATATCAGTATTTTATTGTGTTAGCAATGTGTCAAATTGTATTAGTCCATTAGCAGTAGATGTAGAGTCACTATTTCATCAAATTACAGTACTATCATTATTATTTAAAGTCATATTTAAATTTGGGGACAGAAGAGGTTACAGTGGTTTGGCCACATCTTTCGAGCTGATAAATCCATCCGAACAGAGTCCTTCATTCACAACCTGCTGGAAGACGCCCAAGGGGACGTCCCAGAACGCGATGGAAGGATCGAGTATTGACAAGACTTCAGCACGTGGAGACCAATGCGGTGAAAGATGGAGCTAGAGACCGGCAGCGTTGGAATGCTATCTGCTGTAGATACCTCCTCCTTCGTGACTGATTCCTTTGTTATCACTTTTTCTCTTATTTTTCTTTCATTCGTTCTTCTGCTGTAGGCCTTAACCCTCTTAGTGCCACGCGCCGATCAGATCGGCTCTCGCTGCTCGTGCCAAAGCCAATTCAATCAGCGCGCTGTTTATCTTATATTTGTAGATTTCTGTAGGCATATGTCCGTGATTATTTCATACTGTTGGAAAGGCGAGGTTTCAAGCTTGCCTGTGCAGTGTTTACTTTTTTCCTTTGAAATCCGTTACGCGGTAGGTTTGAGTTTGTATTCACGCCCTCTCTTTGCGCTCCCCCAATTACGCGCGTTACCGCCAAAATTGCGGTGCAGTTTTTTTCTTTTTGTGGAAGTTTTCTGCCTACAGATGTATCTAAGAACTTTCTACAGCAGGAAACATAGTGTTTCTTCCAATATGACTCTTAGGTGTACTTAATTTAGGCTCAAAACTGATTCTTTACAACAACAACAAAAATTGAAAAATTGAACAATTATCAGAATAACCTCAATTAAAAAAGTTTTGATGCCATATTTACTTTTAAGAACATAATGTATGAAAGAATGAGGTATTGGTTATAATGCAAAGCAAAAATAAAGATTCTATTGTTTGAAATGTATTTATGACTTATTTTTTCGAATAGTCTGCATGACCATTGAAAATTGCTTGGCATTCTTGGCAAGTATTTCAGGAAATGGCTTGGCACTAAGAGAGTTAAGGGCCCATAAGTGCAATAAATGATGATTTAAATTTGGGGCACTGTATAGTTTTGTTTGACAAGGGTAGTCTGATGCTTGATTTAATCCTACATTTCATAGTAGACTATACTGTATTTTATATTCAACTTGTATACTCGATTATATAATTCAAATATAAGGGATATTAAATCTGCCAAACTACAACTTGTGTTCAGTAAATTGTGAAACAGTCGCATACCGTACTTAGATGATATTTTGAGGGCTAGGGTTAATTGAATGGGTCCTGGGAGTTGCCCAATATTCAACGGACTGACGACTTGACAATGCTAGTATCACATGGTATCAGCTGGGAGGTGTGTAGTTCGATGAAGGGAAGGCACAGAATTTGAATTTAGAGTGATCAGTAACCAAATGCAAGTGGAAGACCTAACCTGGGCAGAAGTGGAAGAAGCAATAAAGAGGATGAAAATGGAAATGAAGGAAGGAAGCTTGTAGTTTAACGTGACCGTTAATCTCGAGATCATGAGCCACGGGAAAAACACCAGGTATAGATGAGGTAAGCTGCATGTGAAGTGGAAACATAGTGGTTGTATAGTGTGATATGAGCTATATGGAAGGAGAAGAAAGTCCCAGAAGACTGGAAAAAGGGGTGATAATGCCCATCTTCAAGAAGGGAGACAGGAAGAAATGCCAAAACTACCGGGGAATTACACTGATGTGCCACTGTGCTAAGATTTATGAAAAGGTATTGGAGAAACGGATACGTAAGGTAACGGAACAACAACTGAGGGAGGAGCCATATGCATTCAGGCAGGGGAGGTCCACTACTGACCTCATATTTGGAGTGAGACAGTTACAGGAGCGTCACTACTAGTATGGGAAGATTTGGTATTGGCCTTTATGGACATTGAGAAGGCATACGACAGTGTTGTAAGAAACGGAGTATGGGAAGCGATGAGAGCCAAAGCAATAACGGAAGAAATAGTGATGAGAGTGAAAGATATGTATGAAGGAAGCAGAAGCTGTGTGAAAGTCGGTATGGAAAGAACAGAATGGTTCGAGTTGACTAATGGTCTAAAGAAGGGAAGTGCCCTCTCGCCCTTGCTCTTTGTAAAGGTGATGGATGAAGTGATGCAAAAGGTAGCACAGCATATTGGGGAGGAAGAAATGAAGGCAATGGTGTTTGCAGATGACTTGATGATCTGGGGAAACAAGGAGAGGGATGTACAGGAGCAACTCAATGCATGGGAGGAAGTAGTGTCATCCTATGGAATGAAGTTTTATACGCAAAAGAGTAAAGTGGTGATAACAACACCCGAGAAGGACAGAGTATACTCTGGGATAAAGTTAGGCGGAGAGCAGTTGAAGAGAGTGAAGAGTTTCAAGTATCTGGGAAGTGTCATTTAAGAAAATGGGGGAAATGTCTTGGAATTAGCTGAAAGAGGAAAGTGTGCCGATCCTAACGTATGGATCAGAAACTTGGGTGATGAGGGAGAGAGATAAAATCAGAATACAAGCAGTGGAAATGAAGTTCCAGAGGAGTCATATAGGTGTTACTAGTATGGACAGAGTCAGAAATGATCGAGTCAGAAATATTCAAGGAAGAACACCTACAGGATAGGATTGAAAAATCAAGGCTACAGTGGTATGGGCATGTGAAAAGAATGTGAGAAGAGAGAATACCACGGAAAATATTGGAAATGGAGTGGAAGAAAAAGAGACCTAGAGGAAGACCATGGGATAGGTGGTTAAAGGGGGTGAAGAAAAGTGTCGAGAGAAAAGGTGTTAATTGGACAACAGTGTCAGAAGAGAAGTGGTGGATGGACAGAAAACGATGGAGAGGCTTGTGCTCCAAGCAGACCCAACCTGCGGATGGAAACTGCTCTAGTTGATGATGGTGATGACAGACTGTGTAATTGCAGAAGAGAAGAGCAGAGTGGGGGGTTCATAGACTGTAACCCAAACCACTCTTGGTCTGAAGAAGTATCGAAGCTTGAGTTTAGAATGTTGAGAGTATCTGTATCGAGTCTCAACCATCCTTTCGAAAAAGGCAGGATTCGCGATGGATTTGGATTCGGGAAAATTATGGATCGACCTAACACTATTGTATTCAGGGTATTTCCCTGGTGATACACACTATCTGGAACACTGGGGATGGAGACGATGAATCAATTACAGATAGGGAACCCAGTCCAGGAAAGTCCCCGTTGGCTGAAAGATGTCAAATGGGTATGGGATACAACACATTGAATATTTGTAATACTGTTACATACATACGGAACCTAAAGATACGAGAAAATAGCATTTTGAAATTGATTTTGTAGCACTTACATGTTGAACAATAGCATTTGTAGCATTCTGAATTGTAAAAATTAGTGTTTTGTAGCATTTAAAAGTTCATCACCAGGCAGGATAAAACTGAACAGGTTCAAAATTAATATGCACGGAAACAAAATCAAACATGCACAGGATTGGATATAAGGGTGTTTCTGATAAATGGCATAAGCATTTAATATAATAATGTGAATCATACATTTACTTAAACTTCAGGTAAATACCATACAAGGGATAATTAACTAAATAATGAAATGTATGTTTACCACCTCATTATTCCCTTTTCAATGAGGGCCAGGGAAGAGGTGCATTGAATTTCTATTTGGCGGGTGGTTTAACCGCTTCACTGCTGCGGTCGAGTAGGCTATATTCGATCTGCCTCAAGCGGTCTGTCAGTGCTGCGATCGAGTATATTCAATCTGCCTTGTAACTGTCGTGTATGCTTATGCCATCTATTAACTACATTTTCAACCACATAGTTCCTAAAATGCACATGTGTAATGTTGCAGGAAAAATGATTTTCTTTTGTCACATTGTTATGAACATTGTTATCGCTGCAGCAAGCGAGCGCAATATGCGTCCGGAGGAAATTCTTACGCTATTAAGAGGAGATTGAGTCTGATGTGGATTTAGATAGTGTCTGAAGTGACGATGGGGATAGTGATAGCGATATTGTTTATGATATCCCGACACGGAGGGGAAGAAATGATCCTGACCTAGGCCTACCCACGTGGTCTGAGGAGGAGTTCGCGCCAAACGTGCATGCATTCCAAGTGCCAAACCCAGGTATGTCAAATACTAATTTCACCCCTGAATCCACTGAAATAGATTATTTCGAGTTATTTGTCAATGAAGAGGTGTTGACAAAGGTAGTGGACAAAACGAACAAGTTTCATAAACAGACTTGACGCTAAGCCACCCAGTCAATATTCCAGGCCCAGAAAGTGGGTTGATACTAATTATAAGGAGATTTTTGTGCTAATAGCAGCGACGCTGCTGATGGTTCGAAATAAGCATCTATCTATTCAGGAACATTGGTCCAGTGATCCCCTTCTGCATGCCCCAATTTTTCAGCAAGTTATGTCCCGTGATAGATATCTAATTTTCCTCAGTATGCTCCACTTCACCGACAATGAGAACCCAAACAAAACTGACAGTCTGAACAAAATTCGATTCATTATTGACCACGTCAGGAAAATATTCAAAACCTATCTCACCCCATTTGCTAACTTGTGTGTTGATGACAGCCTAATTTTGTTCAAGGGACATCTTGCTTTCAAGCAATATATAAAAACAATGAGTCATACTTTCAACATCAAACTGTTTGTTCTCTGTGACTGCAAGACTGGTTATATTTCAGATTTGATTACTTATACTGGCTCATGAACAGAAATTACAGACCCTTATCAACTAGGTATTTCTGGTGCTGTTGTTACAACATTTTTACATGATTATTTAGACTATCAATGTCTAACCATATTTTTTCGCCATATCACAGAGGAACCGGCAAAATCACTCAAATCGAAAAAACACAATAGTCTAGCCAACAACATTTTAAGTTATACACAAATAATTTCACTTGTTAATCATCATCATCATCATGAACCGGCTCCACATTCCCGGGTGCTGGTCACTTGTTAAACAGATACAATATTCCGCAACCTACAACTACCTCTCACCCTCAGGCTATTATAAAAATTCTAGGAACACGCGCTGAATTAACCGTAGACTATTTCAAACAAAGAGAAACGTATTCAAATCCAACTAAGAAGTACGAGTAGTTATGGAGAATTATCTATAAATTATCGATACGAAGCGAAAATGCAGTATCGAAACGCAATACACGTAAAATCGATTTGTTCGAAGGATGACTGCAGTTTGTCTTCTCTCACTTTTAGTCAGAAATTACGCGCAGGATTTTTGAAAAAATCGGGAGATTTAATATGTTAAGCAGGAGGGCGGGAGAAGTGGTGTAAAATCAGGAGTATGTAACTGCTACACTGGCCCACAGCTGTTTTCTTTGCTTCATGACCAAGCCACCAATGCATGTGGAACAGTGCAAAAGAACAGGAAAGGCATGCCTGCACTGGGAACTAAATTTGGAAGAGGGGCATTGGAAATGAAATCTAGCACGAAAATGATGGCACTCAAGTGGTGTGATAGGAGGGATGTGTTAGTGCTTACAACCATGCACAAAAATATATTTGAAGCGACTGGGAAAAAGGATCACAAGTCTGGAGTCTCTATCATGAAGCCTCAGGCCATCATGGAATATAACATGAACATGGTGTCTGTTGATATGGCAGACATGCTCCTTAGTTCACTCCAAGCATAGGAAGTGGTTTTCAACCATGGATCTGAGCGCCAGCTTTTGGCAAGTCCCTTTAAGAATGGAAGATAGGAAGTTAACGGCTTTCAGCTATAAGAGTGGTCTTTTTCAGCATTGTGTTGTGCCATTTGGATGCAAAACTACTAGTTCAGCGTTGAACAGGGCTTTAAATTTAGTATTAGGGAGGGACACACATGATTTTGTTACAATGTACATTTTTTTTTTTTTTTAGCGTATGGCTTTTAGTGCCAGGAGTGTCCGAGGACATGTTCGGCTCGCCAGTTTTGTAGCTGCTTCGAGACGGACACCCAATGGGTGAGCTACAAGTACCGTTGGGGAGGAAAGTTGGAAGGGAAGGGCGAGGAGTTGGAAGGTAGCGGCTGTGGCCTATAGTTAGGGACCAACCCCGGCATTTGCCTGGAAGGAAGATGGGAAACCACAGAAGACCATCTTCAAGGTTGCCGGCGGGGGGATTCGAACCTCCTCGCCTCCCGGATGTGAGCGACTGCCAGCAGTCATGCCGTAACGACCACAGCTAACTCACCCGGTACAATGTACATTGACGATCTTATTATTGCATCGCACACTAAAGAGGATCACATAAGACACGTGGACATAGTTTTGAGAAAGTTAAGGGAGGGGGATTTTACAGTGAAACTTAGTAAGCCTTCGTTTGCAACACAACAGATTACTTTTCTGGGGCACACAATCACTACTAAAGGGATTTTTCCGGAACAATCGCGTTTAGAGAAAATAAACAACACCGCTATACCACATAACGCCAAGCAACTTAGAAGCATATTGGGGGTTTTCAACTATTTTAGGAGATTTGTCGTTAGGTATTCCAATCTGGTTGAACCTTTTAGGGAACTGTTGAAGCAGGGTGCAAGATGGGTGTGGAACCATGAGCACGAGGCAGCTTTCGCTGAGTTGAAGAGAGGTTTCGTGGATTCAGTTATACTGAAATACCCTAGATTAGATTGTTCTTACGTCCTTATGACTGATGCCAGTATGTTAGGGATTTCAGGGTTGCTGTGCCAGTATGATGAAGAAGGAAATCTAGGAATAGTCTCATTAGCTAGTAGGGGTTTAAGTACAGCTGAGAAGCGTTATACTATCACGGAGATAGAGTTGTTAGCTATTGTGTACTCTCTTGGTAAGTTTCGAAGCTATGTTTTGGGGAGCAAGCTGAAGGTGTTCACGGACCATAATGCTCTGGTATTTATGGGATCGTGTAAGTTGACCTCAAACAGGAGGTCGAGATGGATCTTGGCGATCAGTGAGTACGATCTAGAGGTTACACACATCAAGGGTAAGGAAAATATTGTGGCTGACTTCCTAAGCAGGAACATAGGTGATGATGATCACCGGGTGGTGAACATTCAACAGGGTGTTGTTTTATGTGTCACAAAGACGACAGATTGTATGGAGGAGATTGGTAAGCTCCGGAATATGTTGGCAGAGCAAGAGAAAGACAAGAGCATGGCTCAGATCTTGGGGGAGTTGAGAGAGAAGGAGGCTGGAGCTAGTCTTAAGGTGGGTAAGCTCACCTATAAGCTGGAGTGTGACTTATTAGCGAGGTTATGTCACCTAGGTGAGTGGAAGGTACTCGTACCTAAGCCTTTGCAGGAGGCTATGATTTGGTATCACCATAAAGCTTTGGGGCACTTTGGAGCAGCTAAAGTTCTTTTCGCTGTTCAGCAGCAGTTTATTTGGCGTAACATGGAAGGAATATCAGGAAAGTTCTTGCGAGTTGTGAATCTTGTCAACGTTGTAAAGCCCCTACGAGATATTTGCAGGGACCTAGTCAGGCGGTAATCACTGAAAAACCACGGGATTTACTATGTTGTGATTTGTATGGGCCATTAGTCAACTCTCAGTACGGATATCAGTATATCTTCGCGATTGTTGACTCTTTTAGTAAGTTTGTCAAACTGTATCCCCTGAGGAAAGCGACTGGGAAGGGTTGCGCCCTACAAATGGTCGACAAATACATACCTGAGTTCGGAAAGCCCATCAGAGTATTGACTGACCACGGCAGCCAGTTCACCTCGAAAATCTGGAAGACCAAGTTAGGTGAAGTGGGTGTCGAGCATATTTTCTCTTCTATAAGATACCCACAAGGAAATATGTCGGAAAGAATTATGAAAGATCTCGGGAGAGTATTCCGTACTTATGTAAGCGATCGCCATAATGCCTGGTTCTCCAAACTAGGAGATATTGAACAATGGTTCAATAATACGCTGCATGAGAGCACGAAATGCACCCCTAATGAGCTGCAATTTGGTAGGAAGCCTACCAATGTGATCGCAAGAATGTTAGGATTGGAAACGGGAGAGGAGATAGACAGAGATATTAGCATCCGGCTGGCTAGGTTTAATTTAGAGAAAGCAGGAAATAAACGTAGGCGCCAGCAAAAGAGAGTGAAGTTTGATTTTTTTAATGTTGGTGACCAGGTCTTGCTCAGAGTGCCATGTCCGTCTTCCGCTGTTGACAAGGAAATGTCCAAGTTTTTTGAATTATATAAGGGACCCTTCGTAGTTACTAAGCGTATTGGCGAGTGTGCGTACGGCTTAACAGATCACTAAGGAACCGCGGTAGGGTCATATAATGTGTACAACTTAAGGAAGTATGTTAGTACGTAAGTTTATGGCAGATCCTCAATGACAGACATACTCTACAGAGTGATATATATACCTGGCATACTATCAAGAGATGACGAAGAGGCTAACCAGCCAAGTGTTCAAAGCAGAGCAAATCTGTGAAGTGCGACGTGGCCAAGTGCCAAGATTGTCACGTGTGAAGTTAGGAATTGGACACTTGAGAAATTTTGGTGGGAGTTAGCTGTAGGTAACAGAAAGACATTTGAAAATGCATTTGTTAGATTGACTTCAAGAAAATGAAATTACTGTATTGAAAGGGTATTACTGTACATGTGTTTATTGTATTGTGAAAGGGTATATTTGTGTTTACTGTATATATGTATCTTAGTGTATTTGAGTGTAGATGGAGTCCCCATTCACTTGTATTCTTAGGAACTCCATCGGAGGGGAATTGTGACTGTACCAAGTCATAAGGGATCGAACCCTCATTTGCTGGACATAAGATTTTGTTGAATCGAGTATATATTTTTATTTGACGCTTTGAGATGATGTATTACAATTTATTAGAGTGTATTATGTGACATGATTGATTTCGATTTAATTGGCTTAGTTATAAGATGTGAATTTATAGGCAGGACTCAAGTCAGGATTTTGTTCAATGTTATATTATATTTATTTGAGAGCCTGGAAATTGTACATATGTGAGACTATTACAAGTTGTTTACTTGAAACACTTCCTGGTAAGGAGTATTTTGAGCAAGGGTTTTACCCTGGCCGGGTAAACCCGGGTGACTCATGCAGGTAGAGCCTGAGTAGATTTGGCATCGATGTGTTGAGGGTGTGGTTTGGTGGAGTGATGTGTGATGTTTCCATTGGCTGAACCCGTTGAAGGAAGGCAGTTTAACCACGAGTCTGGAGGGGAGGGCAAGTTTGATATAATGATCAGGCAGGCTGTAGAAAGGTTGTCTCTGAATCATTAGAGGAAGGACACCTTGCCAGTGGCAGCAGCAGACCAGCCTAAGTTGTTGTATCAGCTCATCGGATGGAGACTACGAGCAGCGGGACCATCGAGTGGAGGAAGCAGAGGACCGGCGAGCCAGCCAAGGGTCAGGGCGGGCGCAGCCGCGCCCGGAGAGGTAGAGGGCCACGATCGGGAGGCTCCTTGGGTGGGGAGTTAACCTCTACAGGGCCCTCTCCTCCGGTCACGCGGGCACGCCAGCAGGCCCTTGGTGAGAAGACGTCAGCGACGCAGAAGCCGCCAGCCGTTGAAGAGGTGCGGGTGCCTCATAGCCCGGCTGGCGCACGCAACGCTGGAGTAGCTCCCGGCCCAGGGAGCACAGGTAGCCCGGACATAACGCAGGTGTCCCAGCGGTCCGAGTCAACCGACGCCTCCCCTGGGCCCTCTGAGCTAGCCGAGTCCGAGAAGAGTCGGACGCCAGGACCGGCTAGCTCCCCGCGACAGGAGAGCAGCAGCAGCCCGGACGCCAGGTTCAGCTGGGCGAGTGATGTGAGCTCGGACACCGTGCATGGGCACCCTGGGGCCACTTCCCCAGGCTCCGAGCAAACATGTGGCTACGACCCCAGCTCCCTGGCTTTGCTTGTATATTACAGGCCAGGCTTCGACCGGGAAGAAGAAAGGGTAGTCTTCAGCGCCTACAGGGACCAGGCCTACGAAGTCGCGACGGGAGGAGCTGAACGTGTCGAAGAGGACATCGAAGCTGAACTCTCCACTGGAGTCCTGATCAGGCCACGTAAGGACGTGGCCGCCATCTACATCACGGCATTCTCCAAGCACTGGCAGGTCGCGGTGGTACCAGGCTGTGTGCCAGGTGCCTTACCGCACATCCTCCGCTTCGCGGGGGAGAGCTGCCAGGTTTGCTCATCGAGAAGGAAGAGGTTGGGACTCAGGCAGGCCCCATGACCTTCTCCAAGAGGACTCAGGCTCCACAACCAGCACCTCAGGCGGTGCCATTAGCGGAGCAACCCGCGCGCGCCATCCCGGAGGAGCAGCGACCAGAGCCCCAGGTGGGGCCTTTAGCGGGGCAACTCGCGCCCGCCACCACCGCCAGGAAGGGGACTCCAGAGACGGCCGGGGCCACCAGGAAGGCCCCAAAGCAGCGGAAGGTCAACCGCAGCAGCCAAGAGGACCGTCGCCCGCAGCGCCCCCTGGAGGGGGATCCAGGACGCCGCGAGGCCACCAGCCGCAGCCAGGGACAGCCGCTACAGCCAGGTAATATGAGGCCCCGCTCAACTCAGCTTTTACAGTGTTTCCGCTGTCTGAGATGGGGCCACTCCCAGGGATCCTGCGGCTCTCCAGTCCGCTGTAACCGGTGTTCAGGTGGCCACCACCACACCGGCTACACGGTGCCGCGGGACGCGCCGGTGTGCGCCAACTGCAAGGGTGACCATCCGTCATCCCATCGCAGTTGCCCTGTCTACAGGTCCATGGCAAGAGCTGAGAGGAAGGTGGCTCGTTCCCATGGACCGCCCACTAGGCCCCTGCTTCGGCAGGCGAGGCCCCCCCTCCACTCTCCGGTGACGGAGGCTCGGTACCAGGGACCCCATGGAGATCGGGTAGTGGCGCAGGTTCTCCGGATACTTGTACCATTGCTCGGTAGCCAGCAAGGCCCGCGCTGATCCCAGCAGTGCCGAGTTCTAACGGATTCCCCGGAGACGAACTGGCGAGAAGACGGACATGGATCTGGTGCATGATACCTTCTCCCAACTAACATACCTACTCATTTCCATACCCACATTATCCTTGCATGTGGCAATAACCAAGCCGCCAGGTTTTACGTGTAGGCAATCTTTCCTTTCTGCCTATGCGGTTTTCCCTGGCCCTACAATCTTATCCTTATATATGAGTACATACTCATATGTGCTCATATATAATATATACCTATGTTAATATCTATTAATTATGCCTGGTAGATCGCGACCGCAATGGGACGGGCACTAAGTCCTAAAAGACATTCCTTTTATCCAATCCCCTATGCTTTCTCTTCTACTATCGTAGACTAATTGCATGTCGGAGGCACCAGTAGTAAGGTCGGGTGTCACGCGGGAGGTGCGGGTACTCTTTTCGGGCCCACCCCCCCGAAAAAAAAAATCCTGAGGACTTACTTCTGACTTCTTACTTAGAATTTTGGGTAGGATGGTCGTGAGACCGAGTGACGTGTGGTAGAAGCCAGTCAGGGACTGCTATCTGATAGGATGTTTGGACTTAGTGAGGGGTGAGAGATCTTGTTTGGTTATGCTGGATCGTCTCAGGGAATTGAAGTATTTCTGGACAATCACAATATCGTGATTAGAGTTTCACACTGAGCCGCAGGTTACAATACCTAGTTTCAGCACAGTTACCTATAAGCTGTCTGTCTCGAATAGCGTAAAGTGTTGGAAACTCAAGTCTGTTTGCTAATATTCGAGGGCTATTTCAATTATTTTATCTACGGTATACGGGTGAAATATGCCACGTATCATTAAATACAGCTGCGAATCAGGGTCTGAAATTCACCAAACAAATTCAGAGCTCTACTACAAAGTACAATATGCAAGTAAAGAGTTCAGCTCATACGAGTATGAAATTCTACATGGTTAACCTCGATAGTATTCAACAAGTAAACGGGATACGTGTGAATAAGTTAGCTACAGTGACAGTAATTAGGATTGATTCTATGGGAATGCCCCAGAATCAGTAGAGTAATTCTTCAAGCCAGCCAGCCATCATCGGTGAGTAACAAGCTGTAACATCCAGAGTACTTGTGTGTATTACTACTAGTGGAGTGGGGCAGTGTGGTGCAATAGCACCTAGTGTAGTGTTATACAGTGTTGGTATTACTACTAGTGTAGTGGGGCAGTGTGGTGCAATAGCACCTAGTGTAGTGTTATACAGTGTTGGTATTGCTACTAGTGGAGTTACACAGTGTGGTGCAATAGCACCTAGTGCAATGTTATACAGTGTGTGTATTACTACTAGTGGAGTGGGGCAGTGTGGTGCAATAGCACCTAGTGTAGTGTTATACAGTGTTGGTATTGCTACTAGTGGAGTTACACAGTGTGGTGCAATAGCACCTAGTGTAATGTTATACAGTGTTGGTATTACTACTAGTGGAGTGGGGCAGTGTGGTGCAATAGCACCTAGTGTAGTGTTATACAGTGTTGGTATTGCTACTAGTGGAGTTACACAGTGTGGTGCAATAGCACCTAGTGCAATGTTATACAGTGTGTGTATTACTACTAGTGGAGTGACACAGTGTGGTGCAATAGCACCTAGTGTAGTGTTATACAGTGTTGGTATTACTACTAGTGGAGTGGGGCAGTGTGGTGCAATAGCACCTAGTGTAGTGTTATACAGTGTTGGTATTGCTACTAGTGGAGTTACACAGTGTGGTGCAATCAGGGGCGCACCCAGACTTTTGGTTTGGAGGGGGCTTTCCTCAATAACATGATTTCAGCTATGGAAAGTGAATGTGTCCATTATTAGTCTTGTATGTAAATATGTATATATGAGACCATATGCATAAAAAGATATTCTATAAGATCAAACATACTGTAGAATGCTCTGTTAAAACCAATACAAAAGATGCTATTAGACTGGAGATTATTTAAACAAAATGTGCATTGGTTTTATACAAATTTTAGTTACAGTACCATTGAGCTAAGGTTATGCAAGTAATAAAAAGGAACAGCATGATATTTATCAAGAATTAACTTTTGATCACGATCAGAGTGATAACGACTGGATTGCTCTGCTCACTATTATAACTATATATCCAGCTACCAGGATCGTCAGATTGATGTGTAACATCAATTATCTGCAATCATTTACTAAGTTTTGAGTTGTTTATACCAAGAACTAGTACGGTATAGGTTTTAGGAAATTATTAATAACATTTTGATTTTGAATACGTAAATTTAATTGGAACTAAAAATTACATTTTAAAAGTTACGAGATGTAATTGTATACCATAGTGTTATGGATTGTAACAAATATTTTATGTACTGAACGTGAAAATATATAAGTTATTTAAATTTTCCTTAATAACTAACATTATAATAAAAAACTTGAACATTTCTAGAATTTCAAGTTGAATTTAATTACACAGACTGAATGCAAGTTTAAACAGATAGTTGAATACAAATCATGTATTAATGAATTAACATTAACATTGTTTGAATAAAGTGGAAACTCAAATTTCACAGAACAAAATCCAGCCGCCTAGCAGATTTTTTCAAAACGGAAACTACCTCTGTACTGGTGACTTCAATTTCTCGGTGAATATTCAGTGCTGCTAGTCCAGTCAGCCTGTCTGCACCCATGGTATTCTTAAGATATGTTTTCAGCCGACGTAGTGTAGAAAATGACCTCTCAGCAGTGCTTGTAGTCACAGGGATGGTACACAAAATTCTCAACAATGTGTGGATATTAGGAAACAAGTCCTTGTCACATAGATTCAACACATCGATTGCGTTTTTAGGGATATTAGCGTAGGTCTTGAAGCTCTTGTGCCACAGTTCAAACTCAGCCATAAGCAGGCCTTTGTTGTTTCCTCCACTTTCAATTGTCATTCTTATAAAAATTACACAGCTGTAAGAAATCAGGTTGCATTTTTTCTTGGAAGGTTTCTTTATGTGTATGTGATGCATTGGCTGATGGCAGTAAGCACTCAAAACTCTTTAATAAGTCTTTATGCTTGATGAATCGAGATTCCAATGAAATAATGAAAGAGTCAATCCAAGGGATGAAAACAGATCTTTTATAGTATAATTCTGGAGTTTCTGCCGGTATGTTGCTTCTGTTCAGTTGTCTTCCAACTGTTCGAGGCATCGAAATTATTGAACTGCAGTTATTAGCAATTTTGGTAGCTTCTTCAAACAACGAGTGAAATTCTTGATCTGCATTTTTTTCTTAGAGATTTTAAGCTTTCAATCACAGTTTCAGCGTGTGTAATTGCAGATGATAAATCTAAATCAGTTCCCTGAAGCTTTTTGCTTAGGTTTACTGTGTAACCAAGCAGTTTTTCTGATGCCATGAGAGAAATTATAAATTCACCCTGACTTAAGGAGTTTAGTAGTATTAGAGCTCCTGAAGAAGATTCCCTATCATTCCAGTTTTTAATCTCCTCTAACGCTACTTCAAGAGGTTGCAGCAGTTCTTTCATAACAAAAATAGCATCGTGCCTTTGTACCCATCTCGTTGGACAAAGCTGCAGGAGTTTTTTCTTGTTGGTTTCAAGATTTACCTCAGATTCAATGCACTGTTTTAAAACTGCTTGTCTTTTAGGAGTGTTAAAAAAATCCCACAACTTCTCCACTATTCCAAAGCAGTTCCTGATTGATACAACCTCAGACGCGGTCGACAATGCCAGGTTAAGGCTATGAGAAGCGCAATGCACGTATATTGCTGTGGGGTGAGCTTCTTGGATGCACGCTTGAGCCCCTTTAAACTTTGCACTCATGGCAGCCGCCCCATCGTACCCCTGGCCACGTAGGTTATTTATGTCTATATTACTGTCTTCAAGACCTTTAATCAATGTTTTTGCCAATACGCTACCCGTAGTAGAGGTTAGAGGCATGAACTTCAAAAATTGCTCACATATTTCATAACCATTTAAAGTATTTGGGGTTACATAACGTAAACACAAAGAAAACTGTTCAACAGTTGAAATATCAGATGTTTCATCTGCGAGAACACTAAAAAACTTAGCTTCTTTTACTTTACTTGCTATTTTTTCAGTTATTATTTGGTTACAAGCATCGATGACTTGATTTTGAAAATTCCAACTTATATAGGTCGCATTTTTGCCACGTGACCCAAAGTGATCTTTCAAATTGTTGTCACCTGCTTCAATTCTAGCTCTGAGCAAAGCTCTTAAGTTCCCCTCATTTTCAAATGGTTTGCTGTCGATTTGAAACTGACCATAATCTCTATGGCCCCTAAGGGCGATATTTTGCCTGCCACACAAAATAACAGTTTCTATTATTGGAATTATTATTTTCACATTATTTTGGGCTTGGACGTCTTTTCCTTTATCAAGAGATTTGTCAATCGGTTTCATTCGGCAGTCCATAACTCTTTTAAAGTCAGCTGCGCTTACACTTGAGTCTTTATGATACTGCGAGTTTGCATGTTTTTCAAACTTTTCTAGTGCTTTTTTCCAGTTACAAAAACCTTCTTCAACAAGTTGTCCAGTATGTTGAGCGTTACTCCTACCTACTTCTTTTTTTTGAAAAAAAAGCATACAATGGACACAGTATGCAGAGTCTTCAATTCCAGAATACGAAAGCCAGGTATATTTCTTTAGCCATGGAAACGAAAATTTTCGTTGTTGGTTCCCATGCGATCTAAAAGGAAAGTTAAAGTTGCTCTGAGGAACCCATCTGTCATTCAAAACTTTGAACTTTTCATTGTCCGTCAACACTTTGTTTTTAAATAAACCAATGTCCAAATCCATGTTATGTTTACTTACAACGGCCTTAGGCCTGCTCACATTTGCCTCTGAGCTCTCCTCTGACGAACAACTTGGCTGTTTTTCTATGCTTGCAGTCCTCGTTAACAGTTCCTTACTCGTTGAAGGATCGCCACATTCACTAACACTAACCGCATCATATTTATTAATTTTTAACGGTTTAAAATAGTTTTGGATGTTTGACTTTCTTTTGTCTCCCATTACGACTAGTCCAATTGGACACACTACGAACACCAATAGCCAACAGAAAATACAAACACAATAACAATCATCGAATCAACTTTTACAAACACCACTACTGACTTGACGCCTGACACAGAGCACAGCACAATACCTTGGGGAGAGAAATTTTCACCGCTGTCCCACGCGCATCTTGCTCCGAGCATAGTTACGACAACGGACGGAAATATCCGATCGTGTTGTGTTTACAATATATATTACAAGCGGACCTGTGCGAGAAATCTCGCATGTTCATAAACCACACTTTTCCCAATAGGTTTTGCAAATCGAACACTTCTTACAAAAATTGATATTTAAGAAATTTAGAATGCAATTTGTCACTGATTGAGTGTGCTGTAACACTCATTGGTTATTCGATATTTATGAAACCATACTATTTGTGTACTCATTCCTTTGATTTAGGCAACTGTTTCTGAAATCCATGCAAAATTATAAAGCAAAGACCTCAATGTTAAAATGACATGAAACGGGTGTCACAGCGACCAAAATGTGAAGTAAACAGCAATTATGGAGCGTATTTTCATACATCAACAGTAGCTGCAAATCGCACACTTCGTACATTTTTTAAAGAAATTATTGATATTTATGGAATTAGAGTGCAATTCGTCATTGCTAATGTCTATTCTCTTTCATTTGAATGCTCATTTTCACAATCGGTCGCTTGTGAGCGCTGCAGGAGGGATATATACTAGGCCTATTGAAATAATATAGGCCTATATATGATTATCACTCAAGTGTTGCTTAAATATAGGCCTAACATAATTCTATTTTAAACACTAGAAAATCGCAAAATGTTCCAACACTAAACATTCTGGAACCCGTTATGCAATCAATTTTCTTGAAAGATATCATAAATGTTTTTAAAGTGTTCCCAGGTTTTTGGGGGCGGGGGGGCTTAAGCCCCCAAAGCCCCCCCCTGGGTGCGCCCCTGGGTGCAATAGCACCTAGTGCAATGTTATACAGTGTAGGTATTACTACTAGTGGAGTGACACAGTGTGGTGCAATAGCACCTAGTGCAATGTTATACAGTGTAGGTATTACTACTAGTGGAGTGACACAGTGTGGTGCAATACCACCTAGTGTAGTGTTATACAGTGTTGGTATTACTACTAGTGGAGTGGGGCAGTGTGGTGCAATAGCACCTAGTGTAGTGTTATACAGTGTTGGTATTGCTACTAGTGGAGTTACACAGTGTGGTGCAATAGCACCTAGTGCAATGTTATACAGTGTAGGTATTACTACTAGTGGAGTGACACAGTGTGGTGCAATAGCACCTAGTGTAATGTTATACAGTGTAGGTATTACTACTAGTGGAGTGGGGCAGTGTGAAGCAATAGCACCTAGTGTAATGTTATACAGTGTTGGTATTGCTACTAGTGGAGTTAGGCTACACAGTGAGGTGCAATAGCACCTAGTGCAATGTTATACAGTGTAGGTATTACTACTAGTGGAGTGACACAGTGTGGTGCAATAGCACCTAGTGTAATGTTATACAGTGTAGGTATTACTACTAGTGGAGTGGGGCAGTGTGAAGCAATAGCACCTAGTGTAATGTTATACAGTGTTGGTATTACTACTAGTGGAGTGGGGCAGTGTGGTGCAATAGCACCTAGTGTAATGTTATACAGTGTTGGTATTACTACTAGTGGAGTGGGGCAGTGTGGTGCAATAGCACCTAGTGTAGTGTTATACAGTGTTGGTATTGCTACTAGTGGAGTTACACAGTGTGGTGCAATAGCACCTAGTGCAATGTTATACAGTGTAGGTATTACTACTAGTGGAGTGACACAGTGTGGTGCAATAGCACCTAGTGTAATGTTATACAGTGTAGGTATTACTACTAGTGGAGTGGGGCAGTGTGAAGCAATAGCACCTAGTGTAATGTTATACAGTGTTGGTATTACTACTAGTGGATTGGGGCAGTGTGGTGCAATAGCACCTAGTGTAATGTTATACAGTGTTGGTATTACTACTAGTGGAGTGGAGCAGTGTGGTGCAATAGCACCTAGTGTAGTGTTATACAGTGTAGGTATTACTACTAGTAGAGTGGGGCAGTGTGGTGCAATAGCACCTAGTGTAGTGTTATACAGTGTTGGTATTACTACTAGTGGAGTTACACAGTGTGAAGCAATAGCACCTAGTGTAATGTTATACAGTGTTGGTATTACTACTAGTGGAGTGGGGCAGTGTGGTGCAATAGCACCTAGTGTAGTGTTATACAGTGTTGGTATTGCTACTAGTGGAGTTACACAGTGTGGTGCAATAGCACCTAGTGCAATGTTATACAGTGTAGGTATTACTACTAGTGGAGTGACACAGTGTGGTGCAATAGCACCTAGTGTAATGTTATACAGTGTAGGTATTACTACTAGTGGAGTGGGGCAGTGTGAAGCAATAGCACCTAGTGTAATGTTATACAGTGTTGGTATTACTACTAGTGGAGTGGGGCAGTGTGGTGCAATAGCACCTAGTGTAATGTTATACAGTGTAGGTATTACTACTAGTGGAGTGGGGCAGTGTGGTGCAATAGCACCTAGTGTAATGTTATACAGTGTTGGTATTACTACTAGTGGAGTTACACAGTGTGGTGCAATAGCACCTAGTGCAATGTTATACAGTGTAGGTATTACTACTAGTGGAGTGACACAGTGTGGTGCAATAGCACCTAGTGTAATGTTATACAGTGTAGGTATTACTACTAGTGGAGTGGGGCAGTGTGAAGCAATAGCACCTAGTGTAATGTTATACAGTGTTGGTATTACTACTAGTGGAGTGGGGCAGTGTGGTGCAATAGCACCTAGTGTAATGTTATACAGTGTAGGTATTACTACTAGTGGAGTGGGGCAGTGTGAAGCAATAGCACCTAGTGTAATGTTATACAGTGTTGGTATTACTACTAGTGGAGTGACACAGTGTGGTGCAATAGCACCTAGTGCAATGTTAGGCAGTGTAGGTATTACTACTAGTGGAGTGACACAGTGTGGTGCAATAGCACCTAGTGTAATGTTATACAGTGTAGGTATTACTACTAGTGGAGTGGGGCAGTGTGGTGCAATAGCACCTAGTGTAATGTTATACAGTGTTGGTATTACTACTAGTGGAGTGGGGCAGTGTGGTGCAATAGCACCTAGTGTAATGTTATACAGTGTTGGTATTACTACTAGTGGAGTTACACAGTGTGGTGCAATAGCACCTAGTGCAATGTTATACAGTGTAGGTATTACTACTAGTGGAGTGACACAGTGTGGTGCAATAGCACCTAGTGTAATGTTATACAGTGTAGGTATTACTACTAGTGGAGTGGGGCAGTGTGAAGCAATAGCACCTAGTGTAGTGTTATACAGTGTTGGTATTACTACTAGTGGAGTTACACAGTGTGGTGCAATAGCACCTAGTGTAATGTTATACAGTGTAGGTATTACTACTAGTGGAGTGGGGCAGAGTGGTGCAATAGCACCTAGTGTAGTGTTATACAGTGTTGGTATTACTACTAGTGGAGTGTTACAGTGAGGTGCAATAGCACCTAGTGTAGTGTTATACAGTGTTACAGTATATATATATATAGTATGATCAAGTAGGGAGTGATAGAGGAGTAACACCTCATTAAAAAACCCTGGTCCAGCTGGCCCGGCAGGTAGTACCTTGTTAGGGTCCCTTGCCAGGGTTACGGTGAAGTCCTCAACGGTACCTGCAGTGAAAGAGGTGAACTCTGGCACAGTGTGGTTGGCGGAAGGGGCAGCCTATTGCTCAGGTTTAATAGGGCAAACTATTGTCCATAGTTATGATGGGCAGGTTTTGGCCCAACGGCAAAATGAGCGGAGGAGAAGCCAATCACTCTCATGGCTCCCAACGGTCATAGAGGCGGAAGAGGCCACGCCAGACGGACTGGCTGTAAAGGCGCACCTCAGTAGTACTTGAGTATGCGGCAGTTCGTTGCAGTCTCTGTGTTCGGTCCTGCATGTCTCATTCTTTGTGAGCCGCAGGATAAGGCTCAGAGATCATAGTGTGTGGGTCTCGTCCTGGCAAGCTGAGATCCACCCTAAACAAATTCACGCCAGTGGCACTTCTTCCGAACGTCACTTTTCAAAGTCCAACGGCGATGGGATATGGACGGTGGGGGCAGGTTATGGGTGTAACTGGAAGCCCCTAGTTCGGACCTGCACGTTGGCAGCAGATGTGTGATGGTCGTCTTCCGGAGACTCTGTGACTACTCAGGAATTCGGTCCTGCATCTGTGTTTGGGCAGGCCTATTTAGGATCACCGCTGCCCACCCCACATGGGGAAGGCCCTAGAAAAGGTGGGCTAAACATCGGAAGTCACAATCTTGGTCCGGCTGGGCAACCGCACTCAGCAGGTCACCCCTCATGCGGTCGAAACTCAAAAACAGTAAAGAATCACAAATTGATTATTGGATCATGGAACATCAGAACCTTGCTTGATTTGGACAATAACATTAGACCTGAGAGAAGGTCAGCTCTCGTAACCCATGAGTTATCAAGACTCAACGTTGGCATTGCTGCTCTCAGTGAAACTAGGCTGTCTGCTGAAGGCAAGATTACTGAATCTGGAACAGGATATACCATCTTCTGGAAAGGAAAGGAGGAGGGTGAATGTCGTATTCATGGTGTGGGCTTCGCTGTGAAGACCAAACTGGTAAATTATCACCAACTTACGCCCATTGCAATCAGCGAAAGGCTCATGACTCTCCGCATACCACTCTCAGGAGGTTCCTTTATGACACTCATCTCTGCCTATGCTCCTACCTTAGATTCTGATGATGAAGTAAAGGCTCAGTTCTATAATCAGCTAAGTGAAATCATCTCCAAGGTACCATCTGCAGATAAACTCTTGCTCCTCGGTGACTTCAATGCCAGAGTTGGGAAAGATCACAGGCTATGGAATAATGTGATGGGCAAACAGGGACTTGGAAAATGTAATCCCAATGGACTGTTGCTTCTTGGTCTTTGTGCAGAACACAAACTTTTCATTACCAACACACAGTTCCGGCTACCTGACCGCTTCAAAACCACGTGGATGCATACATTGGCACATTCTTGATTATATCATTACTCGGCAATGTGATAAGAAGGACACTCTTATTACCAGAACAGCAAGGAATATAGACGATTGTTGGACAGATCATAAACTTCTTATATGTAAGCTCAGGATATCCATCAGACCTAAACCACCTAGGAACATCAAAAATGTGCCAAGAAAGAAGTTTAATACATCCAAACTTCAGGATGAATCCATGTACAAACATTTTGGAAACAGGATCATCACCCAGTTATCAGAAAACCCAGTAACAAATGATATTCAGCAAGAATGGGCCACATTACCGAAGATTATCACACAGTCAGCTGAGGAAACCATTGGTTTTATAGTGCGGAAAAGACATGACTGGTTTGATGACAACAATGAGGAAATTCTGTCTCTCATCAATGCCAAAAGGAATGCCTATCTTGCCCATCTTCAAGACCCAACTTCCAACACAATGAGAGATAAACTACTGGAACTCAAGGGTAAATGCCAGACGCAGATAAGGCAGATTAAAAATACTTGGTGGCAACAGAAGGCTCAGGAACTGCAGAGACTATCGGATGCTCGAGACTTGAGGAACTTCTATGCCGTACTCAAGGAAATATATGGACCATCTCGCTCATCATCAGGTACACTGAAAAGCGCTGATAATTCTACTACCTTTACTGATAGTCAAGAAATCTTGGAACGCTGGAAGGAGCACTTCTCCAATCTCCTAAATCGTCCATCAGAAGCTGCTGAAGACTTCCTCTGTGATGTGCCGCAACAACCTGAACAACTGTGGTTGGCAGTACCTCCTACTTATCATGAATTCAGTGCAGCTCTCACCCAATTGAAACCCAGAAAAGCACCTGGCCCAGATAACATCCCTCTGGAACTAATTCATCCTTATCCTCAGAATATGGGAATGAAGAAAGGTACCTGGAGACCTAAAGAATGCCACTATCGTCACTATCTTTAAAAAGGGTGATCGCAGTGTTTGTGGCAACTACTGTGGTATATCACTGCTATCAATTGTGGGGAAGATTCTTGCAAGAATTCTACTTAACCGCCTCAAGGTTATCTCTGAGAGGATCCTCCCAGAGTCACAATGCGGATTTAGAACTTCCAGAAGCACAATTGACTTGATTTTCTGTGTGAGACAGCTACAAGAAAAATGTAGAGAACAACAGAATCCACTCTTCTTAGTCTTTTATGACTTGGAAAAGGCATTTGATTCGGTTCCTAGACCAGCCATGTGGGCAGTGCTGAAGCGGTTTGGTTGCCCTCAGCGTTTTGTAGATCTAATCAAAGCTCTCCATGATGGCATGACAGGTCTGGTTTGCCATCAGAATAAGATGTCCGATGAATTTCCCATTACCCATGGACTGAAACAAGGATGTGTACTGGCTCCAACGCTTTTTGCACTGTACTTGGCTGCAATGCTTTATGATTCACCCACAAACATCCCAGGTGTGGAGATCAAGTATCGTTTTGATGGAGGTCTTTTCAACCTAACTCGTCTCCGCTCCTTGAGGAAAACTCAGGTTACTAAGGTTGCTAACATGTTGTATGCAGATGATGCTGCGTCACCAACTCTCACACCAGAAGAGCTGCAAGAGTCAGTTAACTGTTACAAAAGTGCATGTGATCGCTTTGGTCTTACCATAAATGTCAATAAGACTAAAGTCTTGGCACAACCTTCACCAGGCACACCTCTTCCTCAGTTCAATATCTCCATTTCAAATTTGCCATTAGACCAGGTTGACCACTTCTCGTACCTGGGCAGTACCATTTCTGTGAGCTGTACCTGTGAGCAGGATGTGGATAAGAGAATTGGCGCAGCCCATGCAGCATATGGACGATTAGCGCACCGGGTCTTCATGAATAAAGATCTGTCCATGAGTACAAAGCTTATGGTGTACAAAGCAGTAGTCATTTCTACATTGTTGTATGGCTGTGAAACGTGGACCCTTTACCGACGTGATCTTAGGAAGCTTGAGCGTTTCCACCTACGAAAACTTCGATCAATCCTGAGGATTAAATGGGAAGACCGCATTACCAATATTGCTGTTCTGGAAAAGGCTCAAATCAACAGCATAGAATCATCCATAATAGGTCACCAATTTAGATGGATTGGTCATGTCCATCGGATGGATAATGTGAGATTACCTCGTCAAATGCTATATGGTGAGTTATGCTATGGCACCAGACCTCATGGTGGTCCTAAGAGGCGCTACAAGGACCAATTTATGCAGACCCTGAAATTGACAGGTCTTGATTCACAAACCTGGGACATGCTGGCTGAAGACCGCTCAACTTGGCGCCGTACCATCTCGGATACTGTAAAGACGTTTGAAAGGGATCGACGCATACATGAAGAGGCCAAGCGTCAAGCTAGGAAACTTCGAGCAGCCCAACCACGTCCTCCTCCAGCAATACTATGCGACTTGTGTGGTCGCTTGTTCCATGCCAGGATTGGGCTCTTTAGTCACCGTAAACACATCCACAAACTGGACTGAAGGAAGAAGATTTATACTCGGATTCGAGTCAAAGCCGATGATGATGATGTCATATAGAGTATGCCAATGTATTATTATTTCCGATTATTCCCCTTCAGGAGAACGTGAGAACTTGAGCCAATCACAGCTTCACTTCCTTTTCCTCTCTTCTTTTCTTCCCAAAACCTCTTCATTAGTTCACTGTGCTTTTTCTTCCTTTCCTCTGTCCATTTTTTCCCTGATGTATCTTTCCTTGAAACTTGTACAATTTTCGTGTTTCTGATTTTATTTCTAAATTGTTCTCTGTCCTTAATGTCGTCTTCAGAGATTTTAAGTAATTCCATGTCTTCATGTACTTCTTTAATCCAACTGGTCTTTAATTTACTTGCATTTACGAAAATCTTCTTAGTGAGTCTGTTCTCATCCATCCTATATATGTGTCCATAGAACTGCAGACGTCTCTTCCTAAATTTATCTATAATGGTGTCTGTATTTTCATAAAGTTCCTTTGTTGGTCTCCTGACCCAAATTCCATTACGGAAAACAGCGCCATGGATTTTCCTAAGAATTTTTCGTTGCTGTTTCTCAATATCATGAATTCTTGTCATTCCTCTAATGACGGTGGTTTCTGCCGCGTACAAGGCTTCAGGCAAGACAACTGTGTTATAATGGCGCAATTTTGCATTGCGAGATACTGCTCTTTTGTTATAATGATTCCATGTCAGCTTGTACGCCTTCTGCAATTTTACTATTCTATCTGCATTAGAAATTGTGTTCAATCCTGTGGGTTGGATGGCTTCTCCTAAATATTTGAAGTGAGTGACCTGCGAGATTTTTCCATATTGCGTTCGCAAGGTGATGTTTCCTGTTGATTTGGTATCCATATACTGTGTTTTTTCATAGGAAATATCAAGTCCCGTTTTACTGGAGATTTCATGTAGTTTCTCTAGCACTAATATAGCTTCATCCTTGTTGTTTGTTAAGATGGCCAGATCATCTGCAAAGGCCAAGCATTTCACAGTGACTCTTTTCCCTTTCTCCTTTCCAATTTGGATACCTTTCACATGCTTTTCCCATTCTGTGATGATTTTGTCCAGTACGATGTTGAACAAGAGTGGTGATAAACCAGCCCCTTGTCGAACTCCAGTATGTATTGCAAAAGAGTTAGAGATTTCTCCCATGAATTTCACCTTTGAGGTAGTTCCCAATAATGTTTCCTGGATGATGGCCCTGGTCTTCCTGTCAACTCCTAATTCTTCTAGTCTGTTAAACAAGGTTTGTCTGTCAACCGAATCGTAAGCCTTTTTGAAATCCACAAATGTGACTGTAGTGTTCCTGCATCGTCGGATGTGCAGTATGGTCTTGAGGTTCCAGATCTGCTCAATACAGGACCTTCCCTTCCTGAAACCTGCCTGATATTCTCAAATATGGTGGTCCACCTGTGGCTCGAGTCGATTCAGCAAAGCTTTAGAGAGAATTTTATAAGCAACTGGAAGAAGCGAAATTCCTCTATAATTATTCGGATCAGTTTTGCTTCCCTTCTTATGGAGTGGGTGTATCAAAGCACTCTTCCATTCTTTTGGGATTTTCTCTGTTTTCCAGACATCTGATATTTTTCTGTGAATTTTTGGTGTTATGTGTTCATGATCCAATTTCCAAACTTCTGCAATAAGTCCATCTTCACCAGGGGCTCTATTGTTTTTTAATGACTTGATTATGTCCACTATTTCTTCATGTGATGGTGGAAGTGAATCAAGGTTGGGCACTGGTTTTGCAAATTGAAGTTGTTCAGAAGGTGCTTCGCAATTAAGGAGCGTACTGAAATATTTAGCTAGAATTTCACAATTATTGCTCGTATTTGTTTCCAGAGATCCATCAGGAAGCATAAACTAGGAGGTTGAAAGCCTGCTATATTTTCTCTAAAGGTCTTGTAAAAATTTCTGGTGTTGTTCTTAGTGAAGTCCTGTTCTATTTCATTTAGCCTATTATCATAATTGCGCTTTTCTCGGCGAATAATTTTAGAAGTGTTTTTCCGAACCTGCACAAATTCTTGCCATTTTTCTGTTGTTTTATGGCTATTGAAATTATTCCATGCTTTAAACCTATATTCAATAGCATGATCGCATGTGATGTTCCACCACCTATGTTTTCTCTTTCTCGGAGGTTGACCGAATTTTATTGCTTGTTTCATTTTCTCTGCAAGTTCAGACCAGCTCGTGGTATCCATTTGACGGATTTCTTCAATGATGTTCATCTTGTTGAATTCAAGGTATTCTGGATCAGTTCAGAAAAGCTGGGTTCCCCTTGTCCTTTGTCTGTTGGGTTGAAATTTTACCTTGATTTGTAGTAAATGATGATCTGAGTCATAGAATCTTCTCTTGGTTTTCACATTAAGGACTTCTTTAGCGTTCCTTCTAGAGACAGCAACGTGGTCAATCTGGAATTCTCCAAGTGTTTCATTGGGGGATATCCATGTTGTTAATTTACGCGTAGGCTTCTGGAATTGTGTTGACGTAATTTGGAGATTGAAATTTTGACAGAAGCTTATAAGGTGTTCACCATTTTTATTGGTTCTGCTATGAGCAGTGTATGGTCCTGTAATTCTCCTATATTTCTTTTCTTTTCCTAACTGACCATTAAAACCCCCCAGTAGAATCTTGACATGATGTTTGGGAATTTTGTTCGTGATTTCCTCCAGAAGTTCCCAGAAGTCTTCTATTACCTGAGGGTCTTTCCTGTTGTAGTCATTCGTTGGTGCATGCACGTTAATCAGTGTGTATACCTTGTTTCCCGATTTTATTGAGAGTGTTGAGAGTCTTTCTGATGGTGAAGTAAAATCAATTACTGAATCTGTGACAGACTTGCTAACCGCAAAACCTGTGCCAAATTATCTTGGTCCTGTGTTGATCTGCACTGCAGGTTTTCCTTTATAGAGCCTGTAATTCTCAGAATCAAAGTGATTTTCATCTGTAAATCGTGTTTCCTGCAATGCCAAAATTTTGATGCTGAATTTATCAAGCGTGTTCGTTAGATGTTTGAGTTTCCCAGGCTTAAGCAAAGTGTTCACATTAAGTGTACCTATGAAACACTTTCGTTTAGGTCGAAGAGGTTTTGAGAAGCTCCGATCCTTCTCTACATGACATGTCTGGTCCCCCAGAATCCTATGACCAGAACAGGGATCCAATCTATTGACTGGGGCCTGGGGTAGTGGAATCTTTTCCTGTCATTCTGCCATGGTTGCTTCAAGTTGAAGATTGTTTGTGGTGACCTCCGATGGAGATCACAAGATTTTAAGACTTAATTGTTGAGATTAAGCCGTACTTCGAACAGCCGCACCAACTAGGTGAACAGACGCTGCTCACTAGCCGCTGGATGCCAGAACAGATACTAGTGAGTTGGATATATGGACATCCATATACCTTTTACTCTTATCAACCCCGAGCACTGGGGTGCCTCCTCCGCCTCATACGCTGTACTGAAGTCCATCTTCTCCACCATATTCGCCGTTGAGGTCTTCACTACTAACCCTGAGCTTGGGCCCTCCATATTTGTAACCCCTGGAGAGAGGGTGTCCCAGCATTATAAAGCCCCCAGGAGTTGGGCTACCTGTTGGTCCGCGGGTTCTATTGGGGGGTATTTGAACCAACCCTACAAACTGTAGAGGCCCCCTATCCTCCACCTGGGGACGCTCTCTCTAGAGGTTACAGGTTCCCCCGAGAGTATGCCAATGTATATATGATAGGGAAATTATTCGTCCAGTCTGTATTCGGCGAGGGTTCAGCCAAGTGTTATTTATGTCAGGTATCAAAATATATATTAATTTTTACCAGATATTTAGTGTTTTTATATTGTGCGGTCACCGGTGTAGTTAGGTGTGAATGTTTATTGCTGCTGTTTATATCGCACAGGTGTTTAACCCCCACGCACCCCGTACCTATATAAGTATTGAGAGACGGGAAAGTTACAAAACGCACTGAAATCGCTAAGAAATTGGGGATTGCTCCGTCCACCTTAAACACAATTGTAGCTAAGGCAGTGGAAATTGAAGAAGGCGCACGTGTTTTAGGTGTTTCTACAAAAAAGCGATCTCGCATTCAGGGTGGAAAATACGAATGTTTGGAAGGTTGTTTGTTACAGTGGTTCAGGCAACATAGGGCAGAAGGCATTCCAATCAGCGGACCAATGCTTTGCGAAAAAGCAAGTGAACTGGCAGTCAGACTTGGTGTAGATTTTAGTGCTTCATCAGGCTGGCTACACAAATTTAAGGCTAGGCACGGCATCAGTAGTCACAATGTGTGTGGGGAGAGCAGGAGTGTTGATGCCAAGACTGTACTTGATTGGAAGGAAAACCGTTTGAAAGAACTGACATCCCGATTCGCTCCTCAGGACATTTTCAACGCAGACGAGACAGGCCTCTTTTTTAATTTAATGCCTGATCGAACAATGGCAATGAAAGGGGAAAACTGTCACGGCGGAAAACAAAGCAAACAACGTGTAACAGCACTGTTGTGCGCCAACAGTAACAGATCTGAAAAGCTGCCTCCACTGACAATCGGCAAATTTTCAAAGCCGCGTTGTTTTAAAAACGTTGCTACGCTCCCTACAAAATACACCAATAACAATAAATCTTGGGTCACGACGAAAGTTTTTGAAGCCTGGCTTCGAAGTGTAGACGCCAAAATGGGAGAGAAAGGTCATAAGATCTTATTATTCGTGGACCGATGCCCTGCTCATCCTCCGATTACTTCTTATTTGAGGAGCGTGACTGTGGAATTTTTACCAGCGAAC
Source organism: Meconema thalassinum (assembly GCA_946902985.2). Classification (NCBI taxonomy): domain Eukaryota; kingdom Metazoa; phylum Arthropoda; class Insecta; order Orthoptera; family Tettigoniidae; genus Meconema; species Meconema thalassinum. The sequence goes on from OX336389.2 coordinate 906,885,828, forward strand.
TGCACGAGCGAGCTGCAGCCGCTCGATCTCGGAGTGATACGCAACTTAAAGTTGCCTTATCGTAAGATGCTGGTGCAACACGCGATCAGATGTGTAGACATCGGAAAAAAGCACGAAGTGAAAATCAACTTGTTACAGGTAAGATTTCTAGTACTGTATTTATTTCCTTGTAAACGAATTTATTCAGTTACAGTAGCACACCCTCGGTTTTTTGCCTTGTGCAGTTAGTTTGGGGTATTTTATTCGTATCTTATAATATTGGGTTAACGTGAGGTTGCAGAGGTGATTTTTATTGTGCCTTTGTGTTTTTGTGGACGGATTCATCTTTGGATGGTCCGGACCAACTAGGATCATTGTTTATTAATTATCGGCTTTTGGATATTTGATATTATAAAATACGGGGTTTTGCGATTTATTACGTTTTGGGAATAAGGATATATAAGACTGTATTATTTTAAGTAGAAGCATTATTTCATTTTGGTTTGGGGTTAATGGCTTTATTTTGACCTAGTAATGTTAAATGTTAGATTCGTGGCTGTACTATAAAGGTACAATGAATCTGTATTTTCGTGGGCTGGGAACTTACATACCCGGAAAAGACAGGCAGTAATTAGACTTGTGGTGACTAGTTCAGGGAATACCTAGGCTATTAATAGCATGAACTCGGATGAACTGGTGCATGCAAAAATACTGGGTGACGTCAGTGTGAATTTCGACTGTCTTATGTTCCATGTGTTGACACGGATGTTCCGCTAGGAGCGGGCCACGCACGAGTTAGTTCCGGCAGAAAGAGTGGGGTTATGTATCCATTCGCCAGTGCATATAATGGCGTGTCTGGCGTTCAGAGATCGTCTTCTTGCTTTTACAGCGAAAGTCCGTTGACTACTTGCAAATTAGTGTCGTTATTACTTGATCATGGTATCGTAATACGAACGAGCAGTGACTAATCTTTAGCAATCCACTGAGCTCTTAAGGGCTATTGGAGGCTACGTGCATTTATGGGTCCATCCATACCATGGGCTGTCGGTAATAACTTACCACGCCTAAAAGGATAGTCAGTCGTAAACATTTCATCGAAAAGTCATGCGAGAATGGAGACGTGAACGAGCAGTTCGAGAAGAAAGAAGGTGGAGTGAACCAGTCTAACGTGTGTAGATATTTTGTGTACGAACGGTACAGAGTGTATATACGTAGATGGCTGTTATGCCTGGGTCTGACATGGCCGTAAGTGTTTGCTGCTCTAAGAGCCTAAATTCAGTGGCAAGGTACTGTACAAAATTCATCACGAGTGTATTGAAGGGTATTTCTCATGCTGTATATTACGTATATAGATGTATAGTACAGCCAATAGATTGTTTCTTTTAAAATTCATGTGTGTGTTAATTCCTGTTTTGCATGAACCTGGTAACATCAGCGAACGCATGCCAAATGCCCTACGCCTGGGATAAGGAGTTTCATAGTCGGGACAACATTTATGTATTTTATTCTATTTTATTCAGGAAGACCCATATAGTCAACCTTGGCGCCCATTCAAAGTCGGGAAGTTATGTTAAAATCACTTGTGGCCTGTATTTAAAGGCAGTTAATTCTGTAGGTTTGTGTTAATGGGGGTATTTAATGTTAAATCAACTCCACCGGGGAGGTGAGTGTGTTTCATCCTCTTTTATAATTTTTATTCGTGTTTTTTGGGGGAGTTCTCGTCAAACCATTAAAATTACGCGATTGAATCTTGCGTCTTCAGACAAATTAAAATCGATACATTAATTAACACTATTTTATTTTCTTCTGGTAGGCAAGCATTACATCGCAGCATCATGGCACCATGTCTCAGCACTTACAATTCGGAACTGTTTTCGAAAAGCTGGATTTGATGTAACCAGTAGTTGTTCTGGTGATATTATTGATGATTATGATCCTGATAATGACTGTGAATTGAGGAAACTGGAAGAGGAGGCATCATTCGATGACTACGTAAATGTTGACGCCAACCTCGTCACCGCAGAAGCCATGACTATCTCCGAGATAGTTGAAGACTCACAACGGGTCCTGAGCGAGGACCGTATTAATGACGATGACGACGATGATACTGAAGATCCGCAGCATAATACAGTGGATTTTAATGATGCTGTCAATGCTCTATGGACTATCAAACATTTTGTGATGCGCCATAACGTTTCTGAGGAAATAATGGCCGAATTGTATCGGTTTGAAAATACTGTTCATTCCGTGGCCGCAGCCCACAAAAAACAAGCCAAGATAACAGACTACTTTGTAAAGTGACTTGTTTTGTTGTTTCTTTCTTTATCTGGGTGCATTTCTCTTGTATTTGTATTGTTACATATTGCTGATTATAGTTAAACAATCGTATTATTATTTCCTGTTGTTCACTTCTTAACGGGGACCATCGCTCGCCGCTCGCCCGCGCTGCGGGCCTGTTTCCCGCCAGGCACTTTGCCTTAATGCGTAGCTTGTGCGGCCTATAGTTCACAGCTGGTGCTGAAAATGTTCGCCATTCACTGCTACACATCGCTGGCACCTCTTATGAAATTGTCATTTACGTTCTGAAGTTCCTCACCACCGATTGACTGTATTTCAGCTGTAAAATAGTCTTTAAGCTCATTTTCGCGAAAGATTTCCTGTATTTTATGAAGGTATTTACACACGTTCACGTAATGAAAATCGCATTGGAACATCACACTGAGCACTAAAGACGTGAACAATTGACTAAACTGAACCCCACACTGCTAAAGCACACTGCAAAGGAGGGAAACTTGTGGCGCCAAGAAGCGCATTACGGCAAAGTGCTTGACGGGAGACCGGCTCGCGGCGGGTGCGAGCGAGGGTCCGCGTCGCATATAACACCAAGTCCCTGTATAACCCATAATGTCATACATTTTACAGTTTCTATTTACCGACTTTCATTTATGCGTTTTTCACACTTATACGTTTTTTTCATTTGGTCCCCATGAAAATCGTATAAGTGAAGTTTTACTGTATGTTATAATTGCTTTGGAATGGAGTTTCAACTCCCATCGTGCACTGGCTTTGCTCGTGACGTGGATACACATGTATCAAATACGTCTTGCAATGGCCTTCCCAGTGTGTACTAGACAGTGTCTTGGTGAGGTGTGCTTTACCAACTGAAGAGCCCAATGGCACACCGGGGCGAAACGCTGTCATTTTGTTGAGTTATGCCGGAACATTTAGCACAATTTGTGTTTAAATACAGGAGAAATAATCTCCTCTTCATGCCTGCGGGCTATGAACTGTGACGCGAGCGGCCAGCGCACATCCCGCGAGCTTATAGGTCTAATCTGGCGTGATCTTGTCAGGAGAAAGTAATCTCGTCTTTATGCCCGCGGGCTATGAACCGTGACGCGAGCGGCCAGCTTCGTCACTTAGCACATTCTGCGAGCTTATAGGCCTAATCTGGCGTGATCTTGTCAGGAGAAAGAAATATTGTCTTTATGCCCGCGGGTTATGAACCGCGACTCGAACGGCCAGCTTCGCCAGCACATTCCACGAGCTTTAACCCGTCGTGACCTTGTCAGAAGAAAGAAGCCTGTCTCTGACTGCAGGCTTTAATTCACGCCAGACTCACGATACGCGAATGACTGGCCCGTGCAGCAAATAATGATACAGTATATTCCTTGAACTTAAATATTCTTCGCATAATCGTCGCACCCTGCTTTCTTCCACGAAATCTAGGGTAAAAAAGTGCGACAATTATGCGAGGAAATATGGTAAGTGAGTCAGTTATTACCAACCAACAGCTGCATAACTTCACTTACTGGTGGAAATGCCGGTCACTGCTCCCAGCGCTTTGCACACTCCCTGGGCACCTACCTGCTGAAGCTGAATGATCAAGGCCAGCGGAGTTGCATAGTACGGGGCATGTCCAGTGCTTTGGAGTTTAACTGAAACTTGTTCTCAAACAAATTTTGTCTCTTCGGTGACAGCAACCAATATCGATATCTGTCAAGACAATCGTCACGGTTTGGTGGAAAAAGTAGTACTCCCATGCGGCCTTACATGAGAAGAAGAAGAAGAAGAACACATGGCTTCGTCGCACACCTGCATTCAATACACAATACAATTCGTTTCCGTTGGGGTAGCGGTACGCCGCTTGGCATGACCTGGCGATATTTAAGGTCGTCTCATAGGCATTTTGTTCGCTTTGTTATATCAAGTAATTATTATTATTTAAAATTGCTGTCTTCTCTTTATGTTCGCTGGTCTACTAAGTGTAAATTGCGGGAAATTTAACATTCGTTAACGTAAAAGCGGGGACCAGATTGCATTGAAAATGTAGGAAAATTTAAGGGACTGAGATTTTTTTTTTTGTAAATGGCGGGAAAACGTGAATTGCGGGAACATAACAGCGGGGTTATACTGTATATCATTTGGGTAGATAGGTTTACCTTTCCCTGCCTGCTTATACCTTTCACAGGGAGTACGACACTGGTACAAATCAGCAAAGCATGCCATATGTTCACACCATGGGAAAGAATTTCGTTGTTGGAGAAGGGGGAGGGTTGTTTAATTATTTAATTTGGCGAGAGCCCATATGACCGGAGCATGACACCCATACTTGCCAAAATTGTGTTAAGGGGATTTGAGTATTTGCATCCTGTATGTGAAGGCTAGTAGAAGCAGTAGATGGTTAAGATTAGTTTCAAATAGTGCCTATGTCTGTAGAGCTATTTGAAAGTTTACAATTGGGACACATGGTGGTGTGATTTGTAACGTTACTACTTTATTCAGAATAAACAGAATTGCATTTTACCTGGAATTGCATTTATCCCACAATCGATTACAACAGCTCCAGGCCTTATCCTATCTCCACGTACCATTTCAGCACGTCCGATGGCAACAACAAGGATGTCGGCTCTCAACGTCTGCAATATACAAAATATACCGATGCTTTATTTGCACATAACACAATCTTCCTAATTAATGAGTCACACCAACACAATTCTCTTTTCTAACTAACAAGGTTTTAAACTATACATTCACATCCATGCAATCTGCTTCCATGCATAAAACAAAGATTTTTATAAAATAAAGCACTGAGTCTATATTTTTATGAACACACTCAAAAGATACCCAGCTATATTCCTAGGAGTCAGTCCGCAGCTATCACCATCATCACACAACTTTTGAACTGATAGTGCATTTCAGGTCTGCTCTGGGGCAGAGCTAGCATGCGAACGAAATGTATTATCAATTTTAATTAGCGCCGCAGAATGAAATTGTTCAATGGAATAAAATTTCGCCCCCAGCTTGAAATAAAATTTGTTAACAACTTTTAATTCCGCTCCTGGTAATAAATATAATTCCCTAAAGGCATATCGTTTCAGAAATTAAAACAGAGCTGGCATGCAAAGCGCATGGCTGTGGGCAAATAAACTTTTGAATTTCACCGTGAGTGTGATATTCTAGAGCAAAATTATATTGTCATTCTTAAAGTTAACATGTTGGTTACTAACTTCATATTTCTGTTTAGAATTACAAACATCTAGATCGTAGGCTTTCGCGGCCGGTGTCAAGTTCATCATCTAGGCTTACAGGATGGAGCCGCCTCGTATATCAGTGATTGTTTCCAGACGTTTCAGTTGACATTGCAGCAGCCTTAATCATGGGTAGGTACGAGTTGGTGTCCGTACTCTAATGGTCAGCCGAAACATCTGGAAACAATCACCGATATACGACGCGGCTCCATCCTGTAAGCCTAGATGATAAACTTACAAATACCGTTTAAGAATTCATTGAATTGTCTACCTAGTCAATACTTTTTTTTTTGTATTTTCTTGACTATTGGCTAGGTGGACAGTTCAATGAATTTAGAAAGATTATAATATTGATTGTTGCACAAAAATAAAAACCAAAGCAAAAGTTAATGCAAAGCAGATTAAAGTAGCGAAAAGTGGCGTGACACTAAGGGCCGGTTTCACCAGTTCCGCTTAACTAAGGGTGGTTTAAAATATCCTCAAGGATGTGACCCGTTGCACCAGACCATAAGCAATGGCTTTAAGTGCGCTTAGACTGAGCGGCCGTGCTCGGTGGCTTAGGGCATAAGGATACTTTAAGCCGTTCACTCATACGCCAAAATGGCGGCCGGCCCCATTGTGTCTGGCCCATATCTCAGTAGGTTGAGGGTGTTGTTATATAAAGTAGTGAACGAAATAATAAAAAAATATTATTAAATGGTTTATAATGACGGCACAATACACAGAAGATATATTTTCTTCCATGCGATCATTTGCTAAGCAGTAGTAGGTATACCTGTTGATAACGCATTCACGTCAACGGTCATCTTTGGTTGAGTGGTTAACATTGCAGACTCTTACCCGGTCAGCCGGGGTTCAATTCCCAGAGAAGAGGATTATTTTTGCTTGGATTTTATTATAGTTATTGTTTTATAATTACTCAGTCGTTATAATATAAAGCATACATAGTGTGTATTTTGCGACGAAAATTAAATATCTACGTATAACATCACATTCTTTCAACGCGCCGCCACAGGTACTTCCTTCACGCTCCTAGAATCATGGTAGCTTGTATTACCCATTTAAGATTCGAGTGCCGCTGAGCATGGCTGCACCACCGTTTGTTGATTATTGTAGCAGGAGCCCTGCGGGGTAAAGAGGTGAACACAGGATGACAAGGTGCAGTCAAGAAGCATTGCGCACGCTACCTGTCTTAGAAGCACAGATAAGTGTCACAGGAGCTCATATCACCACGGACAGCTACTAAGCAGTAGTAGGTATACCTGTTGATAACGCATTCACGTCAACTGTACCTGTCAACGAAGCAGAGTGACGTGTGACACAAGTAAACTGAGAATAGTTCCCACCTCGACCGCAGGCAATCGATTCGTGAAAGGGTAATACTACAAACATCATAGCTTCTGACAACGTAAAATGAAATACTCTTCTTTATATTGTTAGTACCGCAATGTACATTTTTCATTGCTAAACTGAATATTGGCCCAGGAACGGATGTAGAAATCCTTAGCCGATGACGAACTAGCCTATTGTGGATGCTTACAATAAAACGTGCTGTGTTATTCGTATATACTGTATATATATCATTAGAAAATATACGCACTTTTTAATGACGTATACTGCAAGAGGCTCTGGAACAAAGAGAGGGGGAGTATGTTTCCCCTTCTTATGCACCACACTGCTCCATCTCCTCTTCCCCAATTACCAAAATCTGAGGGAAAGAGAAACCACTCCCTTCTTGTAACTACCAAGGTGAACATGATCTTATCAGTCCATTCTAATATGTAATGGTGCCAAAAGTATGAGCTTGAATATTATTCTGGGTTTTGTTATAAATACACATTTCGCACACAAACTTAAGTTGTTCTTGGCTCTTGCCCCAGAGGTCAGGGTTTGATCCCCTCTGCCAAGAAATTTTATTCTGGTCTGAGGGCTGGAATGGGGTACACTGAGACTTATGAGGCAAAACTTAGAAGAGGTGGGTTCGATTCCCACCTCAGGCATCTTGGAAGTGTCTTCCCGTGGTGGTTCCTAACTGGAGGCCACGATCGCCTCCTTCCCAACCCCCACCTGAATTACAAATACACACACTACTACAGCCACTACAACAATACAGGTTATCAGACAAATTCTTTATATACTGTATATACACACACCCTTGTACATGGGCCTAAATGTGCACAATGTTCAAGCCCCTCAAATGAAACAATAACAACATCTTCATTTCCCAGTTCCAGTGATCTGGGTTGGGGTGTGAATCAAGGACCTCCATACTTTTCTGTCTCTCCACCACTCTCGTCCCTCTTCCAGTACATCCTCCACTTTCAATCCTCTTCTCTCAACGCTCTCCCCCACTGCATCTATCCACCTCATCATCTGCCTTCCCTTTTGGCACCTTCCCCTGACTTTCTCAGTAAATAATCGCTTCGGGACTGTCTTCTGCCATTCGCATCATATGTTCATACCATTTTAGCTTACTGATTTCGATCTTGTCTTGTAACTTCGGGAATCCTGTTTTCTCCTTAAGTTCCTTGTTTCTGATTTTGTCTCTGCGGGTCATTCCACTTAGACCTCTCAGAAAGTTCATCTACTGTCTGGATCTACTTTCCTCCCATTTAGTTGTTGTCCACGTGCCTGCTGCATACGTCAATATGTTGAATACAAGATTTTTTTACATTTCTCGGGAACTTCCTGGTTCCACGTCAGATCTCTCACACTCTGGTAAAACCCATTTGCTTGTTGGATTCTATTACCAATTTCCTCACTTATCCCTCCATCGTCTGTTAGGACACTCCCTAAGTATTTGATGGTTTTCACAACTTATAATGGTTTTCCGTCTACTGCAATATTCCCCCTACCATCTCACACATTTCTTGTCATCACCATCGTCTGACTCTTCTCCTCACTGATTTTCATTCCATGCTCCTCTATCTCCTGGTACCAAACATTTACTTGTTCTTAAACTTCCAATTCATCGTCCCCCAATATCACTATGTCATCAGCAAAGAGTAAGGAAGGCCTTCATTCCTTTACTTCCCATTTTCTGTTTCACTTGTTTATGGATTCCATCCATGACATTGAGGAAAAGTATGGGGGACAATACACTCCCTTGTCGGAGACCTGTTTCTACATTGAACCAGTTTGTTTGTCCCCCACCTTTTCTCCATCACGTTCCTCATCGTAAAAATAAGATCAAAAGTTGATCTGTCTCTTCGAAATCCATATTGTTCTTCCTCCATTTCCTTTTCCACTAACATCCTCAGTCGATCCTCGAGTATCCATTCAAATACCTTTGCCGCATGTGAGATGAGGGCGATTCCTCTGTAGTTGTTACAGTCTTTCTTCTGTAGTTGTTACCGTCTTTTTTATCTCCCTTCTTGAAGACCGGAATTATTAGACCTTTACCCCACTCTTCTGGTACTTCCTTATTTTTCCATATCACCTGAAACAATCTATACAACCATTGCAACCCTATGGGTCCAGCTGCCTCAATCATCTCTCTAGCTACTCATCCACTCCTGTTGCTTTCCCACTCTTCATCTTCTTTATGGCACTATCTATCTGTAACATGAGACAATAAGAGCATAACAAACTTTAGTCAGCATATATTTTTGTGATTAATATAACTTAATATTTTCAAGTGTCATGCGCTCTGCTTCTGTCTAAAGTACCCCAAGAGATGGGAGTGCAACAAAAAGACAATATAATTTATTTAACATAGTTTTTTATTCAGGAACCAAATGTGTAAGATGCTAACAAAAACCATAAAATATTATTAATTCATAATATTTCAAAATAAAGGCATCGCTGGAGGCAACATAAAACTTTTTATGCACAAAGTTACAAAAAATTATTCATTTTATAACATGTTTCACAACTTTGTGATGCATTTTGTTGCAGCACTCAACTCAAATATCATTTATTATATCAGAATGAATTTAAGACTGGAGAACACTCGCTCTACATTCACTTGTGTCATTGGGAGAGATAGGGCAGCGACTGCGAGCTGGTAATGTTCTGGGTGGAAATCTTGGATGGGTTGCCAGTAATGAAGAACATTGATTTCTTCACACGTGGAACCATAGCGAAATCACGAATCATTTGCAGCACAGCTTCCCAATGTGAAGGAGTGCAGGTTGTTTTCTTCGCGTACCATTTCTTTTCACGCAACTTGAGAATCTTCTCCACCGGGTCATCATCGTCTGTATCCAGCTCTTCACCCTCCTGTTCTGAATCCGTACCTGCTTCGTTGGAGTTTTCTCTCAGATGCTGGATCCTCTGCCAGGTGACTTTTCTTCCTTTCCAAATAACACTCTATTGTAGGATCAAGGTAGAGTGCAAAAAGAATTGCATCCGAAGCAAGGAGTATCGTCTCCCATTTTTCCATTGCTGATACTATGTCCTGGGCCAGAAGACTCTCTTCCTTTGCCCTCGTCTTCAGTTTGCAGCGCAACCAAGTGGAGAAGAAGTCACAACCCGTTAGCTGATCCTCTTGCAACACTTTAGTACAGTTCGCACAGGTTGTAGAGCCTTTTCAATTTCAACAACAGTCTCCCATTCCTGGTTGGAGAAAAATACCTTCTTGTTGGAGTGCTTCATGGTATCAGTGCAGTGGTCTACATAAAGTTTCCGAGGATGTTATGAGTCAGTTATCCTAATTTGAGGGCACAATTTATCCCGTGGCCGCTAAGAACAAGAAACAGGCTACGATAAAAGACTTTTCTTAGAAAATAATAATTTGAGTGCCGGCTTATTTCTTTTGTAAAATTGCATACCGTAAGGTATATGGAATTATTTAATATCATATTTGAATAAATTAATTTCAGTGTTTACGATTTATTTTTTATTGTAATAAATGAGCTTTCACTCGAGTTTTTCACACTTACTATATATATATTTTTATTTTCTAATACTGAGGGGAGAGACCGTAGAAATAGTGCAAGTGTATGCTCCACAAGTAGGCTGCGCCTCTGAAGAGAAGGAGGAGTTTGAAGAGGAATTGCAGAAGCAGCTGGTAGGAAGAAATATGATTGTTATGGGGGACCTCAATGCCCATGTAGGAAGAGAAAGACAAGGTTATGAGAGTGTTCTAGGACCAGAGGGTTGGGGCGGAAGACATGAGGAAGGAAAGAGACTGTTGGACTTCTGCCAGAAGAACAGCCTGCTAGTTGGGAACTCCTGGTTTAAGAAAAGAGAGAGCCACACAATCACATGGTACAGTGATGACTTGACCAGGAAGTCGGTGGTCGACTATATACTGTATGAGAAAGAACTAAATAAGAACATCACGGACATCAAGGTTATACCATCGGAGAACCTGGATAGCAACCATCGATTGCTGGTAATGAACCTGAGAGGCAGTAAGGAGAAGAAAGGGACTGAGAACCAGGAAAGACGTATAAGGATATGGAAACTGAAAGAAGGGGATAGAAGGGTCGAGTACCTCAAAATGGTAAAGGAAGGAATTCCAACAGATGAAGAAAGAGGGGTGGAAGAGGAATGGGATAGATTTAAGAAGACATTAGTGGGTGCAGCAGAAGCAGTATGTGGGAGGACAAGTAGTAAGAAGAGGTGGAAGGAAACACCATGGTGGAATGAGAAGACAAAAGATATAGTAAGGGAAAAGAATAGAGCCTTTAGGAGGTGGTATCAGAATAGGACGGTAGAGACAAGGGAAGAGTACCAGGAAAGAAAGAAGGAGGCGAAGAGAGTGGTGGTGGAGGAGAGAAGGAAGTGGATGGAAGAGTGGACAAAGATGATGGAGGAGGATAGTGAAGGTACAAAAAAGGTCCTGTATGGGATGGTAAAAATTAAGAGGCGGAAGGATCCTACGGATTATGTTAGAATGGTGAACAAAAGGGGACAAGAGATAGAAAATAGGGAAGAACTGAAGAAAATGTGGAAAGAATATTTTGAAGAACTTCTGAACCCAAATGGAAAAGATGGTGAGGAGGAAGAAATCGGGGAAGAGGAAGATGAACTGCAAACAGAAAAGGACTTAACATGGAAAGAAGTGGAAGATGCAGTGAACAAGATGAAAGGAGGGAAGGCACCGGGTGTGGATGAGTTGAGTGTGGAGATGGTGAGAGCAGCAGGAGAGGTGGGTATACAGTGGCTGTACCGAGTGATGAGGACAGCATGGAAGGAAAGGAAGAACCCAGAGGACTGGAAAAAAGGAATAATTGTCCCGATCTTCAAGAAAGGTAGTAGAACAGATTGCAGAAACTATCGGGGAATAACACTGATGAGTCATTGTGCAAAGATCTTCGAGAAAGTTTTGGAAAAGAGAATTAGGACAAGGATAGAAGGAGGGATGAGGGAAGAACAACATGGCTTCAGAGCAGGAAGGTCCACAGTGGATTTGATTTTTGCTGTAAGGCAGTTACAAGAACAGCACTATGAGTATGGAACAGATCTACTGATGGCCTTCCTGGACATTGAGAAAGCATATGACAGTGTATGCAGAAACAAAGTATGGAAGTCCCTGGAGGATAGAGGAGTAGAGAAATGGACTATAAAGAGGATAAAGGAGATGTACAAGGGAAGCGTGAGCTGTGTGAAAGTGGGAGGAGAGAGATCAGACTGGTTGGAACAAAGAAACGGCCTGAAACAAGGAAGTGCACTGTCACCGTTACTTTTCATTGTGGTGATGGATGACATAATGACCCGAGTGGCACAAGTAATTGGGGAAGGAAAGATGAAAGCAATGGTGTTTGCAGATGATTTGATGATTTGGGGAAACAAGGAGGAGGAGGTACAGGAACAGTTGGACGTGTGGGAAGGAATAATACAAGGATATGGGATGAAATTTAGCATAAATAAGAGTGAGATGGTCATCACAACAAGGAAGAAGGAAAGAACCACACCGGGAATAACAATTGGTGGGGAACAGCTGAAGAAAGTGGAGAGTTTCAAGTATCTGGGAAGCCTGATACAAGATAATGGAAGAAACGATAGAGAAATAAATGAGCGGGGGAGGCAGGCAGAAGCATTTCGGAGGAGTGTGAGAAGCATGTTATGGAGCAAGGATGTCCGTCAGAACAACAAAAAGATAATATATCGGACGTACTATGTCCCTATCCTGACGTATGCCTCGGAGACCTGGGTTATGAAAGGAAGGGAGAAGAGCAAAATACAGGCCAGTGAGATGAGGTTCTTGAGAAGCAGTATTGGAGCTACAAAGATGGACAGAATAAGAAATGAGAGGACCAGAGAATTAATGAAGGAGGAACCATTACAGGATGGTATAGAGAAATCTAGACTTAGATGGTATGGACATGTAAAACGAATGGAGGAGAAGAGGATACCCAGGAGAGTACATGAGACGAAGTGGGAAGGAAAGAGACCGAGGGGAAGACCGAGAGACAGGTGGCTGAAGGGGGTGGAAGAAAGCGTGAAGAAGAGAGGAGAAGACTGGACAAGGGTGGAGGCTGAGAGATGGTGGGAAGACAGAAGACGTTGGAGAGGCTTGTGTTCCAAACAGACCCGGCCAGTGGCTGGAAACTGTGCAAGATGATGATGATGATGACTATATTTTTTGCTAATGCTCCTCGAAAGGGAGTTTCACTTTATTTATTTTAAATTCAACTGTTAAGCTATTATTGATAAAGTGTGGCCAAGGAAGGAGTTCATCTTTACCAAGCGGACTACAGTGCATAGGTAAAGATACGAGAAAATAGCATTTTAAATTGATTTAGTAGCACTTTCATTTTGAAAAATAGCATTTTGGAGCATTTTGAAATTTAAAAATTAGCACTTTGTAGCATTTAAAAGTTCGTCACCAGGTACAATAAAACTTTTAAAAGTTCAAAATAATATGCAGGGAAACTAATTCAAACATGTCCAGGATTGGAAAAAAGTTATGGGTATTTCTGATAAACAGCATTTAAGCATTTAATATAATAATGTGAATCATACATTTACTTAACTTTAGGTACATATCATACAATGGATAATTAACTAAATACAGTAATATACGGTAATGTACGTTGACTCCCTCATTATATCCTTTTCAATGAGGGCCATTGAATTTCCATTCGCCGGTGGTTTAATGGTCAAATGGCACTTCTTGAATCCAACCTCATAAGATAAGTTATTAAAAGAAATGAATGGAACTTGGCAAGGAGTTAGTAGGAAAACCACACAAAAGGATTTCATAGACATCCTCAGAATTTGAACCAGTTCGTCCACCGAGTCCAGGACAGCCCGGTATTGTTGTCATTCCACCTGCCACACAGTAAACTTCATAAGACAAGCATTGTTGCCTGACCACAGCTCACTTTATTCTAACAATTGACACCTTGGTACCAGTGAACTAATACTTATTTAACCAATAATCATTATATAATTCTATACATATTCCAGGTATTGCAAGAATACGATATTTGATAGCACATGCGGTTCCACCTTAAAATCCAACCGTGCCTAGTTTTCAGTACCTATGGAAAATATTACCGTACCGGTAAGTTAATAAACCAAACAACTGGCGACATTTTTTAAAATGCTCATTTACATCTTCACCCTAGTCTACGTAAAGTACCATACGGTAATCACTGAAAGGGTAGGGAGGGGGGGGGTTATGACCTCAATTTCACAAACGAACGAACTTCATTTTGCATGAATTATGGAACCCGAATCCTAATGGAGGTATGGATTGTCTGCATTAGAAAACTAAATACAAAAAGCTGCGTGCCTACTACGGTGTTTAGTTGCTCCGTGAAAAAAATACACTTCGCCAAGATTATACGACGTGCATACAGTTAAATACAATCATCCAATTGGAGAAACACTTTCTTTGTCATGATCTTATAAGCAATTCAAACATAAACTGCTGTAATTTACAGGAAAATGTGCAACATTTAGAGACTACGAGTGTTGTATGTGGCACAACGTTAGCTGACATTTCGCATCATTAATAGGCTACATAAGGAATGAACACATGCAGAGCTTTCAAACTGCACACAGCTGAAGATCATACATATCATTCTTGGTACATTTTACGTTCTCTTAACAACAACAATTTGCTTAGTTACATGCAAGGAAAATTGTAGTACACAGTTCCCATTGCTTCCATTACCTGACTACTAAACCAGAAGCTGGTAATGTATAACCATACGCCGGTGGCACGTCCAATGGCAAATGAAAGATCAAAAGAAAATGTAAGCTCTATAGAAGCCCAGAACAAGGCGATACAATTTTTTACACTACTGACAATAGTCAAAATACCCTTTGTAATAATGAATAATAATGTTGGGGGTCATGTAGTAATAGATGTTACCCACCCACTATCCCTTTTTAGATCACGACTTTTATAGTAAAATTGGAGGTGTGTCCGCTATTACACGCGTGAATTATGAGACAAATACAATATTGCTAACACCGCACATTCAGTACTGACAGCCTTCCTGTCACATAGCCCCGCTTTTCCTCTCCGCAACCCACAGTCGCCACATAACAAGACCCTCCGTCCAACCGCCACACGGCAAGAATTCTGAGCATGCTTCTCACCTACACCCTGTATTTCTAAGGAAACAACGCGAAGGATATGTTGGGAGCTTGGAACAGCTGAGCTGTGTTGCTAAGTTTTTAGTGTTGTTGTAAATCAACCGATTCGAATAATACACAGCGCTACACTTCAGACATTATTTATGTACAATTATACGTAATATATTTTAAAAAACGAGCCCGAGTCAACCCCGAGGACATTCAAATAGAGAAATACGATACTTTTAGATGAATAAATAAATTACACACCGAAGCTATGATACCTTTATCATCGGTATTCAATTCAATAAATACGACAAAGAGGGCAAACACTCTTCAGCTAATGAATATAAAAACACTCACCATGCAATGATTATCCTTTAACATGAAACAAGAGTCTTTCGTGGTAACACAAAAGTAAAGTTAAGGTAAATACATTTTTTAGCACTGAGCAGTCAAACAAGCCGCTCAGTGGCGATATTATTGCCGTGATTTTATATTGTCGAGTTGTAGGCTATTGAATGACAGACGGTATTTTGAACACTATGACGGGAAACAATAGCCTATGCTCTATTATCGATTGATGCAAGCGAACTGACACCAATAAATAAATTATCCTCAGTCACTTGGCAAGGGTGTCTTTGACACCCTCCATCCCTTCACTGTCCCTATCATCATCACCACCATCATTGTCTTCGTCAGAGCTTGATGAATTGCCAAGGTTAATAATCCTTCCATCCACCGCGATATCCAGACCGCCTTCAGTATTTCTTTCTGTACGTGCTGTACGGGATGTGTCCAGTCCTCGGATCGAACTTCGGCGAAGTAAAAGTAACAAAACAATGACAATGAAAGGAAATCCGACACAGACAGTGGTTAACAAGCGACTGAAATAATGCCTGCCCATACCGATACGAGAAGAATTCTGTCACTTATGTTGTGAATTCTGTAACCACATGTTGGTGACGGGTGTTAGATAGTAAAATGTCGAGAGCTGTGAGACATTGTTTGTAGTTTTTGAAATTTATGCATGTGTGACGCATTTGCATTGAGTGTTTGCACGGACTTGAAAACAATTTGGTATGTGCATCTCCCCTGCGAAAGAAGTCCATGGAAAGGCTAAACACAGTAAAATTCCACACGCGACACCCCGCGAATACTTTCTAATTTAGATTTATTTTTATCAAAGTAGATAATAGAAAATAAAATAATGCAAAACGAAATTAAATAAGTCACTTTGACCAATACTAGATTATTACTAGGAACTTCAGTTATACACAGCACAAAATTAAGTTCTTTTGTCAGTACTAATTTATGAATAGAACTGTAGACTAGTCATACACAAAATAAAATAAGTCACTTTGTTAATACTAGATTATGGTTAGGAACTTTAGTCACACAAAATAAGATAAAACAAACAATATTCAAGGATTTATTAATTTAAAGCTTCACTAGGGAACTCATCTTATCTTCAATTTTCTCTGCTTCAGGATGGGCGTCGTTCAATATCTTCTTTATTTCCAATTCCTGGAGATCTTTCGTAGCTTTTCTTTCGACTGCCACATTAGCCGTCACTTCGCACCTGTTTTGCTACCTTGAACACGGCGTAGGAGTTTCGTACAGTATGGACTCTTGCTCACGGTTATCTTTTTCTACTCCACCAGCTGCCATCACAGCGTCCTGATCAGTAAGCATTCCAATCAGACTTGCTTCTTTGTGATTGACGATCATGCACTTCTTGTTCAGGGAGAAACCTCTGTCTAGAGCTGCATTGTTGTGATAAACAAGTAGTCCCGTGAAGAACTATACAGCCTATTTTCATATATCCTACTTATGTTAACTGCCACTATCAACATACAACATTACAGTTTGATTGCTGTAATAGATTCGTAGATATTGAGAACCGACTAAATATTTCGGACGGTTGCCATGTTGTATTTTATATATGTAGGTCCTAGAGTTATGTACTGTTACATGAAGATTATTGTGTACGTGTAGCATTCAAACTTCAATCGCATGATTAGGACACAAGAAGTAACAAGAAGATTTTAAAATTTCGCACAGCTGCCATATTGTGGTTATGGAAACAATTGAAATAAATTAGATGCCAGTGGATTAACATTCGTATAAGGATTTACTGTACCAAGTTTCACTGCACTCGGATGGTTAAATTGCGAGAAACATCCATGTGAATATTTATACTTCGCGACGCCGCCATGTTGGATTTGTGATCACCAGGTTACTGAAAGTCATATAGGTGAACTAATGTTCATAGCTTCTATGAACATAAAAAATCAGTTTGATTGCTGTAAATGATTCGTAGATACTGCGAACCGTCTAAATATTTCGGATGGTCGCCATTTTGGATTCTTGTATGTATAGGTCATATAGTTATGTACCATAAAGAAAAATTATTGCGTAGCTTCATTACTCAAACTTTCACTTCGATCGCATGATTACGACACAAGAAACAAAAACTTAATTTTAAAATTCGCACAGACGCCATTTTGAGGTTATGTAAACAATTGAACTAAATTAGATACCAGTGCATTACAATGTGTATAAACATTTCCTGTACCAGATTTCATTGCGTTTGGAACATTAAATCGCGAGAAATATCTATTAAAATTTTTAATTCGCTTGGCCGCCATGTTCGTTTTGTAGTTAACCGGTTTTTGAAAGTCTTATAGATGAACTTCCAGTAGTGCTCTTTATCTCCGTACAAAATTTCAGGGTGATAACGCTAATAGTTTCAGAGATATAGAATGCCGGTGAAATATTTCGCACATCCGCCATCTTGTGGTTATGTAAACAATTGAACGAAGTTTGATGTCGGTGCATTACAATGTGTATAAACACATACTGTACCAAGTTTTATTGCGTTTGGTTGGTTAAATCGCGAGAAACGTCTATTTAAAAGTCGCAAAATCACGTGGCCGCCATGTTGGTTTTGTAGTTACACGTTGTTCAAAAGTCACATAGGTGAACTTCTAGTAGTTCCCTTTATCGCCGTAAAAAATTCCAGGATGATATCGGGAATAGCTTTGGAGATATTGAATGCTGGTGAAATATTTCGCACAGCCGCCATGTTGGATTGGCTAGACGTAACTAAATTTGAGGGGCATGGTCGGGGTCGCCCGGAGTAGTGCTATGAACTTCCCGAGTTTCATTGAAATCGCTCCAGCCGTATAGAAGTTATTAGAAGGGGACACACACACACCTCACACACACACACGCATGCACACACACACAGACACACAGACAAAAGGTGATCTCATAAGCCTATTTTTTCAAAATTGAAAATAGGCTAAAAATCAGTATCATTTTAACGAAGGTTGTGAGATCGTTTTTGGCAGGAACTGAGGAAGGTGCTGAAGCCACTAATTCAGGACAACAGCACGTCGAATCGTGGCTCTTTTCCGTCGAACTGCTTCAAACGCAAAGTGACGGAGGGCAGTCTCAGAAGTGCGGAGTAGTTGCTCTTGATGCGGTCAGCCATTGCTCCAGAAATCAAATTCTTCTGATTACAAAGAATTTCCAGGGCAATGACGATCCTAACTTCTTCCAACTTAGGAGTCTCAGCGACCCCTATAGGGTCTAGGCAGGAAATAGCACGGATCATCCTGTGAGCAAGAGGTGACCTCTCTTTGATTTTTTCAGCCATAGGATACGAATGTGCGAAATTGCAGCACATCCGCGTCTGGAATTTTCTGAGATCTTGAGTTGTTTGCTTCTTTAAGGGCTGTTCTTGTCGAGAAACCCAGGTCTCCTCTGTGAATAACTGATTCCTGTATGTCATTGTCAGCAACGAGCGCGGCAGGCGTAGCCCTGTGCGGAGAGGGTACGGCCGGCGGTCGGCCAGGCAATGCATGCATTCGACGTTGGCTGGGTTCTCATCCCGCTTAGCGCTCTATCGGTGGCGCAATTTGCGGGTGGCAGCGTGGTCTGCAGGCGAAATAGAAGACTGAGCGGGAGGACTCTACCGGGCGTAGAGTAGAAGTCAGGCATTATGAAACTTTTCAAGATTTCCCGTATCAAGTGCAAATTTCCCGTATAATTCCCGTATTTTCCCCGGGTCACTAAAATTCCCGTGTAATTCCCGTATCGCTCGACACCCTGCCTCAATATTTGAGTTGCTGCACAACACCTGATATTGTTGATTGCATAATGAGAACATGACCTTTGGATCTTTTCAGCATAGCTCGGTACCCTCATCTCACGTCATACAACCAACCGATAGTACTTGCGCTCAATCTTGCCAATTAGCCAGGCTGATGCCTTTATTTTCAGAGATCTCACATTTCTGAAAAATGTATGGTGTCAAGTTTCTACATTTCTTTAATACTGATATTAGGATTTTAATACTTCTAACACTCCCTTAGTAAAAATAAAAACCACACACACAACAGGAGACTTAACACTTCTGCCAATGCAACTTGTGTAGACGAATGCTGACAATCCTGTGAACTTGATTGTGCACTTTTCATATCTACTCCAAAGATTTAAATGATCACATCTGATCAGTCTGAAAGGTTTTCTTAATTTAAACATAATATGCAAACACGCAATTACTGGTATACCTTTTTGCGACTCTTGACTGACAATCTGTAAAACAGTATCCGAATTCACGGAGAAATCGCCGGACGACATGTAACATAACCTATAACTCACACATGGTAGAGAATACTTTCATCATATTATACAACATTCCCCAAAGCAAAGAGAACGCCTAACAAACATTGTATATTCATATCACGATACGTACTTTGGAGTTTTCATTTTCATTTCAAATACAAGAAATGAGGGCCGGCGCGATATAAACCTATATAAGCATAACCTTATTGCTCTAATTTTTTTAAAAGAATCGGCACAAACGATTGGAATATTCCTTTTATTAGCACAACCAAATGAAACTACGAAATAATTTCTCCAAAATCGTTTTACTGGCGATAAACAGTGGATATTATGCGGCAATAACAGCACCATTTTCAAATTGATTTTTACCGTAATCGATTGTTTTCATGACAATAATCGATGTTCGTACATAACGATTATTATTGGTAAATATCGATTATTTAGCCGATATTTTCTTTGCTGGAAACTTGCAAATTTCAAAGTTGCAGTGCGAAAATGTAATAAAACATAATATTCAACATTAATCGGTAAATTCGGCACTTTTCACATTTATCGCATTTATGGGAATAATTCGCAAGAACCCTTAGTTATCGCACTTTGTCGCACATTCAGTTTCGCAAATTTTGGGTATACATAGTCATAATAGTTACCAGGTAGTAGAAAAAAGGAGAAGAAAGTAAAATTCGCATTTATCGCAATTGCGATTTCCCCGTATCTCTATACATAGGCCTACAAACCAGTTCTGCCTAAGGAAAGCTTACTCCCAACTTCACCCGCGGAGAAACCAAGTCAATTCTATACAATCTAAAATTACCTGTTGTTTTATATCCCTCGTCTTTGAGTGGCACACTGTCACAGTAGCATGCATCCATTTCAACAATTCTGAACATGGAGTTCCTACAATCTTGCTTCTTCCCAACACTACTGCATTACTGCCAGCAACCTCAATACCACTTCTGGAAAGAAAATAATAATTAGTGAGAAGAGAATAACATAAATGAAGGAGTTTTATGAAAAACTATCAAGAAAATTTTAATTTTATGGATCAATTCACCCACCCAGACATATTCAATGATTAAAGATAACTGCATTGTTGTCGTTAATTATTATCATAATTTGCATGACAAGTTACAGTCTTATATTGTTTCAATGAAGTATGGACTTCATTTCATTCTGCAGTTAAGTTTCGACAAAATAGCTTCGAATCTATTTTAAGTAAAATTGGAGTTTTGTTTGCAACATTCTTGGAATTAGAGAAAACCAAGTTTTATTTTATTTTCATGACACAAATTACCAATGTGACTTTTAAAATATCTTCTTGGTAGCTTGCTAAGATTTCCATTCCTCAACCATTTTTTATGTAAAGAATGTTGTACATAAGTTATTAAGCCTATGTACTTTTAATGTCATACGCAAATCTTTCCATGAGCAACTAACATTAATGGACATATTGGCCATAATTGAAACTCTTCTAACTTAGAAGGAAGCTTTTAGTTTTACATGACCGTTAATCATGCGATCATGAGCCACGGGACCTCCTTTTTAAGAGGAATCCAAACCACAGGACATGGCATTTCACTCCGAAAATTTCACATGCATTGACAGGGAATCGAACCCGGTCCACCTTGGCGAGAGGCCGACAGCTTGACCACTGCGCCACCACGCCCCCTTATTTCTTAGAGTACGAGTATTTGTGTAATGATACCATGTGCTTACAGCTATACATTAGCCTATAAAAATAATCCTATGGGCTAATCTTCTTTTTATAAATCGGACCATTCATTCACGCCAATTCGCACTCGATGACTGTGGCGTAAAAATGCAGCAGGTTGCTCGATGTGACCAAGTCAAATGGTAGGAATGGCTGATCACTCCCATCCTCAATGACCATTTGGTGGTAGATGACGGTCTGTTGCAACCATAAATCTATCATTGAAGTGATAGAAGCCATTTTTCAGTGTTGCCTAATTCTAATAAAGAAAACTTTTCTTATTATAAATCTATCAGTCAGCAACAAGTACAGCTGCTGGTAGGCTTGGGACATACTCACTAGCGAAGTACATTGCACAATCATAAATCATTGCTTCCCCCGAGAGGTGAAATATGACAAAGTTCCACTTCAGGTACATTCTGTACAGTCAGCTGAACGGATATTGCAACACTCCTCCATGGTTCAAATTCGTCTCACTAGGCATTCTCACTGTCCTATCGTATACATCCATCCCTGTGAATAGCCTCCACATATGCATTCGACATACACCTGGAGACATTACAACAATACTGAGTGAATATGATACGCAATAGGTAAAGTGTATGAACAGTCATAGGTGAGTGAATATGATACGCAATAAGTGTACGAACAGCTAAGGTTGGAATTCCTACATCAGCGAAATATTTTGTTCACACATGTGCCAGGGTGACTTCAGGTAATAAACACACCCAAACAAAATTCAAGCTATTGCAGGAAATCTTAACATCTTCTGAAGCACTCATTCCATGATGACATGGAGCAAACACAGTGAGATAGCACAGGCTGGTTCTCACACAAACTGGCTAGAATAGAGTTTGTGAGGCAGTGATCCAGTGTGACGATTCATATGGTGGTGGTGATGATGATGATGATGATGATTGTTGTTGTTGTTTTAAGGGGCCTAGCATCTAGGTCATCGGCCCCCTATGGTATGTGTCATAGTGAAAGATGAGAATGTAATGAAACTATAACTTGCACTACTACTAACTACAGACTTACAACTAAAATACTAACTACAGACTATACTAGAAGAAGAAATGGTAAACAAATAAAGAAGGCAAATAAAGGACAGGAGGAAAAGCAATGCCCTCAACCTTCGAAGAATGAGGATTGAGGGACTTGGAAGGAAGGAGCACCATGAAAGGCAGATAGGGAAGGCAAAGAGGAGAGGGTCCGCTCCAGAGGCAATGGAAAAAGGGGCAAGAAAACCAGACCCACATCAGGAATCCCTTGTGGTCGCTAACTCCCGAACTCGCCAGCCGTGAGGCCTTAAGGGTGTAGCACTATCGAGGGTGCACCGGACAGCGGAGAGGTGGTGGGAAGAAAGGACTAAGTGGCGAGGCTTATGTTCCAAAGAGACCCAGCCTGGGGCTGGAAACTGTACAAGATGTTATGATGACGACTTATCATCCATGTTAAATTTATTCTGTGTAATTCTCGTCTTAATGAGGGACACGTCATCCCTGTCATCCTCGGCATTGGTCCCATTGCCGGCAAGTCATCATCATCATCTTGAACAGTTTCCAGCCCAGGCTGGGTCTGTTTGGAACATAAGCCTCACCACTTAGTCCTTTCTTCCCACCACGTCTCCGCTGTCACTCTAGTCCAGTCCTCGCCTCTCTTCTTGACACATTCCTTCACTCCTTTCAGCCATCTATCTCTTGGTCTTCCCCTTGGTCATTTCTTCTGCATCTGCATCTCGTGTATCCTCTTGGGAATCTTCTTCTCTTCCGTTCTCTTTGTGTCCATACCACCACAGTCTTGATGTCTCAATCCTACCCTGCATTTCACTATTTCCCTGACCTTTTCATTCCTCACCCTGTCTCTTCTTGTTACTCCGATCCTACTTCGTAGGAACTTCATTTCACTTGCCTGTATTCTGCTATGTCTCTTTTCTTCATTATCCAAGTTTCTGATGCATAGGTCAGTATCGGGATATAGTAGCTTCTGTATAACACTTCCTTGCTTTTTTGTGGGACATCTTTATTCCACACTAAGCTCCTAATGCTTCTCAGAAATGCTTCTGCCTGTCTGCCACGTTCCGTAATCTCTTTGTCATTTCTCCCATTTTCCTCCACTCTACTTCCCAAGTACTTGAGACTTTCCACCTTCTTCAGCTGTCCACCTCCAAGTGTTATCCCACTCATTGGTCTGTCCTTATTCCTGGTCGTTACCAGGATCTCACATTTACTGATGTTGAACTTCCATCCGTACTCCCACTGTTTCTTCCTAAGCCTTCAGTTGCTCCTGAATATCCTCGTCCTTGTTTCCCCAGACCATGAGATCATCTGCAAACACCATTGCTTTCATCTTATCTTCTCCTATATTTCCTGCTACCCGTGTCATTACCTCGTCCATAACCACAATAAAGAGAAGGGGTGACAGTGCACTACCCTGTTTCAGGCCACTCATTTGTCTGAACCAGTCTGTTCTTTCCCCTCCAACTTTCACACAACTCACACTTCCACAATACATCTCCTTCACTCTGTCTACAGTCCCTTTTTCCACTCCCATGTTTTCCATTGCTTTCCAAACGTTCTCCCTACACACACTATCATAAGCCTTTTCGATGTCCAGGAAGGCCATCAACAGATCCTCTCCAAATTCGTAGTGGTGTTCCTGGAGCTGTCTCACTGAAAATATGAGATCCACTGTTGATCTCCCAAGTCTGAATCCATACTGCTCCTCTCTCAATTCTCTCTCCACTTTGGCTCGTATTCTACTTTCTAATATCTTTTCATATATCCTGGCACAGTGTGGTATGAGTGTGACTCCCCTGTAATTTCTGCACTCCTTTCTGCTTCCTTTCTTAAATATTGGGACAATGAATCCTTTCTTCCAATCTTCTGGGTTCTTTTTCTCCTTCCATACCACCCTCATCACACGGCACAGCCACTGTTTCCCAACCTCCCCTTCTGCCTTCACCATTTCGGTGAAATGGTGCCGGCAAGTAATTTCAACAAATCAAATGTAAACGTGATTGCTGCTTATTAATCTACACAAAATTATTGCCATATTTAAAAATAAGTGTAAACATCATCACTGCTTATTAATGTACGCAAAAATTACGCCGAATTCAATGCTTTTCAACAAAATAATTGCGAATGTGATCAATGCTCATTAATGGATGCAAAATATTAGGCCATATTAGGCCACATTCAATGTCTGCAAATCGATTTGTTTTTTCCTCGAAAATTAAGAGGGGTACTATAGGCGAAGGGGTCCTATAGCCGAGCAGATACGGTAATATGATGTGTCTAGAATAATGATCGATTGAACTGTAGATCAATAGCAGGTAAAAAATGAAAAGGACAGACACCTATGTCATCTACTATTCTTGGTTGGGGGTGGATTGTAATAACTTGCATCAACAAGTGGCAAAACTAGTTTCAGCGACAGAAGCAGCAAAAGAGTGTGCAGCATCACCGAGCATTCATTCAGGTTTTAACTGCATAACTTTTGTATCAGGTACGAGTTCTATCACAAACACATGGCTCATTGTGTAAGATGCATGTGACAAGAACATGTTATTTGTAAAGTATATGTTTACATAGGTATAGGCTACATTTGACATAAAAACTAAAGTTTTCAATAGCATTCGCAAAATCATTCCCATATAGCGACATACTGCACACCGAAAACTATAATCAAGCCCGTGTTGTCATTCCATAATGCAAAACAATAAACATGCACATTTCTTGGTCAGCAATATAGCCCTAAATTGTGATATTTTATTTCTAACTCTTTCGTTTCATTTCCATTCAAGAAGAATTTAATGCAAGTCCAGGTGTCTTCTACAAAATCTGTGTTCAAAGATCGCTGATTTAGAGATACGCGAAAAAAAAAGCAATTTGAAATAGATCTTTCAAAAATAGCATTTTGTACAGTTTTGAATTTTTAAAAATTGTGTTTTGTTGCATTTAAAAGTTAGTCACCAGGTACGATAAAAATTGAACATGCAATTACTGATTTACCTCTTTGCGACTCTTAACTGACTATCTATAGAAGAGTATCTGAATTATTATTCAAGGAGAAATCTCTGGGCCACATGAAACAAAACCTTTAACTCACACATTGTAGAAATTAATTGCATCATATTAAACAACATTCCAAAACTAGGAGAAATCAGAGGAGAATGCAAAACAAACATTGTCTATTCATATCATGTAAAGTACTTTTCAGTTTTATATATCACGGTCAATGAGTGGCCACTGCAATATAACCTTACTAGTCTCATTGTAAAAAAGAACTGAAAAAGAAGGAAAAAGGAAGGAAGTTTCTAGTTTTACGTCACCGTTAATCTTGAGATCATGAGCCACGGGACGTCCTTTGTACGTGGAATCCGAACCACAGGACATGGCAAAAAACGAACGGTTAGAACATTCCTATTATTGGCACAACCAAACGAAACAACAAAATAATTTCTCCAAAAACTATTTATCGGCTACCTATAACTTGCGCATAACATGCAAGAATAGCCATTTTCAAATTGATTTAAACTAATCGATTATTTAGATGACATAAATATTGATTGTTAGGTTGATATATTCATTGCTAGGAACTCACAAATTTCAAAGTGCGCCACGAAAAGTTTGCAATTTTCCAATAAAAAAACTTATTCAATTTTTCTGTAAATTGGGCATTTTTCGCATTTTTGGGTAAAAATCGCAAGAACCCATAGTTTTCTCACTGTGTTGCACATTCAGTTTTGCAAATTTTGGATATACATTGTCATAACAGTCAACAAATACCTACAGTAGGTAGATGAAAAATCGAGAAAAAACTAAAATTCGCATTTATCACAGTTGTGATTTTCCCGTATCTCTACTGATAACATATCCCATAGTGCCTAAATACGGTGTTTGATATACTGCTTTTTAAAGACTACTTGTTTGTACGCAAGATTTATTTTTTCAAATACGATACATGCAGTGGATTCGGATTTTTAAATTATGGTACCGGCAAGTATAAAAATTGAAACAAATGCCAATCGCAAGCTCCGGTCATGACTGATATGCGTCGCACCGACCAGCTTTCGTTGATAAATTTGACGTTTTTCTCATCTAATTGGCTTCATTCTTGCCATTCATTTTGGCCACGATGACGTCGTAGTTCCGCACCTTAAAACAACAATAACTATCTAACTGGTTAAAATATACACATTATGGCAAGTCACGAATTTCATAATCCTTGCTCAGGCTTGATCTAAATTTCTGCCCATTCATAGTGTTTTACCAAGCTTAAATACAGTCAAACAGATTATGACCAAACTTCACCGTGAAAGCACGACTGCTCAATAAGGCAACATTTATACATGAATGAAAGACACAGCCGTGGCAAGGGTACGCTAGAAGAGAGGGGACACTACACTGTGCTTGGGGCCTCTTCCATGTTTGTGCTCCAATCTAGTGTGGCATCGCTTCTAATGTCCATCCTAAGTTTCGAGACATAATTAGTCTGAAAAAAGTACAGATTCCATTAGAGTAAATACAGTAGTTTTAAAGCAGCAGCTATGTCTTAGTGTCTTGTTAGGGATGGATTAATCTGATGAGGCTGGCGTGCATTTCAAATTTGACCAATATTTCCACACAGTAAATAATATTATGATTCAGAGTGTGACAAACACTGCCCAAATGAGACAATGTAGTTTATGCATGATAATTCGTCCATCCATATCAGTGGTAGGGTATAAGAATGATTTTCAGAGCAGGACACCATTGACTTGATTGACTGGGTCCCTTGAGCTCCAGCCTTAAAAGCCTAGAAAACTTACCATATGGACAGGTGAAAATGTCACAAGGTACAACTGCCTCAACCTCTACCACGTTCGCACGATGCCCTCTGCGACATTATGCTGGAGCATGGGAAGAGATGGCCTTTGACGAGGAATAGTTCTGAAAACTCTTCGAGTCAATGCCACTTTGGCTTTGACATGTCATTGAAGCCAAAGGACTGGGTGGTATTAATTTTCCGAACAGTCCTTTTCAAAACTAACAATATCTCCAGCAAATTGCAAGCTTTCAATCACATATTGTATTAATGCATAGTATGTAACACAATAAAGCAATGCCTAATATGGTATCCAAACCCTGGTTTCTACAGTGGTAAGTGAGCGCACTTCCCCTGAGCAACCTGCCACTCATAGCAATGCAGATAATATATGATGATGATAATTGTTGTTTTAAGGGGCCTAACATCTAGATCGGTCCCTGCAGATAATATAGTCAGACTGCGTATTTACATGTCAAAAACTGTCCTCTGAACTGATACATACGAGTACATGCAAGCTTTAGGAGAGAATAAAAAGAGAATCAACTATTTGAATGCCTTAGCAACTCCAAATGTGATTGTACACCTTCTTTGCTATCTGCACTAAATGGCATTACCATGAAGCGATCTAGCTGATATCTTACACCTACTGTAATACACATTCGCTACAGATTGCGCCACATTACGGTACTCATCGCATACATGTTGTACACAACAAGTTTTATGGATCCATTTTGGTTCTCTCTTCTATGTCACTGTAATACTTCATGAACTTTTGTCATTCTGGGGATGTCATTGTGCACTGACAGTTGAGTTTTAATCAGGTACATATCGATAATACATGAGAGGTGCAGCTGTACCTACCGGCTGGGGTTCGATGAAATTCGAACAACACTCCGTCAATTTATAAATGTGTGATTGTATACCTACCAAACCAAAATACAACAGACAGCACACAAATTAAATATTTTAAATTTATCGAATAAATATTACTAACCTCTTTATCAGCTCCATCACACCATATGGAGTACATGGTACATATCCAGTTAAGTCTCCTATAGCAACCTTTCCTTGGCTAATTGTATTCAGTCTAGAGAAAGAAAGAGAAAGAAATAGATTCCACATTATTAATCACCCATGTTTAGATTGCAGGGCATCTGTTTATACACATTATTCATCCGGTATCCATTCCACACAAACATTTTAATCTCATGTTTCTCAGCCACAAGTCAGTACTAACATAGATACAAACAACATGTTGTGTGGTTAGGACACACCATGTTCTCTTATATTAACATCTTTTCACAGAAGGATATTTTTCAATGGAGAGTCATTAGCTTCAAGATCAGTCAAGAAATGTACAACACTGAATCATAAGAAGCATCCATACATATAAAAGCTAATAGGGCAAAAGTCCCTATAATTAAATATTAGGCCGATTCCTTTTTAGTACTGAAGGAATGGAGAGAAAACAATACAAATTCAAAAACTAGTGCACCCTTAAAAATTATATCGGGTATTATCTATCTTAACAAATTCACAAAGAAATTTGATACAATGGTCCGGCTAGCTCAAAACAGTTGCCAGCGTTTCGCCCCAGTGTACCAATGGGCTCTTCAGTTGGTTATGGTACACCTCACCAAGACGCGTGGCTAGTACATACCGTGAAGGCCGCTGCAAGGCACAAATGTTGCCACGAGCAGCGCCAATGTACTACGGAAGTCAGAACTTCCTTTCAAAAATAATGTTAGCTTACCTTGCTAATCCATATTGGAAATATCTGTTCCCGGAGGAAACAGGATGTAAAATTGTCCGATTGAGCTATGTACATTAACAAATTCACAAAGAAATTTGATACAATGGTCCGGCTAGCTCAAAACAGTTGCCAGCGTTTCGCCCCAGTGTATCTATCTTTCCCTTACTTTGCTAGGTCTAACAATGTTTTGATTTCTTTCAAAAATAAAACATGTGCATGCATATAAAAAGGATTTGGTTGTCGGGCATAAACATTTATGGACTGTATGTACTGATAGGAGCACACTTGAATGTTAGGCAGAGGAATGTAGCCGCTGACATGGAACCATACTTCACATTCAATTCCCGGCTCTCTAGTCTTTACGGAAATTGATTTGTCACAAATTAGAACACCTAGTCAAACATGACTACTACATAAAAATGAAAGTTTCTATGTAAGTCAACATATGTACAGGTACTCAAGTGCACTTAGCTGAAGTTATTAACCAATGGAGTGAAATATAAATAACACAAAACATGGATTTCTTACTGGTACAGTTGACAGCGTCTTGTATAAACGGGCATTTTACTCAAAACTTCCAAAACCAACCCACAGGCAGTGCTCAAAAGATTTTAGCAAAATCTGTGTCAAGTTACCCCATCAGTGTAAAGTAACCCCAGTGGATGGTACCTTAATTTTTTGACTCATTTTTAGCCTGCATTTACTGTAGTTATGAGATCTAACAAAGGAACTGTCCATACGGTCATATCGAAACCAACAATGATATTTCGTAGAGATGATGAGGAAACCATAAATTAGCGATGTACAAAAAATTAGCTGCCATTTCGAACTGGAAAGTCCTGAAATCGGCACGGAGATTTCCAATAGGATTGCACGCGCTAGCATATAGCTCGACGTAGACAGCCCTGGCGACCAGCTGAAGCGTGCGCGTAACCTTGAGCGCTCTGTGCTCGCTTTGCAGAAGCAAGAAGGCTGAAGCGGAATGTATGCGATGAAGACCTGCGACTGTGGGCCTTGGAAATTTTACGAGAGATTTCAATGGGGCGAACTAATTTCAGCGCATGAACAAGTTGGTGGAGTCGTTTTAAGAAAAAGTGCAGAATAAAAAGTAGAAAAATCACGAAATTTGTATCTCGTACGTATCTGCAAGAAGAAGACGAAAAGGATCAAATCGCAAAGAAATTTGTAGAAGCAGCTACAGAGCGATATTTAGACAACACCCCTTCTTCAATATACAATACAGATCAGAGTGGTTTCGTGCGCGAAATGAAAGCGAAAAGGACGCTATCGTTTGTTGGTGAGAAACATACAGAATTAGTTGCTCAATCAGTTCATGCACTCACCCATTCGTACACAATTATGCCTACACTTAGTATGGCCGGTACACTTTTCCTGAAATTATTCATTGTACTACAGGAGGCAACTGGAACTTTCAGCCCGAGAGTTTCCAAAGAAATGTTTCATGCCAGAAATATAATTGTAACAGCCACAAAATCAGGAAAACTGGGGAAAAAGGAATTAAAATATTGGTTTAAAGAATCCTTTTTCCTATTTGCGGAAGAGAAGTGTTGGCTACTGTTAGATTCCTGGACTACTTATAGTGATAAAAGATGTCTTGAAGACATTCCTTCAGGCAACGGTATAGAAATTCTCCAGATTCCTCCCGGAACTACAGGGAAAATACAGCCATTGGATAAGTTTTTCTTCCGGCAATGGAAAGCTTTGTATTGCTGTTTAACAGACATTGTGTCGGCTTGTGAAGACGTTCAGTTTGATGTATATCAGAGAAACAGCGTACTGAAAATGCAATCCTTCATTCATTTCAATTTTCTTCCCCACGGTTCAAGGACATGGTTAAATATTCGTGGTTCGCAACCAATTACACAACGCCCTGCTAAATATTGCTTTCAAATAAGGAAAACTGTGAAGAACAATGTGGCCTCAAAGTGCATATTCGTTGTGCATGGTGCCAAAAATTTTTCTGTTTTTATCATGGGATTAACGAACCTAATTTATGTTTCACATTCGTTCCCTAACAATGAAGTATCCTTGGCGCGTGGTAGCCTGCCAGTTCGTTCTAGCTCTCTCCAGCACAACTGCAACTTCACTCCGCTGTGCACCACTCGAGCCGGCAAGATGCAAGTGTTGTCCAGTAGTTGCGTTGTCACATGGATTTTGTATCAAGATTTCGATACCTTCCAGTTCGAAATGGCAGCTAATTTTTTGTACATCGCCAATTTATGGTTTCCTGAGCATCTCTACGAAATATCATTGTCGGTTTCGATATGACCCTTGTAAGAATTCAAATAGGCATGATACTGTAATTAGATTTAAATATTTGTCAGTTTTCAGTTTAAATTGAAATGATCACAGTAAACGAACAGCTTTCGGTGTAAGGAGAGTCCTCTTTATTTACTTGACAACTTAGGGCAATTCTGGCTAATGTGAACTTTACGAAATAACTGCTGCAATGGAGAGACTATACGAATGAAGTGTGAGTTAATCATTGTGTTCATTCTAAATATAGGTGGTGTAAATGCTTCACTTACCCATAAACATCTTTTGCAGGAGAAACTGCATCAGTGATTAACTGGGAATTTATAGGACTATCTGAATCCAAAGGCATCTCTATGACTATGCCATGTACATTAGGATCCTTATTCAATTTGTCCAGTTTTCGTAGAAGCTGAAAATGTAAATCTATAATATAACAAGCAATATCGGATCAAGTTCCACACAAATACAGTACAAAGGATCGTAACTCTCTTTGATTGGAAGTACATAAAAATAATCCCGGTATTACACCAACCTCCTATGAAATATAATACAATACTAGTTAAATCCCATCCCATGACTGTCAATGGGGAAATATTTACTGAAGGATTTCCTTAAATAAGACATTCTTTGTACAATTACTTTTTGGCACTATTGCAACTTTAAGGGTGTCGAAAGATTGCATTCTCAACATTGCAATATTTAACTGGCCAGGGCTGAAAACCACAGCAAGTGCCAAGGGAATTGGAAATTGGTGCCTCTAAAAAGAAAATGGAAATGTTTTATCAGGTGGTATTAAATCTACTTGAGGGATTAGAACTCTCTGCCCAATTTTATCTCCACTTATTATTTCCAAATCCAAGCAATTTTCATACATATTTCTTATAATTAATCTGGTTCCATTTAGGAGCCCTTGGAAAACATTCAGATTTCTAAGAAGCATAACTATGGCTCCAACTTTTAGAGTAAGAATATGTGGAGGCAAACCACTTAATTCCCAGGAATGAAAGAATTCTGTAGGAAATTGAAGTAGCTGGCTTTCATCCTCAGTAATTGATTTATTTATGCTAGTGTAAGATTTTGAACTACCGGGTGTAAGTTTAATAAGTTTCACATTAATTACCGTACATTAGTGTTCATTTTTTGGTGTAAATTGATTATATCTTTCGCAGAAGTATATATTCCGCAACTTTGTTTGTCGATTGGAAATAAATTTTAGTCTCTCTCCTTCTATTCGATAAGAATAGGAAACAATCGATTGTTGGGTAAGTTTACCAGCATTAAACCGAAATTTCCCACCAGAGGACAACTTCGAATTGACAGTCTACACAAAATACGTATATTCATGCATTGTCATATTTTGCCTAACGTTCATCTTAAGATTCCCTCCTATTGGCAGTGTAATGACACCCTCTTTCCTGCAAGGCCAGAATAAAACGTAAGTTAAGGGATCACAATGCCTACTGTCACTATAAATTTCTTTTGAAATTCCCTGATTAGAAAATGCCGCTATGTGGCAGTGTGAAGTCAGAGCACAGTCAGTAGTTTCAAAAATAGTTGCATCTCTGAGGAGGTTGAATTATTGTAACGTCTAAGATCTTCTTGAGGTTCATGGTAAAAATACATATCCAAATCTGACAGTTGACTGTTTTCTCTTAAAGCCAATTCATTTTTGAATGCATTGTCTTAATGAAGGACATAGAATTGCTGTACTGCCAAATAATCTCTCAGAAATTCCTTGAAATATCATCTCCAGTGAAAAATTGTTTCAGCCTATCAAGTATTTTATATTCTGGCAGATCAATTTTACCGCATTCAATCGCGCACGTAGACGATACAACGTGTCTCTGAAGTAAATGGTGGAGAATTCGTTACTTTACTGGAATAATAAAAGTAAAATATGTTGATGAGAATAGAATACCAACAGCAAGAAAGAAGAATAAGGTAACAAATAACATAGCCCAGGTGGGATTCGAACTCCCTTGGCTCTGCATAATTTAGTCCAAGTGGGCAACGCTACCACTTGCAACATCAAGACAACAAAGAGGGAGTGCACTACACTGACCGGCACGAAAAACGCAACACCCAATAAATGATGTGAAATTATTGTGTAATTTATCTATTTAATCAAAGTGAAGCACTTTAACCTATTTTTTTTAGACGGGGTACCGGTATGTTATTGGCATTGCTTTGCAAGCAAACAATGAAGTGTTGATTGTGGATTGCACTAGTCTGAATTGATTTTTCCTGTGCAACCTGGAAAACACATCACTGGATGTAACCCAATAATGTGTTCCCGCTCTTATAGCTCTGAGTGTTGTACTTTGAATTGTTCCCTTTTCAATCACATGTGCTTGTGGGATCTTTCTGTGATTGTCGTAATTAGCTTTCTGGAGCAAACATGCCCTTAAGCCCTGAACAAGCTGCAAAAGTTGTTGCTTTGGTGGAAGATGGTCGCAGCATGCATTACATTGCAGAAGTGTTGAGGATTACAGCTTCCACGATTTCCAGAACCGTACGAAGGTACAGGGAAAGTGGAGGCTTTGCAAGGAGACCAGGAACAGGCCCGAGAAGAACAACATCGAAGAGAAATGTCCGCTTCTTACAACTTCAAGTTCTTCACGACCGTCACACCACCGCCATTGAAGCACGAAATCGACTCCACCAAGTTCGTGGGGTCAATGCTAGTGAGAGAACCGTCCGAAGAAGATTGGAAGAAGCCAATCTTCAATCCAGAAAACCAGTTACAGACCCAGAACCTACCAGAGAACATCGCACAGCTCGACTACGTTTTGCAAGGGAACATCATGGCTGGACAGTACAACAATGGGAACAAGTGTTGTTCGCCGATGAGTAGTAAGAAGAGGTGGAAGGAAACACCACGGTGGAATGAGAAGACAAAAGATATAGTAAGGGAAAAGAATAGAACCTTTAGGATCTGGTATCAAAATAGAACGGTAGAGACAAGGGAAGAGTACCAGGAAAGAAAGAAGGAGGCAAAGAGAGTAGTGGCTGAGGAGAGAAGAAAGTGGATGGAAGAGTGGACAAAGATGATGGAGGATAGTGAAGGTACAAAAAAGGTCCTGTATGGGATGGTAAAAAATAAGAGGCGGAAGGATCCTACGGATTATGTTAGAATGGTGAACAAAAAGGGACAAGAGATAGAAAATAGGGAAGAACTGAGGAAAATGTGGAAAGAATATTTTGAAGAACTTCTGAACCCAAATGGAAACCACGGCGAAGAGGAAGAAATCGGGGAAGAGGAAGATGAACTGCAAACAGAAAAGAACTTAACATGGAATGAAGTGGAAGATGCCGTGAGGAAGATGAAAGGAGGGAAGGCACCGGGTGTGGATGAGTTGAGTGTGGAGATGGTGAGAGCAGCAGGAGAGGTGGGGATACAATGGTTGTACCGAGTGATGAGGACAGCATGGAAGGAAAGGAAGACCCCAGAGGACTGGAAAAAAGGAATAATTGTCCCGATCTTCAAGAAAGGTAGTAGAACAGAATGCAGAAA
Organism: Meconema thalassinum; assembly: GCA_946902985.2. Classification (NCBI taxonomy): domain Eukaryota; kingdom Metazoa; phylum Arthropoda; class Insecta; order Orthoptera; family Tettigoniidae; genus Meconema; species Meconema thalassinum. The sequence continues at coordinate 906,920,519 of OX336389.2, forward strand.
CTACCGGGGAATAACACTGATGAGTCATTGTGCAAAGATCTTTGAGAAAGTTTTGGAAAGGAGGATTAGGGCAAGGATAGAAGGAGGGATGAGGGAAGAGCAACATGGCTCCTGAGCAGGAAGGTCCACAGTGGATTTGATTTATGCTGTAAGGCAGTTACAAGAACACCACTATGAGTATGGAACAGATCTACTGATGGCCTTCCTGGACATTGAGAAAGCATATGACAGTGTATGCAGAAACAAAGTATGGAAGTCCCTGGAAGATAGAGGAGAAGAGAAATGGACTATAAAGAGGATAAAGGAGATGAACAAGGGAAGCGTGAGCTGTGTGAAAGTGGGAGGAGAGAGTTCGGACTGGTTGGAACAGAGAAACGGCCTGCACTGTCACCGTTACTTTTCATTGTGGTGATGGATGACATAATGACCCGAGTAGTACAAGAAATTGGGGAAGGAAAGATGAAAGCAATGGTGTTTGCAGATGATTTGATGATTTGGGGAAACAAGGAGGAGGAGGAGGTACAGGAACAGTTGGACGTGTGGGAAGGAATAATACAAGGATATGGGATGAAATTTAGCATAAATAAGAGTGAGATGGTGATCACAACAAGGAAGAAGGAAAGAACCACAACGGGAATAACAATTGGTGGGGAACAGTTGAAGAAAGTGGAGAGTTTCAATTATCTGGGAAGCCTGATACAAGATAATGGAAGAAACGATAGGGAAATAAATGAGCGGGGGAGACAGGCAGAAGCATTCCGGAGGAGTGTGAGAAGAATGTTATGGAGCAAGGATGTCTCTCAGAACAGCAAAAAGATATAACGGACGTACTATGTCCCTATCCTGACGTATGCCTCGGAGACCTGGGTTATGAAAGGAAGGGAGAAGAGCAAAATACAAGCCAGTGAGATGAGGTTCTTGAGAAGCAGTATTGGAGCTACAAAGATGGACAGAATAAGAAATGAGAGGACCAGAGAATTAATGAAGGAGGAACCATTACAGGCTGATATAGAGAAATCTAGACTTAGATGGTATGGAAATGTAAAACGAATGGAGGAGAAGAGGATACCCAGGAGGGTAAACGAGACGAAGTGGGAAGGAAAGAGACCGAGAGGAAGACCGAGAGACAGGTGGCTGAAGGGGGTTGAAGAAAGCGTGAAGAAGAGAGGAGAAGACTGACAAGGGTGGAGGCTGAGAGATTATGGGAAGACAGAAGACGTTGGAGAGGCTTGTGTTCCAAACAGACCCGGCCAGTGGCTGGAAACTGTGCAAGATGATGATGATGACGTCAGCGAGAGTCAAGAACGAGCAAATATGGCTGCATCACCCAACATAATTGATCTAAAATTGCTACACCGTCGGCTCGGACATGTCAACGTGGGCGACATCTTGGTAGCTGTGAGAAAAGGGAGGGTTTCTGGCGTCGAGCTGAGGAATCCATCGACGACTCTGGACTGTAGAGTCTGCCTCGAGGGGAAGATGTCCAGGACGCAGTTTCCAAAGAAATCCGATCGACGGACGGAGCTACTCGATTTGATCCACACGGACGTGTGTGGACCGATGCCGACTCCATCTATGGGAGGTTCGAGGTACCTCTTGGAATTCATCGACGATCACTCTCATTGGTGTGAAGTGAGATTTCTGAAGGCAAAATCAGAGGTCTACGAAGCTACCGTCGAGTACGTTACCAGGATGGAGAATCAGAAAGGAAAACTAGTAAAGGTGATCCAGTCTGACAACGGCAGGGAATACCTGAATCGAGAGTCCGACAACTACCTGAAGAAGCGCGGAATCATAAGACGCCTCACAGTCCCTCACAACCCCGAACAAAACAGGAAGTCGGAGAGGATGAATAGGACTTTGATGGAGACTGCCAGGTGCATGTTGTTCGACGCTGGTTTACCTCAACGCTTCTGGGCGGAAACAGTGAATACTGCAAATTACATCCGTAATCGCCTGCCATCAAAAAGTATTGGAGGCAAAACACCGTACGAATTGAGGACAGGAGAGATTCCTGACATCTCGCAATTCAGAACGTTTGGAAGCAAGGTTTACTTCCTGGACAGGGATCCCAGAAGAGGGAAACTGGATCAACGAGGCAGAGAAGGCGTGTTCATGGGTTACTCTGAAGAAACCAAGGGCTTTCGGATATACTCCCCTGACAAAGACAAAGTTTTGATCAGCCGAGATGTAAAATTCTTCGAGAATGAAAAGCCACTGGAAGAGACTAGGATGGAGCGCCCGGAATCCTCGAAGCAAGATATTTGTTGGGAGCTGTTCTTTGTAGAACCACCGCCACAATCACCAAGAGAAAAAGATCAACCAGCTGCCATGGAGGAACCAGTTTCTCAACCCGAAATCGTAGAAGATGATGAACCTTTCCTCGGTTTCGATGTGACGCCAGTGGATGATCATGATAGAACGACTGTCGAAACATCCGATACTACGCCTCAATTGATCCAAGGACCTGTTCGACCCAAGATTCTGCGAACTGGAAAAAGGGGAAGACCGAAGAAACTTTTTGAAACAAGTCTCCAAGATATGGAGGAGCAAGAAGAAGACTAGGAGATTTTTCTAGCATAGATTCCATTCAAGGAGGCAATAACAGGACCAAACTCTAACGCGTGGCATGGTGCCATGGTCATGGAAATGGAATCTATCCTGAGAAACAATACATGGGTGTTGGTGGATCCTCCCCGTGATGCCAAAGTCATCGGATGCCGGATGGTGCTGCGCGACAAACTAAAACCTGATGGAACACTTGAGAAGAGAAAGGCCAGGCTGGTGGCTCAAGGTTTCAACCAGGAGTATGGAATCAACTACTTTGACACGTTCGCACCGGTGGCGCGAATGGAATCAATTCGATTGATGGTTTGTCTCGCTGCCAAGCTCGGTGTAAAAATCAGACAGTACGATATCACAACGGCTTATCTGTATGGTGACCTAGACGAGGAATTATTCATGAAACAACCGAAGAACTTCAGGGAGATGTTACAGAGCATTGCGATGTCTGGAACTGACGACGAAACCAAGGAGAAGGCCAAGAACATGCTTCGCCAGTTGCAGGGAGGCAACAAGGTCTGCTTACTACAAAAATCACTGTACGGATTGAAACAGGCCGGTAGAAACTGGTATGCCAAGCTGCGTGAGGTCTTGAGGAAGTGCGGTGCCAAACCAACCGCATTGGATCCGTGTCTATTCCAAATTGGTTCCGGAAATAACATAACTTTGATTGCCGTTTAAGTTGACGACATGATGGTGCTGTCAAAATGCAAAAAGACGATCGCCGAGATTTCCAGAGTCCTGAGTGAAAATTTCAAGGTCAAGGACTTAGGATTGGCCAAACACTTCCTAGGCATCGAACTAATCCAGGAGACCGGATGTACAGCCATGCAACAGCAAGGTTACATTGAAGAGCTTCTCCAACGCTACGAGATGGCCGACTGCAACCCTGTAGTCACACCACTCGACCCTGGAACGAAGTTGAGCAAAAATGAGAATCCCAGTACTGACGAGTTGAAGTTGCTTTACCGCGAATTGGTAGGTGCGCTGACATACCTGTCGACAACTACACGCCCGGACATTTCGTTCGCTGTCAGCTACCTGGGACAGTTCAATAATTGCTTCGGAGTCGAACATTGGAAAGCTGCCAAGAGAGTGCTGCGGTACTTGAAGGGGACTTCGAACATCGGGCTGATCTACGAAGCAGACACCGAACCGATCCAAGGATTCGTCGACGCCGACTGGGGAAGCTGCTAAGAAGATAGGAGGTCCTACATGGGGTATGTGTTCCTGCTCGGCGGATGCCCTATATCGTGGGACTCAAGAAAACAAAGAACCGTGGCCCTTAGCACCACGGAGGCCGAGTACATGGCGTTGTCAGAGTGCGCCAAGGAAGCTGTGTACTTACGTTGATTTCTGCTCGAGTTAGGCTTCAAAGACTTAGCCACTATGTTCATTTTTTGTGATAATCAAAGTGCAATTAATTTGGCAAAGAACACGATGTATCACAGTAGAAGCAAACATATTGATATCAAACATCACTTTGTTCGTGAAGTCTTTGAGTGTAAATTTTTTGTTTTGAAGTATATCTCTATGAACGATCATGTTGCTGACTTTCTCACGAAGAGTTTAAGTCGAATGAAACATGAACGTTGCTTGAAGTTTGCTGGTTTGGAGAGTGTAAAGATTGTATGAACCTGTACTTGAGGGGAAGTGTTGTAACTTTGGTAGTTTTATTCTTATTTATCAAGTATGCGGTTCTATATATGGTGGATATGTAAAAGGTTTATATTCTAAACGTAAGCAAAATTAAGAAATTACGCAGGTTTACCGAGGATTACGCGAGTGACTAAAGTGTTAAATATTGTGTGAACAGTGTAGATAAAATACGTAAGAGAAATACAATACATAACTTGTTAAAAGAGAAGTCATATAACATTTCATATCATGACGGTCAACTGTGCTCCATGCGGCAAAAAGATCAAGAACAATCAGCAGGCTGTAGGATGTGATGGTGAGTGTGGACGCTGGTTTCATGTAACATGCATGAAAATGAGTAAAGACACGTACCAACAATTCCGGAAAGATGATACTTTCAAATGGTCATGCAATCGTGAAGACTGCCTCCCGCAACCTAACCTCAAAGAGGTTATGGCATCTTTCTCCCAGAAACTTGAGGAATCCCTTTCGGCGATGAGAGAAGAAAACCACGAGGTAAGAAAACTAGCAACTTTCTTATCAGAAAAGTATGATGAACTCCACCGGGAAATTGAAACTAGAGCTATCAACGAATTGGAGGAACTAAAACAGTACCAGCGCAAGAACAACTTGATAGTGTATGGAATACCCACTGAAAGAGAGGAGGATGTAGGCCTATTTCACAAAATCTCGGACATTGGCAAGACGTTAGGAGTTGAAATCACCAGGGCAAACATAGACGCAGCTCACCGCCTCCCGTCAACAAAGCCTGGGCCTCAACCGATAATTGTGAAATTAAGTAATAGGTGGAAGAAGGAAGAGATTCTCAGTAGCAGAAGACAAAAGAAGACCCTGAAGACGAGTGAAATTGGTTACAGTGATGGTGGTAATATATATATCAATGAACACCTGACCCCAAGAAATGAAACCATCGCCAAAAAGTGCCGTGAATTGAGACAACAGCGAAAAATCTTTGCAACTTGGGTCAGAGACTGCAAAATATACATTCGGAAAAATCAAAATGGACCCTCAAAGCTTATATCAAGTGCTGAAATACTGGATGAACTCGCCCTCTCAAACTAAAATCTATGTAATAGTAAGATATCTACTAAGTATTATCCCATATGGAACTAGAATTACAGAAATTAAATTTTTTAGGTAATGCAAATAATAATACACTATAATTAACCGAGTGTAACTGTAATACACTTAGCGATTATTATAAAATTAAGGACAGTAAACAGATAATAACCGATACCAGTACACTAAAATGCGTACACATAAATGCACATAGCATAAAAAACAAGTTCGATGATATCCAAATAATGTTAGACAGAATCAAAGGTGTAGATGTCCTAGCAATCTCAGAAAATTGGTTAACAGAACAAACAAAAATGTTTTTCAATATTAAGAAATATGTTGCATATCACATAGTTAGAAAGCAAACTGGAGGGGGAGTATCTTTGTATATTTCAAACAAATGTAGCAGTACCCTTGTAAAGGAAATAAATTCCACCCACAGCATACTGCACATTACTGTGAGAAAAGGCCATCAAGAATACAATATAATCACTGCTTATAACCCTCATAAAAGCAACATTCCACACTTTCTAACTGATCTCGAAGTAATTATTAGTTCTTACTCAACGAATCCTGTTATAATACTAGGTGATATGAATATCGATCTATTATTTGGGGACAGATATACTAGTAGTTATATTAACCTAGTCAAATCATACGGTCTAGTCTTATGTAATACAAAATATCCAACTCGTGTAACACAAACTAGCTCTACTCTAATTGATCATGTATTGGTGAACGACTGTGACAAAATATGTAATGTCTATAATATTGATAATGATTTGAGTGATCACCATTTACTCATCTGTGAAATGAGAAACAAAAAGATAAACAGGAACTCAATATGTGATGATAGGGCAATAGAAAAGGATAAAATAAACTACAAAAAACTTAATAAATATTTAATAACTCAAGAATTTGTATGCGATGAAACTAACATCAATGACTACTACAATAAATTCTGTGATTTTATTAATAATGGAATAGAAGCCTGTACTATGAAATATACGAATAAGGAGCCAAGTGCCCCACCAATAAAACCCTGGATCACACAAGATCTTTTAGCACTAATACACAGGAAAGATAAGATATATACAAAAACCAAAGTTAAAAATCCATCTGCAGAAATTTTAGAAGAATATAAAATTATTAGCAACCAAGTTACAAAACTTAAGAGAAATCTACAAAGAAACTACTTTGACCAAAAAATTCAAAATGCAAATAATCAGAGGGAAGTGTGGAGTGTTGTTAATGAGATGTTAAATAGGCCAAAGAAGGGGAAAAATGAAATTGTCAAACTTATAGTCGACGGCAGAAATGTCGAAAAAAAGGAAAATATATGTGATGAAATTAATAAATATTATGTCAATATTGCTAACAGTATATGGGAAAATCAAGGAAACGGTTCTACCTCGGACATTACAAGCTATAAAAATACTACTAGCACTAAGACAATCTTTATGTTACCTACTGATGCTAATGAAATACAATCAATTATAAACTCCCTAAAACACAAAAACAATATAAGTGAGGACAACACTACTAATGTCATGCTACAATTGTGTCTTGAGGGCCTTACACCATATCTTGTCAAAATAATAAATCTTTCACTGATGACTGGTATATTCCCCGATGCCTGTAAAGTCTGTAGGGTGATCCCGATCTACAAAAAAAAGGAGACAAAACCCACCCATCAAATTACAGACCCATTAATATTATATCTGCCATCAGCAAGGTTCTAGAAAGCGTTGTTAAACGAAGACTTATGAATTTCTTCATGAAAAATGATTACTTTGCAAACTGCCAATATGGGTTTATTCCAAATAGAGGAGCTGATAGTGCTATATTTGAAGTAGTAACTGATGTAGAAAAGGCATTAGATGAAAACAAACTAGCTGCTGGTGTACTAATTGACCTTCAAAAAGCCTTCGATCTGGTTAACCATAAGATTCTCCTTAATAAACTAGAATTTGCAGGCATCAGAGGAGTGGCACATGATTGGTTCAAGAACTACCTCACTAACAGAAAACAATATGTTGCAATCGATAATGTAAAAGGATCTCAAATGAGAATTGACACAGGAGTACCTCAAGGTTCTGTCTTAGGACCAATTCTTTTCTTGGCCTATATTAATGACATAGTATTATTAGAATTGAAAGGCAAGCTTAAACTATTTGCAGATGATATTTTTATACTCTATCTGGGAACATCTGAACAGGAAATTATGCTAAATATTAATTATGATCTCAATAAGCTGGTGGATTGGTTGAGAGCACACAAAATGGTTATCAATATCACTAAAACAAAATATTTATTCTTCCATAAACCATCATACAAGATTGAGACCACAAACATAGTCAACATAGCCAACAAAGAAATAGAAAGGGTTAAATCGGCAACATACTTAGGTATCACACTAGATAGTACACTAACCTGGGAAAATCATGTAGAAAATGTAAAACATAAAATCAGCCCTATAATTGGTATTATTTTCAGATTAAGATATAGCTGTCTTACTAGCCAACAATTGAAAAATATATACTTTGCTCTGATACATTCACATCTAATGTACATGAATTTCATATGGGGATATTGTAAGAAGGAGCTGATAAAAGAACTTGAGATACTCCAGAAACGTGCTATAAAATCTATCTTTGGATTTCCTTGGCTCACACCCTCAAATGAATTATACTCAAGAACTAAAATTATGCCACTGCAAAAACAAATAGCTAAGTCAGCAACAGTATTTGTATACAAATTAGAAAACAAATTGATACACACACACATCCATTTTACCCATGCAAATGACATTCATCATTATGCAACAAGAGGAGTAAATCAAATATTCACCAGCCATTCCCAATCCATTAAATTTGGAACTAAAGGAATTATGTCCTCTATAATAAAAGAATACAACTCGCTACCATTAGGCATAAGGGAAAGTTTCTCTATAAAAACATTTAAGAGGAAAACAAAAGACTTCCTATTAAGGAATGAATAGCCCATGTACAATAGCCTTAAGCAATGCAATGTATCATACCGAATTATCTCTGTAAAGTTAGTCAGTAGCAATCTAATATAAGTTAGGCTACTATTAAACTAAACAATAATGTTACCAAAATTATATATATGCCATGCTGTAACTATGTTACTTGATTGCCCCTAACACGAGCTCAGGCTCATTGGGACCTATGTAAATAAATAAATAAATAAATAAATATATGTAAGGTGCTGCCACCTGCCCTTTATGCTTTCAGTTTGTCTAAAACTCGCGCCATGTTCGCACATGTTTAGTTTGCGCGGTTCCGCTATTGCCATCCATTATATCAGTTCGTTATTATTATTCAACTCACATCAGTTCGCTTTGCTTATATATATATCTCTGGTTTCCTTATATCCTCTTACATACTTTTTTCTAGTTTTTTTAAACTATTTGTTAACTACTATGACTAAGTATACCCAGAATTTGTGAAACTGAATGTGCAACAAAGTGTGATACCTAAGGGTTCTTGCGAATTTATCCCATAAATGTGATAAATGCGAAAAGTGCCCAATTTACCGTAAAAGATTCTCACAAAATTTTCGCAGCACACTTTGAAATGTGAAAGTTCCCAGCAATGGAAATATAGACATAGTATATTTACGAGTAATAATCTATATTTACGAGCATCGATTATTGTAGTCAAAACAATCTATTACGGTACTCATATTCTTTGGTTGAATTAGTTGAAATCAATATGAAAATGGCTGCTGTTCTCGCTGCATGGTATCCACTGTTTATCGCCAATAAAACAATGCTTTTGGAGATTTTATTTCGCAGTTTCGTCCGGTTGTGCAATTTAAAGGATTGTTCTAATCGTGTCTATTCTCTTTTAAAAATTAGATTAATGAGGTTATTCTTATATTGGTTTATATCGCGCCGGCCCTGATTTCTAATATTTGACCATTATGAATAAAACTGAAAAGTACTGAACCCAATATTTGCTTTTTATAAAGTCATTTTCGTGATTTGTGGGCTTTATTATGGCAAAATCCAAAATTTGAAGTAAATCGGACTATATTTGGTAGTTATAACGTCGAGCATCGAAATGGCAAGAATATGAAATCTTGTGGTACAATTTTATACTGGAAAGAACCTTTTCTCTTAGTGGATTTATTAATATCACAAATTAGCAAGAGAGAGGCGGCTTTTCAATCGCAAGTCTAAGCTTTGATTTTTATCGGTGAGGGGAGAGTAGTAGCTTGACAACAACAGAACGAGTTCTTTTTATGCGGCTCAAGCGAACCTCAGTCCGCACGAGCAGAGAAAGATGGCGTAAGCAAGTAGCGCATGGCAGACCCATTGTCAGACCGATCTTGCCCGAAGGAAGAACGTCACGTGGACCAACGTCATGATTGGATTTATGAAAGATATAATTGCTAATATACCGTATTTGCTCGGCTATAGGACCCCCTCGCCTATAGTACCCCCCCCCCCTTAATATTTGAGCCGAAATACAAAATTATTGGAAATCGCTTATAGTACACCTCCTTAATTATTGAGAGTCAAAATACAACAGTCTTGGAAATTGACGAATTCTTACAAATTTTTAAAATTATAACTGAAATTCATTCTCTTTTATGACAAAAATATTTTTCTTGTTACATTGCTTAGTTATTCAGACGATATGACCGCCATTTTGCATACGCGATTGGGCAGGATATTGAATTGTATAGCCAATGGGCTTCACCCAATATCCAATAGAAGATGCCACACTATTGGCCGAGTAGAAGCGCCAAGTTTAAAATCCGGCCAATTAAAGTTACGGTTTCATATCTTGCCTGCATTCTTTTGTTTTGAATACAAAGATGTAGTGCCCTTGGAAATGATGTTCGCAGCAGCCTTCTTCTCAGTTTTATTTTAAACACATTTCATTTGTTGCAAGAACTGTCGGCATTTGTGTGACACGTTATTGGTATATTAATGTGAAACATGTGATAATATATACTCAGTTGTGATTACAATAATGTTTGTGGGATGTGATCGTTCAGCATCATCACTCATTCTCCCTCCCTATGTTCAAATAAAAATAAAGTTTGCATTTCCATGTCTGATACTTTGCCCATTCAATTTCTTTGATACTAAGATTGTTGGGTTGATTAAAGATGTAAACATAGTTTATTTGGATTAAATATGTATGTAGCATCAAAATAAAATAGCTTACTTTTACTCTCTCTCTCTCTCTTTCCCAAAATAATGGATTTTTGCAAAGTTTGCATCTAGTCAGGGTGTCTACTGTAAGGATGAAGTAAAAATTAGTTACTTTTTAGCTACCTTTTAGTTAATTTTAGTTACCTTTTAATTCAAGATACATCTGCGATCGGCAACCATAGAAGCTCATCGCGCGGTGAAGGAAAACAACAATGAACTGTGTTTAAAGCAGTGAATAAGATTCACTTATGGTGTTGTAAAAATTTAGATAAAAATAAATAATGGATATTTAATATCAAATGAGTTGACTCAGCAAATATGCCGTCTTGTGTACGAGAAGTTATGATTACCAAGAAGTTGATCTGATCTTGGCTGTTTGGGGAGATTTCCTTTGTTCCCGCGGTAGATCACCAAGAAATATATGAGACGTTACATGATCGTCACCAAATTATGACTTCGCAGTCAGGTAAGGAGAAATATCGAGACGTTACACGATCGGCGCTGGTCTCAGCCATTTGACGCGATTCATAGTTTTTTAGATAGAACACTGAGAAAAAACGCGATTACATAATCTGTGTCACTTTTAGTCGTTCGACGAGATTTGCATTGTCCTTGAGGTCGGGCACGGAAAAATATGGTATTATTACGCAATCGGCACCGCCAGACGTTCCGTTTTACCCGGAACAATTCCGTTTTTTCTTGTTTTGTTCTGCGTTCCATTTTAATTTTTAACGGCATGCCAAATATTCCGTTTTTTTTATTAATTTGATAATATATTCAATTTCACACCAATTTTCAAATGTCTAGCTTCAGAATTGATTGTAATATCTAGTTCGATTTTTGGTGGTACAGGGGCAAGTTTGAAAGAGAAAATTATTTATACATCTGTGCCAGATAGATGGGTACATGTTATAGATTTATTGGGGATAACAAAATTAAGTAATATCTTAGTCCTTGTGAAGTTAATACACAGCATTTTCCCCTCCAATGCTTTTACGGAGAGAGTTTTTTCTGTCATGAATATCAAATGGAGAGATGACAGAAACAGAAGCTACATTAGTTTGATAAAACAAGAATTGTTCACATATTACAATTATGACAAAAATTGTGGTGAATTTTATAGAAGGTACGTTACTTACAAATAAAAATCCTTGCAAAGGGTCGTTCAAATAAAAAGTATTTGTAAGTTGCTAGTGTCATAGGCCTATATGATGTGTCAGCAATATCTAATTTTTAGCCTACTTTTCACATTTTGCAACAAGAAGTTCCGTGACGAACTAAAGAGCCTACTTTTCTTAAAATTTAAGATTCATGCCAATCTATATAGGCCTATCTAGAAAAATAGCGAAATTAAGTTGGTAATATCGAAATTTCTAATTAGTTCGAAATATACCTGTAGCCTAATAGAACACTACTGTTGGCAGCCCTGGTGACTGAATATATTCTTAGTTCCATCTCTTAAGATACAGAATACAATATTTGGTTGAAGTCCAATGGATAGCATGGACGTTACATGCAGTTAGACATTGGATCTATCAGCGCGCGTAAAATCATGTTGGCAACAATGTCACGCATGCGTTGGTCAGAAATAATCTGAAATATTATGATATCTTGCTGTGCCAATTTTGGATGAAATCCATTTGTTAGTATAGAAGTTACATGTATTTGAAAATTGGACCTATCAACAGGCTTAGAGTCATGTTGGCAGCACTGACGTATATTAGTTTCTCATAATTAATCTAGAATGTTAGGTACTATACTTGTGCAAAGTTTGAAGCTGTTGGCTTACATACTTTCTGATATATTAATATTTGGGTAAAAAATAGAGACAGCATTTATTAACAGTTGGCAGCCCTGGTTGCTCTTAAGAATAAGCACAGTCATATCTGTTATGGTACACATAGCACATAGGAAATTTGGTTGAAATCCAATTGATATTATAGAAGTTACATGTATTAAAAAATTGGTCTTATCAGCAGTCTTAGAATCATGTTGGTAGCACTGATGTACATAAGTTACTCCAAATTAATTTAGAATGTCAGGTACTATACGTGTGCATAGTTTAAAGCTGTCGGCTTGCATACTTTCTGATATATTGGTATTTGGATAAAAGAATAGAGATAACATTTATTGACAGTTGGCAGCCCTGGTGGCTCATACGAATACGCCCAGTCATATCTGTTTATGTACACATATTACATACAAAATTTGGTTGAAATCCAATTGATAGTATAGAAGTTATATGCATTTAAAATTAGACCTATCAGCAGGCTTAGAATCATTTTGGCAACACTGCCATGCATGGCCTCCTGGAAATTTAACTGAAATATTATTATCTCTACGTGTGCCAATTTTGAAATAGCTCCCATTCATACCTTCCAAGATATCCAACATGGAGCTCAAATTTCAATTGCGATTTTTCAGCAGTTGGTAGCACTGACATCATTTTCAAATATGGCCGTGAGATATTCAGGTATAGATCTTTACTCCTACCAAATTTCGTTTGGATTCCTGCAGCCGTTTAGGAGTTGATAGGGGGGGGGGGGGGGGGGGGACACACACACAGCCAGACAGACGGACAGACAGACAGACATAAGGACAGACAGACACACATTTGCCCGATCTCATAAGACTACTTTTTCCTCATTTTTGCAAAATGTGAAAAGTAGGCTAAAATTGAGGAAAAAGTAGTCTTATGAGATCGATCCGGGAAAATGTGTGTCTGTCTGTCTGGCTGTGTGTGTGTGTGTCCCCCTATCAACTCCTAAACGGCTGGAGCAATCGAAATAAAATATGGTAGGAATAAAGATCTATACCTGAATATCTCACGGCCATATTTGAGAATGATGTCAGTGCTATCAACTGCTGAAAAATCGCAATTGAAATTTGAGCTCCATGTTGTATATCTTGGAAGGTATGAATGGGAGCTATTTCAAAATCAGCACACATATAGATAATAATATTGCAGTTTAATTTCCAGAAGGCCATACATGGCAGTGTTGCCAAAATGATTATAAGCCTACTGATAGGTCCAATATTTAAATGCATATAACTTCTACACTATCAATTGGAATTCAACCAAATTTCGTATGTTGTATGTGTACATAGCCAGATATGACTGAACGTATTCTTATGAACCACCAGTGCTGCCAACTGTTAAAAAATGCTCTTAATTTCTATTATCCAAATACCAATATATATGAGAAAGTATGCAAGCCGACAGCTTTAAACTATGCACACGTGTAGTACATGACATTCCATATTAATTTGGAGTAACATATATACGTCAGTGCTACCAGCATGATTCTAAGCCTGCTGAGAGGTCCAACTTTAAATACATGTAACTTCCATACTATCATTTGGATTTCAACCTAATTTCATATGTGCTATGTGTACCATAACAGCTATGACTATGCGTATTCTTAAGAGCAACCACGGATGCCAACTGTTAATAAATACTGTCTCTATTTTTGTTACCCTAATATCAATATATCAGAAAGAATGCAAGCCAATAGCTCTAAACTTTGCACACGTATAGTACCTGACATTCTAGATTACTTTGGAGTAACTAATATACGTCAGTGCTGCCAACAAGATTCTAAGCCTGCTGATAGGTCCAATTTTAAAATGCATGTAACTTCTATACTAACTAATGGATTTCATTCAAAATTGGCACAACAATAGATCATATTATTTCAGATTATTTCTGACCAATACATGCATGACACTGTTGCCAACATGATTTTACGCGCGCTGTTAGATCCAATGTTTAACTGCATGTAACGTCCATGCTCTTCATTTGACTCCAACCAAATTTTGTATTCTGTACCTTAAGAGATGGAACTAAGAATATATTCAGTCTCCAGGGCTGCCAACTGTAGTGCTCTATTAGGCTTCATTATGCCAGGTATACAGTATTTCGAACTAATTAGAAATTTCGATATTACCAACTTAATTTCGTCATTATTCTAGATAGATCCATATCGATTAATCATTGGCATGAATCTTAAATTTTAAGAAAAGTAGGCTCTTTAGTTTGTCACGGAACTTCTTGTTATTTTGTGTATTTGATTATGCAATGTTCATTTAATACATATGTGTGTATTATTTATTACAACATTTAACAACCTTAATTAAAAAAAAAAAAAAACAGTTTTGGGACGCGTGTTCCGCTTTTCCATTCTTGAAATCTGGCAACCCTCTGTCCATTTGACAAGAATCCAGTTGTACTCCCTCATCGAATGCGGAGAAATATTGCGATGTATCGCAATCGCTGCCGCTCTTGGTCGTTTTACAAGATTCAAGTTGTCCTCGCGGTTGCACACTGAGAACGTGATATTATGCAATCGGCACCGCATTCGGCCGTTCAACGTTCTGCCTGTCTATCTGTCCTGGCAGAATGGCGGAGGCAAGCTAGAGGTTGGGCATGGTTAAAATTCACGAGCAGTTATAGACATGTATGATCGGCGCCGTGATTCCCGCTGCCCCTATGCTGTGGTTGGAAGTTCACCGTGGATCACGAGAAGAAATGAGTATCGCGATGCAACGTAGTCTGTTATTTCTAAGTGGGTTGATGCACTTCTCGCTCCCCGTACACTTTTAAGTATACGGTCAGGCGCGGATTCAAGGGGGGGTCACGGGGGTCATGACCACCCCCCCCCCCCAAACGGAGACCAACTTTTCTTGCAAACTCAAAAAACGAAAACACAATTACCAGACAAATAAAACTTAACGAATTTTAACTGAAAAACAGTTTTTTTTTTCATTTTATTCAATACTGAATTATCTTTATTGGAATTATTATGTTCTGTTACAACTGTACATATTTACAACTTCTAACCTCTTGTATAAAAACTATTAGTTATACAACAAAATCAACTCGTCTATTTTGTTTAGCAAACCTTGTGATTACCTAATCGATGTTTATAGTGATGTCACGATGAATGTGCAGTATTGCACGGATAGGAAACTGGGACTTTTTTCGCACCAAAAATTTTTGCCGACGTCCAAACTGCAAGCTTGGTTGGCAATTTAAGCTGTGACTTTCTCCCTTTGTCGGTACCAACTCGACTTGCCGAAACTGTTACGTACCTTGATCCTTTTCTCGAAGCTCGATGTAAAAGTCGCAAAACACGCCGTTGCAATTTGTACGAATATTTTTGGTGCGCTAAACGCATCAAATTTCTATCCATGAAGCTTGCAAAAAAATTGGTCTGGTTTTGTACGTTTGGTTATTTTGTGATTGCGTTTTTAGTGATACCATTTTTCTTAACAATTTCGATTCTCTGACCCCCCCCCCCCTCCACCGCCCCCCCCCCAAGCCAAACTCTAGATCGATTCTCTGACCCCCCCCCCCCCCAAACCAAACTCTAGATCCGCGCCTGTATACGGTCATGGGAAAAGTGGCGAGTAGGGTTCAGTATGTTTCGTGATGGGATTCCCGCAGTCCTCGAGGACACAAGTTTGCGGCCGGGCACGGGTTTTATAATTTTACGCAACTGGCGTCGATCTTGGTCCGTTTGACGAGTTCCCGCAGGCAAGTCGTGCTATCAGCCGGCCGTCTTGAGGATGTGATTTTTGAGGATGAACGTTCGAAGTAGGTATCGGTTATTATTGTTACGTGCCACCCCTAGTGGCACTTTTGTTAACTGGATTACGGTGGGTAGGAAGCACAACACCAATTACTGCTTAAAGAAATAATTAACTTTATTGCGGCCAGAAAATTACACTACTCTTCAGCAAATACAAGCAATAGGAACCTTACTCCAGTTTCCTCAAGTCTCTTGCTTGTGGAGAGCTCTTGCCCTTTCACTTGTCAACAAACCACAGAAGTTAATCCTCCCGCTAATGAGCCTAGTGGCCTTGACAGTACTACATGCAACTTCTTCCTAAAGTACGCCGACTACAGTTACTTACGAGCACTTGCTGCACGCTTTTCACAAGCTGGGAGAAACAATGTCACTGGATTTCGTAACCACAATATCTCCGACACTCAGTGAAAGCACACTCACTCAAAACACATGCAGTCCCCTGTATGTTTCTCACTTCCCCGCTCCACTAGGGGTTTCGCAAGTCACCACACTTCTGTCGCTCAGGATAATCGCTCACACTAGCTCGTAAAACACAACAACAACCACTGCTTGACAGGTCGCACTTATATAGCAGGCCGGTGACTCAATAAATGCTTCTAGATCCATCCAGGGTTCACGGCTTCTCGAGGTTTCCATCGCTGGTCCAGTCACGAATATTCTGGACTATCCCTTTGTCCTAGTAGCCCTGTTGCATAAGGCGCACGCAATACAGGAGGCAGGGCACAGCCCAGCCCTGGGGCAGTTGTGACTCATGCGGCGAGCGATGACACAAACTCACAGCCGTAACACCACCCCCTTCCTAAAAAGGCTGATCGTCCCGATCAATCATTGGTCCGTCCGTGTCCCTCTGTAGGCTGCCAGGCGATCTCGAATCACGATCTTCATCTTCGCCCTCGGGCTCCGCTGGGTCCTGTAGACGACATCGTTGATCCGTTTCACGACTCGGTACGGGCCCTCCCAGGACTTCTGAAGTTTGGGTGACAGGCCTTTCTTCCGTAATGGGTTGAAGAGCCAGACCAGGTCGTCCTCGTGGAATCCGCCGGCATCCGTCTGCTGGTCGTATCGGGTCTTCATTCAGTCGGTCTCGATCCGCAGTTTCCTCCTCGCGAACGCGTGCACGTCCTCCAGTTGGTCGACCAGTTCTTGACAATACTGGCTTACCGGGATCGGATCATTCCCAGGTCGGCCGAAGGCAAGATCGACAGGTAGGCGGAGCTCCCTCCCAAACATGGCCCGGGCTGGTGTGCACCCGGTGGCTTCATGCACGGCGGCGTGGTAGGCCAGAAGAAATAGTGGAAGATGTTTGTCCCAATCCCTCTGGTGCTCGCTGACGACTATTCGGAGATGGTTCTCGATGGTGCGATTGAATCGCTCTACCATCCCGTCGGACTGAGGGTGTAGCGGCGTTGTCCTTGTCTGGATTCCCAGCAGCTGGCATAGGTTCTGGAACACCTGCGACTCGAAGTTCCTCCCTTGGTCGGAGTGCAGCTCCAGGGGTACTCCGTACCGGCTGACGAATTCCTTCACCAGGGTCTCTGCAATCGTCGCGGTTTCTTGGTTAGGGAGCGCATACGCCTCCGGCCATTCGGTAAAGTAGTCGCTGACGACTAATATGTAGCGGTTCCCTGCCTCGCTTAACGGGAATGGCCCAGCAACATCGATGGCCACTCTCTCCATGGGGCCGCCCACGTTGTAGGTCTTCAGTGGACCCCGTCGTCTTCGTCCTGGGCCCTTGCTGGCTGCGCAATCGTGGCACCTCGCGCAGTGGTTCTCCACGTCTGTTCGGCATCCGATCCAGTAGAACCGCTCTCTCAGCTTCTCCAGGGTCTTCTTTATCCCTAGGTGTCCACCAGATGATCCTCCATGAACTTCCTTCAGGACTTCCTCCGTCATAGCCTTTGGAACGACGACTTGTTCCCGAGATGTCTTCTCGTCGGTGCTCTCCCAGGTACGGCAGATGAGGCCATCCCTTACAATCAGCGAGTCCCACTGCGCCCAGTAGGACTTAAACTTTGGGCTGCAGTCACTCACAATGTTCCACCCGGGTCTGGGGACACAGGCCCTCTTCCATACGGCTATCAGTCCCAGGTCATCCATCTTCTGCTTGTGCCCACGTGAAAGATTCGCGGCTCCAGCTCCTTTGAAGTTCCACGGTAGTCCTTCGGCACTGTATCCCGGTGTTCTCCTCCCTCCTAGTACAGAAGGTGCAGTCTTCGGGGCACGGTCTTCGTGACAGGGCGTCGGCGTAAGAATGCAATTGGCCTTTCCTGTGCTGAATCTCAAAGTTGTACTGTTGAAGCCTCTCTAACCACCGCGCGAGTTGACCCTCGGGCTGCTTGAAGTTCAGGAGCCACCGCAGGGATGCATGGTCGGTCCTGATGAGAAATTCTTGCCCGTACAGGTACTTGTGGAAGTGTTCAATGGTCTTCACGATGGCGAGCAGCTCCTTCCTGGTGACGCAGTAGTTCCTTTCTGGCTTTGACAAGGCCTTGCTGAAGTAGGCCACTACTCTTTCCTCGCCGTCCACTACTTGCGACAGAATTCCCCCTATGCCAAAGTCACTGGCATCGGTATCGACGATGAACCTTGTTCCAGGTCTGGGGTAGGCCAAAATAGGCGCGGTGCACAGAGCCTGCTTGAGTTGTTCGAAGGCACTGTGGCATTCTGCTGTCCACGTGAAGAGTTGGTCCTTCTCAGTCAGTCGATGTAAAGGTTTGGCGATGTCGGCGAATCCTCTCACGAAGCGACGGTAATAAGTGCAGAGTCCCAGGAAGCTTCGTAGTTGGGACTTGTCCTTCGGAACTGGCCACTCCCTCACAGCTGCGGTCTTCTCTGGGTCGGTGCGCACCCCTTCTTCGGAGACGATATGCCCAAGGTACTGGACCTGCTTCTGGAAGAGCTGACACTTCTTGGGGCTCAACTTCAGCTGGGCAGCCCGTAGCTTCATCAAGATCTCCTTCAGGTTGCAGTAGTGCTCCTCGAAGCTTTTTCCCAGAACGATGACGTCGTCTAGGTAGACCAGGCAGGTCTTCCAGTGTAGTCCCCTCAGAATGGACTCCATTAGCCTTTCGAAGGTCGCAGGGGCGTTGCACAGACCGAATGGCATGACGGTGAACTGCCAGAACCCGCTGCCCACAGAGAACGCCGTTTTCTCGCGGTCCTTAGGGTGGACCTCCACCTGCCAGTAGCCACTCTTCAAATCCAAGGTGGAGAACCATCTCGACCCTGATATGGTGTCCAGGGTATCGTCGATCCGGGGTAGAGGGTAGCTGTCCTTCTTCGTGACGTCATTCACCCGCCTGTAATCCACGCAGAACCTGGTGGAACCGTCCTTCTTCTTCACTAGCACGACCGGAGAACTCCAAGGACTATGTGATGGCTCGATCACCCCTTGCTCCTTCATCTCTTCTACCATCCGGTCGACTTCGGCTTGCTGGACGAGAGGGACTCGTCGGAATGGGGCCCTAATCGGTGCGCTGTCCCCAACGTCGATTCTGTGCTGGACCAAGCTTGTCCTGCCGAAGTCTTTGCTCCCCACGGAGAAGACGTCCTGGAATTCGCGTAGCAGGTCCTGAAGTTGGCGTGATTGTTCCTCGTCTAAAGGGTCCTGGGATCCTTGGTACAGCTTCTGTAGTTCTTCTGGCAGTGTGCGTCTTCTTCGGTTGTCCGTCTGCAGGTGTCCGTCCGTCGTGTCGGTGATGCGGGCAATCCAGGTAACGGGCTCGCAGACTCCTAGGTTGGTGTCCCGGTGAACCGTAATGTCGTAGTCGTTCAGGTTGGACAGGCGGACGTACGGCCGAGACGTCGTGTTGATGAGAGTCTTGGCAACTAGCAATCCTTTTGTCTGGATGTCCTCATATTTTGGCTCGATGACAGCCGCCACTCCCTCAGCAGTTCCGTCGACAATTACGGCAGCGCTGACCTCCGTCCTGGCGGGAACGATGACGTCTTCTCTCAGCCTTACTCGTCGTGCGGTGATGGACTCGTGCGCAGGTTGCAAAGCAAGTTCCTCACCTCCGAAGTGCAGAGTGTTGGTATTCAGATCCAAGATGTTGTTCTGGTCCAGGAAGTCCAGTCCGATGATCACTTCATTTGATACGTCAGCCACAAGCACTGGATGCTTTATCGCCCGTCGACCAATGAAGAACTCCAGTGATGCTTCGCCATGTACCGGTGCGGTCTCTCCGGTCGCGGTTATTAGCTGGAGGTTCCTTTGTGTGGGTTGCACTCTCCACTTCGGGATCAAGGTGGGACTGACGATGGTCCTCGATGCTCCCGTGTCGATTAGCATGGGCCAGCTCTCTCCGTTGACGATTCCGTCGACCATCAGGCTGCTATTGTCCCTCCGTAACTTCGTCACCCGAACCTGGACTGCCGGGGCTTGACGACTGTCACAAGCCAACCTTTGCCCCCCAAGGCTGGCTAATACTCGTTTCCCTTGGGTCGCGCGGTTTTCAGACGACTGATTTCCCGTCGGGTACCCTCGGCGGCGGCGATCACCGCAGTCCTTGCTCAGGTGGCCTTTCTTACCGCAGGTCCAGCAGGTCGGTAGTCCTCTTCCGGGCCGCCTCTCCGGTTGCCTTCCGGCTGTGTCGGTGCTGGTGGTGCCGCGACTATCGAAGAAACGGCTTAGCGCCTCCATTAATTCGTCGGCCAGGGGCTTGGTCTCGTTGGTTTTTACTGGTTCGTCGACGTCCACTTGACGCACCCGCGCGTGTATTCTGGATGCCTGTTTTGCCGTCTCGAACTCAAGTGCGTGGCTCAGCGCATCTGTCAGGGTCTTATTGCGCGCGAGTCGCAGCGCCTGTTGAGTGTCCGAGTCCCGTAGGCCGTCGGTGAAAGTCTGCGTCGCTATCTGCTCCAGAAAGTCGGCCGGCGCTGTTGGGTAGGCGAGCCTTACGAGACGTGCGATGTCCATCTCGAACTCCTGCAGGGTTTCCGCGTTCTTTTGTACCCGGGTCCGGAGCTGCATCTGGTAGGCCTGCTGAAGATGGCCATCTCCATATCGGGACTCCATATGGGCGATCAGTGAAGCGTAGTCCTGGGATCCAGTCGGGATGGCCTGAAGGACGTTAAGGGCGTCACCTCTCAGCGCTACAATGAGAGCTGTAGCCTTTTCTGTGTTGTTCCAGTTATTTATGGAACAGGCCGCCTCGAACTGACGTAAGTAGGTGCTCCACGGGACCTTTCCGTCGAAGGTTGGGGGCGTGACTCTGCTATGTCCCGTTCCTGATATTCTCGGTGTAACGGTGGGCGGGCGTTGGCGCAGCTCGGCAACTTCCTCTCGTAGAGCGTTGCATTTCTCTTCCACCCCCGTCAGTGGGCGTTGGCGCAGCTCGGCAACTTCCTTTTGTAAGGCGTTGCATTTCTCCTCCACCCCCATCAGCGGGCGTTGGCACAGCTCGGCAACTTCCACTTGTAAGGCGTTGAATTTCTCCTCCACCCCCATCAGCGGGCGTTGGCGCAGCTCGACAACTACCACTTGTAAGGCGTTGAATTTCTCCTCCACCCCCATCAGTGGTCGTTGGCACAGCTCGGCAACTTCCACTTGCAAGGCGTTGAACTTCTCCTCCACCCCCATCAGCGGGCGTTGGCGCAGCTCGGCAACTTCCACTTGTAAGGCGTCGAACTTCTTTTCCACTGCTGCGACTTCCTCACGTAGGCCCTGTTCTAATTTCCTTTGGCTCTCCTCTAATTTCGTCAGCAGACACTCTTCGAGATTTTTCTGGCCATCCAGAAATTTGGTGGTTAGGTCCTCTGCTAACTTATTCTGGCCGTCCTTCAGGTCCTCTGCTAGCTTATTCTGACCTTCTAATTTGGAAGTTAGGTCCTCGGCTAAACTTTTCTGGCTGTCTTCCAATTTGGCAGTTAGCTCCTTGGTTAAATTCTTCTGGCCGTCTTCTATGTCATTTAACTTTTCTAGCAATGCTGCCAATTGCGCCTCCATTTTAGTTTTTTGCCTTGTAAAGGGCATGCACTCACAGGAAAATTAGAGAAAATGACCTGCTCGGGTTTTGAAGCCAGGACCGTCAGGTGTTGTGCTTGAGTTCGTAATCTGGCTTCTGACACCAGTTGTTACGTGCCACCCCTAGTGGCACTTTTGTTAACTGGATTACGGTGGGTAGGAAGCACAACACCAATTACTGCTTAAAGAAATAATTAACTTTATTGCGGCCAGAAAATTACACTACTCTTCAGCAAATACAAGCAATAGGAACCTTACTCCAGTTTCCTCAAGTCTCTTGCTTGTGGAGAGCTCTTGCCCTTTCACTTGTCAACAAACCACAGAAGTTAATCCTCCCGCTAATGAGCCTAGTGGCCTTGACAGTACTACATGCAACTTTTTCCTAAAGTACGCCGACTACAGTTACTTACGAGCACTTGCTGCACGCTGTTCACAAGCTGGGAGAAACAATGTCACTGGATTTCGTAACCACAATATCTCCGACACTCAGTGAAAGCACACTCACTCAAAACACATGCAGTCCCCTGTATGTTTCTCACTTCCCCGCTCCACTAGGGGTTTCGCAAGTCACCACACTTCTGTCGCTCAGGATAATCGCTCACACTAGCTCGTAAAACACAACAACAACCACTGCTTGACAGGTCGCACTTATATAGCAGGCCGGTGACTCAATAAATGCTTCTAGATCCATCCTGAGTTCACGGCTTCTCGAGGTTTCCATCGCTGGTCCAGTCACGAATATTCTGGACTATCCCTTTGTCCTAGTAGCCCTGTTGCATAAGGCGCACGCAATACAGGAGGCAGGGCACAACCCAGCCCTGGGGCAGTTGTGACTCATGCGGCGAGCGATGACACAAACTCACAGCCGTAACATTATGA
The DNA here is from genome assembly GCA_946902985.2 of Meconema thalassinum. Classification (NCBI taxonomy): domain Eukaryota; kingdom Metazoa; phylum Arthropoda; class Insecta; order Orthoptera; family Tettigoniidae; genus Meconema; species Meconema thalassinum. The sequence continues at coordinate 906,943,425 of OX336389.2, forward strand.
AGTATTCAGAGAGGATTGCACGAATAATGCGACAAGAGGTCACATTTTCTTTCGAATTCAAATTATACAAGTTTTCGAGATAACCGGTTAGATTATATATCCAATGGAACCATAGTTCGAACGAAAAATAGACATATAACGGAGTTTCGAATTAATCACACTTGATGTCGTAAATTCAAGAGACGGATAGATTTTTAAAATATAGTCTATGTATTTCGAAGCATTTTTACGATTATTTTTTGAGACTGTATCATTTCGCAAGATTGAGACAATAAATTATTTTGCGTTATTTCTGGACTTCAATTTGAGATATCCGAATTTAGAGGCCAATATCAGAAATGAGAGGTTTCTGTTGAGTTTCGGAAGTTACGGCGAATAAACGTCTCGCAAAAAGTCAGGTTTCCGATTAATTCAGATAAATATTTCACACAAAACTAAACTCTTCTTGATGCCTAAAATAAACGTTGAACCGATGTATACAGTACCATTGAAGATATCCTCAGTATGCATTTCCTTGAGGTCGTGCACGGGGAAATATAGCTTACACAATCGGCGCCGCTTGGGTGAAACTCGCTTCAACGCATTTGAGAGTCTAGCGGTGCGGGTTTAAATGATTTTAACAGACCTCGGCGAATTTTCGTTACCTCCAACTATCCAGACATAAAAATTAGCTACTTTTCGTTACTTTCGTTACCCATTTGTAAAATTAGCTACTTTTTCGTTACAGGTCGACACCCTGATAGAACCCCCCCCCCCCTCAATTTCGGAACTAAAAATTTAGAAGAAAAGGGAGTCCTATAGCCGAGAAAATATGGTAATTACTATTGTAATGTAATTTATACCAAGTTGACTCAGAAAAATATTCTGTATTTTCCCATGTTCCGAAAATTTAATAGAGGATCTTCATTTTGGAAACTATATCATTCGGTAGATTTGAGCGGGGTATTCAAGCACCAAATCTAGTCAATCAAGCCATTGGAAATAGAGGGGTGATGATTCGATTTTGTAATGTCGTAAGCGACAGACATTTTTGACAGACTCACCAATACTGAGTGCGCGAGATATTGAGATTGAAGGCTACATCGAGGTGTATTCCAGCCAAACATTGGAGAGCCAAGGAACTGTATTTAAATATTCTTCGTAATAATCTAAGACTTCTAGTAATATTAAACAATTATTCAGCAATTGAAGCAACAATACGACATTGTTATCATTTTTCAGCAACAAAGACATTATTCTTATCATCATCATCTTGCACAGTTTCCAGCCACTGGCCGGGTCTGTTTGGAACACAAGCCTCTCCAACGTCTTCTGTCTTCCCACCATCTCTCAGCCTCCACCCTTGTCCAGTCTTCTCCTCTCTTCTTCATGCTTTCTTCCACCCCCTTCAGCCACCTGTCTCTCGGTCTTCCTTTCGGTCTCTTTCCTTCCCACTTCGTCTGGTGTACTCTCCTGGGTATCCTCTTCTCCTCCATTCGTTTTACATGTCCATACCATCTAAGTCTAGATTTCTCTATACCTTCCTGTAATGGTTCCTCCTTCATTAATTCTCTGGTCCTCTCATTTCTTATTCTGTCCATCTTTGTAGCTCCAATACTGCTTCTCAAGAACCTCATCTCACTGGCCTGTATTTTGCTCTTCTCCCTTCCTTTCATAACCCAGGTCTCCGAGGCATACGTCAGGATAGGGACATAGTACGTCCGATATATGATCTTTTTGCTGTTCTGAGGGACATCCTTGCTCCATAACATTCTTCTCACACTCCTCCGAAATGCTTCTGCCTGCCTACCCCGCTCATTTATTTCTCTATCGTTTCTTCCATTATCTTGTATCAGGCTTCCCAGATACTTGAAACTCTCCACTTTCTTCAGCTGTTCCCCACCAATTGTTATTCCCTTTGTGGTTCTTTCCTTCTTCCTTGTTGTGATCACTATCTCACTCTTATTTATGCTAAATTTCATCCCATATCCTTGTATTATTCCTTCCCACACGTCCAACTGTTTCTGTACCTCCTCCTCCTTGTTTCCCCAAATCATCAAATCATCTGCAAACACCATTGCTTTCATCTTTCCTTCCCCAATTTCTTGTACTACTCGGGTCATTATGTCATCCATCACCACAATGAAAAGTAACGGTGACAGTGCACTTCCTTGTTTCAGGCCGTTTCTCTGTTCCAACCAGAATAAAATAATTATTCTTGTAAATATGGGTCCGCCCAGTCAATACCTTTAATTATAATGTAATCAAAGATCACATCTATTTATACATTACAGGACATGTTTCGGGATCCCATTTATCCTGATCCCTTCATCAGATTATATAAGATTGTCCAACAAATTAAGATAGAGCACTCCTTTGTATAAACATAGTTAAAACAGGGTGATAAAATGAAAATGGAATGTATGGTGCGTGAAAACATATGGACAAGATATGGCAGACACTAAAACCTAATACACTCGATAAAACATGGTTAAAACACAAAGTTAATGACATTAAAGATTAAAACACTGAAAGCTAAAATAGCAAGTCTCAATTCGTTAAAATGCATAAAATTCAGCATATTAAGATAAAATGTTTTTTCGTGAAGTGGTTATTCCTTGTCATGTAAAACTCTAATTCTTGTGTGTCCACACTGTGCTGAGTAGGTCTTGAAGTTTACAAATCTTGAAGTATGCGGACCCATATTTACAAGAATAATTATTTTATTCTAGTTATATAATCTCGTCAATACGGAACAATGTCAAACGTCAACAACCTTGGTGTTAACATGTCTGAAAGACGTTATTCTACGAATTTATAATTGAAAATCCAGTACAAAGATACCTAGGAAGTTCTGTTACACTTTGCCAAGCTCCACAAAAGTCTACCATCTACAACAAGTTATTCTACAAATTATTTATATATGCCACTGTTCTACGACGCATCACTTTGTGCACATTTTCAAAATCTACAACTTGCATTCAAAAAATTTTTTTTTTAAATGGATTTCAAGAACTACGAGTTGAGGGGGGAAAATTGCTCAACTTTTCGAGAACGTGGAGATGCATTGTTAAACGCCATGAATTGGGAAGCTAACTAGTTGAACTTACGAGGATGGAAGGAGTGACCTAGAATATTAAAAATTAATCCAAATAGGAGAGAGCTTCGAGAATCGCTGATGGAGAACCTCGAGGAGAGTCGCTGTTTTGAGGGATGCAGACAACAATCCAGGATCGAACGAGACACCAGTTTGAGGCAAGGCAGTCCCAGAACGAGAGAGGGCGATGGAGACATTCATCCATTTGCTGTTTCGAGAACCAGGTCCAGGCGAAGGCTGAGTTGGTTACATCAACGCGGGAGCCGAGGGTTCAAGATTCACACTCAGCCGGGTATGAAAAATTCAGCTTAACAATCCACTTCAGAAGCGGTCTATATGGTGTTCATGGAAGGAAGTTACAGTTGAAGAAATGAAGGTCTATATCGGTGGTGCAGAAATGCAGGACTATTTTAGCGAGGACTGGTTAGATAAACAGTTGTTTTACTAAGATGTCTTTTTTAGGGATAGATTTTTACAAATATTTTAGAATCTCCATCTCTCCTCCCCTCAAGACTGACCAGGTAGAACCACAATCAAGGAGATCTAAAGTGAAAATCATAGTGACGTACTTGGGTACGAAATCCAGGGAACATTTCATCCCAGAGCAAAACCTGAGTGTTGACGAAAGCACTGCAGGTTTCAAGGGTCGTATTGTTTTCAAGTGGTACAACAAGCAAAAAACCAACCAAGTGGGTACTTCATATTTATGTACTTTCTGACTCTGCTACTGGGTATGTCTGTGCATTGGAACCATATTATGGTGCAGTAACAACGGAAGCACTTATTAGGCCTGATTTACCATTTACTGCTGGGATTGTCATCCATTTGTTGACAAAAAATTTGCATGTTACCAATGAAACAGGCTTTCACTTCTTCACAGACAAGTTTTACACTAGTTATGAGTTAGCGGCTGAACTGTTGAAACTGAAAGTCAACATTACAGGCACTGTAATGGTCAACAGGAAAGGCTTACATCCCCAGGTGGAACAAGAAGCAACCCAGAAAATGAAGCAGTGAGAAAGGATGACATCTCATGTGTAGTTTGGAGGGACAATAGAATTATTGCCATGCTGTCAACGTTCTTCGACAACTCCAGTCAGGTGGTGTAAAGGATAATAAGGGGAGGTGCTGAGGAAGTTGATCACAAACCGGTTGTTGTATGTGGTTATAATCAGTGTATGGGGGAGTTGATGTTTCTGACCACTGCACAAGTTCATACCCCCTTACACGTAAATCAATCAAGTGGTGGCAAAAAATGTTTTTCTGGCTTCTAGAGGTACCGGTATCCATTGTGAACGCCTACCTGCTATTTAAGGAATCCAACCCTAAAATGTTGCATCGGAAGTTCAGGAAGAACCTAGTAACCCAACTAGTTGGGGAACATTCGGAACACTCAGAACCGGAATAGGCCATCATCCACTACAGATGATGAAGTGCGACAAAATGGCAAGCTGCATCTGCTTTATCCCCATCCCCAAGAAAAGACAAAGGACTGCAGGGTTTGCAGCTATAGGAAAGTTCCTGGGGGGACGCGAGAAACGGTTCACTTCTCCAAAACCTGCGAGAAGCAACCAGGACTTCACCCAGGACAGTGCTTTGAACATTATCACACTCTCCAAAAATATCGATGAAAATGTGAAAAGGGACAATCTGTGTCTTCCTTATGCATTTGTGTACCCTATTTTCACATTTTGAACTTGTACAAAGTTGTTGTGAATGTGTAAATAAATGTTTCATAATACAACTCCCAGTATGGCAAAATCTGACAGAAATAATTACAAATTCAGAGATGTTATGGCTAGGAAAATATTCAAAGGCAAAGGGTTAACCTGCTGTTCAACTTTATTTACACCTAGCTGTAAAATCTGACAAACCCTCTCCTTACGTATGATTTCATCAAGTGGTGAAAATCCACAGCCTGCTTCCAGTCTCCGACCGGGTCAGGAATGGAATGAACGAAGCCCCCATCTAGCGGCGAGGATATGAACTGTGCCGGCTGCCGAGGCCTGACGCACTCCTCTGGGGCAATGATTAAATGAATGACAGATGAAATGAAATGATAGTGGAGAGTGTTGCTGGAATGATGTTTTGACAGGGAAAACTGGAGTATTGTTATGCCACAATTCGAGGGAAAAACTCCGTCAATCAATACCTTTTATTTTAAAAAAAGTTAGATAGGGGACATGTTTCGAGCTACTCTTCTTAGCCCTTCATCAGCCCTGACTTTAGTATTAGACAATCAATTCTTGTACATCTCATTACATCAAATAAAAAACATGCAAACATACTGCAAACAAACATGTTAAAAAACACTATAAAACATTAAAACACACTAAAAAACACTGAAATAACTCTGTAAAAGCTGCGTCCATAATGGAATCCATTAGGTCCGTATTGACAAGAAATGTTATGCCACAATTCGAGGAAAAAACTCCGTCAATCAATACCTTTTATTTTTAAAACGGTTATATAGGGGACATGTTTCGAGCTACTCTTCTTAGCCCTTCATCAGCCCTGACTTTAGTATTAGACAATCAATCCTTGTACATCTCATTACATCAAATAAAAAAACATGCAAACATACTGCAAACAAACATGTTAAAAACACTATAAAACATTAAAACACACTAAAAAAAACACTGAAATAACTCTGTAAAAACTGCGTCAAGTTTGAGGAAGCTTGTTTCAAACATTGCTTGTTGTTACAATGTGAGCAAATTGTATATTGTGTCATTGATTATGCCATTCCTGTGTGACATCTTCTTGATGGGGCACTTTTGCCACGTAAAAAATATTAAAACATTAACAGCACTATAAAACACCTATTTTGACTATTGCGTATGTGAGTTCATGCAGATTGTCGCTCTGTTCATCTCGACGCGAGCTTGATTATATAACCTGATCTTTATTGAAAGAGGTTAATTTGACGGAGGTTTTCTTCATTGTTGGGACAGCCTGTGAAATAATTTGTGCTCTCCTTGCGCCCCAAGTGTTCAAGCGAGGGAGAAGAAGGAACCGGGCCTGATAACCAATCCCAAATCGTCATTAAGATTCCTGTCTTGCAGTACGGTGTGGACTGTGCGGGGGTCACTGACTAGATGGAAACATATGTGACAGCGCTGGCTCGTAAAGTCTGTCCCAACAATGAAGAAAACCTCCGTCAAATTAACCTCTGTCAATAAAGATCAGGTTATATAATCAAGCTCGCGTCGAGATGAACAGAGCAACAATCTGCATGAACTCGCATACGCAATAGTCAAAATAGGTGTTTTATAGTGCTGTTAATGTTTTAATATTTTTTACGTGGCAAAACCGCCCCATCAAGAAGACGTCACACAGGAATGGCATAATCAATGACACAATATACAATTTGCCCACATTGTAACAACAAGCAATGTTTGAAACAAGCTTCCTCAAACTTGACGCAGCTTTTACAGAGTTATTTCAGTGTTTTTTGGTGTGTTTTAATGTTTTATAGTGTTTTTTAACATGTTTGTTTGCAGTATGTTTGCATGTTTTTTATTTGATGTAATGAGATGTACAAGGATTGATTGTCTAATAATAAAGTCAGGGCTGATGAAGGGCTAAGAAGAGTAGCTCGAAACATGTCCCCTATCTAACTTTTTTTAAAATAAAAGGTATTGATTGACGGAGTTTTTTCCTCGAATTGTGGCATAACATATCTTGTCAATACGGACCTAATGGATTCCATTATGGAGTCGAATAAAGCTGAGAAAACTGGAGTACCCGGAGAAAAATCGGTCTGCCTTCGTTTGGTCCAGCACAGATCTCACATGGAGTGACCGGGATTTGAACCACGGACCCAGAGGTGAGAGGCCAGCGTGCCGCCGCCTATGCCACGGAGGCTTCGATTTCATCAAGTGGTAACATCCCCAAATAAGTACAGAACAAGAATGCTGATTTTAAGTACCGGTACTGTCTTCTTTATTAAAATGGGCTCTGAGAACTCCTTTCCTACTCTAAATTGCTGTTTCCAATCCACTGAAACTTGAAACTAGAGGAAGTCACCTACGTCAAGGTGACATATATGTTATAAAAATTGTATGATGAGTCAACTTACAGTATGATTTTCTTTCATTGTTGTAAAAAAAAAAAGAAGAAGCAGTATATACCTCAGACTCTGTTGTTGAGTTTGGCAGCTTAACATGTGATACTTCGATGCCAATTTCGGAAGCAGCCTTCAATTTCATGCGAATGTAGACATTAGCATCGTCTCGTCCTCCGACTTGAACAATAGCTAAACCTGGTTTAAATCCAAGTACTTCCTTCGCTAGTACAGCAACTTTCTCAGTCAAGGAGGTTTTAATCTCCCTGTAAATAAATAAAATAAATGCAAAAATCAATCAATAAAAATAAATACACAAAGAAATGTTTCTTTGACACTTTTCTTTATACAGTACCTCCAATGAAATAATCAAAATCTTAAAAAAAAGTGTTTTTAAATAATACTGACTGATGTCTTACCGAAAATTTATATCAGTGTTTGAAATCAGTTATGAAGGAAGTACAAAAAGTCTAATAGCTATTGACAGAGTGAATTCTTTTGGAATCATATTCCAGAATTCTTAGGCAGGATTGGTCATTCATTATCAAGACTCCCCAGACTATATGACTACAATAATTGAGAATATTATCAGCCCCCTTACAACCAAAGAGAATTGAATCAGTAATTTTTGAATCACTGTAACTTAATATCTAAGATAGACCCACAATTGGGTGCATTTGCAACTTCCATACTCCTAAACCTACAAAATTCCAGGTAGTGGGGTGCTCAGCACACATGAGAAGGAAAACTACAGGAATGATCAGGATCATCAACTACAAGGTGGTGAATTGCCTTTCAAAATTTTAAAATATGTCATTCTTATAAAACCAAACTATATTTTACAAGTGAAACACATGAGTAAGGATTTTTGCCTTTATAAGTACTCTGATACCCTAACACTAAAAAGACAATGGCCTGAAACTGTGACATAACTCTTGGCTGAGAGAATCTTGATTGTGGTTGTTTGACTTACGTAGCTGGAGTGACTATTCGTGTTTAAAAATTAAGACAGAAATTACTAAAATCATAACTAGCCGACATTCGAATTTCATTATACAACAAATACAATTTCTTTCTCCTGCTTTACTTAATAATCTTTTAACTTTTTCTGAAGTTACATGAGGTAGAACATTAGAAAACAATAAAATATCATAATATGCTGATTGATATAGTACCGGTACTGTAGCTACTGGCGTCCATATGAATATTTAAAAACTGAATTAAAATATGTTTGTTTTGACAGTTTTGCACATTCTGCATGTATTTCTCATGGGTCAGATATTTCAATTCTCTACCTTCCATCTAAATGGCTTATACTTTCTGTACAATATATGACCTGATAGTTGTAGGTTTTCATATTTCATCCTTATTTCACAACATTTCACAGTTAACAATCCACTGCTAAGGATATATTTGCAAAAATTATCCAAAAGTGTTTACAAGAAATTTACGTATACCACTATTATCATAAAATAGGCTGGCCTGTTTGCCATCTCTTTATGAATGCAGTAAATTTGTGTTTGTTGGCACAGGCTAGAGTAAAATGTGGCTTTTCACCGGTGTCTCAGTCTCGTTCATGGCAGTGATTATATGGAAGCTATTGAGGTATGGGTGGTGCTGAGTAATGACATTCAGGGCAGTCAGTGCCTGTGGATGCTGTGAAAGGTTCTACACATAGGGTTAGTAATGCTGTTTTGACTCTGTGAGGAAAGCAATGGCAAACTTCCTCAATCCTCATCTTGCCTAGTATGCCTCAATATAGCGCTGCCTTGGATTTTTGTGGGTATCTACCCACATAACCTAATGGCAGTACTTTTTGAGGATCCAACCAGCCTTCGGGCTGACTACCTAACAAGACATAAAATAGGATTGCTAATCATGACCTGTTGTAGCTGTTTGAATTTTGAGACATGGTGATGTATTCAAACTACTTTATAGATGTAGAACAAACCTGCTGGATATAAAACAAAAGCTGATATTCGCAGTGTTCTCTCTGCTTAAAAAGAAATGTAGCATTCACGTGTCAGTTAGTGACTATTTTCCCTTGAAAATGGCACACATACATTTTCATTTGAGACTGTTGTGCCTTTCAGCATCCAGTCTAGTCTGCAAGCCTCTGATAACAGTTAGCATTGCTAACTACTCTGCTTCTACACCTCTCACTTTGAAATCATTCAACACTGAATCTAAACATAGCCTGCTGACCTACAGTACTCTGATTCTGTACAGCAAAGCTCATAAACGCCTTAGGTAAACTCTACTCCCCCATTCTCTTCACATGATCCCACCACCTGAGTTGGCTGGCGGTCTTGGTAAAATATAGCCAAACACTAGCAAACTAATTTCAACCTACTTTCATTTTCAGGCACTAAAAATTCCCCATAATAGAAGGAAAGAAAGGAAGCTTGTAGTTTAACGCGACCATTAATCTTGAGATCATGAGCCATGGGACCTCCTTTTTTACGTGGAATCCGAACCACAGAACACGGCATTTCACTTCAAAAATCTCACATCCATTGACCGGGAATCAAACCCGGTCCACCTTGGTGAGAGGCAGATAGCTTGACCGCTATGCCACCACGTCCAAGGCCCCTAAAAGACTAAAATGTTGCGACTCAATACAGGATAACTGCTATTTGAATAAGATTCTTTTTTTGCTTGATCTGGGGGCTATACTGAAGAAAGTCAGATCACTGACATAACTTCTCCTCCCATATGTTTTATTACAAAGGGAAACTTTATAACCATAACCATAAAAATTAAGCTATGCGACATACCAGCAGCAGCCAACAGGTGTAGTTTGTGCTGCAAGGAGTGGCAGCGTGCAGTGAGGGTCGAGCTTTGTGCTTATTGTGGCCAAGTAGTGGGGAAAAAAAGTTTCATAATTCTTTCCCCTTGGATAAGCAGACCAGCCTCACATTTGAAAAGTGCTACAAGCTCTGATGTCACAGTGCATGATCCCTACTGCCCCCTTACGATATATTGTAAACACATTTTCCTTTTAAATCTCGCATTAAAATTAAACATGATATCTCAAATGAGGCGCCTAGAATCAAAACCCGCCAAATCCATATTTTATGAAAATTGAGATAAGCATTGCGTCTTATAGCTTTTGATGCGCTGAATTCATTAAAACTATTATTTTGTCACAAAACCCGCTACATCCTACTGTAAAACGAAGTCAAAGTTGAGGCTTAGTTGCAATATCCGCCAAGTCCAAAGACAGTTTCACCATTTTTGGTGACAAAACCCGCCACATCCCTATCAGCCAATAGGAGCACCCAGTTCCGCCATCTTACCTTCCATGATGCTTTGCGAAGTGTTTACTCTTTACCTACCAGCATTAGTCAGAGAACGTACCCCCACCTGACGTGATTGGAATGGTTTATGTTGTTATACTTTCCTATATTAATAATAACTTAATTTTGGATAATTATGAGAAAGAACCTAGAAGAACAATAATATTTTGGTCCGGGGTGAATTTTTACACAGAACTGACAGAGGGGTTGTCCTTCAGGCACAAGAAGTGAAATATGTTTCGAGACTGCTTTCGAAGCATTTTGGAGAAAGATGGAAGGAAAATGAAGAGCTGCAGTTTTATTGCAATCTGGAAAGTCGTGGCAAACACGAAGGGAATGTTGAAGATTGTGAAACTACTATTGAGGATGAGGTAGAAACAGACATTGTGTTACTAGAACTTCCAATAAAGAATAATAGTTGAATGACGATAGTTTTGTCTCTAAGAACCTGAACCATATGAATTGAACATGAATTTAATTTGACGTTTTCCCTTATAATTATTATTCAGTACTGTACATTATTATTACCCTTTCACGAATTGATTGCCGGCGGTGGAGATGGGAACTATTCTTTGTGTACTGTTACGGAAGTACGATATGACTCAGCTCCCGTACCTTCAGTCATCGTTTAACTGTTCATGGTGACATTAGCTCCTATGACTCTTATCTGACGCAATGCAGCTTGATCTATGTACAGACTGCACTCTGTCATCGCTGTGTCCTCCGCTTCGCCCCGCGGGGCTCGTGCTACAATAAACATAAACGCTGGCACAGCCACGCTCGGCGACAATCGAATCTTGAATGGGTAATATTAGTTTTATTCTTTTTCTGTTTATTCTTACTAGCCAATAATCTAGTTTGTTGTTTTAAAGGGCGGAACTACGAGGTCATCTGCAATAATCTATGTGCTCATAAAACACAAAAATGATACTCACGATTTTGTATTTTATAACCCAAATTTAGTTTACTTTCATTCAAAATATTAATTTCTTAGTAAAGCTTACACATTTTCTACAATTACTTTGCAACTTCAAGTTTATTAGAGGTCTTTGGTATCAAAATCTGCCAAATCCAAATCTTAGTAACAAAACCCGACAAATCCGAATTACTGCTTTATATTTTTCTAAATAAATGTATAACTGTCTCGGAGATCAGTTTCATACTTCGTCACTGTTTTTAAAAAGGATTAATTAATTTTTTAGTGAAATAAGTAATTCCTTGTGGGTACTGGTTCGTTTGTGGCAGTTTTTGCCACTTTGCCAAAAAAGTGAAGTAATGGATTTGGAGGGTTTTGATTCTAGGCACCTCAAATACAAAGCTAGAAGAATATGTCGGCCTATAGATCATACCGTGCTAATTCTGCGCCTGACAGCAAACAGGCTTGGTTCTCAACAGCTGTAGCTGCCATAATCGAATTCCCTGAAAACAAAATACAGAAACAATTCACATAAAAGTGATAACTGAATTTATGTTAGCTACATGCTGCAAAAAACAACCATAAACAAGAGACAGAACTTGTAATCTTCACATGCAACAAAGTCCACCGAACATTGTAAAATAAGGATCCTGTAATTTCATTATGTTTTTGAAAAAGACCCCAAGAAGGACTGGCTGCATAATTTCCAATCCTGAGAGATAAAAACAATTATGGGTCTAACAGTGGAAACAAACTCTGTGTGGTAATAAATGAATATCTAGTAAAAGATTTAGCAATTTAATGTACATTTTCAGACCTAAAATCCGAGTGACTCCTGCAAGGTTCACAGGCCCGGATGACACACTTTTTGTGAGAACTAAGTGAATCGTGGTCTTGCCAAGATGTATTCTATTTTGTTATTCTTATACAGCCATAGGAAATAAATTGTTACTTAGCTCTTGGTCATGGATGTAATAAATGAACATATTAGGGGTCATCCATAAAATATGTTCGCTCGAAAGGGGGGTCCTAACAAGAACGTGACTTACGTGTATGATAGTTTGGGGGGAGGGGGACTTTGCAAAAATATGTACTTTCTTCAGATTTTCGTTATTACCTGATTTGCAAAATTCAAACTAACTTTCCTTTTGGCAACTTCCATTTACGTTTTTAATAAAACAACAACCTTTGTAGGTTGATTTGTGGAAGGAAATATTCATACCACGTAGCATTCTCGCGATTTCAGAAATATATTTCCTGCTTCTGGTGTTGTAGCACGGGCTTGTAAAGTACACTTTATTCTTTGTACGTCCAGGTATAGTTCACATTACACTTTTGAAGGTGGTGACGTGTAACTAGTGTCTTGTTCCACCGTTTGGTAGCAGCACACACACGGGCCAACGAATGCACTCGTCATAGCCATTTCATAACAACACTGTCAGCGTAGGAGCAAAGAACATGGAAAGTAACCGTCAGGTCCCTATGGAATGAAAGAAGGCGTGACCACTGGAGAAATTCATCGGCGCCTGGTGGCAGTCTGTGGAGAACATGCACCATCAAGGAAAACTGTTTACAACTGGGTGGAAGGTTGGAAAACAGGGCGCACATTGGTGGACAAGGGAACCAGTTCTGGAAGGAATGTGACAGTGTCAACACCAGCCAACATTGCCCGAGTCGAACAGGCCATCCAAGGAAACAAATGCATCACATTTATGGAAATGGAGGCAGCCTCGGGAATTAACCGTAACACCCTGCAGCGGATCATGCACGACCACTTACAGTTGGGGAAGGTGTCAGCCAGGTGGGTGCCTAGACTCTCGTCTACAGACCAAAAGCAAAGGCGTGCGGACGTGTGCAGAGAAAGTGTGCAACGTCATGGTCAAGATCCAGCCGACTTCATGGCTAGGCTTGAGACTGGCGATGGATGAGACATGGCTCCATTACCATGAGCCACAAACGAAACAATCGATGCAATGGAAGCATAGGGGCAGTCCACCGCCAAAGAAATGTCGAACAGTACCATCAGTTGGCAAGCGAATGGCGACAGTGTTCTGGGACACAAAGGGCATCATCCTCATTGACTGGCTGGAATTGGGGGTCACGATTAACAGGGCAGCATATGTGGCAACCCTCAAGTGCTTACGTCGTGCCATTCAAACTAAGCGGCGAGGAAAATGGGCTAAAGGTGTGCTTCTGCAACATGACAATACCCGCCCTAACACTAGCCAAGAGACCACCGCTACCATTGATCAAATGGGATTCACGGTGCTGCCACACCCACCATACTCTCCCAACTTGGCACCAAGTGTTATCAGCTGTTCGGGTACATGAAGAAATCTCTGCGTGGTCGCTGTTTTGCGGATTTTGCAGAGCTGGACACAGCTGTCAAGGCATGGGTACGCATCACTCCGAAAGAATGGTTTCAGGAAGGTCTGGAGACACTGACACATCGATGGCAAAAGTGCATAAAGTTACAAGGAGAGTATGTTGAGAAGGTGGACGTAACAACTGTGTAATGCACTTCATATGGGTAGAAAAAAATTAAGTGTAAAGCAATATAGTAAGCCCTTCGCAGTTTTCTTTTTCCATGCACTGAGTAGGGGGGGGGGGGGGTAATTTATTTTGGACGTTCACTTTGGAGTAGGTGTTAAGGATTGTTTCGCGTTACAATCGGGGAGTGGAGTTGAATTTTATGGCATTTTTGTGAATGTATTTTATGATGATAATGTTATTGGTTTTACATCCCTTTAAACTACCGAGGCTTGCCAAAGGGGATCTTTAACATTCTAGTAAATCTACTAACTTGGCTCCCTTGCATTTGCACACCCTCAAATGCCAACTGACTGCGCCTGCATTTGATCCTGCAATGTTGGGCACAGAAGGCGAGAAAATTAGCGCTGAGCCCTTAGTTGTAATTCATTTACTACAGGGCCATCCATATCTCATGTCTCCACAGCTGAGGCGGCGTTCAGCATGACCAATAAACTTTTGTTTCCTGCCTGCCGCAATGCTGTTAGTGCAGGGGGAAAGAGAGCGGTTTATTCAAAGTCTTGCAACGCAGTTTGTATCTGCCTGAGCTGCGGAGATACGATATATGGATGACCCTGTATATAATGCCTTGTGGTGGTGTATTGTTGTGAAGAGCCTTCTTACTTGCAGCCTCTTGACAGTGAAGAAATTAGCTGAGCATTCTAAGAAGTGAGGACTGTGGCATCAGGTGTTCAAGTCTTGGTAGGGCAGAAAATTTATATCCTATCCTGACTTATACATTTAGTCACATAACTTGCTTTGTTTTACTATGCTATTACAGACTGTGAGTGGGCTTATTTGTGGCTCTGAGAAGAGCCGCTGGTTAGAGCTCTCAATATGAGTATTAGGCACTACCACTCAACATGTGTGGCCCATCGATGCAATCAGGGGAGAAGCAGAGATATTGCCATCACCTGCCACTTCATCCCAGGCCGCACTTATAACTCACCACAGACATTCCTTTGTACTAGGCGATGAGTCACGTCAGGTCTCCACCATGATCCATCTTCTGTCCTTACGCTCTCAATGGGTTCTAAGTCTACTCCACAACATGACCAGCCAATAACCTCAACCTTAGCTTCCCTTGTGACCCATTCAATTACTAATAAAGACTTGTGGACCAGAGACAGGTCCTGTTGAAACTCTACAACCGGTGGGATAAAGCACCCCCAAACAGAAGGGACCATCACGTTCTCTGAAACATGCACCTAGAGCCCGGCACTTGCAGCATGTTCATCTGGACCCTGCCCAATTCTGTGCAACATTCCTACCCCATGAGAGTTCGTACAAACTAACACGCAACAGATACACAGACAGAGCACCACTCCCTGCCACATACGTTGGATTGTGTTGGATGCCAAAAGCTCAAAACGTCTGTATTGGTCCATTGTTCGTAAAAGAAAAAATACACTCATCAGTATGGTCCGGAAGTTCATGCAAAATCATATTTTTGCATGTTAATGCATATTTTGGCACAATGCATCATATTTTTCTCCTTTGCCTTTTTAAGTGCATATCTCTGCTTGAAAAGGGCACATATTCTAATTTCTTGTTGTTTTGAAGCACTTTTTGTTACTTCATGCTCTTAAAGTCGTATATTTCAATTCGGACTTTGAGAGTCTATCGCAAAATAATACTGAAATTATATTAATTCCTAATAAGTTTCAGTCCTTTTTGCAAGTTAATGTCAATTATTTTTATTCAGCATTCGCTATGTAAATATTGTAAAATTATTCATCATTCTAAAAAATCCAGTGGCTATTAAAATTGGATATCAGTTACACTTAAAAATTAACATAATAAAATAATTATTGATGGAAAACACCGCTTGAAGTTTCATAAAATAACATTTTCTTCTATTTAGAGTTACTGTTTCTTAGTTAAGATATTTTAATAATTTATTTATTTATCGTATGGCTTTTAGTGCCCATGCCGGGAGTGTCCGAGGACATGTTCGGCTTGCCAGAGGTTGTAGCTACTTCTAGCTGACACCCATAGGGTGAGCTACAAGTTCCAGTTCAATTTCAAATAGTTCCAACTTTCGCTACCAGATGTCAATGATACCTAGTGGTGAACGTTGGAGCTTTGATAGAGCGTTCCAATGAAATCCAACCTAGAAATTTAGCTCCACACAAATTTAGTCTGTGGAAGAATCTTCTACATGCCATAAATCTACAACATGGGACCGACGGCTTTACTTCCCCTCCGAAGGAAGGCATACTGAAGGATTTTAACGCTCTTAAAAACTCCGACGACTTCGGCTGGGTTTGAACCCGCTATCTTGGGCACAACAGTTCAGCATGCTACCAACTACGCCACTGAAGCCGCTGAGATTTTTTAAAATAGGAGTAGTTATATGTCCATCTGTTCATATTTTCTTTATATTCAAAATAGAATTGCTAAAGAATACGGAGTGATCGAAATTGCTGTAGTTATTTCATAGTGCATATTTTTTGAAACGTGTTGCATATTTGACCAATAATTAGTGCATTTTTGCATGCATATTTACTCATTTAATAGTGCATGAACTTCCGGGCCTTACTCATCAGAAATGATGACATTTGTCTAACTGGTACATCTATCGTCAATAGCGTGATATATTTGAAACACTGAAAAAAGTATAAAATTTCTACAAATGTCTTTAAAAACTATTTTTGAAGATTTTTGTTAATACTATACTCAGAATACCCGTTTTTGTTTGATACGTGGTTTGTTAGATCTCACTAAAGATGAGGTCTTGGGTTTGAGTCCCAAGTGACGGTAATTATTCAGATATTTCTTGTAAATGCATGTATAATTAGACAGTGTTATGCATTAAGCGGCTAAGCGACAATTTTTGGAAATTGAATTATTAGCACCATCAGTGTGTATGGTCTTGAACTACATTCTTTTTACATTATTATGTCATTTTTCTCAATATTTACTGTTAATTTTATAGAAAAGTCTAATCGCCATTCCCTTTATCTTTGGTTAAGAATTTTGCATTAATCGGCTGTGAGGCGAAACTACACACATCAAAAAAAGTTTTGCATCACCTCGGTTCCAAGAGTTCCGGAACCGTTAAATACAAAGGGAATAGAGATCAACACAAACAACATTTCAGCTCGTTTTATTGCTCATGAGACCCACACATTGCATGTTGTACCATCATACAGCTAGACTTTCAGCATTTGTGGTCCAGATTGCAGTACACACCACTACCTCTAATACCCAGTAACACGTCCTCTTGCATTGATGCATGCCTGTATTCGCCGTGGCATACTATCCACAAGTTCATCAAGACACTGTTGGTCCAAATTGTCCCACTCCTCAACGACAATTCGGCGTAAATCTCTCAGAGTGGTTGGTGGGTCAAGACGTCCATAAACAGCCCTTTTCAACATATCCCAGGCATGTTCGATAGGGTTCATGTCTGGCGAACATGCTGGCCACTGTAGTCGAGCGATGTCGTTATCTTGAAGGAACACATTCACAAGATGTGCATGATGAGGTCGAGAATTGTCGTCCATGAAGACAAATGCCTCTCCAATATTCTGCCGATATGGTTGCACTATGGGTCGGAGGATGTCATTCAGGTATCGTAAAGCCGTTTCGGAGCCTTCCATGACCACCAGTGGCGTACGTCGGCCCCACATAATGCCACCCCAAAACATCAGGGAACCACCACCTTGCTGCACTCGCTGGACAGTGTGTCTAAGACGTTCAGCCTGACCAGGGTGCCTCCAAACACGTCTCCGACGATTGTCTGGTTGAAGGCATATGCGACACTCATCGGTGAAGAGAACGTGATGCCAATTCCGTGGGGTCCATTCAGCATGTTGTTGGGCCCATCTGTACCGCGCTGCATGGTGTCGGGGTTGCAAAGCTGGACCTCGCCATGGACGTCGGGAGTGAAGTTGCGCATCATGCAGCCTATTGCGCACAGTTTGAGTTGAAACACGACGTCCTGTGGCTGAACGAAACGCATTATTCAACATGGTGGCATTGCTGTCAGGGTTCCTCCGAGCGGCAATCCGTAAGTAGCGGTCATCCACTACAGTAGTAGCCCTTGGGCGGCCTGAGCGAGGCCTGTCATCGACAGTTCCTGTATCTCTGTACCTCCTCCATGTCCGAACAACATCGCTTTGGTTCACTCTGAGACGCCTGGAAACTTCCCTTGTTGAGAGCCCTTCTTGACACAAAGTAACAATGCGGACGCGATCGAACTGCGGTATTGACCTTCTAGGCATGGTAGAACTACAGACAACATGAGCAGCGTACCTTCGTCCTGGTGGAATGACTGGAACTGATCGGCTGTCGTACCCCCTCCGTCTAATAGGCCCTGCTCATGCATGGTTGTTTACATCTTTGAGCAGTTTTAGTGACATCTATGAACAGTCAAAGGGACTGTATCTTGGATACAATATACACAGTCAACGTCTATATGCCGGAGATCTGGGAACCGAGGTGATGCAAAACTTTTTTTGATGTGTGTATGAAGCTATTCTTTGAAACGCTATATTGAGTTCTACAAGAAACAGCCAAGCGACATTTCATGGTCTCTCACACTTTGTCTGTATTGTTACTGTTTCGCTATAATCGGCTACGCATCAACTAATCTGTTCTATGGTGTCTCCTTTAATTTCTGACTATTAAATGAGTGCGTGTGTGTGTGCATCATGACGAGCAGAGCGCAGAAAATTCGTTTGCTGCTGAAGAAGAATCATCCTGATGATTCAGAAACTTCACACGTATACAGGAATACTTTCCATTTGTTGTACAGTACATAACTCAACTTTACTGCAATATCCAATGTCATTATTGATATTAATTTACCATGTGTACATCATTGACCTGACTAATCCCTCCCAAATAGACTACAGCAGTTGGTTACAAAATTTCTATTCCTTACAGACAATGTCCGAAAACATCGATTTCTTTAGCATTTATTTGCTATATTAAATGCACTTGGTGGGTGTAAATTGAATAGCATTATTTGATTTACTTACAGGGAATATACGATAATGACACTAGGACTGTGCTGTACCACTCCAGTGAATCAAGGTCAGGCATCTCTAGACAAGAAGCTGATTCGACTGATCTAACCCCTCTTAAAAAGCGTTAGTGGCAGTAGTTATGATGTGCTGTACTCTATATCTGAAAATAACACTGCAGCTCAGCTGTTGTCCTATGAGGCAGGTCCAAGTGTAGAACCTATCAACTCTCTAGCTGGTACTTCCAACCCCCAACCATGTAATAACAATGAATTTGACCCCCTTTCCACTTTGTTATCAGGAGATGAATATAATGGAATTGCTAACTTACTGCAGAAGAAAAGAAAAAGAAAATGCTCGAAGCAAAATGAAAAGTGATTTTCAAGGAGCAACCGAAATTCATGGACTGTCAGTGCTAAGCTTTGATATGCAGAGGACTCTGGCCCTGCCGAGAATTCCAACAAACATAATATTCTACAAACGATAGTTATGGCTGTATAACTGCGGACGCTTCATCGAACAAAGGTTTCTGCTACCTGTGGCTGGAGGGCCAAGCTGGGCGTGGAGCCCAAGGAGAGGGCTCTTGTCTAAGAAATTGCATAACTAAACATTTAGAATAAGGCACTGAACAACTTGTGCTTTGGTCAGATTCCTGCAGAGGACAGAATGAACATAAAAATGGTCCAAATGCTGAAGTCTGTCATGAAATCACATCCAACACTAAAGACCATAAAAGTGAGATTTCTGGTTTCCGGGCACAGCTATTTGCCCAATGATGATGATTTTGAAGATATTGGAAGTGCCTTGAAGTTTCATCACAGATTATATACATTAGAAGATTACAAGGAAGTAATGAGAACTTGCCGAGAGAAGAACAATCTGGTCGTGAAAGAAATGAAAAGAGAAGATTTTGTGGGCACAGCATCCGTTGAGAAACAAATAATAAATAGAAAGAACGATACCAATGGCGATGGCTAACACGGGAAAATGAAATAAGTAAGGAAAACCCATGGATGTAGACTTTGAAACGTACTTTCGATGACAAATTGTCCAGAAACTGGTATTAAAATAAAATGCATAAAGGGCTAAAAGACAAAAAGGTTGCTGAGCCGTTTTATGCATAACTATCGTGTTCGATAGAAAAACTTAACAAGCTATTCACCAAAAATGGCGCTTAGCAGTTTTATGCGTAACTAAAATCGCAGATAACATAAAGCAGCTAAGTGTCAATTGCTAATAAATCAACTGTTTGCTGCATTTTTGTAATTTAAATGCAATAACTATCAACAATGCATATAAATAAGGGTTTGTTTGCTTTTAAAACTCAAACTGGGCTAACAGGAGGGAATTTGTGATTGTTAAAATCTCAAAACTTTCAATCAAGTTTTTCTCAATTCCAGATTTTGGTGGATAACTGTTTAATGCATAATGCCATCCAATTATATTACATTGTACAGAAATAATGTTCTTTTCACAACGTACAACCATATTCATTCAATAAATAACACAGAATAGCCTCAATCCACAAAGAAATTATGGATCATAATTGTGATCCGTGCGACCACTGGCGCGACTTTTTCTCGTGCAACCACTGGAGTGTTAATTTCCATGTCTTGAAAGCTTATTGACAGAAAGCAGAGATCTGCAAAATACAGTTCTTCCAGGTGGTTATTTAATCCCCATTGAATGCCCCACTTTCTGTTAATTGCCTCTCTCAGCATACAATCCAGAGTCATGATCAACAAGATTGGCGACAGGAGGCATCCTCGTCTTATTCCAGATTTCACAGTAAAGGATTGATACAGCTTCCCTCAAGTCCTACTTGACCAGTACCTGGAAAGAAGTAGAGCCATGAAAGGCACATAGGAAAGAGGAAAGGATCCGCCTTAAAGTCAATGGGAAAACGAACCCAGCTCAGTAATCCCTCGGGAACGCCAATTCCCGAGCTCACCAGTCATGAGCCTTTGAGGGTGTAGCACTATCCAGGGTGTACCAAGCATGGTGGGGTTACACACACACCCTGCCTTGTTAGGGCCTTGAGCAGAAGGCAGGACATAGGAGGAAAAGTAAATAAAATGCCGACCCTTGAAGAATGAGGTTATCAGGAAAGATGAGTCTAGGGCCAATTAAGGTGGGAATGTGAAAGACACCCTAAGCCTCAGATACCCTAATACCGTCGAAGTTGGAAGAGAACAAGATTTAACCAATGGAGGTCGACAGAAAAATTATGGATATGAACCGTACTCTTCTTTGACAGTTTTGGGGTTCTAATTTACTAACAAAATACTAACAAAATTTCTAAGTTGTCATCTGTAAATGTTGTGAACACACACTGACAGTATTTCCAGAGTAAATGTCCTGCGATTAATTTTACTCAGCCAAGCTTTAAATCTGCACGGCGATCTGTCTTATGCATTAGGGAAAGGGTGAAAAGTTACTTCTTTCCTTATAACAGACCATTGTGGTGACATAATTTCAACACTACTTTGCATCTCAACTCTCATGCAGCGACTTAACAGTAAGACAAAGCATTAATGACAGCGTCCCACTGGGACTGACACTGCAAATTGTGAAGCCACCTGAAGCTGGTTAACTGCACGACATTGAAGATTTCTCAATGACTAAGACATCACATTCACTCCGATTTTCTGTATTATCACATGCTCTCTAAGATCTATCCACCCGACATCACATGTAATTTGAGCTCTTGGTAATCACAAAACGGTGCAAATTTGGCCATAATAATTTTATCAATCCACACCAAATTATTTAGCAGTCTCTGAAAATATGCTCTGCTAGAATACAGGAGATAGTAATCCCAAGAGCACAATAATTCTTTTATTCACTTACACTGGAGGGGGATTAATTTATTTTTAGTTATTATAATGTTGGAAGCCATTTTTCAGTGTTGCCTTAGTAAACAAAACGTAAATGCTTTTCAGTCAGTCTTGGCCAACTGAAAAGCATTTAAATTCAAAATTTCCTATTTGGTAACATTGGACCATATTTTTAATTCTACTCGCACCACTCATACTCAAGCACTAGATTTTCATTCCACATTCTAAATGCAGTTGAGAATGTATTTTCTCTCCATACAGGAATGATAAAAGGAATGTGCATGGAGTGCTACAGTAGTGTAAAGACTAGAAACGGAACATCGGAATGGTTTAAAATTGACACTGGACTAAAGCAAGGAAGTGTGTTGTCACCATTACTGTTCGTAATGGTGATGGATGACATGAAGGCAGCAATGAAAGAATATAGTAGGGCAAAGATGAAGGTAATGTTGTTTGCAGACGACGACGTGATATGGGGTGAGGATGAGGTGGAGGTACAAGAACAGTTAGACGTAATAAATGAAAAGATTGAGCAATGGGGATTGAAGATAAATGTGGAGAAGAGTAAAACAGTGGTGATGAGTAGAGATAAGAAAGAAGGAAAAGGAGTAATCAAAGTAGGAGATAAGGATTTGGAAGTGGTGAAACACTTCAAATACTTGGGAAGTGAACTGACTGAAGATGGAAGACCAGATTTGGACATTAGCATAAGAACACAACTCGGGAGTGCTTTCTACCAACAGGTACGGGGACTAGTATGGAACAAGGATATACCAATTAAGGCTAAAGAAGTTATGTACAAAGCATATTATGTTCCTATAATGACATATGCAGCAGAAACTTGGAAAATGACTAAGAGGGATGAGAGCCGAGTACAAGCAGCAGAGATGAGATTCCTGAGAAGTATGGTCCAGAAAACGAGGAGGGGCAGAGTAAGAAGTGAAGATATATGGAAAGAACTGGGAGTACAGAAACTAAATGACAAACTGGAGCAAAACAGATTGAGATGGTTTGGACATGTTAAACGGATGAATGAAGTAAGGCTACCAAGACGAGCACTGGAACGACGGATGACAGGGAAGAGAGGACGAGGAAGACCAAGAATGCGTTGGATGGACTCAGTGGAGAATAGTATTAGAAAACGGAACCTGGATTGGAACACTGTGTCGGAAGAGGAATGGTGGAATGACAAAACAAAGTGGAGAGGAACCATATTTGCCCCACCCAGTGTCAACTGGAAAAGGGGAAATGAAGATGATGATGATGACAGGAAAATGTATTCTAGATTTATTAGTTACAGAAATACTTTATTAGAACTTCAACTCATCCACCACATTAGAAAACTAACCTCATCTCATCCCAGACCCATAGAAATACACTTACAGGAAATTACAAATGTTTTTGTTTGTATTTCAGAAGTTTATTGACTTCATAAAACTGACTGAAGTGAATAGAACGTAGAATCTCGAACGGTATCATCCAATAGGCTACAGCTGCTTCCTTCCAGTCCTTTGTCCAGTTTCATTAATCTTCATTCAATGCGTCTCTTAGTAACTCCTCTCATGAGGAGCCTTTAAACCCACTTGCCCCACAGAAATTCATCACATCTCATCCCCAACCCCAATGAAATGGGAGTAACGAGAGGTAAACATACAACATGGTGGTTGTGTGTGAAATTCCATGCGATAGCCAAGAGACTTTGCAACTGGAATCTCTCATACAAGCTCCTCTTACACCATGTTTCGTGGCCACTGCTCAATTACATACTAATTGGTAGATTTTAATATTTCAACAGCATGCATGGCCAGGCATTTCTAATGTTTGAAGTCTATGCAGTTGGAACTTTTTCCATATACCCCAGAATGTAATAATTGGAACAGTTTATCTTAGTTCAGTCCTACATCCCTGACTGAGTGGCAGTGTGTAGATGACAACAAGGTGACAAGATTTGATGTCAAGCCATAACCAATTTTTGGCGAGTGGACCGATGCATACTCCAGATTGATGAAAACCTCTAACATGTAGTAATAAAAAGCCACGTTTCATTTCACTACATTTAAAACAGGCAATTTAGAAACAATTAATTATGAAGATTTAGTTTTATCCAAGTCTCCTCTTGCTGCACACTGACATTTGGTGGAACACCTAAATACTGTATTGCCATAAGTCATTCCACTTTTGCACCAACTTGGTTTGTACATGATGAAAGATGCCAAGTAGGATCGTTCTCAGGAGTGCTTTGGGTTGATCGACTTACTTGACTTAATTCCTGTTTTCCCTTGTAGAACATGGGTGTCAACAAAGCATCTCCATCTGGTTCTACTGACGGCAATCCTCTTAACTTTATTCCAGGTCCTTCCTTCTTCTAGTGCCTCAATGTGGGCAGATCTTCTCCACAAATGACTTGAGTCTCACTTTCTTCCTTTTCCCTTGTGGGTTCCAGTCTAAAGCTTCTCTCTTGATACAATCATTGCCCTTCCTCAGAGTATGCCCAATCCATTTCAGTCGCGTGATCTGCGTGGATATCTCTATTTCTTCTGTCCTTGCCCACAGATCATGATTGGAAAACACTTCTGAAATGTTGATTAAATGTAGCAAAATGTTATTTTAATGAAAAGGATCAAGCAGGATTGATGATGAGGTTTCTTCAGCTTAATTTATTTATATGAAATATAGGCTTATGCAATCATCTTTTGTCTGTATGTGTGGGTGTGTTCCTCTAATAAAATCTGAACAACTTGAGCGATTTCAATAGAATTCGATGAGGAATTAGCCTACTACTACCTCGTCAACTTTGATCATCGCTTTCAAAATTTTAATAAAGGTCACCAATCCAACATGGCGGCCACACAATATATTTCACCAGCATTCAATATCTCCCAAACTATCAGAGCTACCAACCAGAAATTGTGTGTGGTCACAGAGGATACTTATGGGACCTTTAAAAACCTGATAAGTAAAAAACCAACATGGAGGCCAAGCAAAATTCAAATATTGAAATGGACTTATCTCGCAATTTAATCATTCGAATGCAGGGAAACTCGGTACAGTAAATCTTTATACAAGGTTTAATATATTGGCGTTAATTTAATTCAATTGATTTCATAAACGCAAGATGGCAGCTGTGCAAAATTTTACAAATACCGGTATGCTCTTTTATTTCTTGTGTCGTAATCAAGCGATCACAGTGAAAGCTTGTATAAATAACCAATGCAATAAATTTAATCTACTAGTACATAACTCTATGGGTTATATTTAAAATATTCCAACAAGGTGTCCATGGGATATATTTCACCGGTTTTTCAAATCTATGAATCTATTCAAGCAAACAAATTAAAATTTTGTATGTTCATAGAGGCCATTAAAATAAGTTCATTTCTTTGACTTTCAATAACCTGATTAGCACAAAATCAACATGGCAGCCACACAAAATTTAAACATTTAAATGAGTTTTTCTCACAGCTTAATCACCCCAGTGCAGTGAAACTTGGCAAAGTAAATATTTATAGAACGTTTAATATACTGATGACTACTTTAATTCAATTTTTATGAGAACTTCAAAATGGTGGCAGTACAAAAATTTAAAATCATGTATTTACTTCTTCTTGTGATTCTAATCAAGTGATCTGAATGAAAGTTTGTAAAATGAACCACCATAATGATTTTCATCTGCTAGTTTATAATTCTATGGCCTACATACATAAAACAATCCAATTTGGCAGCAATGAGAAATATTTTCCACGATTCTCAATATCTCTGAAACTATTATAGCAATCAAACTGAAATGTTGTATGGTGATAGAGGAATAAAGTGTACATAGGCCTATATATGACTTTCAAAAAACTGATAAACACAAAAACGACATGGCAGCCATGCGATGTTCAAATCTTAAAAACTATTTCTCTGGCCATCTACTCATCTGACTAGTGATACGGTAAATCTTTAAATATCTCTGAATAATGCTTTCTTTTTAAGTTCAAGATGCTCAAATTTTAAAAACTTATTTTTTTATTTCTTGTATACTAATCAAGCGATCGATGATAAACTTCGCATAATGAACTATTATAATAATCATTGTCTAATGACACTGAATTCTGTAGCTTACTTTTCATAAATTATCAAAGACGAACATATAAGTTTTTGTAAAATTAACTCCTGTGACTCGTTACAGAAAGCTTCTATCTCACGGCAGTCATAAATACCGATACCGTACTGAAAGTTATAGATACTACCACGTCATTTTGTATCGAAGTGGTGATAGTGGAGATTGTTTTAAAGAGGTGGGACACCAAGGTCATCTAACCCAATTTTCTATAGCAGGTATCGTAAATTATAGATTATACTAATATTCAATTCCAGGGTGTCTACTGTAAGGATGAAATAAAAATTAGTTACTTTTTAGCTACCTTTTAGTTACCTTTTAGTTAATTTTAGTTACCTTTGAATTCAAGATACGTCTGCGGTCTGCAAGCAAAGCAATGAACTGTGTTTAAAGCGGTAAATACAATTCACTTAGGGCTTTAACAATTTTTTTTAATAATAAATAAATACTAGATATTTATTATCAAATGAGTTGTTTCAGCTCATATGTCGTCCTGTGCACAAGGCGTTTTTATAATTGCCAAGTGGTTGCTCTGCTCTTGACCGTTTGTCGAGATTTCCTTTGTCCCCGCGGTAGATCACGAAGACATTTATGGGACGTTACGTGATTGTAACGGAATTCTGTCTTCGCAGTCAAGTACGGAGAAATTTCGAGATGTTACACGATCCGCGCTGGTCTCACCCGTTTGTCGAGATTCCCGTAGGTTTCGCGATAGAGCACGGATAAATATCGCGATTTAGATAATCGGTGTCAACAAGAGTTTAGTGCTTTTCAGTCGGTCAACACGAATGTACCCAAAAGAGATGGGTTATGCCCTAATCCTGAAATAAATTACATGAGATTAATAAAACACTAGGATGACCAGTTTCGATCGTCAAGCGATCATCATCAGATCCAATACACTTAGGCTATAAAATCTATGTTTGAAATACAGGTGAAAATATTTACAATATGTACAATTATTTAGTTGCAGTATTGGTACTGCAACTAAATAATTGTACATATTGTAAATATTTTCACCTGTATTTCAAACATAGATTTTATAGCCTAAGTGTATTGGATCTGATGATGATCGCTTGACGATCGAAACTGGTCATCCTAGTGTTTTATTAATCTCATGTAATTTATTTCAGGATTAGGGCATAACCCATCTCTTTTGGGTACATTCGTGTTGACCGACTGAAAAGCACTAAACTCTTGTTTACTAAGGCAACACTGAAAATATGGCTTCAAACACCACAATAATCGGTGTCACTTTTAGTCGTTCAACAAGATTTCCATTGTCCTTGAGGTCGGGCACGAGAAAATATAGCATTATTACGCAATCGGCGTCACTTGCTGTCCGTTTGACACGAATCCAGTTTTCCTCGTCATTGAATGCGGAGAAATATCGCGAGATATCTCAATCGCTGCCGCTCTCGGCCGTTATACGAGATTCACGTTGTCCTCGCGATATTATGCATACAGCGCCGCACCCGGCCGTTGAACGATTGTCTATTCGTCTTGACAGAATGGTGGATGCAAGCTCAGGGTTGGGGCATGGTTGAAATTCACGAGTAGTTATGGACAAGTTGTATGGCCGGCGCCGTGATTCCCGCTGTACCTATGCTGTGGTAGGGAGCTCATCAGTTCAGGGTGGATCACGCGGAGAAATTAGTATCGCGACGCTACGTAGGCTGTCATTTATAAGTGGGTTGGTGCACTTCTCGCTCCCCGTACGCTTTTAAGTATACGGTCATGGGAAAAGTGGCGAGTAGGTTTCGGAATGTTCCGTGATTGGTGCCCAATCATCTTTGAAGGGATTCCCACAGTCCTCGTGGTCACAAGTTCACGATAAGGGACGGGTTTTATGATTTTACGCTACTGACGTCGATCTCGGTCCATTTGAGGAGATTCCCGCAGGCAAGCCGTGCGGTCAGCCGGCCGTCTTGAGTATGAATGTTCGAAGTAGGTAACAAATATTAAGAATTATTCTGAGAGGATTGCACGAATAATACGACTAGAGGACACGTTTTCTTTCGAATGCGAATCACAAATTATATAAGTTATACAAGTTTTTGAAATAACCGGTTAGATTATAATATATCCGATGGAACCAAAGTTCGAAGGAAAAATCGACATATAACGGAATTTCGAATTAACCATACTGGATGTCGCAAATTTACGAGACAGATTTTTAAAATAAGTTATAGCCTACGTATTTCGAAGCTTTTTCAAAATCCTTTTTCGAAACGGTAACATTTCGCAAGATTGCGACATTAAATTATTTCGCGTTCTTTCTGGGCTTCAATTTGACATAGTCTCCAAATAAATGCGAAGTTTCTGATTAATTTCAGAAGTTTTCGCGAAAAGTCAGGTTTCCTAATAACACAGATAAATATTTCACACAAAACTAAAAAGTCAGCTTGAAGCCGAAAATATACGCTGAACGATGTATACCACTCAAGGTATCCTCAGTATGAATTTCCTCGAGGTCGGGCACGGGGAAATATAGCTTATGCAATCGGCGCCGCTTGCGTGAAACTCGCTCCATCGCAAATCTGAGCCTAGAGGCGCGAGTTTAAATGATTCAATCCGCCTTCGGAAAATTTTCGTTACCCGTACCATGTAAAATTCGTTACTTTTTCGTTACTTTCGTTACTCATTTGTAAAATTCGCTACTTTCGTTACAGGTAGACACCCTGACTTCTGAAAAGAAACATATTTTACTGACGTTTTATTGAACTGGTGTCTCAGTAAGTTGACACACCAGTACCATGAACCAATATCCTGGTACACAATTCCTGGGGACATTTTGTCGCAGAACTGTTTTGTCGCACGGTGAGGGGCTATTACACTATATTAAGATGCGCACACCAGCAACAAAACACGGATGAGACAAAAATGTGTCCCACTGTCGCAACAGTTGGCGTGATTTTTGATGCAGGACTCTCAGTGTCCTGTGTTATTTCATGCAAGTGCGCACACTGGGAACAAAAGTGTCGCACACCACTTCAGGGTGTCGAGCGATGACCTTTTTTCAAATTCCCGTATAATTCCCGTATTTCCCGTACGAAAATCCACCAAATTCCCGTATATTTTAGAACTCTCTAAGACTTCGAGTTCGCATACCGAATGGCTGAAAAATGAATCTTAAAGCGCGAATCAAGATTTTCTGGCGTAAGTATAACTGCATTTTTGGAGATACTTCCGCAGCCCACGGGTTATGGCGAGATTTAGGTCTAATCCGTAGCGTGAGCAAAGCGCGCGCGCGCGAGTGAATTCTCTCGCAGATACCGTTTATCTGAGGAGAGCTGATATAAATGAATGTTTTACTGAGGAGGGTTGAGAGAGTAGAGAATAGAAGTGTCACATAATAAATGTTTACGGGAAGTGACTGAATTGTATGTTACCGTAACCGTAGAGAGCTTCCACGAGTTCAAATGACACCGAAGCTTATGCATAGGGAACTTCCGGTCCGCGAATCTCCATTTGATTTTCATTGGCAGTGAATCGTTCGTTCGCGATTATCTTCTTTATTATTTCGGATAGTGGTTTTGTTTTTAGGCGTTCAACTTATGAAATAAGAACTGGAGGGTTGGCCTTTCATGAATATTCCAAAGACAAGTGTCTCCTAAAAGAGTAATTAGTAAAACTTCGCATCAGAGACGACCATAACAAACAGCTTGCCTACAAAGTGTGCGATTTGCACATTTCAAACGGCATTTCTTAGACTACAATATTTAAGTTGGTGCAAATTAAATATGTTATATGTGAGAATATTATTATAATTTGCTATCCGGTTGTTATATTAGTATATTATGCATTAACGTGACCCGTTTAAATGCTAAATTGTGACGGAAGCTACGAGTTATAGGCTATTCGCCGTACCGGTAGGCCTATATTTACTAACGCATCGTTTCTTCTTTAATATTTATTTAATCATTATAATTATAATAGCCTATCTTCAACACTCATTTAACCAAAAATCAGTTTATAATTCTATACATATTCCAGGTATTTCAAGAAAGCGATATTTGATAGCACATGCGGTTCCACCTTAAAATCCAACCGTGCCTAGTTTTCAGTATCTATGGAAAATATTACCGTAAGTTAATAAACCAAACAACTGGCGACAATTTTTTTAAATGCTCATTTACATCTTCACCCTAGTCTACGTAAAGTACCATACGGTAATCACTGAAAGGGTAGGGGGGTTATGACCTCAATTTCACAAACGAACGAACCTCATTTTGCATGAATTATGGAACCCGAATCCTAATGGAGGTATGGATTGTCTGCATTTAGAAATATGTTAGTCAATAATTTAAAACAAGATGCCAGAAAACTAAATACAAAAATCTGCGTGCCTACTACGGTGTAAAGTTGCTCCGTGAAAAAAATACACCTCGCCAAGATTATACGACGTGCATACAGTTAAATACTATCATCCAGTTGGAGAAACACTTTCTCTGTCACGATCTTATAAGCAATTCAAACATAAACTGCTGTAATTTACGGGAAAATGGGCAACATTTAGAGACTACGAGTGTTGTATGTGTCACAACGTTAGCTAACATTTCGCGTCATTAATACATAAGGAATGAACACATGCAGAGCTTTCTCACTGCACACAGCTGAAGATCATATTCTTGGTGCATTTTACGTACTCTTAATAACAATAATTTGCTTAGTTACATGCAACGAAAATTGTAGTACACAGTTCCCATTGCTTCCAATACCTGACTACTAAACCAGAAAATGGTAATGCATAAACATACGCCAGTGGCGCGTCCTATGGCAAATGAAAGATCGAAAGAAAATGTAAGCTCTATAGGAGCACGGAACAAGACGATACGATTTTCTACTCTACTGAAAATAGTCAAAATTCCCTTTGTAATAATGACTAATAATCCTGGGGTTATGTAGTAATAATAATGATCGTGTGGCCTCCGGAGAGACCTAGTGCAGATCTTTCTAGTTGACGCCCGTCGGCGACCTGCGCGTCGTAATGAGGATGAAATGATGATGAAGACGGCACATACACCCAGTCCCCGAGACACGGTCATTAACACCAGGAGATTAAAATCCCTGATGGCTCGGCCGGGAATCGAACCCGAGGCACTTTGGGCCAAAGCCTAGCGCGCTAACCATTTAGCCACAGAGCCGGACGGGTCATGTAGTAATAAGATGTAACCCACCCACTATCCCTTTTTAGATCACGACTTTTATAGTAAAAGTGTGTCCGCTATTACACGCGTAAATTATGGGACAAATACAGTATTGCTAACCCCATGAATTCGGTACTGACAGCCTTCCTGTCACTATGCCCCGCTTTTCCTCTCCGCAAACCACGGTCGCCACATAACAAGACCCTACGTCCAACTGCCACACGGCAAGAATTCTGAGCATGCTTCTCACCTACACCCTGTATTTCGAAGGAAACAACGCGAAGGATATGCCGGTATATTTAATATATTTTAAAAGACGATCCTGAGTCAACGCCGAGGACATTCATACAGAGAAATACGATACTTTTAGACGAATAAATAAATTACACACCGAAGCTATGATACCTTTATCATCGGTATCGGTACCAATTCAATAAATACGACAAATAGGGCAAACACTCTACAGCTAATGAATATTAAAACACTCACCATGCAATGATTATCCTTTAACATGAAACAAGAGTCTGAGCGGAGGTCGTTCACAGCTTACTACAGTAGTTGACAGATGCACACTCTCTGAATCGCGACTCTCTACGGTTAATATTAGCTTTTGTGATAATACAAAAGTAAAGTTAAGGTAAATACATATTTAGCACTGAGCACTCAAACAAGCCGCTCAGTGGCGATATTATTGCCGTGGTTTTATATTGTCGAGTTGTAGGCTATTGAATGGCAGACGGTATTTTGAACACTATGATGGGAAACAATAGCCTGTGGTCTATTATCGATTGACGCAAGCGAACTGACGCCAATAAATAACTTATCCTCAGTCACTTGGCAAGGATTTCTTTGACACCCTCCATCCCATCACTGTCCCTATCATCATCACCACCATCATTGTCTTCGTCAGAGCTTGATGAATTGCCAATGTTAATAATCATTTCATCCACCGCGATATCCAGATCGCCTTCAGTATTTCTCTCTGCACATGCTGTACGGGATGTATCCAGTCCTCGGGTCGAACTTCGGCGAAGTAAAAGTAAGGAAACAGGCAGTGGTTAATAAGCGACTGAAACAATGCCTGCCCATACGAGAAGAATTCTGTCACGTGTTTTGTGTATTTTGTAGCCACATGTTGGTGACGGGTGTTTGATAGTAAAATGTCGAGAGCTGTGAGATATTGTTTGTAGTTTTTGAAATTTATGCATGTGTGACGCATTTGGATTGAGTGTTTGCACGGACTTGAAAACAATTTGGTAGGCTATGTGCATCTCCCCTGCGAAAGAAGATCATGGAAAGGCTAAAAACAGTAACATTCCACACGCGACACGCCGCGAATACTTTTTAATTCAGATTTATTTTATCAAAGTAGATAATAGAAAATAAAATAATGTAAAACGAAATTAAATAAGTCACTTTGACAAATACAAGATTGTTACTAGGAACTTCAGTTATACACAGCACAACATTAAGTTCTTTTGACAGTACTATTTTTTTTCTCCAATTCCTGGAGATCTTTCGTGGCTTTTCTTTCGACTGCCACCTTAGCCGTCGATTTGCACCTGTTTTGCTTCCTTGAACACGGCGTAGGAGTTTCGGGCAGTATGGACTCTTGCTCACGGTATCTTTTCTACTCCACCAGCTGCCATCACAGCGTCCTGAACAGTATACGCATGCCAATCAGACTTGCTTCTTTGTGATTGACGATCATGCACTCCTTGTTCAGGGAGAACCCTCTGTCTAGAGCTGCATTGTTGTGATACAAAATCAGTATCATTTTAACGAAGCTTGAGAGATCGTTTTTTTTTTTGGCAGGAACTGCTGAAGCCACTATTTCAGACCACAGCGTCGAGCCGTGGCTCTTTTCCGTCGAACTGCTTCAAACGCGCAGTGACGGAGGGCAGTCTCAGAAGTGCGGAGTAGCTGCTCTTGAAGCGGTCAGCCATTGCGCCAGAAAGCAACTTCTTCTGATTACAAAGAATTTCCAGGGCAATGACGATCCTAACTTCTTCCAACTTAAGAGTCTCAGCGACCCCTATACGGTCCAGGCAGGAAATAGTACGGGTCTCTTGTGAGCAAGAGTTGACCTCTCTGATTTTTTCAGCCATAGGATACCAATATACAATTTTCGGCAGTTGGTGCGAAATTGCAGCACATAAGAGTTTGGAATTTTCTGAGATCTTAAGCTGTTAACTTCTTTAAGGGCTGCTCTTGTCGAGAAACCCAGGTCTCCTCTGAATAACAATGCGGACTAACTCCTGCATGTCATTGTCAGCAACCAGCGCGGCGCGCGGAGAGGGTACGGCCGGCGGTCGGCCAGGCAAAGCATGCATTCGACGTTGGCTGGGTTCTCATCCCGCTTAGTGCTCTATCGGTGACGCAAATTGCGGGTGGCAGCGCAGTCTGCTGGCGAAATAGAAGACTGAGCGGGAGGACTCTACCGAGCGTTCGGGTGCTAAGAAGTCAGGCATTATGAGACTTTTGAAGATTTCCCGTATCAAGTGCGAATTTCCCGTATAATTCCCGTATTTTTCCCGGGTCACTAAAATTCCCGTATAATTCCCGTATTTCCCGTATTTCCCGTATCGCTCGACACCCTGCCACTTATATCCACGGCCTTCTAAACCACAGACCTGAATCGATTATGCAGTTCATGTGGCGCAAATCTATTGAGGAGGCCATGATCAGGGTTCTTATGTTCCATTTCTGCATATAGATGGCATAGTCAAACATCCAGTGGACAGGAGAAGCAGTTGTATTGGTATAATTTTAAGCCTATGTTCATTTATAATAAAATAGGCTTGATCAAATGCGTCTAAACCTTAAAAGACAGTATGGAATTAAATGTAGTATTTGCCTCTCACTCGCACTCCTATATCCTGCAATTAGCTTCCTCCTCTTCTACCCCGGCGATGTTGCCATTTCCCAATAATTGAAAGTGACAAATCTAAGAAAATGTTTGCGTGGTCTTATAGAGAATTTCCCGCTCTTTATGATGGTGTGAAAATAAAAGCCATAAATAATTAACACATGACCCATATTTCACAATTACGATATTTTAGCGCGAATCTACATTTTTGCATTTATAAAACTTATCACGCCATATATAATGAACTAATGATCGCAACAGATCAAGAATTTATTTTTAGATTGCCTGATGTTGGTAGAAGATACCCTACTTCTCAGGGCAGTGATTATTTTCATAATAAGAAAGTTATGATTTTTTTTCTTAAATGTTACTTGAAAATCTGGGATGATGTCACAGAAAAGTTAGCTAGCGAGAAAGTTTTTTTTTGCTATAGACTTTACGTTTACCGGCTCTCCGCTCCGCTCTCCACCCCGCGCCCGGCGGTGTTGCCATGCTATTGCATCGTACCTTCAGTCGCGTGCTGGATGCGAGAACGTACAGGACAACAGCGTACCGACTACGCGTGACCTTCAGGCTTCCAAAGGTTTGTCCCGCACTATAATGACTTCTAAAACGGCTGCAGCGATTACAATGAACTCGGCAAGGCCGACCCCCACCGTGACCTTCAAATTTTGTTACGTCTCAACAATTTAACATCGCGGCTGTGCAAAATATTTCACCAGTATTCTATATCTCCGAAACAATTACTGATACTACCCTGAAATTTTGTACGGTGATAAAGGGCACTGCTAGTTCACCTACGAGACTTTCAAAAACCTGTTAACTACAAAACGAACATGGCGGACAAGCGAATCAAACTTTTAAATAGACTTTTCTCGCGATTTAACCATCCAAACGCAATGAAACTTGGTACAGCAAATATGTATACACATTGTAATGCACTGGCATCTAATTTAGTTAAATTGTTTACAAAACCTCAAGATGGCGGCTGTGCAATATATTTCACCAGCATTCTATATCTCCGAAACTATTACCGATATCACCCTGAAATTTTGTACGGTGATAGAGGGTACTACTAGAAGTTCAGCGACGAGACTTCCAAAACCCGGTAAAATACAAAACAAACATTAATAGACTTTTCTCACAATTTAACCATCTGAGCGCAGTGAAATATGGTACAGTATATGTTTATACACATTGTAATGCACTGGCATCTAATTTAGTTCAATTGTTCACATAACCACAAGATGGCAGCTGTGCAAAATTTTAAAATCTGGTTTTCATTTCTTGTGTCCTAATCATGTGATTGAAGTTTGAATACTACACCTACACAATAATCTTCACGTAATAGTACATAACTCTAAGGCTTACATATATAAAAATCCAACATGACGACCATCCGAAATATTTAGACGGTTCTCAATATCTACGAATTTATTACAGCAATTAAACTGAAATTTATGTTATTAGAGGCATTTAACATAAGTAGGATATATGAAAATAAGCTGTATAGTTCTTTACGGAGCTATTTGTTATATTTATGAATTATAGGCTTATGAGATCACCTTTCGTCCGTGTGTGGGTGTATGTGTGTGTACTGTATAAGAATGTGTCCCCTAAAAAATAAAAATAAAACAACGGCTTGAGCGGTTTCAATAAAATGTGGTAAGGACTTGCTACTGCCTTGTCCAACCTCGACCTTGTCTTTCATACATCAATAAGTGTCAACAGTCCAAAATGCCAGCAAAATATTTGACCGGCATTCCATATCTCCGAAACCAATACCGCTATCAACATCAAATTTTGTATTGTGATAGAGGACACACTAGTAAGTTCACCTACAGTATGTTACTTTCAAAATCTGATAAATACAACACCAACGTGGCAGCAACGTGAAGTTCAAATATTAAAATACATTTTTCACGGGATTTAATTATTCTAGCCCAATGAACCGTGCTATGATAAATCTTTATTCATGGCTTAATATACAGGATTCTAACTTATTTGAATTGTTCAGAGAAATTCAACATAGCAGCTGGGCTACATTAAAAAAAAATTGTCATAATCAAGCGATCGAAGTCAAAGTTTGTATAATGAACCACTTTAATAATCTTCATCCTCTAGTATGTAACTCAACGGCCTACTTATATAAAGCATTGCGACATGGCAGACATAAGAAATATTTCGCCTGTTCTCCATATCTACGAATCAATTACAGCAATCAATCTGAAATTTTGTATGGCGATAGATGCTATTAAAATAAGAACATAGTGTCTTTCAATAACCAGATGATCATAAAACCAACATGGCGGCCAAGCGAAAACTTATGTGGGCAATTCTTGCTACATAATCATCCGACTGCAGTGAAATATGGCACGGTAGATCTTCATACGATACGTAATATGTCTACTTTAATTCAGATTTATGCGAAAAATTGAAAATGGTGACTGTGCGTAACTCAAAAATTACGTAATTTAAATTTTGAATCCTATTCAAGTAATCAAAGTAAAAGTTTGTATAGCCTAATGAAGTACCATAATAATCTTAATTAGCTGGTATATAATTATACTAGCGGACCCGTGTGAGAAATCTTGCATGTTCATAAGTCATACTTTCCCCAATAGGTTTATAATGAGTGACTTAAGGAGAAAGGTTGTTATGTTATTACTTCAACCAAATCATCATAACACCAGTTATTCGATATTTATGAAAGCATCCTGTTCAAGATTTCCTGCTTTACCTTGTCGGCTGAGGAGCCTCCTTCTCCCTTATCAGGACAGCCCTCGTTGGAAAACTTCTTCACGCCCCGCTTACAGTGAGGCTTCCTTGTTCCTGAGTGCAACAATCAGCGCTAAACTCCTTTGCACGTTACCTACAGGGGTGCTTTCCTTGTTCTGTGTGTAGCGCTCAATGCCAAACTCCTTTGCACGTTACCTACAGGGGTGCTTTCGCTTTCCCGAGTGGAGCGTCAGCACGAGAGCGTGCTGTGGCTGGTTTCTTTCTTTGATATTTATGAAATTAAAATGCAATTCGTCACTGTTGATTCCATTTCTATGCTGAGTCCATTGATTGAGAGCTTAGCCGTAACACTCACCGGTTATTCGATACATTTCAGTCATAATTGCAAGTTGTACGTTCCCTAACTTAAGAAGGCAATCACTGAAAATTGGATCATCATAACACTCATCGGTTATTCGATATTGATGAAATTATACGATTTGAGTACCCAATCCATTGATTTAGT
Organism: Meconema thalassinum; assembly: GCA_946902985.2. Taxonomy (NCBI): domain Eukaryota; kingdom Metazoa; phylum Arthropoda; class Insecta; order Orthoptera; family Tettigoniidae; genus Meconema; species Meconema thalassinum. The sequence goes on from OX336389.2 coordinate 906,980,486, forward strand.
AATTCTGAAAACCATGGGAAATGCTAGAAGAAAAACCTGTAAAAGAATTAATGTTTAATAGTTCTAAGGTTTTAGACGCTAAAGACACGCCGGTTATACGATTTAGAGTACTCAATCCATTGATTTACTGTTTCTGAAAACCATTCAAAATGATCGATATTTATGAAATTAGAATGCAGAAGAAAAACCTGTAAAATAATTAACGTTTAATAGTTAAGGGTTTAGATGACAACTCATAATTGCAGCATGTTAGAGCATCAGTATTTGCAAATCCCATACTTAGTTCATTCAAAAATTTATATCTATGCAATTCGAATGCAATTCGTCACTGCTAATTTATGAAATTATACGATTTGAGTACACATTCCTTTGATTTACTGTTTCTGAAATCGATGCAAAATGATAAAGGAAAGACCTCAGAATGTTAAAGTGACATTTAAAAAATGTCACAGCGGCCAAAATACGAAATGGACACCAATTATGGAGCGTATCTTCCTGCAGCAACAGTAACTGCAAATCGCACACTTCGTACAATTTTTTTAAAGTCATTTTTAAAGAAATTATAGATATTTATGAAATTAGAGTGCAATGCGTCACTGGTAATGTATATTGTCTTTCATTTGAATGTTCATTTTTCACTATCAGTCTCTTGTGAGTGCCGCAGGACGGATGCATACTACTGAAATATATATGATGGCCTACATATGAAACAATTGAACATGCCAGCCATGAGAAATATTTAACCATTTTTTAATATCTCCGAAGTTATTACAGCAATCGGAACTCGTGTAGTATACGTTGCCCGACGCCATTAAAATCCGAAAAGTTTTCTATAGAAATGGCCAATGTTACTAATATACAGGAGTTGAATATTTTATCGCTAGAGAGTGTTACTGTATTTTTTCAGAGTGCCAACATTATTGTTTCCAGACCAATATTTTCATCCAGACCAATGGTTTTCGTCCAGGCCAATAAAGGTTAGGTAGCGCGGCCCAGGGCCGCGTTAGGCTAATATAAGCACTCCTGGTTTTTGTCACGCACAGTGGGGATAGTCACGCATCAATAATCTTTATCCAGGCCAATGGTTTTGCCTAGTAGTACAATCAGTAAGTTGGCAGCATTACGTAATCAAACATGGCGAGTGCTTTTTGATAAGTTTATTACTTGAAAGTTCATGGTGACAATTTCCTTAGTTTGGAAGTGTTTACGCGGTGTTTGTTAATGGCAAATGGCTTAAATAACGTGGCAGAGTAATTACAAACCATTTTCAGAGCGCTACTAAGTAAAATTACGTACTTTCGAAACGGGCAACGTATACTACAGGAGAGCCCAGCAATCAAACTGAAATTATATAGGGTGATAGAGGAATTTTAACTTTCAAAAACCTGAGAAACACAAGAATAACATGCGATATTAAAATATATTTAAAATATTTAACTGAACTTTTATAAAAGTGATACAAAGCAATAATCACACCATTACACTACATTAAATATTTTATCATAGTTCAGCAAAATGGATGAAGGACAGTTCCATGTTCATTTTACTGTATTACGGTAGTGGAAATTCTGCAGTGGCAATACCGGTATGTAACAGAAACGGAAAGATAAACTAAAAGGCTATGGGTTTAACCATGGGTCGCCCACGTGGCAAGAAATATATTTATACGAGTAGAATCTTGGTGAACGAGCTGCTGTACGAGGACTTGAAAAATTATATTAATATTTAATTATTAATAAATATGATGAAAGGACTGATGGTGACGTTCGAAACAACCACTGCCCAAGCAAAGAAAATTGAAACATACGAAGTAAAAGAGTACGCGTTAGGTGGGATTCGATCGTTGGTCCTCTCGTACTGAAGTCGAGCGCTCTACTCATTCCGCCAACTAGACCCTTGCTTGTTACGGTTGGTTACATGTATTACCTACCAGTAAAGATAAACTGCTTATTTACACACTCTTGTAATACCATAAGTGACATTGACGAATTATAATACAAATATTATAACATTAAATACACTACTATTCACAGCATATTTCAGCCTATTTAACTATTTCATTCCTATTAATATCCTGAAATGCATGTCATTTATGTGCAGTGCTTATAGGCTCAGCTATTTTTACCTAAACTTTCTATCTGTTATTTAAGTTTTACATTGTATACCATTCATTATGTAACATATTATGTAACATTTCATGCATTTCACACTCTGATAATAAAATTATGAGCATCTTTGTTGTGGTAATATTCCAGCTGTTATGATCTACCAGTTTGGTTTGAATCTTTTATCAAAGATGGCATGAAGCTCATACATTTAATAAAATAAATTTTATAAAACCACTTTTATAAAAGATCTCCCCATTACACTGTCATATCTTTTATCAAAGATCTTTGACAGTGTAATACTGGCCATACACACACTACAACAGTCATCATCACATTATACAGGTTATCAGACAAGTTCAACACACACCAAACTACACGGACATGATGATCAAGATGCCCCGAGCTCCTTAAATGAATTAACAACAAATAAAGAAACCCAAGCGAGCACCGCAGCTAAACTGTTACAAAACAATCTTGTCTCTGAGCTGTCGCACGCAGCGGTAGACAGGGACAAAATGTCCTCAGTGTGCATACGTACCGCGACAAAACAGTCTTGTCCCTGAGCTGTCCTGTGCAGCAGTCGACAGGGAAAAAACTGCCCCCAGTGTGCGCGTGCTCTTAGTGTTGTATTCATAGCAAGCCCATTTTGCTATATTAAAATATTATTTTTATGTTTATTGTCTTGAAATGAATACAACATTTGGATATTGAGTTTTCAATTATTCTTAGTTTTACTTCCAATTGTCAATACTACTTATTTGTTTGAGGTAGGTAATTCCTCTTGGGGTACATGTTTCGGACCTTATTGCGGTCCTTCATCAGCCGTTCAGCAAAATCTTAGTCAAATTTGGCCACCATATGGTGAGTCATAAAATGTTGAATATGGAGATGAAAATGACACTGGAGTGAATATTAAACATTTTTAAATAGTTACCTGCATTATTCATGTTATGTTCCACATACTTCTATTTAACCTTTCTTGTGTCACTAAGAATTCCCCAAGGTGTTAAATTCTTGTTACATGAAAGCTCCTAGGTGTCAATCTGTAAAACGTTAGATGGGTGTGAGTAGATGCTGTAAAACGTTAGATGTGTGTGAGTAGATGGACTTAAATCCTTGTGTGATTCAAAGAATGTAGACGCTCTGAGCGAGGAGAGGGCCGAGCTGTCTGACTGTTGAGTTGTCAGTTGTTGCTCGGTTCAAGTATATAGGCTACCTTGACACATGTGTCTAGGGGAATGTTTTAATAAAGTCTATGACGTCATGGATGATGTGCGAATGTTGATGTTAGTTTGTCTGATGTTGTGGCTTGAATTGCCGCCATATTACTCAGCTGTATGAGGTTTCAAACCGTGTATTATTACATGCAGATGCAGACAGATGTTTTCAAGTGTGAGGTTTGGTGGCGAGTTAGGAATGTTCACAAATTACTATTAGTTGTTCAATTTAATTGAAGAGTTGCACTGCACTCTTCTAAAACCATGGTGAGACAAAGCCATTGGTCGCTACTTGGTTCAACGATGGTCCGGGCGAAACCATTGGTCGCTTTTAGGTTAGACATCTGTCCGGACGAAAATTACAGCTTGTATTACAAGCAAGGGGGTCTGGGTCGTTAAGCGCCAGGTTATGTTGGAGTTTGTATGTTAAGCCTTATTAACAAAGAATTTTACATGCATGCATCGTTTATACCTTTATTGTCGTCCATGACGTCATGGATGCCACAATTTTGTAGTGTCAGATATGGCGAACTTCACTACTCCCTCTTGCCCTATACTTTATCACAGTGTAGGTTGTGTACCATAAGATATTTAGCACATAGCATGGAAAATCCTTTTAATAGGCTGGAGAAATATTAAATGGCAAAAAGACCAGTAGAAAATATGAAAATTGATTGTTTAGTTCTTTACGGAAATACTTGTTTGACTTATGTAGGCTATGAGTAACTTACCAGCAAGTCATTCATGGACCATATTGCATCCCCTATGTGACACAATATATGTTTAAAATTTCACAATTTCAGATGTTAATTATGAACAGTAATTAGTTGAATAGATTATATTTATTTTCTCAGTGAAGTAGTAGCCACCTCCACAATATGGTGCCCCCTCTTCCCCCGTTTCTTTCCATTGGAGGGATTGTCGTTGGCTGCGACTCACTTCCGAGTATACATATTTCCTTCTGCAAACTGTAAAACCAAACTCTAATCATGAGGTGGATGTGCCTTCGGTAACTAAACAGACCAATCCTGGCATGAAACCACACATATTGCATCGATTCAGGTATGGCAAATCCACTAGTCTAGCAGTCAAGAGTTTACTAGATTTATTCTAGAATCTTTTGAGAATAAATAAAGATATGTGGCTTTGTCAATGTGATTTAACAAAAGCATTTAACTGCCTACCATATAACATCGTACCATACTGAAAACGTTACAGTACTATGGATTGCGGGGTGAAGGAATATATGTGATTGAATCATATCTACATGACAGGCAATAGTTAGCTGAAGTGAATGGAATTCGCTAGTCCTCACGGCGTGTCTTGTTGGGTGTTCCACAAGGTCAATTATTGGGCCTTTCTTGGTCATTGCTGCAGGTAATGATTCATGATCATCCATTCCGGTGAAAAGCATATCGTATGCTGATGATGAAACTATCCTGAAGAGTTTCAATGGGTTAGAAAGTGTTGTGGCTGATGTTATGGGCAAGGAATCAAGCGATTTTCAGCTAATGGACTCTTCTTGAACACCAACAAAATGCAAACACTTGTTGGTAATCTGAAGGACAACGAAATGTCAGCTGAGGCAGTAAAAATGTGAAGCTTTTGGCTGGATAGCAAACTGTTGTGGAAGAAACTATGTAAAAGTTATCACAGGTAATTTTCCTTTCAAGAAGATTGCGAGACTTCATTCGTCATTATGCATTGTTTAGTTCATATTAATTTCTTCCATGGTCATGTAAATTATGGAATATTGCTTTGGGGTAACAGTGCCTATCCCAAGGCTGTATTTGTATTGCATAATAAAGCCATCCGTGTAATTGGAAAAACAAAGTGCAAGGGAACACTGTGGACCTATATTCAAAGAACTGAGTTTTCATTGTTCCTTCTTTGTATGTGCTCCCTAATTTAGAATAAGCACTTAATCTAGGAAAGCATACACAATTTTCCATACACAATACCAGAGGGAAAGACAATTTCGTGGCATGCAGTGTACAACTCCAGAAGAGTTTGGAAAGCTGTATCATCATGAGTACCAAACTGTTTAATAAACTGCCATCTACACACATCAAAAAAAGTTTTGCATCACCTCGGTTCCAAGAGTTCCGGAACCGTTAAATACAAAGGGAATAGAGATCAACACAAACAACATTTCAGCTCGTTTTATTGCTCATGAGACCCACACATTGCATGTTGTACCATCATACAGCTAGACTTTCAGCATTTGTGGTCCAGATTGCAGTACACACCACTACCTCTAATACCCAGTAGCACGTCCTCTTGCATTGATGCATGCCTGTATTCGCCGTGGCATACTATCCACAAGTTCATCAAGACACTGTTGGTCCAAATTGTCCCACTCCTCAACGACAATTCGGCGTAAATCTCTCAGAGTGGTTGGTGGGTCAAGACGTCCATAAACAGCCCTTTTCAACATATCCCAGGCATGTTCGATAGGGTTCATGTCTGGCGAACATGCTGGCCACTGTAGTCGAGCGATGTCGTTATCTTGAAGGAACGCATTCACAAGATGTGCACGATGAGGTCGAGAATTGTCGTCCATGAAGACAAATGCCTCTCCAATATTCTGCCGATATGGTTGCACTATGGGTCGGAGGATGTCATTCAGGTATCGTAAAGCCGTTTCGGAGCCTTCCATGACCACCAGTGGCGTACGTCGGCCCCACATAATGCCACCCCAAAACATCAGGGAACCACCACCTTGCTGCACTCTCTGGACAGTGTGTCTAAGACGTTCAGCCTGACCAGGGTGCCTCCAAACACGTCTCCGACGATTGTCTGGTTGAAGGCATATGCGACACTCATCGGTGAAGAGAACGTGATGCCAATTCCGTGGGGTCCATTCAGCATGTTGTTGGGCCCATCTGTACCGCGCTGCATGGTGTCGGGGTTGCAAAGCTGGACCTCGCCATGGACGTCGGGAGTGAAGTTGCGCATCATGCAGCCTATTGCGCACAGTTTGAGTTGAAACACGACGTCCTGTGGCTGAACGAAACGCATTATTCAACATGGTGGCATTGCTGTCAGGGTTCCTCCGAGCGGCAATCCGTAAGTAGCGGTCATCCACTACAGTAGTAGCCCTTGGGCGGCCTGAGCGAGGCCTGTCATCGACAGTTCCTGTATCTCTGTACCTCCTCCATGTCCGAACAACATCGCTTTGGTTCACTCTGAGACGCCTGGAAACTTCCCTTGTTGAGAGCCCTTCTTGACACAAAGTAACAATGCGGACGCGATCGAACTGCGGTATTGACCTTCTAGGCATGGTAGAACTACAGACAACATGAGCAGCGTACCTTCGTCCTGGTGGAATGACTGGAACTGATCGGCTGTCGTACCCCCTCCGTCTAATAGGCCCTGCTCATGCATGGTTGTTTACATCTTTGAGCAGTTTTAGTGACATCTATGAACAGTCAAAGGGACTGTATCTTGGATACAATATACACAGTCAACGTCTATATGCCGGAGATCTGGGAACCGAGGTGATGCAAAACTTTTTTTGATGTGTGTAGAATTAGGAATATGAGAGACTCATGTCTTAAATCCGTAAGCAGACCTTGCTTCAAAGAAACTATCATACTGTTGACAACTATCTATTGAATGATGATATATAAATAGTGTTCCAAAAAGGAAGCTTGTAGTTTAACGTGACCGTTAATCTTGAGATCATGAGCCACGGGACCTCCTTTTTACGTGGAATCCGAACCACAGGACATGGCATTTCACTTCGAAAATCTCACATGCATTGACTGGGAATCGAACCCGGACCGCCTTGGTGAGAGTGTTCCATGTGTGTATGTGTAGGCCTATATAGCCTACAAATATGTAAGTTAATTTCATGTATTGATGCCTAATAAAATGTAAAATGTCAAATGGCAATACATAATTATTCATCATCATCATCAACTTCCTTGTCACCGAAACCATTGTTCTCAGTCTTCAGCACCTCGTTTCATTTCATAGTAGGCCTAGTTTATTATTATTAAATAAAAATCATTGCCTGGATTCCCTTATCTTGATTCATATCATTCTCATTTATTCCTCCGATGAGGTTGGTGGGGGTTGTTAATTCACTCTAGTAGCTTAGGGCATCCAGCTGTAAAAACCATCCATACATAGGAAAATCATCTCATCCTTGATCTTGTAGAAATAGAAATAAGGAGCTGAAATATAATACTGATTTGTTTTATATGGGGTAGGTTCCTGGGTTTATTCCATTGCTAATAATGTACTGAGACCGTTTAGTTGATGTCAACAACCACGATGACTCAACTAACGACACATAAATCGAATAAAAAAGAAGTACCGTGAGGATCAGGTGACCTTCCAAAAAGGCTAAAGCGGCACGAGAGTCCGTAGTCCACAGGGATCGTGGTTCATGGTGACGATGGTCATAGACCGCCTAAGGAAAGGTTCACCTTAAAACTAGACTGAGAAAATAAACATCCAGACTCATGTAAAACACCGTGAAAATTTATTAAAATTCACAAGCCCCTAGCCTAGTTCGGAGGGTTATAATCGGCTAGTCCGCAAATTAATAAATAAACTAAGATAAAGAACAGGTCCCCTACCTGAGAAGTTACTGAAAACCCTCGCGAAAGATCTAACTCACAATGATAAAGCAACAACAGCAACGCTAGGAATATGGCACGACGCAAGTCCCTAGTTCAAGTTACAAGATCAAGCTAATATCTGAATTTACATTTAACAGGGAAGCAAAACAAATCTAGGTTAGGATGGTACCATTTCGACATTTAAATTTAACATTAATTCAACTAGCTAAGTCCTATCAATTAACAAAATTTACGGCGATGACGTCCGTAAAAGAAAACAATTACATCCAAAAGCTAAGTGTACAGCCATGAAAAACAAACAATTTAATTATGCTTAATAACTATGTGCTAACAGCACACAATAAAGTAACATGTAGGGTTTAATACACTTGACATCATAAATTAATAACGAAATAGACACAGTAGTTTTATTAAAAATTCCTGCCTACACCTTGGTTTACTCTTTGTAAACCATAGTCATCTAATGTGTATAGTTACGGTGACGAATGCGCAGTTGAGACCACGTCTGACATCGCATGGCCTGAGCTCCACAAGCTACGAACTCTAGGTTCGCACATGCTTCAGGTCGCTACAAAAATGTCAACTGTCCTAGTCATTTCCTCACAAGGAAATTATCTTCAACTGCACGGCTATGTCAACAGTTCCAGAATGCAAAGAACAAAGTTAGATAGAAAGAATCGTTAGTTAGGCTTGCTTTACAACAATTATGCATTTTATTATTAGAATGTCGGTTTATAGGTTTATCGTAGGTTTATGGCGAATAACATTGACAATAGCCTGGGCACGGAGTGTCTCCAACTGAGATCATTCTCCACCAAAAAGCCTCGACTCAACAGTCGGAATATAATCAACGAGTATAACAACTCGGACACACAATAACACGGGTTACCAGCGGCGCTAAGCTCGCGTTCAATAACTCTGGGATAGGCCTGTACAACAGTTACCTTCCAGTAACATCTGGTCAACGGGATCATCCCCGGACAAAGCATACAATAACATCCTGCTATAACAGGGTAGACTTCACCATCCTATAGAAAACCTTACATAACTGTACCTGTCATACGACAATACACGCAACAGAGCGTTAAACTAACAAAAACCGATCCATAAAACAAGTGATCAAATACAAGAGTGGAAACTGATTTCCATAAGCAAAATAGCAATGAAAGGAAAAGCGAATACAAATTGTACTCTGTCCTCGTCTATAGTAGTTTTGTCTCACAATGAAGCAGGCGTGCTCTAGGTCACTGGGTTACATAACCAGTTTATTCAAGGCCGGCGATTTAATCAATACAAAACCTGCACTTGGCCGGTTCATAAAAAACTTTACCATGTGTTACGGATCTCTACAGAGTCCGTGTATCAAACGCACGCTATAAATCTGAGTATAGTAATACAATTCCGTCTTTCTACCAAAGACGTCTAAATGAAATTAAACTTACAATAACTGAAGCTCTTTGCTTTAAAAATGCAACTCAGTAGTTGCTAGAACATCAAATAAAAACGTGTCTCACACGACACAAGAAAAATATGATAAATGTGGCACAGATTCACACACTAGATCTGCTTAATGATACGTTGGGAACCGCGTTCGATGCTAGGCAACGAAACATTCCTTCTAGTTGTTAGGTTCAAACATGACCAAGAATAGCTTCTGAGCTTATTCAAAATGAAATATAATGCATTTACAAACTGGTAGTTACTGTCGACTACCTAAATGATACGACCGTTCTAACGACAGTCAGGGGTGTAACAAAGGATGGCTGCGAAGAATGCAGTCAATTAATAACCAAGGCATCTGATTGCCATAACTACAGTCAGCAAAGACTTGAAAATTACCCCAAGTAGGGTTGAACAAAATAGCCTCAAAATGACTACGATCAGGTTCAGCAAAAAGGTAGGCATTGACGTTCCACGACGTTCACCAAGCTGCACCAGGGCTGACCAAAATGTCTGACCCCAAGGGTGTCTCACTCTAAACTGAAATAAATGACATCTAACTAATCTAGTTACATCCCTACCTAGAAAAAATGGCTGACACTGAGTGTGGTTGATTCACAAACTACATTAAAACTACTATACCACCAGAAACTAGAACAAAGAAGGGGTGTGACAAAAACTCACGAAATGGAGGAGCTCTCACTCAGCTTTCTATTCCACAACAAGGGTTGTACATAAACCTCTCTGGCTCTCTGGATCGGTATCCTCCTCATCAGGATTCCCATCTGGACTCCCCCAAAGACCAGGGTTCGATTTGTCCCTGTCGACATCTTCGTGGATATGCCTGGAAATGGCATTTTGGCTCCTTCCCTCTCGTTCATCGTTCTGGAAGTTCCACCATCATGCTGGTTCCTGTAGAAACGTCACCCCCCATACTGGGATGGTATTAGCCCATGGTGACTGCTTCAACCATGGTGAATAAAAGTCCAATCACGTGGGTAGCGAAATAAGTTGCGTGATTATTCATCCTCTCACTTCCAAAATTATAATGTCCGTCGTGACTATTATAGGCTTCAATTATAAAATACGACACAGCCTTAATCTTGCAGATGTGGATTAGCATGTGAGCTAATACTATTTTATAATGCTGCACGTGCTAGTGACGCTACTTTTGTATCACGCAGCATCCGTGAATTATACGACGTTTCAAAGATGAAATTTCCACTTTGGCAATTTAAATATCTCATACAATTATAATCACACTTATTCAGGATAATTGTAACACTATTACCTGTATATTTCCACTAGGCATCTGCCCTCCACATACGCGTGGGTAATATGTGATGTCACAGCAATGTTGTGCAATACACTATACTTGCCAATAATTATTTCCCAAGCTTCTTATTTAATTCACTGGACTTCATCGACAGTGAATATTAGTATTTGCTTGCTCGATGGCACCTTATAATCACTTTTAACGCTAAACAGCGGATATTCTTCTACGTCTCGTAGGACAAATGTAATTCCACGCCTACACAAGGCGGATTCTCAAGACGCAGTGCTCCGGTACTGGGTGTCTCTAGAAAGTAGGTCGTCAAAACGAAAACGTTGAGCGACTACTTACGTTCCTTTTTGCGTATCTGCAAGGATATTACCTTACCTAAAGTAAAAATAAACATTCTCCAAAATGTTTTAATAATGCAGCATGACGAAATGGAATATTCTGAGTCTCGTAGGAAAGATAAAAATAATTAATAAGACCTCAGATAATAATTAGCAGTTTACACCAAAGTCAAAAGTGCGATTCACCGCTACTTCAAAGTATCGCGTGATCTCTCAGCTTCACGTGGCTTCCTGGGTGTGTTCAAAAGTACAACATCCCATCATAAATGCTCTGTCATAAAAAAAATATCACATGAACCATAGCTCAGCGGGTTCATCTGCCTCTCTGTCGTTTCAAATAAAATGTTGGGATAACATTTTTATTTGCTTTAAAATTCATTCAAGAGTGATATTTTTTTTAGATTGGCTGCATTAAAGGTTCCAATGCGTTCTCCTGTCCTAATGTCTTCTATCACATAACTTCCATTGTTTAAAGGCTGTCGGATACGACTAGGGCCATAATACAAGGATAGAAATTTCCCATATATGCGGTCTATAGGACTAGAAATTCCGGGTCTCCTTATAAGGATAAGGTCTCCTTCTACTAGTGGTTCTCTAAACCTCTGGCGTCTAGTTCTTCTCAAGCGCTTGGCAGCTTGTCTGTCCATAGTCTCTCTCGCAGCTAAAAGTCTGCTGGCATGTGATGGTTGTAAACAAGGTGGATTTACAATCACACGATCCCATATTCTCAGCGGCATCTGGTTCAAATGCAAGACCATAGGTATTTGACCAGTGCTTTCATGTACTGTTGAATTAATACATTTTGCCATAATAACAAGGACTTCAGTCCATCGCCAGTGTTCTTCTTGACAATATAATCGACAGAATTTTGCGATAATAGACATCACGCATTCTGCTGGGTTGCTCTCTGGATGTCGAATAGATGATAAAACATGACCTATTTCAAGCTCATTCATGGCATTGGCAAATTCTGCTGAGGTGTACTGTGATCCGTGATCAGTCAACAAGAATTGTGGCTTTCCTGCCTCCGGTATCACTTGACGTCTAATCCTCTGAATAATCTGATGTGCAGTAGCTTTTTGAATCGGATGAAGCATCGTATATTTCGTGAACACATCCACCGTTACAACGATGTATCGATTCCCACGACGAGCCTTAGGTATTGGGCCATACAGGTCCTGTGCATACAACTCTCTAGGTTGAGTTGGTAGTATTGGTCTAGGTTGTTCCTTCAGCAAGTGTGACGTGTATTTGTTCCGCTGGCATGCGTCGCAAGCACGTAAACACTGTCTAACGGTGGCTCCTAACCCTTTCCATGTGAAAGACTCCTTGATAGTTGCAATGGTTTTGTCTGTTCCACCATGTCCAATGGATAAATGTACCATAAGAATAACAGATTCTTGGTATCTCCTAGGAATAACTGCACGCAGTTGAGTGTGATCCTCGTCTACAAACTTGTATAAGACACGATGATAAATCAAATAATCATCTGCAACAGCAGCAATCCTTGCATAATGATCATCCTGTGGATCCATTCTTCGTTCTAGGAAACGGATAATATGTCTGAGTTCCTCCTCACGTCGCTGTCCTTCAGGTAAATGACGAAATCGGCGAAGGTGTTCCTCGCATTCTCCCTCGATGTCTATGGCATTAACAGTAGCTTCAGGATTCCGGCTGAGGATGTCGGCCAACACATTCTCTCTGCCTGGTCGATAAACTATTTCCAAATCGAACTGTTGGAGAAACAGCGTCCAACGTGTGATCCTGTCGCTTTCCAGTCTTGTTCTCAAGATGAAGGTCAACGCATGATGATCGGTTCTCACAATAATCCTCTGACCTAACAGAAGTTTCTGCCAGTATTCAAGTGCGTAAACAATTGCAAGTGCTTCTATCTCGGTTGTGAAGTAGTGAGATTCATGTGCTCTTAAACGTCGGCTTAAGAAAGCGATGTAATGACGTTTCTTCTCATCATCTTCCTGCAGTAAAATGGCTCCTATACCAATGGCAGATGCATCAGTTTCTAGAATAAAGTTCCGAGAGTAATCTGGATATTCTAACTGAATTGAGTCCACAAGCATCTGTTTAGCTCTCCTGAAAGCTATCTCGCATTCATCATTCCAGTTCCACCTGCAGTTCTTTTTCAATAATCCTTGCAGTGGTGCAACAGTTTCGGAATACTTCTCACAATGAGCAGCAAAGAATTGGAGAATTCCTAAGAATTGTCTCACGTGTTTCACACGGGTTGGTGTTGGAAATGCAGCAACAGTTCTAATCTTTGCCGGATTCGGTCTATATCCTTCTCCATTGATTATGTGTCCTACGAATTTCACTTCTTCCTGAAAAAATCGACACTTGTCAAACTCGACCTTAAAATTTGCCTGTCGGAGATTCTCAAAAACAAGGCGCAATGTCTTTAAATGCTCTTCTTCTGTTCCCGAAGCTATGATTATGTCATCCACATAACATATTACTTTCTGCTTCACTTCATGAGTCAGCTTGGCATCAAGTGCTCTGATTAATGCGGCTCCGGCATTTTTCAATCCAAATGGTAGTTTTTGGAATACATAAGTAGTCTGATCAAACAAGAATCCAGTATATTTCTGAGTATGCTCAGATAATCTGATATGGTAATAAGACTGAACCAAGTCTAATGATGAAAATATCCTTTTTCCTTTGAACTTCCTGAGAATGTCCCTAATCTTGGGCGGTCTGTCGTGCTCAGGAGCTAGGCGTTCATTCAAGGCTCTGGCATCAAGACAAAGTCTCAAGCTTCCATCTACCTTAACCACATGTATTATGGGATTCAAGAAAGGAGTCGGTGATTTCTTGATTGTACCTGCTGCTTCCATCTCATGGATCTTCTTAGCAGCTTCTTCGAGATGTTTCTCGGCAATCGGATAGATCCTTTTCTGGAATGGGGAATCGTCCAGTAATACAAGATCATACTCGTAGTCTAATATCTCACCAGGTGTGGTGTCGAATATATCTCGGTATTCGTTCAGTATTGCCTCAAGATCCTCATGTGTGGGTGCTGATAACGATTCTGCCTCTTCGTCGGCATCTAGTGTCGCCTCAATTTCCTTGCCCTTTAATGCTTCGACTACGTCTACTTCGGATAGGAATTCCGGTTCTTCTTAAATTAGGCTCATCTGAATGGGTTCGTTCGGCTTAAACTCTACCGTATTCCGTCCCATGTCAATGATTCCATCATATTTTCTAATGAAGTCTGCGCCTAAAATGGCATCATGATGCAGGCCCTTCATTACGAGAAATTCGTGCAAGTACACGTGGCTCGAAATCTTCACAGTACACAAAATCTGGATTTTGCACGTTACAACGCGGTCAGGTATGACACCTCTGACTCTTATAGCTGAAATGGGCAACTCCGTCACCTCAGAGTTTGCTCTAAGTCTGGCATGGCAATCGGCGGAAATTACACTAATCATCGCCCCAGTATCGATGAGTATGACTACACTGACTTCATTCAAGGTGGCTACACTCTTGGGTAGACGTGTTAATTCATAATTGTGGTTCGTCGTTCGTCGTTCGTCCAACAAGTCTTCTTGGATTGGCTCCCAGAGTAATATAGAGGCAGTTACTCGGTGCTCAACCAAACAAGAATCTATTGATTTTTTGGAGTTTTTTTTTCTGTCATGGCGAGAAGTACCGGGCTGGTTCTGCTCCGTCTCCTGCGCCGAATGTCTATTTTCCCTCGAAGTAGGGTTCCGTTCTCCCTCTTCTTGGATCTGCAATTCTCTCAATTGTTGGAGGTACTCACGGCTCTCCCGCGCTCTTCCTTTCCAATCCCTGTCTGGCTGGTATCTAGGGTCTCGATTTCTGTCGTAACCCCCACTATATCGATAGTCTCTACGGATACGTCCGTGTTGCTGATTTCTTCCTTCATTCCCTCGGCGGTTGTTTTCATGACGTCGGTTGTCGTCCGTCCTTCGGTCGAATCGCCGGTCCCAATGACTTCGCCGGTCATCATGTTGATTTCGAGTATACGGAGTGTTGTTCCATTCTCTCCTGTTATAACTGTAATTGTTATCACGTCGCCCAGAATCCTCTGTGGTTTGTGTTTGTTGTGGCGTCTGGCTCACTTTATCAACAGTCGTCAGATTCATATGTCTATCCTCGCGCCTATCAGCCTTCTGCTGACGGTGTGTAGGAAACTGTTCTGTGTTAGCGTCCAACCTTCGCAGTATCTGGTCACACTGCTGGAAAGTGGATGCCCCTGCAGCGATTAACACACGTTGTACATCCGCAGGGTACTGCCAAACAATTGTGTTCACCAAATCTTGTTCGGACAACGGAGGCTGAAGACAACGGAGCTTCGCGAGCTGTATTGCGAAGTAATTCGCATAACGAGTAGGTGTATTGGAACTGTACCTTCGAGTGTACATCTCAGCTCGGATGCTCTGCTGGATGTCGCTCGACCAATATGTTCTTAATAACGCTTCCTTAAAGTCTTGGTAGCCTGTGAATGAGTATCGGAATGCTCTGAACCAGGTACCGGCTTGTCCCTCAAGCAGTCGCTCTATAACTCTTAGTTCCCTCTCTGGAGTTACCATAGTATCACGTAAGTAGCTTTCGACATTTGCTAGGAATTCCATTGGAGTAACACCGCTCCCAGTTCCCGAGAAGCGAGCTGGTTGCTCCTCTCTTGAACGAATTATGGTGACATTTCCCTGCGTATTCGCGGGTCTGAAAGTATTTTGCATGTAACTCTGCGTAGGATTGTTAGTCTCATGACTAATTCGATTAGATGCTGGTTGAAACGGGTGAGCGTTAAAGTTCAAGGTCTGACCTTGCGCTAAATTAGTGAATTGTGACGGTTGCGATTCCATAGGCGCGCTGGGTTGGAAATGGGTAGGCATCATTCCTCCTGATTGAGATATAGGCGTTTCCTGAGATTCTCCCATCTGTGGGTGTACGTGTCTCTCTCTTGGAGTCGTCTCGAGTCTGTCCAGGCGTCTTTCTATTACTTCAAGACCTGGGATGGTTCTGGCTGCGACTTTGTTGCCTAAGTCGTTCAATTGCAGCTCGATCCTGTCAACCTTTCCCTTGAGGTTTGTGTCTACCTCGCGTATGGCCGTCCTAAGGTTATAACTGAGGTCTAACCTCTCGGTCACCGCGACTTCCTCAAATCTCTTTTGTAAGGAATCGATATCTCCTTCAACTCTGGACATATTTTCTTGGATTTCACCCACATCGTCTCTAACCTCGGCTACCTTAGCCTCGACTGTAGCTTCGTGTTCGTTGAGGTCACCTCTCAATAACATGAGGTCAATTTTGTGTTCCTCATGATGAACATCAACTGTCTCACGTAGACTGGCTACGGTTTCCGTCAATTCAGAAATGTTTCTCCTGTTGGTGTTAAGTTCCTCTTTAATCTCCATCATGCCATCAACGATAGTCTTCACGTTGTTATTAACGGCATTGGCAGCTCCTCTCATCAAGATTAAACCAACGTTCATGGTTGCCATGTCCTTCTTCACATTTCCGATAAATCCCTCGACGTGATCTAGTCGAGTCCCGAATTCTTCCCTGGTATGTTCCAGATCTGCTCTCATGTCTCTCTGGACTTTATTCAAGGTTGTCTGAATTTGAGCTGTGTGCTCCTCCAATCGGTTTTGCACCTCCTCCCTAGCTCTATTCATCTGGTCGGTTAAGCAATCTACGCGCTGGTTAGCCTCCTGATGGTGTCGTATGACATCAACCCTAACAGCTGCTAAACCTGTCGTCAGATCATTTCTCGCTTCGATCCTATATGTGTCCATGTCTGCCCTGACTTGAGTTAAATCAGCCCTAACATTATTTACAGAGTGAGTGTTAATCTCTAAGTCCTGTCTTACATTGTTTATAGACTGAGTGTTAATCTCTAAGTCCTGTCTTACATTGTTTATAGACTGAGTGTTAATCTCTAAGTCCTGTCTAACCTGGTCCACATGACCACTGACATTGTTGACTTCCTGTCTAACCTGGTCCACATGACCACTGACAGTATTTACAGCCTGAGTATTCTGACCTAAGTCAGCAGTAATCTGTTGAAGATTGGCATTCACACCTGCCATCATCTCTCCAAACACACGACGAATAGTTTCCTCATCCATAGATAAGAAATATATGAGAAAGTGAGGGATCAATTTCTACTGGAACTTACAGCTATGATTAGTTACTTGGTGGTATAAAGCTTGCTTCATTTATATAAATATCACGAGTACAGCTGGAGTATGCAAACTAAGTGCTTCTACATTTACAAAGACAACGGTGAGCAAAGCAAAGTATTACATTTACTTAGGATGAGGCATCATCAAAGAAAATCCTATCCTTCATTTATTCAACACTAAAGCCTCACCCCATGGACTTCTATCAAACATGAATGCCATGCGGTCAATTGATCTGCAGTACGACTTTCTAAGTTCGTCCCAGTCCTGTCAATTTACCATTAATCAACATTAGGATCCTCAAAAAAAATAACATGGTACTGAGGGTCACCACGTTAACGTCGGCACATGAGTTGGGCGCCATTTTATGAGACCCAAGTCCGCCCACAACGTTGTGCGCCATTTTATGAGACCGTTTAGTTGATGTCAACAACCACGATGACTCAACTAACGACACATAAATCGAATAAAAAAGAAGTACCGTGAGGATCAGGTGACCTTCCAAAAAGGCTAAAGCGGCACGAGAGTCCGTAGTCCACAGGGATCGTGGTACATGGTGACGATGGTCATAGACCGCCTAAGGAAAGGTTCACCTTAAAACTAGACTGAGAAAATAAACATCCAGACTCATGTAAAACACCGTGAAAATTTATTAAAATTCACAAGCCCCTAGCCTAGTTCGGAGGGTTATAATCGGCTAGTCCGCAAATTAATAAATAAACTAAGATAAAGAACAGGTCCCCTACCTGAGAAGTTACTGAAAACCCTCGCGAAAGATCTAACTCACAATGATAAAGCAACAACAGCAACGCTAGGAATATGGCACGACGCAAGTCCCTAGTTCAAGTTACAAGATCAAGCTAATATCTGAATTTACATTTAACAGGGAAGCAAAACAAATCTAGGTTAGGATGGTACCATTTCGACATTTAAATTTAACATTAATTCAACTAGCTAAGTCCTATCAATTAACAAAATTTACGGCGATGACGTCCGTAAAAGAAAACAATTACATCCAAAAGCTAAGTGTACAGCCATGAAAAACAAACAATTTAATTATGCTTAATAACTATGTGCTAACAGCACACAATAAAGTAACATGTAGGGTTTAATACACTTGACATCATAAATTAATAACGAAATAGACACAGTAGTTTTATTAAAAATTCCTGCCTACACCTTGGTTTACTCTTTGTAAACCATAGTCATCTAATGTGTATAGTTACGGTGACGAATGCGCAGTTGAGACCACGTCTGACATCGCATGGCCTGAGCTCCACAAGCTACGAACTCTAGGTTCGCACATGCTTCAGGTCGCTACAAAAATGTCAACTGTCCTAGTCATTTCCTCACAAGGAAATTATCTTCAACTGCACGGCTATGTCAACAGTTCCAGAATGCAAAGAACAAAGTTAGATAGAAAGAATCGTTAGTTAGGCTTGCTTTACAACAATTATGCATTTTATTATTAGAATGTCGGTTTATAGGTTTATCGTAGGTTTATGGCGAATAACATTGACAATAGCCTGGGCACGGAGTGTCTCCAACTGAGATCATTCTCCACCAAAAAGCCTCGACTCAACAGTCGGAATATAATCAACGAGTATAACAACTCGGACACACAATAACACGGGTTACCAGCGGCGCTAAGCTCGCGTTCAATAACTCTGGGATAGGCCTGTACAACAGTTACCTTCCAGTAACATCTGGTCAACGGGATCATCCCCGGACAAAGCATACAATAACATCCTGCTATAACAGGGTAGACTTCACCATCCTATAGAAAACCTTACATAACTGTACCTGTCATACGACAATACACGCAACAGAGCGTTAAACTAACAAAAACCGATCCATAAAACAAGTGATCAAATACAAGAGTGGAAACTGATTTCCATAAGCAAAATAGCAATGAAAGGAAAAGCGAATACAAATTGTACTCTGTCCTCGTCTATAGTAGTTTTGTCTCACAATGAAGCAGGCGTGCTCTAGGTCACTGGGTTACATAACCAGTTTATTCAAGGCCGGCGATTTAATCAATACAAAACCTGCACTTGGCCGGTTCATAAAAAACTTTACCATGTGTTACGGATCTCTACAGAGTCCGTGTATCAAACGCACGCTATAAATCTGAGTATAGTAATACAATTCCGTCTTTCTACCAAAGACGTCTAAATGAAATTAAACTTACAATAACTGAAGCTCTTTGCTTTAAAAATGCAACTCAGTAGTTGCTAGAACATCAAATAAAAACGTGTCTCACACGACACAAGAAAAATATGATAAATGTGGCACAGATTCACACACTAGATCTGCTTAATGATACGTTGGGAACCGCGTTCGATGCTAGGCAACGAAACATTCCTTCTAGTTGTTAGGTTCAAACATGACCAAGAATAGCTTCTGAGCTTATTCAAAATGAAATATAATGCATTTACAAACTGGTAGTTACTGTCGACTACCTAAATGATACGACCGTTCTAACGACAGTCAGGGGTGTAACAAAGGATGGCTGCGAAGAATGCAGTCAATTAATAACCAAGGCATCTGATTGCCATAACTACAGTCAGCAAAGACTTGAAAATTACCCCAAGTAGGGTTGAACAAAATAGCCTCAAAATGACTACGATCAGGTTCAGCAAAAAGGTAGGCATTGACGTTCCACGACGTTCACCAAGCTGCACCAGGGCTGACCAAAATGTCTGACCCCAAGGGTGTCTCACTCTAAACTGAAATAAATGACATCTAACTAATCTAGTTACATCCCTACCTAGAAAAAATGGCTGACACTGAGTGTGGTTGATTCACAAACTACATTAAAACTACTATACCACCAGAAACTAGAACAAAGAAGGGGTGTGACAAAAACTCACGAAATGGAGGAGCTCTCACTCAGCTTTCTATTCCACAACAAGGGTTGTACATAAACCTCTCTGGCTCTCTGGATCGGTATCCTCCTCATCAGGATTCCCATCTGGACTCCCCCAAAGACCAGGGTTCGATTTGTCCCTGTCGACATCTTCGTGGATATGCCTGGAAATGGCATTTTGGCTCCTTCCCTCTCGTTCATCGTTCTGGAAGTTCCACCATCATGCTGGTTCCTGTAGAAACGTCACCCCCCCATACTGGGATGGTATTAGCCCATGGTGACTGCTTCAACCATGGTGAATAAAAGTCCAATCACGTGGGTAGCGAAATAAGTTGCGTGATTATTCATCCTCTCACTTCCAAAATTATAATGTCCGTCGTGACTATTATAGGCTTCAATTATAAAATACGACACAGCCTTAATCTTGCAGATGTGGATTAGCATGTGAGCTAATACTATTTTATAATGCTGCACGTGCTAGTGACGCTACTTTTGTATCACGCAGCATCCGTGAATTATACGACGTTTCAAAGATAAAATTTCCACTTTGGCAATTTAAATATCTCATACAATTATAATCACACTTATTCAGGATAATTGTAACACTATTACCTGTATATTTCCACTAGGCATCTGCCCTCCACATACGCGTGGGTAATATGTGATGTCACAGCAATGTTGTGCAATACACTATACTTGCCAATAATTATTTCCCAAGCTTCTTATTTAATTCACTGGACTTCATCGACAGTGAATATTAGTATTTGCTTGCTCGATGGCACCTTATAATCACTTTTAACGCTAAACAGCGGATATTCTTCTACGTCTCGTAGGACAAATGTAATTCCACGCCTGCACAATGCGGATTCTCAAGACGCAGTGCTCCGGTACTGGGTGTCTCTAGAAAGTAGGTCGTCAAAACGAAAACGTTGAGCGACTACTTACGTTCCTTTTTGCGTATCTGCAAGGATATTACCTTACCTAAAGTAAAAATAAACATTCTCCAAAATGTTTTAATAATGCAGCATGACGAAATGGAATATTCTGAGTCTCGTAGGAAAGATAAAAATAATTAATAAGACCTCAGATAATAATTAGCAGTTTACACCAAAGTCAAAAGTGCGATTCACCGCTACTTCAAAGTATCGCGTGATCTCTCAGCTTCACGTGGCTTCCTGGGTGTGTTCAAAAGTACAACATCCCATCATAAATGCTCTGTCATAAAAAAAAATATCACATGAACCATAGCTCAGCGGGTTCAGTACATAACTTTTACCTGATGTACTTTATTTCAGCATTACCTTTGCGTTAGGATTCCCACATAGACCTACTTCCTTCGCGGAGAGGAGAGAGACGGGAAGGATTGAGGCGTGAAGTATATACCGTGATACATATGTGTCTTAGTGTAGTCAATCACATCATGGAAGATATATGGGTGATCATTTGTTTGAAGTAGTGCCTGGAATCAACACTATGTAACTTGGCTGTTTTTTTCTTTTGATGTTGGTGTGTGGTTTAAAGCAGTGTGTGATCACATGCTTATGCAGTCACATGTGCTCAAGTCCAACAGTGTGCAAGGTTTGGAGGAGAGTTTCGAATGTTTATGTATATTAATTCTAGTTGTTTATTTCAAAGGTTGCACTGCACTCTCCTAAAGCCACCGCTAGGATGACACCATACGTCGCTACTGGGTTAGACCACTGTCTAGACGAAAATTACTTTTGGCACTACAAGCAAGGAGATCTGGTGTTAGCCCAAAGAATATACCAATTACTGCTCAGTTCTAACCTCCGTGGACCTGACAGGAATGTGGAGCGTTGACGTTTATGATGATAGATGAGCCGGCTTACCAGTCCGGTCCTTGCGTAGTAACAGAACCAAATACATAGGTCGTTCACTACACCACAGTGGTTTGAGCGAAGATCCTATGTTAGCAGTATTGGAATAGACGGGAATACCAGGTAAAGCGGCGGGCTGTTGACAAGCTTCTCACGTCTCGCCTGCTCCTTCCCTGCGTCTGCTCTTCACCCCGCAAGTTCATAGAGCTTAGACCCGAGCAGTATGTATCCCAAAATGTTGGTTTTTAAATATGGAAATGATTTAGTAATTTATGTTACTCTTCCACTGTCTATAACCCTTTTTTAGATCACAACTTATATAGATATAATTCCAGTTCAGTCCGCCATTATATTCATGAATTATGCACAAATACAGTATTGCCAACCCCATGAATACGGTGTACAGCCGGTATTGTCCAGACTAATGGTTTTTGCCTAGACCAATAATTGCTAGGTAGCGCGGTCCGCCATATCCAACCCTGATTTTTGTCACGCACAGTGGGGGTACTCACAAATCAATAATCTTTATTCAGGCCAGCGGTTTTGCCAATTAGCGCTTTTTCACATAATTGCGTAAGTGTGTCTACAGTATTACGTGTATCGTGTGGTGTATTTTGTATCCCACATGTTGGCAACAGTAATGTGACATCAATGTGTGCGCCTGTGACGTCCATGTTGTACCTTAGAAACAGTTGAAGACACCTCATTCACCTGAGAAATATGGCTGACGTCGTTGAATGAGCAAGAAATAAAAGCATTTACGTAATTTAGCTCATATTTCCGGTGCAGTAGTGATAATTGACAGTAAATTCAATTGCTTAATGACTTCCGGAAATGTATGAAAACCATCAATAATTAACCAAGTAGAAGTGTAAAAGGCAGGATTTGGTCTCCTCCAGAATTAATCGCGATGTTGATTTGACCAAAGTAAACCAGGTAAAGAACGTGATATGCACTCTATCCAATAGTTCTTATCATTAATTTGGTCTGTGTTACTCCCCACCCTAAAACCCCCTATTTCCAGTGTTTCTCATTAGCTTGCTATGTTGGGCTTGTAGGCCAAGCTTTAGTGTAGTCCATGACATCACCAATGGCACTATTTTGTTTGCGAATCACAATCTATGCTATTCCCCTTTTGCCAATAATTCCTGAGAAACTAGAATAATTTACAATTCATCAGGAATTGACAACAATTAACTAATACACAACCCACAAATGACTGACAAGGCTATGGGGAGCGTTTGCTGAAGTTCTTGTACCTGTAATTACTTTGTGATATCAGCCAAGATGCCACAACCCAATCAGACACCTGTCATTGGGTTCAAGTATATATACACCACGATTCCCACGTGTCATGGGGAACTTTTTCAGTGTAGTCAATGACATCATGGATGACGTATGGACATTGATGTTCGTTTGTTTGATGTGCCTGGAATTGCCACTATGTAACTGGTTTCTATTTATTTTAAAATGTTTGTGCGAGGTTTAAAACAGTTCGTGGTCACATGCAGATGCAGTCCCATGTGTAAGTCTAAATGCATGCAAGGTTTGGACGTGAGTTGCGAATGTTTATAAATTACTTTTGGTTCTTCAATTTAATTGCAAGGTTGCAGTACAATCTTCTAAAACCATTGGTCGCTACTAGGTTAGACAACGATCTGGGCAAAACCATTGGCCGCTACTAGGTTAGACTACGCACTGGACGAGCCATTGGCTGCTACTAAGTTAGACCACTGTCTGGCTGCTAGTGTTACAAGCAGGGGCGTCTGGTGTGAATGTCCCAGGTTAGGTTTGATTTTGTATTGAGAGTAGTATGGATTATGATACATTACACTACGGAATTCTCTTAGATACAAAATGCAGCATCCATGACGTCATAGACAACGCTAGAGCTTTAAACGATGCATACATGTTAAATTCTATCTTTTAATAAGGCTTTACATACAAACCTAACCTGGGGCTTACGCCCCAGACACCCATGCTTGTATTACAAGCCGTAATTTTCATCCAGACAGTCATCTAATCTAGCAGCGGCCAATGGTTTTGTCCAGACAGTCGTCTAACCAAGTAGCGACCAATGGCTTTGTCTCACCATGGCTTTAGGAGAGAACAGTGCAACTTTTCATTTAATTTAAACAAAAAATAATTTATGAACATTTATAACTTACCACCACTCCTCGCACTTGAACACATGTGACTACATCGGCATGTAACGACGCACTTCATACTGCTGACCAATATGGTGGCAATTAAAGTCACACCATCAAACAAACGAACATCAACGTCCTCACGACATCCGTGACGTCATCGACTACACTAGAATTTTCCCCTAGACGCTTACGTATCGCGGTATATACTTGAACATTTGTATTTAAGTTTAAAGCCTTATTAACACACCGAATTTATCATGCATGCAACATTTAACCCTAAGTGTCAACCATTAAGTTATATCAAGGTGCCACAATTTTAATAAGGAATCATGACCGATATTACTCCCTGTCATTTTATACATGCCTATGACATAATTTGCACAGGCCCATACATAAGATAATTTTACAAAGAAACTTCTGCCATCTTAAATTTTTAGCAGGCCAATAACCTAAATATTAGGCCCCTTAATACCACAATCATAAAATTTATACCCCAAGTGCAGTATGGATAATGTATTGGCTTGACCAACCATGGTAAGTTATTTCATTTGAGGGGCTTGAACATCATGTTTATTTAGCCCCATGTGCTTGGGTGTGTGCAGAATTTGTCTGATAACCTGTGTTATTGTGGCGTCTATAGTAGCATGTGTATTTTGTAACCTAGGATCGGGACGGAGGCAACTGTGGCCTTAGGATAAGAACCATACAGGGTGGCCACTCAAATCG
Source organism: Meconema thalassinum (assembly GCA_946902985.2). NCBI lineage: Eukaryota > Metazoa > Arthropoda > Insecta > Orthoptera > Tettigoniidae > Meconema > Meconema thalassinum. The sequence continues at coordinate 907,005,216 of OX336389.2, forward strand.
GTCAATGATTTTCCAGGAGTAATTCTCATGTTTCCAGACTTAAAAATAAGCGCGAGTCCCGGGCGGGACGGTGGGGGGGGGGGGGGGGGGGGGGGGCTTTATCGGTTGCCTACTTCAAGACCAAAATAAAGCAGTTGTGTTTGGTTTAGTTATACAGATGTTGACAAAAATTAGTGGTGATACGCAAGCCTACACACAATGATTTAATTGTTGTTTTAAAAAACGCCTTTGTGACTCAAATATCCGGTTTAAAAAAAGAGAAAAGAATGCCGCCTGCAATTTTATTGCAGTGAAGTTGGCTATAATCAATATGTTTTACAAAAATATTATCGCATGTTCTACCACACAGAAACAGGCAGCCTGAGGAAATTTCTTTAGTTAACGATCAAGTGCTCACCCAAAACCGCAGCGGGAGTATGATTTAAGATAAAACACGGCGCGTAAATTTCCGGTTAAAAATAAGCAAATTGTATGTAAAATTATTTTAATTAAAAAAAAACTTGGCTTCTGCCAACAACCGCATTCTCTTATCTTTCAATTCTTTGGTTTCTTCGGCGACTCTCTTTTTCGTTCTTTCCATCTCATTCAATGCTAGGTTTTGCTTCTTTTCACTATCAAGGTATTCCACATACATATAAAACTAAATAAACAGTATCGAATGTAATATACATATAATATTTTATATATTTTTTTTTGGTACGCATATATACAATATATATGCGTATACAAATAATCTCACTGTTACAATACTGGCAGCTAGATACAAGCCAAGAGAGCAAGAAAAATAAACAGAAGCTTTGGTAAAATATCAAATATAAAAATCAATGAAGATTTTGTTTCTTCGTCATGTACTATTTTCAGAGGTTTGCGATTTGTTCGTCAATCAATGCCGCCTCTCGGTTGGCTTCCGCCAACAACCGCACTCTCTTATCTTTCAATTCATTGGTTTCTTCGGCAACTCTCTTTTTCGTTCTTTCCATCTCGTTCATGGCTAGGTGTTTCTTTTCACTATTCAGGTATTCCACATACTTAGCATGAGAATTTCGAACAGCATGTATCACACGCTTCGTTATCTCGAACTTTTGGATACCTCCGACAGAAGATATCTTATCGTAGATTCGGCGTTGGGCTACAAGGCTTTGCTCCGATTGGTTTTCAACCATGCATTCCTGATTAACGGAAAAGTTTCGTTCAAGAAAGGCGTTGCCGTGAGAAAACTTGCAAATCAATCGCACAAGGCTCTTGACTTCAATAAAATCTTCCTCTTCCGCGTCAAGGAGTTTCATCCAGTGATGATCCAATCGCGTCTGGCTTCTTCGAAACTACTTCATGGCGACGATCACATGACTGAGACGGATGAACCTCTTGAATTGACTGTCAACCCCCTCAGCCTTAGCATTTGAAAGCCACCGTCTACTGACCAGCTCTCCTAGGCACAGTGACAAGCGATTCAAACAAACGACAGGATCAGATGCTACCACCGAGGGATCCAAGCAAGCAACCGCTCGCGTGAATTTAAGTTTGAGAGGCGATTTCTCCAGAAGTTTCTTGACTATCACAAATAATCGCTGAGCGACAATTTTGGCGGAAATTAAGAACATCTTTGGTGGATAACTTTGATCGGCACTTGTTGATCTCGTCTTTCACGACATAACTCAGATGGATTTGCGTCGCAGTAAGCAAATTGTCTCCCTTCTTGATGTCTATTGACTGGATGTTATTTTGGTTCAGAACTTCCACCTTAACGAACATATCCATAAATATTCGCAGTAACTTCAGCAATTCCCCATAAAGGAACGGGGCAACGGAGAATCAGTCTGAAACTCACGAAGAAAAGGTTTTGTACGATCACAGATTGATGAAAAAAATGCAAGTTTTGCTGGCAGCAGATGATCAGCTAGATATGGCTTCAACTTCCTGTAGCATTTGCTTGAAGGGACAGTTATGTCAGTCTCCATCTTCTTCACATTAGGGCAGGTAACAAACTGACACCTCTCTTAGCAACAGGGCCATTTTCCAACCCTCTCAATGCACAGAGTTTAAGTGGATTTTCTAACGTATTCGTCTGTCCCCGTTTACCTGCACCTGTTGACGACGATGTTGCTGACTGATCCTTCAAAGCAGCGATGCATGATGCTAGCTTTGCTTGCCGCCCAGGAAAATTCTTTAAGAAGTAGTAAATGGCTCTGAGGAACTGCACTAGCTTCCAGTCAGATACGTCAAAACCTGTTTCGAATGCCCCATGTAGCACGTGCAGTCCACACGACTCCAAGTCTACTGGAATGGGTGGCTCCGGGGAAAATTCCATCAGTCGGGACAGCAGTTCCCTCAGGAATTTAAGGTTTAAGTTTGGCCCGTCCATGGAGACTTGCAACAGCTTCTTCAGCAAAGTATCACCCAAAGAGCTTTCAAACGCCGCGAGAAGATTAAGGCAGTCCCATGATCTAGAAAAACCGATGTCAAGTATCTTGTAATAACTTCAATGTTCTCCTTACTCCAATATCGGACCTGTAAATCCATTTGAATTCTTTGGACGACCTTTTTCAGACTTTCGTCAAAGCCTATGGTCACGTAGTCAGCGGAATCCTCCAGGTATTTTCGGAGCTCGTGGAAAAATATGGTCCTGCACCATGGTTGACAAAATATCCCATCTTCGTCTGTTGAAGTTGCATTTTGGAAGCTATTTCGCTGTCCGGAATTATGAGTGGAAACAGTGGGACGGAGTTCAATGCGCTGTGCTGCGATTCATGGCTGCACACAGCATTCAATGTCCAAATAATCACTGCTTTGGTGACCTGGTCCCTGTTTAACATTTTCTCCAATGCCGACTCCACGTCGTTCGCTCCCTTGGCGGAAACTGATGCATTAATGAGTGAGGACTTGAAATCTTGAACAGGAACAGGAGGGCTCACAGTGTTGCTGACATCGCGGTCGCCGGCGCACAGAAAAGAACAGGATTTAGTCGTATGTTTTGACAGACTGCCTTAGGCCTACATAATTGAGATTTTTTTGGTATCGCTTGTTTTCAAAAGGCGAGTCAGGTCGTGCATACACTACTTAACTACTTTATCGATACTGGCCGAAGTCGAGCTCGTAGATGCGTTGCTGCTTTGTTGAATCATGTGCTCCTCGAAGGGGTTACTCCTGGCGGCAATGTACGCTTCTTCGAGACGCTTGTGTTTGCTGCCCACGACCTGGGTCACCAACGCCTTCACCCCCCATTGTGCTTAGATTGAACGTCTTGAGCTGGCCGCCGGAAGAGCAAAGAAGGCACGATGCCATGATGTTATTTTTGGACACCACTCGCACCCAATGTGAGAATCATTCATCCGCCACCCAAGCGATATTAAAGTGACATATAAACACTTCCAACACAATGCATCCAAACGGTGCAGGCCGAAGCGACGAACTTGTCGCAACACGATTGTTTACAGCGATACCGTCACGTGAGGGCGCTACCGTTGCAGCAGTCACCCCGCGCGGATGCGGGGAGAGGGAAGGCGCGCATGGCAGCCGAGCAGGGTTTGCAGAGAGACCGCTAGATGGCTCTTGCTACCCCATCCGCGATATCATGATGTCAAGGACTAAGAGCGGACTGGGAACTTGAGCAGAGGATGGAAAGATTTTTATAATTATTTAACAGTAGCTATTTTCTAGGAATTTTTTAAATTTTTCTTCGTTTCCCAGGAGTTTCCCAGACCTAATAAAAATCCAGGAGTTTTCCAGGATTTCCAGGAGTAGTGGCCAGGATGACCATAGCGAGATTTGACTGTCAGTAGAAATGGGGAACACCACTTCCCTGATAGCTGAGGTGGGAATCAAACCCACCTCTTCTTAGTATTGCCTCAAACGGCTGAATGTAGAAAACGATTATTACTTGAGAGCACAAACCTGTTTGAACCCAAGAGCCTAGAGAGGAAAGGTGAAGGAAGGTAGTTAAGAGGGTCACTGCTGCTGTGCTCCTGGGAGAGACACTAACGTGCAACTCAGTTATAGGCTAGTTACAGAAGGAGCCAATGTGAACATTCCCATAGCATCTAGCGAACTGAACGTTCCTCCCCTCTCAATCAAGCTGAGGTGGGAATCAAACCCACATATGAAACTCAATGTGTGCGCATCTGCCATCAAGTAATAATAATCACGGTTAGCAGGGGCAACAAAGAATATTAGCCACTGTGCCACAAATCGGACAAACCGTGGTGACTGCATGGACTGGGGTGCATGGCCATGGGGCCAAACTTTCTACAGACTCAGAAGATGAGTGGGTTTGTACCCAGTCAGCTGTCGTTGAGATACTTCATTTCATTGCAACTCGTCCCTGATCCTGTTGAAATGGGAATAATAAGGGGTGGACATACATACATGAGCCTTAGTTTAAGTTGGTATGAAGTCTTAATTTATTCCCAAACATGAAATGTTTAGACTACTAACAATAATGCTATTAGCTTGACAAAATATACAAGCTTTAGAAAACCACTGATTGGTAATTTCTTCCATTTCGTCATGAAACATTAGAATAAAAATTGTGGAAACATTTGTTTGAAGAAAACTCTCCCTGCGGTCCCCCTTTTGCATGCTGCCCATGACTTCTTTTAATACTGTATAGGCTGATATTAATTTGAGGGGGGAAAAGAGGTATTAATGGCCAACTTTCCTCGAATGTGTGCATGAAGAGCAGCTATTCTGCTTCCACATTTAAGAAGTCTTTCTTCACATCCCTGATATAATAAGGGATCACTAACCAAGCATCCCGAGCCACTGTTTACATGCAGTAGGGTGACCAGTTTCTTTCTACTCCTCTTTTTACCACAGCATCCAGCAGGTTCCCATTTGGCTTCATGAGGCTTGGGGACCCTATATCAGACCATACCAAGACTCTTATAAATTCTTGGCTCAGTCAGGAATCAAACACGGGGGGTATGATATGGAAGTTAAATGTGAAATTTACAGTATCAATGCGCCTTAATCAATTTTCTCGAATAAGTACAGGGTCATCTATATATTGTGTCTCTGCAGCTAAGATGGGGATCCGCTTGGTTGATACAAACTGTATTGAGGTACCCTGAATAAACCAGTCATCGCTGCAGACTACTCCCTTCCTCCCGCACAAACGCTGATCCGGCAGGCAAGAAGCAATAGCTTATAGGTCCAACGGAACCCTGCCTCAGCTTACGAGCCCTATAGAAAGCTACAAAAATCTTTCTTTGGAAGTTCCAACTCCAATTGTGCACTCTCTTAGAGCACCAGCTGAAAGGTACCCACAGTAGAAACAAACTCAGTCTCACTCAAGTAAAACCAAAAACAAACCAGAAGTTTCTCCCCAGGGAGAAATAAATAAATGGGCAGGATATAATGAGCTCTGTTCCCCCTACTTCACTCGAAGACTAACAGTAGACCAAGGCCTAGCTACATGCACTCAAAGACACATTGTATAGGCCCATGATTATGCTTCAAAATAATCGTGTTACATCACGAAGGTAGCACGGTACCAATTTTGTAGTACGATGATCCAGTGCTAAATTATTCATGTGTAAACTGATACTCGTAAAACTTGTGTTGAAGTAAGCTAACATAACCAAAACTCAAAATTGCGAAAAAAGAAATTCTAATTTGTGGGCGAAATCAGGAACAAAATATCGATAGAGAGATGATTATCCAAATCACACCGAATAAGTTCCCAGCACCCATTTAGGCGTACAGCGGAAAGTTGTCCAGAACGGGAGTAGCCGAAAATGTACGGTATGGTACTTGAACTAGATATTTTTAGAAAACTAACCCTAATTCAGAGTTTGAAAAAAAAAAGAAAACTACCCGAATTCACTGCATTAATAACAATACACCTATGATTTAAATAATACTACTCCAAATCCAGTTATAATGTACTTACAACGTTTTACGCAGCAAACAGCTACCGGCTCTCGTCATTCAAGCTTACCTCCAAATGAACGACGCAACTGGTGGACTGTGGTGGACGAGACTAAAAGGGCGCATGCGCACTTGACGTTACAGACAGCTAACGCACAGGGCTGCGAGTAGCGTACAAACTTGACGTTACAGACAGCTAACGCACAGGGCTGCGAGTAGCGTAGAAAGCCGAAGTTATACGATTGACTTGGCGTCACCACATGGTAGCTTTACGATTGCTTACGAAGTGAGCTTATATATCCTCTCTGTTTCAAAATAAATCATGTCATTGTGCCAGAGCTTATCTATATTTACGACACTTTACTAAATGTAAAATACTGTAGTGTAATATTCAACATATCATATTCTCAGAATACATTATATTGAAGTAGCTCCATTTTCTGTATGTCGCCTTTCGGGCTGTTGGTCTCGGGGAACGGTTCCTGCTTCGTGTGCGTGAGGTGCCGGGTTCATTTCATGGAAATCGCCAACTTTTTAACTTTTGTTTTATCTCTTGAAAAGATTCAAAAAGTGTATAACAGAACCTTAGGAACGTTCGTTTTTTCGTGTGAGACTTGTACATATACCGGTAATTTTTTATTTTATTTTTTATTTAGTCGATTTACCCTCTAGGTTGGTGGTTCCCACGGACTCAGCGAGGGAACTCACCACTACCGCTTCTACGGGCAGTGTCCTGGAGCTTGGAACATCTGGTCAGGAGGGATACAACTGGGGAGATGTGATCAGCACGTCGCCCAGGCGGCCTCACCTGCAAAGCGAACAGGGGCCTCATGAGGGGAGGGTTTGGAAGGTTAGGATGGATAGGCAAGGAAGAGGGAAGGAGGCGGCCGTGGCCTCGCAGTAGGTACCATCCCGGCATTTGCCCGAAGACGAAGTGGGAAACCACGGAAAACCACTTCGAGGATGGCTGAGGTGAGAATCGAACCCCCTCTACTCATTTGGACTACCCGAGGCTGAGTAGACCCCGTTCCAGTCCTCATACCACTTTTCAAATTTCGTGGCAGAGCCGGGAATCGAACCCAGGACCTCCGGGGCGGCAGCTAACCATGCTGACCGCTACGCTACGAAGGCGACCTACATATACCGGTAATATAAATACATAGTTTGAGATCAAACGCTTCTTTTTTTTCTTCTTTTCGTCGGTTTACCCTCCAGGTTGGCTTTTCCCTCGGACTTAGGTTGTGGTTGGTTGGTTCCTCAGTTTAGGGGCTGTGACAACGCGGTCATGTAGCCCCGTGTACTTTGGGTGGGTGTAGAATCTGTCTGATAACCGGTGCCAATTGTGATGGCTGTATTTGAGTGTATTATTTGTTTTTAAATCAAGTAAGGACATAATGTCAGCATCTAATACAGCCATCACAATTGACACCGGTTATCAGACAGATTCTACACCCACCCAAAGTACACGGGGTTACATGACCGCGTTGTCACAGCCCCTAAACTGAGGAACCAACCAACCAACCTAAGTCCGAGGGAAAAGCCAACCTGGAGGGTAAACCGACGAAAAGAAGAAAAAAGAAGCGTTTGACCTCAAAATAAGTATTTATATTACCGGTATATGTACAAGTCTCGCACGAAAAAAGAACGTTCCTAAGGTTCTGTTATACACTTCTTGACTCTTTTCAAGAGATAAAACACAAGTAAAAAAAGCTAGGTATTTCCGGGATATGAACCCGGCACCTCTCGCACACGAAGCAGTAACCGCACCCCTAGACCAACAGACCGACGTATAAGATACAGAAAATGGAGATACTTCAATGTAATGTATTCTGTGAATATGATATGTTTAATATTTACATTTATTTTACATTTAGTAAAGTGTCGTAAATATAGATAAGGTCTGACACAATCACATGATTTATTTTAAAACAGAGAGGATATAAGCTTCTCACTTCGTAAGCAATCGTAAAGCTACCATGTGGTGACGCGAAGTCAATCGTATAACTTCGGCTTTCTACGCTACTCGCAGCCCTGTGCGTTAGCTGTCTGTAAAAACGTCAAGTCGCATGCGCTAACTCTCGCCTCTTCCTGCGGTGACACATTCCCTTCCCCAGTCGTCTCCTCTCCTCTTTTTCCTGCGGAGAAACATCCCCTTTCCTAAGGTTACGCGCTAGAAATTTAAGAAGGAAATAGTTTCATGTATGTCTATTGCTAATTAGCATTGCATTTCTACAAAATATTAGCTATTTAATAAACTTTCAGGTAAGATCGATATGACTTCTAATTTTATGATTTATTGTGCACCCTTCAATAAAACATGGTTTTCTCAAGATTCATCTACGAGGTCGTGTTCAGTCCTGACTGCGTTACGCAGCAAAGTTCGCTTAAAAACACATGCTCTAATGAATAGAAAGGTCCATGACAGAGGCTATACTAGAAATAAAATGAATAACAAGTAGAATAAAAGATATTTAATGACTGAAAATTATGTGCATAATAATAATAATAATAATAATAATAAATAAAAGAAATCCTCCCTGACTTGTACTCCCTAATAAAATAAATATAACACTGAGCGTTAGGAACTCGCTCGTCACAACAAGACAATGTGAATACAGCTTCACACAAATAATTAATCATAACATAAACTTTGAGCTGTAAGAACTCGCTCGTCAACATATGGATACAAGTCCATTTTTCCTGGTCAAGAAGTTATATAATGTGTGGTGTACTGCTCGTTAATAAGAAACTGAGTACTGATGCGAGTCGGTTTACAACTGAAACAGTCATGCTGCTCACGGAGTTGCATCTTTTAAATCACACTACGGCTATGGGACCCACCCTTAATTAATACACTATAATTACTACTGACACATGCAAGATTTAATACTAAAAAAAGATGAAGAATCTCCCTGAGATTCTAACTGGTGCCAGAGCACATAAATTAACAAAAAGAGCATGCCAGAAATAGGCCAAAACGCTCTCATCACAACTTGGGAACATAGCCTCGCGCACCCAAATTTGACACGGGTCATTGAACGCGTAAAATAAACACACAAAAATTAAAACAAAAGCAACAAAATAGAAGCCTAACGGCTGAAAAACTATGTTTACATTTATATAAAACGCCAGACAAACACGAGTTTTGGATGCTACCTTACAACTATGGACAGCACCCGTTTAATCAATCAATACTCATTATAACCAATCAGGTTTTGTGAATTTAAACAACGTCTTAAATTGAAGTACAGGATCCAGGCCTGTTACTAATGACAAGTCACGTTATCTGATTTGAGCGCGCCCCTCTTGTATGAGTCATCGCTGTCTCAATTATCTCTCTCAGTCGCTCAAGCCAGGTGAACGTTCCCCTCTGGAAACGCTAACATATCTCACTCATCCCCTGGATGGCAAGAAAACACAAATATATACCACAGGTCCAGCCTCGCGAGGTCATGAACTGGGCTGACGTGGAGCAAGACAGAATAATCACCATGATATATTCTCGCTAGCACATCATAAAATATCACACTACGCACCAAAAGCTTGGACTGACTCTCATACACATACCACTGGGTCGGCTCAAAACAGATCAACAATACTGCGTCCAAAGACACATAAAAAAATACACAACAAAAACTCGGGTGCAAAGTGCCATCCCGTTCAGCTGCTGGAAAGCAACTATCAAAATCATCCTGATCCGTCATACAATTTTACTCACAAATAATCTTTACCCTCCAAATTCTATTTTTAATCTCAAAATTAATTCAGTTCCATTTTTGTTATAAGGCATACCTCCGAATAATAATGCTTGACGGCGGTTTACGCAAGCGAACGCGAGCACGAGCTGCGCGCCACCCCGTATAGTTGAATACACAAATCACAATATTTACAAATTACACAACGCTCGGTAGTCCCATAACTTAACGTGTCAGTAAAACAAACTAATAATCTACATTACCAAGCAAGCAAACAAATATCTACAAAAATATGTCCCATAATACCATAGCTGATTTAATAAATAAATAAATTCATTTGTACTCAATCCTTTTAAAACAGCGTCAAGGAAACATCTGCAGCCATCTCCTTTAAGATGTTTATCTCGTCATCGACATCTTCTGGCAAATGTCCTGCTGGTTCCAAGATCTGGTCTCGTTCCTAGACGTCATCTCGTGCTGAATTAAATAAAGTTTTGTCAGATACACACACGATATAATTCCTACTACATTCACCTATCTAGTACTAAATTCCTTGACAGTCTATTTGGTGAATTATTTCGATGAACTGGTCCTACTGGTAGTGCTGGGACTACAAATGAATCACTGAATTTACACTTATAACTTGACGAAACTGTTCCATGTTCAAATAAAAATCAACGTCACGTCCTCAGACGCACGGATTAAAGAGTGTGACAGTTACGTCCTCAGACGCACAAAAATAAGTGTGAACGTTACGTCCTCAGACGCACAAAAATAAGTGTGAACGTTACGTCCTCAGACGCACAAAAATAAGTGTGAACGTTACGTCCTCAGACGCACAAAAATAAGTGTGAACGTTACGTCCTCAGACGCACAAAAATAAGTGTGACCATTACGTCCTCAGACGCACAAAAATAAGTGTGAACGTTACGTCCTCAGACGCACAAAAATAAGTGTTGTCTCGAAGCATTTTGGATCCTTATAAATGAAACTGAATAGGGTAGGTGTGGAAGGGGATTTATGACAAAAATATTCCATAATAATTATCAGACTAGCATGCGATCGGTATCATTGTGTTCGTAGCAGTGTGGAGGTTACGATTATGCTGTAGTTGGCTCGAATCGATCGTGGAATTAATCCGTAGATAACTCCCGCGTTAAATTACCAGGGTGCGTTACCAAGCCGAGTTGCCGCTAAAACAAGGCGTCTTGATATTATTGGCCCAGATTCTTGTATGTCTTTGCGTGCTTTTACATATATTTCTGCAGTAGGGAGTGGTTAACATGATGATTGACCAATTGCCTCGTAGCATTCGATTTTCTTCTTGGCGCCAACCATCATAGCAACAGGCCATAATGTGTGTGCCCAAGCCCGCTCCGCGCTAAAAAATGCACCTGTCCTATGTGTCAAGAATATTTATGCTGCTTCCTAAAATACCACAGGAGCTTAAACCATTGTGTCCTCTCGGCCACTGATTTCTCAATATTTCCCAACGCCGTCTGGCTCTCATATCTGCTGTCTGTAGAAATGTATCACAAGATGATGAATAATTATTAGAATCCTTTATACAGCCTGTGGATAAAGGGTTCACAATCCTCCTGCATGGAAAAAATCGAACATAGCATATAGTCGATTTTTTTAAAAAGACATAACATCTGTAATCCATTTCTGCCAATCCTAGAGAAATCTCCCTCTCATCAGTCTCGTCTAGCTGCCACTGTCGTTGGAGTGTCGACACGCACTTGTGTTTATTTCCAGCTCCCTCATTCATTCAGACATTCCCAAGCTTGCCTGCTTGTCTGATCGCCTAAGGCTAGTACCTCCCCTTTCCAGTGTCCTTATCTCTCTCGCTCGATCGCTCGCTGCGTTATGATCGTCAGAGCTCATTAGTATTTGACCACGGCAGGCTACTCCCAACTTCCTCGTTCAACTGACGTACTCACTGACCCAGGTATAGTTGGATGTGCAAAAGTACTTCCATATATTTAATTTGCAGCATTATTTCTGCGTTCCCAAGGTTCGCTAGAAAAATACAATTTTAAATTCGCCGCATTGTAGACAGACATTGTACCTGTACTCAATTCTTTCACTCTGTATGCGTTGTTACCAAGATTACGAACAATACAGAAGGGTCCGATAAATTTTGGACAGAACTTGTTAAATACCTTCTTCTCTGGATCAGATGTCGCTGGCTTCCGTACTAATACAAGCTCGTTGACTAATAGTTCTCTGTGATACCTCTCATTTCTGACACGACGTAATCTGCGATCCCCCTGGTTTCTCATATGGACTCTCGTTCTCTCAATTCTCAACTCATGACCAACCATGGGATCTTGTGGGCAATTGATGATGTTGCTCCACGATCTTACTGGATATTCATTCATGTGCAAGACCATGGGAATCTGGCCTGTCGACTCATGTCTAGTTGTATTCATACAGGTCTCTACGTCTTTGATCCTGTCTACCCACTTGTGATGTTCATTGGGAATGAAGATCCTTAAGTATTTAGTAACACATTTTATTGCGCGTTCGATAGGATTAGCTTGAGGGTGGCGAATGCTACTAAACATGTGTTTTACATCCAAGTCCTCCATACCTTTCTTGAATTCGGCGCTCGTAAAATAGCTTCCATGGTCCGACAATATAAACTCTGGTTTTCCAAGGATTTGAATAACTCTATTTCGAATACGACTGAGTACTTGCTTCGATGTAGTTTTCTGAATGGGGCACAATACGACAAACTTAGAAAACACATCAATACACACTAGCAAGTGACGGCAACCTCGCCTACCTTTCGGAATCGGACCGAAACAGTCCAGGGCCACAAGCTCGCAGGGTTTCTGTGGTAGCAATGGTCTCGGATACTGCCTCATTAAGTAATTATTCGGCTTCGTCCTCTTACAAGGATCGCAAGTCTTTATTACGTCACCAATGGTATTCCTCATTCGCGGCCATGTAAACGTTTCTCCTATGGGCGCCTGTGCCTTGTCTAATCCCACGTGACCGAAGCTTTCAAGTATGTGCCAAGTAAGTCCTCTTTGTAATGATGCAGGTACCATGATACGTAATTTGGTGTGTTCTTCATCTATCCATTTATGCAGTAAATTGTTGAGGTAGACATATCTTTCTTCTCTGGCCTTTGCTTCTCTGTAGGCTGGGGTTCCTGCTGGTAATTCCTTCTTAAAGTACTGGATCATTTGTTACCTCCATGGTTCTGCTTCCTGCTCTCGTCGTATCTCCCGTATTTCCTCCAAGAATGCATGGTCCTTTGCTGTTAATTCAAAATGCTGTACTATCGCTGTTTCTTCGGTATCAGGCTCGGGGTTCCTGCTTAATACATCCGGAATTACATTCATTTTTCCTGGGCAGTGTTCAATTTCTATGTTATATTGTTGTATGTAGATGGACCAACGTGTCACACGCTCGCTAGCCATAGATGTCTTGAACAAAAACGTTAGTGCCTTGTGGTCTGTTCTAATAACAATGGGGTAACCATATACAATTCGTTTCCATTGTTGTAAAGCATGAAGTATTGCCAACAATTCCGTGACCGTATAGTTGCGCTCGTGTTTACGCAATCTGCGGCTCACAAATGCTAAATAATCACGATGTTGAAGATTATCTGGATCTTCTTGGTATAACATCGCTCCTATACCAACCATGGAAGCATCCGCTTGGATAATAAATTTCCGTTGAAAGTCTGGATAACCTAGTTTGATACAATTTTCCAGTAATAATTTAGTCTCTTGAAATGATTTTTCACACTCAGCGTTCCAAAGCCATTTGTAGTTCTTCTTCAGCATCTCCTGCATAGGTGCTACGGTTTCAGTATATCCCGGGAAGTTTTCCTTAAAGAAGCCCGTCACGCCAAGGAAAGCTCTGATATGTTTCACTCTCGTTGGTGTAGGGAAATTCTCTATTGCGTCTATCTTCGCAGGGTTTGGTCTCACTCCCTCCTGGTCAATGATGTGCCCCAAGTATAAAATCTCCTTCTTGAAAAAATGGGATTTCTTCAAGTTAACTTTAAAGTTTGCAGTTCTAAGGTTGTCCAAAAGCTTATCCAAATTTTCCATACGTGTCTCGATGTTATCTGAAGCCAAGAGTATATCGTCAATAAATCATACCGTCATTTCCTTCACTTCTTCAGTCAGGTTCCGATCCAAGGCTCGAATTAATGCGCATCCAGCTGTTTTAACGTCGAAGGGCATGCGGACGAAGCAATATGTCTGATTATCGAACAAGAAGCCAGTAAGAAGCTGTGACCTCTCAACCAGTTCGATATGGTGAAACGAACTCGTCAGATCTACAGATGAATAGATACTCTTGTTCTTAAATCCTTTTAAGTCGTCTCTGATGATTGGCGCTCTGTCATACTCGGGAAAAATAAGGCGCATGTTTAGATTTCTGGCGTCTAGACAAAGTATAATGGATCCATTTGGTTTTGTAACTGCCAAAATCGCATTTAAATAAGGTGTAGGAGTCTTCTTAATCACTCCAGCTTGCAACATATCATCAATAATCCTTTTGACCTGCTCCCGGTGTTTTTCTGGTATAGGGTACAATTTGCTTCGAAATGGGGACCAATCCTCAACCTGCATAGAATACTGACAGTTTATTATCTTCCCTGGAACTGTGTCAAACACTGCCTTGTGTCTTCTTAAGATCTCCTCAAATTTCTCCCTATGTTCAACCCCTAGTTGGATGTCACTGAGCCGCTCCTGTAATAGTTCTTCAAACTGAGTATCGCTGTCTTCTCCTTCTGCTAGTAAAGCCCATATCTCCTGAGAGTCACTCTCTTCATTTAATTCCTTAACAGCCACATCTATAAGGTCACCTTCCGCCTTTCGTATCTCCTCTTCTGTCTCCTCTGCTATTGCCTCCAATGCCCATGAACTCACGTCTTCCCCTGTAGTGATTTCATCCATGTGTAAGCCCACATCCTTCAGTTTATCAAACTCCTTAAAACTGCCTGTATTATTGTGCAAATCTATGACTGCCTGGTAGTCACAAATGAAATTTGCACCCAGAATAATGTTAAAATTCATTTTAGCCATTATGATGAAAGTCTGTCCAAATATATGGTCTAATATATCCAATTCTATAAATGCCTGACGTTTGCAAGTGACGGTGCGTTCGGGAATAACGCCCCTCACCTTGAGTTGCGGTACTGGAATCTCAGGAATATTCTGACTCCGTCCAAACTCTCGAACCAAAGCCTCCGATACAAGACTGATTTGCGACCCCGTGTCAGCTAAGCATCTCACGTTAATTCAACCAATCTTGGCATAAATAATAGGTAGTTGTTTGATATCATCGTTCCGTGGTTTTACAATCTCCTCCAGGCAATCTTCCGGGAAAGCTATTCACTCTTGTATGTGTGCCACGACCCATCCTTCTTCACGATCCGGCTGTTGCTCTCTCAGGGTGAGTCCTTTTGCAATTATTGGGATTTTTTTACAACCCCCGCGACTACCATCATCCTTCTGTCGCATATTTCCCTGACGTTCTTCCTGCTTCAATAAACTCTCGGCCCACTCAATGTGAGTGTCTGGATTTGACCTCCTATTAATTGCATGTTCCCAATGTTTTTGTTCGTCCCCTCCATTAGCGTGTAATTCTTCCAGGTAGCGCTGCGATTCGGCGTGACTGTCATTCCTTTCATTTCTATAATTTTGATATCTGGTATCTCCTTTCACGCCACTGTCGATTCTCATTATTGTTATTTTCGTAACGTCTGTAGGGTCCCTCATTTCTCCTATTATTTCTCCATTGTTGGTATCCTCGCTGCTGATATCTATTGTTGCCCTGGTTCTGCCTATCATTATTATTTTCATGACGCTGGTGTGACCTATTTTCGTCACCCTCCTGACCTCGTCTCGGTGTTGTTGACCCACTTGTATTTGTGGCCTGCGACCTGGTGTGTACTTGAGTGGGTTTAACCACCTCCGTTGTGTTTACAAGTTCCAGCTGTCGTCCCCCTCTTTGCTGCAAGTGAGATGTTGTCTCGTCAATCTGACGTAAGATCTGTTCGGCTCGAACCGCTGTGTCCACGTTTGCTGCTACTAACACCTGCTGAACATTGACTGGCAACTGCCGTGAAATCGTCATAACCAGGTCCGATTCTTCTAAAGGGTGATCAAGATCCCGGAATTTCAACAATTTTAGCGAAAAGAAATCTGAGTATTTCGTCTGCTGAGTCGACTGATATTTTCTCGAATAAAGTTCCAATCTAAGGCTTTGTTGTAGAGAAGTCGACCAATACTTTCTAAGGAACGCGTTCTTGAACTCGTCCATCCCTCCGAAAGTATACTTGAAGCTCAAGAACCACGTAAGTACATTTCCCGAAAGAAATCGTTCCATCAGTCTTAAACGACGCGCGGGCGGTATGTTATTATCATCAAAGTAGTCATCCATCTCTTTAAGATACGCCTTCTGTGTGACACCAGAATTTTCTGTGAATTTATTAGGTTTAAATTCATTTGATCGAATTACTTTTACTACTTGAGGGTGCTGATAGCCATGTTGAGGAGTAGAGGTTCCACCAACGTAGTTGTGAAATCCCTCCGTGTTCGTCGTTAACGGGCTGCCTGTCAGTCCGTGGACACTCGCCGCGCTAATTGCCCCCTGGCTTGTTGAGTCAACTTCCTTATCTTTAGCGTGCTCTGTCTGAAATAACGTGTTCTGTCCTAGTGAACGCAACTCTGC
This sequence comes from Meconema thalassinum, assembly GCA_946902985.2. Lineage (NCBI taxonomy): Eukaryota > Metazoa > Arthropoda > Insecta > Orthoptera > Tettigoniidae > Meconema > Meconema thalassinum. Next base: position 907,021,481 of record OX336389.2, read on the forward strand.
TTTTATGATTCTGTCCGACTGTTCTTTCAATTTACTCTTGATTTCTTCCTCAAGTGCTTTAATGCGCGTATGATTATATCCTACGGTCTTTATGTTTGTTAACCGTTCTTCTTTAGAGTCGCTGCTCATCTTACGCCAATCCTTTCTGATGCTATCTTTAATTGCTCCCAGTTTTTCTTCCATCTGCTGTTTCGTGTCCTCCTGATTCGATTCTATCTTCTCAAGCCTGTCTTCTAGACGTAGATTATTTTCATCTATCGTACTCTTTAAATTATCCTGGTCCGATTCTATGTTTCGCCATCGCTCTGCTGATTGTATTTCTAATTTATCCATGTCCTTTATCAGGCCCGTAATACTTTCATTTACTGCTGACAATTGTCCCTGGATAAACATAGAATCCTCCTCCATTTTATCAAATCGCTTTTCAAGACCATCCTGTGCCGTTTTAACCTCACTGTTATTTACCGTGCATGCTAATTCTATCTGAGCTAGTTTTGCTAATACAGTTTCGTCCAAATCATTTAATTTACGGTTGAAGGTGTCCTCTAATTTTTGTATTTGACCTAGCTGTTTGTCGTTATTCTTACTTACATCAAGCGCGAATTGAACCATCTGCTGTGTAGTATACTCTTTCATCTCCGCAGATAATGTGGCTAACTGACTCGTATTTCTACTCTCTTGCGCTTCTAATTGTTTGTTTATATTTTCATTTACTTGCGCTTGTAATGAATTACCCTGTTCAATTAATTTAATTTCTAATGACTCATTCTGTTCAGATATTTTAGTGTTTAATTTTTCAATCTGTTCGGCTAATTGTGTTTTTATAGTGTCATTCATTTGAGTCTGGAATGACTCATTCTGTTCAGATAATTGTGTTTTAAACTCGCCTGACTGTTCGTTTAATTGTTTAGTTATGGTGTCATTCATTTGAGTCTGGAATGACTCATTCTGTTCAGATAATTGTGCATTCTGTTCAGATAATTTAATGTCTATTTTTTCACTTTGTTCCTTTAATAGTTTCTGGGTTCATGCCGTGGCACTTTCAATGATCGCCTGGATCTCCGCTACTGTTGCCATTATCACACACAAAAATATATATCACTGAGAAAACAGGATGATGGCATGCAAATGTCTCCCTGACACACATATATATAATTCTTGACATACATTTACTTCATTTGACCACTTTCAGTTCATTTAAACTTATTCCCTTTACTCCCGCAAATCAATCATCACTGAATGGTTCTAACATTACTTAATAAATGTTTAGCCCCGCACATATTCAGTCATAAAGTTACTACCCAGATCTGATGTTAACACTGACTAATTAACAAAGTATTAATTGTCATTTTAAGGCAACCAGCCTCCTAACATATTCATGAGTTCACTTTCTAAACAAATCTAATTTTATATTTAATCAATGGGCGCCCGATTTCAAGTACATTACTTTACTAATTACATCAATAAACAAAACGTGAATCGTATTTTAACTTGCAAACTCGTGATTCTAATGTATATTCCATTTTCTTGGCGGTATTCCTCTTCGCCGTATTTACGTTAACAAAATATCACTTCCGGTGATTTCAAACAGTCAAAAACAGCGAAATACCACATGTAGGGTAACAGCTTGTTTATGATCCGCTAGAAAAGCCCAAAACAGCGAAACGCTCCACGTAGGGTAACGCCAGCTTGTCTATGCACCCTTCAATAAAACATGGTTTTCTCAAGATTCATCTACGGGGTCGTGTTCAGTCCTGACTGCGTTACGCAGCAAAGTTCGCTTAAAAACACATGCTCTAATGAATAGAAAGGTCCATGACAGAGGCTATACTAGAAATAAAATGAATAACAAGTAGAATAAAAGATATTTAATGACTGAAAATTATGTGCATTATAATAATAATAATAATAATAATAATAATAAATAAAAGAATTTCTATTGATTGCCTCGCTTTTGCAGATGATCTTGCAATTTTCTCCGACTCTTTAGACATGGCCACAAAACAAATTAGCCAGCTGCAGGTACAGGCAACAAAAGTTGGTCTTCAGATCTCTTTGGAGAAAACACACTTCATAACTAACATCAAGCCAGCACCAAGGGAGCTAAAAGTAAACCAGGGGAAAATCAAACGGACAGATAAGTTTAAATATCTTGGCGAGTGGATAGAACCCAACGTATGTGAGAAAGAAACCTTCACTTCGCGCATGAACAAAATGGAAATGGCGTACCAACTCACCAAGGACGTTTACAACAAAAAGTCAATATCCCTGAACGCAAAACTTAGGCATTATTGCACTGTCATACGACCAGAGGCTCTGTACGCAGCGGAATGCCTCACCATGAACAAGAAAGGCCTGGTAGAAAAATTGGAGATCAAGGAAAGAAAGATCTTGAGGAAAATTCTTGGCCCGATTAAAGACAACGGTGAATATAGACGACGGCATAACTATGAGCTGTATATTCATGTCCAGAAGATCTCTGATGTAATGAGGAAAAGGAGGATTGCATTTTATGGCCACTTGCTTAGAATGAAACCCACACGATTGACGAACCGGATCTTTAACTATTTTAAAAATAAGAAGACCAAGCCAGCCTGGTTCGAAGAGGTAGAAAGTGACCTGCAAGAGATGGAAATTACCTGTGAGGATATTCAAGAACGCAATCCCCTCAGGAAGAAACTACACGACCACCAGGGTTTTCAAGAAAAACCGAAGTTGAAGACGGGAAAGATGTGGACGGAAGAAAGAAAAGAGCAACACCGGCAACGTATGAAGGAACACTGGGCAAACATCAAAGCCCAGAGAAGCCAGTTGAAATAACGTGGTCCTTAGTTGGCCGATACGATTAAAGAAGAAGAAGAATAAATAAAAGAAATCCTCCCTGACTTTTACTCCCTAATAAAATAAATATAACACTGAGCGGTAGGAACTCGCTCGTCACAACAAGACAATGTGAATACAGCTTCACACAAATAATTAATCATAACATAAACTTTGAGCTGTAAGAACTCGCTCGTCAACATATGGATACAAGTCCATTTTTCCTGGTCAAGAAGTTATATAATGTGTGGTGTACTGCTCGTTAATAAGAAACTGAGTACTGATGCGAGTCCGTTTACAACTGAAACAGTCATGTTGCTCACGGAGTTGCATCTTTTAAATCACACTACGGCTATGCGACCCACCCTTAATTAATACACTATAATTACTACTGACACATGCAAGATTTAATACTAAAAAAGATGAAGAATCACCCTGAGATTCTAACTGGTGCCAGAGCACATAAATGAACAAAAAGAGCATGCCAGAAATAGGCCAAAACGCTCTCATCACAACTTGGGAACATAGCCTCGCGCACCCAAATTTGATACGGGTCATTGAACGCGTAAAATAAACACACAAAAATTAAAACAAAAGTAACAAAATAGAAGCCTAACGGCTGAAAAACTATGTTTACATTTATATAAAACGCCAGACAAACAGGAGTTTCGGAAGCTACCTTACAACTATGGACAGCACCCATTTAATCAATCAATACTCATTATAACCGATCAGGTTTTGTGAATTTAAACAACGTCTTAAATTGAAGTACAGGATCCAGGCCTGTTACTAATGACAAGTCACGTTATCTGATTTGAGCACGCCCCTCTTGTATGAGTCATCGCTGTCTCAATTATCTCTCTCAGTCGCTCAAGCCAGGTGCACGTTCCCCTCTGGAAACGCTAACATATCTCACTCATCCCCTGGATGGCAAGAAAACACAAATATATACCACAGGTCCAGCCTCGCGAGGTCATGAACTGGGCTGACGTGGAGCAAGACAGAATAATCACCATGATATATTCTCGTTAGCACATCATAAAAAATCACACTACGCACCAAAAGCTTGGACTGACTCTCATACACATACCACTGGGTCGGCTCAAAACAGATCAACAATACTGCGTCCTAAGACACATAAAAAATACACAACAAAAACTCGGGTGCAAAGTGCCATCCCGTTCAGCTGCTGGAAAGCAACTATCAAAATCATCCTAATCCGTCATAAAATTTTACTCACAAATAATCTTTACCCTCCAAATTCTATTTTAATCTCAAAATTAATTCAGTTCCATTTTTGTTATAAGGCATACCTCCGAATAATAATGCTTGACCGCGATTTACGCAAGCGAACGCGAGCACGAGCTGCGCGCCACCCCGTATAGTTGAATACACAAATCACAATATTTACAAATTACACAACGCTCGGCTAGTCCCATAACTTAACGTGTCAGTAAAACAAACTAATAATCTACATTACCAAGCAAGCAAACAAATATCTACAAAAATATGTACCATAATACCATAGCTGATTTAATAAATAAATAAATTCATTTGTACTCAATCCTTTTAAAACAGCGTCAAGGAAACATCTGCAGCCATCTCCTTTAAGATGTTTATCTCGTCATCGACATCTTCTGGCAAATGTACTGCTGGTCCAAGATCCGGTCTCGTTCCTAGACGTCATCTCGTGCTGAATTAAATAAAATTTTGTCAGATACACACACGATATAATTCCTACTACATTCACCTATCAAGTACTAAATTCCTTGACAGTCTATTTGGTGAATTATTTCGATGAACTGGTCCTACTGGTAGTGCTGGGACTACAAATAAATCACTGAAGTTACACTTATAACTTGACGAAACTGTTCCATGTTCAAATAAAAATCAACGTCACGTCCTCAGACGCACGAATTAAGGAGTGTGAACGTTACGTCCTCAGACGCACAAAAATAAGTGTGAACGTTACGTCCTCAGACGCACAAAAATAAGTGTGAACGTTACGTCCTCAGACGCACAAAAATAAGTGTGAACGTTACGTCCTCAGACGCACAAAAATAAGTGTGAACGTTACGTTCTCAGACGCACAAAAATAAGTGTTGTCTCGAAGCATTTTGGATCCTTATAAATGAAACTGAATAGGGTAGGTGTGGAAGGGGATTTATGACAAAAATATTCCATAATAATTATCAGACTAGCATGCGATCGGTATCATTGAGTTCGTAGCAGTGTGGAGGTTACGATTATGCTGTAGTTGGCTCGAATCGATCGTGGAATTAATCCGTAGATAACTCCCGCATTAAATTACCAGGGTGCGTTACCAAGTCGAGTTGCCGCTAAAACAAGGCGTCTTGATATTATTGGCCCAGACTCTTGTATGTCTTTGCGCGCTTTTACATATATTTCTGCAGTAGGGAGTGGTTAACATGATGATTGACCAATTGCCTCGTAGCATTCGATTTTCTTCTTGGCGCCAACCATCATAGCAACAGGCCATAATGTGCGTGCCCAAGCCCTCTCCGCGCTAAAAGTTGCACCTGTCCTATGTGTCAAGAATATTTATGCTGCTTCCTAAAATACCACAGGAGCTTAAACCATTGTGTCCTCTCGGCCACTGATTTCTCAATATTTCCCAACGCCGTCTGGCTCTCATATCTGCTGTCTGTAGAAATGTATCAAAAGATGATGAATAATTATTAGAATCCTTTATACAGCCTGTGGATAAAGGGTTCAATTGTAAGTGTATGAAATACAGGTACTTCAGAATAATAATGCTGTAGTAAGTTTACTGTTAGGGCGTGCGCATTTACTTATATTTTCCCTCGTGTTCCAAGTCAGTCGTTAGTTGGTATGGCAAGTGAGAGCTTAGTAGTTGATTGCTTTTAGGGAGAAGTGACAATCGTGAACCTAATACTGTAACTGTTTGGACGCGTAAATATATTTTCCCTCGTGTTCTAAGTCATTCATTAGATGGCATGACATTTTCTATATGGAGGGGAGTGATACATTACTTGTGCGTCATAATCAAAGAAGATATGACATAATACCCCGAGTTTATCAGAAAATCGATGGACAGAGCATAGGGCAGGCATAGGGTCAGTTTTTCATGAAATGATAACGCTATAACTGAGCGCTGTCGGGATCCCTCATACGTTTGATGAGAGGAACATGCCGTAATAAAAATTGAAAACCCAGCCCGGTATGGCAATCCTTCAATATTCTTCTTGTAATCATTCATCAGTTATCAGTAGGCTAAATTTATTTATTTCTCCATGGTAATATGTCAATATACATACTGTATGGGAGTCATCAAATCATAAAATACAAAATTACAGGGATACCGGTACAGGTAAATACAATAATCAATATACAAAAACAAACACTCATATCTCTTTGCACATTGTCTCGAATTCCTCTACTGAGTAGGCCTTCATTGCCTTGTCTATGAGCCATTTTTAGCCTATTTTCATTTTCTGAAAGAATAGACATATGAGATCACCTTTTGTCCGTGTGTATGTGTGTGCGATGAGTGTGTTTGGGTTGTGTCGCCTAATAATTCTAAATGGCAGGAGCGAATTTAATGAAACTCGGTAAGGACATAATACTATTACGGCCGACCCCGACCGTGCCCTTCAAATGTTATTACGTCTCACCAATGCAACATGGCGGTTGTGCGAATTATTTCACCGGCATTCCATATATAGATCTCCGAAACTATTACTGATATCACCCTGAAATTTGTACGGTGATAAAGGGTAAGTTACTACTAGGAGTTCAGCTATGAGACTTCCAAAAACCTGAAAAATGCAAAACGAACATGGCGGACAAGCGAAGGTTAAACATTTTAATAGACTTTTCTCACTATTTAACCATCCGAGCGCAGTGAAATCTGGTATTACCCTTTCACGAATTGATTGCCGACGGTCGAAATGGGAACTATTCTTTATTTACTTGTCACACGTCAGCCTGCTCCGTTGACAGGTACAGTTGCGCGAGTAGGATATGACTCAGATCCTGTACCCTGATCTTCGTTTAAAACTGTCCGTGGTGACGAGCTCCTGAGACGCTTATCTGACGCAATGATGCTTTACTTATGTGCGGACCTCATTCTGTCATCACTGTCTCCTCCGCTGTACCGCGCGGGGCTCCAGCTACAATAATCCACAAACACTGGCACAGCCATACTCAGCGGCAATCAAATGTTAAATGGGTAATACAGTAAGTGTTTATACACATTGTAATGCAATGGCATCTAATTTAGTTCAATTATTGTTCACATAACCTCAATATGGCAGCTGTGCGCGATTTTAAAATTAAGTTATTATTTCTTGTGTATTAATGTTGCGATCAAAGTGAATGTTTGAATAATGAACCTACGCAAAAATCGTCATGTTAGTACATAACTCTATGGCCTACATAATTATATAAAAATCCATCATGGCGACCGTTTGTTGTTTGAGTGTTCAGTCTATTGAATGGCTTGATAAAGCTCTCCATGACTCCCTGTCCTGAACTAATCGTTTCATTTCTACATAGCTACCACACCCTACATCCGAGGCATATTCTAACCTTGTTCTACCCCTACAGTTCTTGTCCTCGACCCTTCCTTCCATAACTAAGCTTGCTATTCCTGGGGGTCTTAGTATGTGTCCTACCAATCTATATCTTCTCTTCATTAGCGATCGCCAGAAACATCTCTCCTCTCCCACTCGCCTTAATACCTCTTCGTTTATAACCCTATCTACCCATCTGATCTTCAACGTTCTCCTGTAACACCACATTTCAAACGCATCAATTCGCCTCTTTTCTGCTGCACCAATAGTCCAAGATTCACTTCCATATAGTGCCACGCTCCGAACAAAGGCTTTCAAAAATGACTTCCCAATACCTAAATCTATTTGCGATGTGAACAGATTCCTTTTTTGTGGAAATGCTTTCCTTGCCTGAGCCAACCTACTATTTATATCCTCTTTGCTTCGTCCATCAGTGGTTATTTTGCTCCCTAAGTAACAGAAGAATTTTATTCCAATCGTTTTCAAAATGTCAAACAATTTAGTCCAATCAACGTTATCAAAAGCCTTTTCTAAGTCTACAAATGCCATGAACGTTCTCTTATCTTTCCTTATTCTACGTTCCAAAATCAGCTTAAGACTTAGTACAGCTTCCCTTGTTCCAACATTTCTCCTGAAACCAAACCTTTCTTCACCCAACCCCGTTTCTATCTGGATTTCCAACCTCTTGTAAATTATTCTAGATAGGATCCTTGAAGCATGACTAATCAAGCTGATTGTACGGTAATCTTCACATCTGCCAGCTCCCACTTTCTTCGGTATAGGGATGATAATAACATTCTTCTTGAAATCAGAGGGTAGGCCTACCTCACCTGTCACATAAATCCTACACACCAAGTGAAAAAACCTGATCAGACCTTCATCTCCTATGCAGCGTAACAACTCAATCGGTATATCATCTATGCCTGGTGCTTTGTTCCTGCTTAAGTCTTCCAATGCTCTGTCAAATTCGGATCTCAATATTAAATCTCCTTTTGCATCCTCATCAATTTCCTCCTCCCTTTCCATTACATGATTCTCAATCTCCTTTCCCTTATACAAACACTCTATGTAAGCTTTCCATCTCTCAACCTTTTCTTCCCTATCTGTTAGAGGCTTTCCTTTTGTGTCCTTAATATTACAGCACTTTGTCTTCTTTTCCCCAAAAGTATTCTTAACCCTTCGTTAAGCTGTGTCTACCTTTCCTAATTTGAGGCAATTTTCTATTCCTGCACATTTCTCTTTCAACCATTCTTCGTTCGCTTCCTTGCACTTCTTGTTAACCTTATTTCTCAGGCGTCTGTATGCTCCTTTCCCCTTTTCATCTCTTACATTCTTGTGTTTCCGCCTTTCATCCATCAATTCTAGTATATCCTGAGTGATCCACGGTTTTATACCTATTCTTTCTTTCCTACCAATGTTTTCTTCTGCGGATTTTGTTATTTCATTCTTCAAAAGTGCACATTCATGTGCAATTGAAGTTTTTAAGGGATTTTCATTAGTCCTTCCTTTATACTCATCTTGAATCTTTCGTTTACATCCTTCTCTTTCAGTCTGTCTATTGCCCATCTTTTTGGCTTTTGACTTTTCTTCAGTTTCTTCAACATTAATCCACATTTCATAACAACCAGATTGTGGTCAGAGTTCATGTCAGCACCGGGATATGTTTTACAATCCAAAATCTAGTTTCGAAACCTCTGCTTGACCATAATGAAGTCGATTCGATAACGCCCTGTATCTCCTGGTCTCATCCATGTGTATATTATTCTATTGTGGTTATTTAATAAGGTGTTAGCTGTGACTAACTCATGCTCGGTGCAGAATTCCATCAGCCTGCTTCCTCGATCATTCCTTTCACCTAATCCGAAATCTCCTACTATCTTCCCTTCTCCTCCTTTTCCTACCACAGCATTCCAATCTCCCATTACTATAACATTTTCATCATCCTTGATATACCTCAGAATTTCATCTATTTCTTCGTAGACCTTTTCAACATCGTCATCTTCAGCTTGACTGGTAGGCATATGGACTTGTACCACTGTGGTGCACGTAGATTTGTATTGATTTTTGCTCTAATAAAAAGTTCACTACATTGCTCATATTATTTAATCCGCTGTCCAAGTTTCCTACTCAATATGAGACCAACCCCTGCTTGGCCATTGTTTGATTTAGTGCTAATGACCCCATAGTCTCCTGACCAAAAGTCCTGTTCTTCCTGCCAGCGCAATTCACTAATACCAACCAAATCCAACCTTAACCTATCAATTTCCCTTTCTAAGTTTTCTAACCTTGCACTTCCTAACAGACTTCTAACATTCCACGCTCCGATCCGTAGAATGTCAGATTTCCTCTTTGTCACTTCTGTGATGTTTACCCTCTCTCGAGTAGCCCCCACCCGGAGATCCAAACGGGGGACTAGTTTACCTCCGGGTAGAAATTTTACAAGGGAGGAGGCCATCATCATATGTAATTATGCATAGAGAGGTGCATATCCTCGGGAATAGCATTACCGGTACGGCTGTAGTTTCCCGTTGCTTTCAGCCGTGCAGCAGAACGCAGTATAGCCATTAGTTGGCTTATATTATCAATATCTTAACCGTGTGTAAGACAAGTAAAGAATTGATTTATTCTGAAAGGCTTCTATTCCCTTTCAGAATAAATAATAGAGCAATACTACTAAAAATAAATACTAATCTTCTACTAACAATTAAATACCAAAATTCTACTTACGAAAAAATACTTAAGTTCCACCAACGACAAAATACTACCACTGAAACAGCCTGTCACTAGGCACACTCACATACACCCTCACACATTACAGTCTAATGAAACAATGAAATATATCTAATAAGCAATGCAACTGCCACCAGACACATTCACACATCACAGTCTTATGGAACAATGAACTATATCTAATTAACAAACTAACTACATACTTACAACTAAAACGAACTACATACTTACATTCTAGAAGAGGAAATGGAAAACAGAAATAAGAGCAAGGGATAACAAAAGACAGGGGGAAAGGAAATGCCCTCAGCCCTCATAGAATGAGAATTAAGAGACTTGGAAGAAAAGAGAGCCAGGAAAGGTAAAGAGAAGAGGGGCCGCCCCAAATGCAATGGAAGAAGGAGAAAGACCGGACCCAGCTCAGGAAACCCTCGGGGTCGCCAACTCCTGAACTCACCAGACGTGAGCCCTGACCAATCGAAATATTTAGACGGTTCTCAATATCTACGAATCTATTACGGTAATCAAACTGACATTTTGTATGTTGATAGAGGCAATTAAAATAAGTAGGATATATGAAAATAGGCTGTATAGTTCTTCACGGAACTACTTGTGGAAATGGTTTTGACATTTCTTAGAGTTAGGAGCTCAATTCTTCATAGCTTGTTTGACCAGATTTTGGTACTTGGGGCTAAAAATGAAAGAACCTAAGATCGAAAAACAGTACACTGAATTATTTAAATCAATCTTGCACTATGCTCAAACTTCGTGAATTAATGCCAGTAGCATCGCCAGAAAAAAATCACCTTTGGGGCTCATAGGGTGGCAGAGGAAAAGGGACGCAAAGTTTCAGTGATTTTACAAATTAAGTCTACTATTAATAGCTAACGGTATTTTAATATTTTTAAACAAATCCTTATAAAAATGCTCTTCGGTCGGTCAACACGCACGTATAGGAAAGCAATTTGAAAAATTTAGCTTGGCGATTTGCCTGGCTGGTGATGTACATTTCTTCGGTGTTGACTTTTACCGCTATATACAAGGCTGGGAAATGCAAGCAGTTTAGCGCTAAAAGTAGTGTTCTATGAAGTTTTCCTATTGACCGCTAGGATCGCATTGTATCACCCTATACTCCGCACGCTTGCAGAATGGGATTGACATTTGACCGGAAATTCCACGCCAGTCATCACCCCATGGGCGCCCGCTGGAATTTTTCCAGTAGACGGCGGGAGGGGGGAGGGAAGTAATATTTTTCATTTCATTACCTACCTGTCAACTAGGTGAGGATGAGACGTACCCGCCCGCAATTTTCGTTTCATTTCTTACTTGCTTCGTGATAGACATTATTTGGCTGGTTTGAAACCGTTGGATACATTATCTTTATGGCATGAATGTTCATTTCTTAACGGGTAAAGAGTAGTTGTATCACCCTGTATCGACAAAAATAAAAATCAAGCGGTTCATTAAATGGGTAAGGTTAATCCTGAACGCCGATTTTCTAAATAACTGGAGATATTTTCAAATACTCCCAAATTACTAACTTAAATAAAACTGAGGAATTTTCCCTACATCCTAATCAGTTAACTATCAGTAACTTTAATTTATGAAATAAATTGTTGTGACAATCGATATATTCTCCGGATTCCAGGGGGGAGGGCACCTCCCCTCATTCCCCCCCCCCTCCCTTGGGACGCCCATGTCAAGCGGTAGACCGAGTTTAGAATATGTTAAACAGATTGCCTCGTATGTAAGATGTGGTAGCTATATAGAGATGAAATTATTAACTTAGGACAGGGAGGCCTGGAGAATTGCATCAAACCAGTCAAAAGATTGAAGACTCAAACACAACAACAAATACATGTGAAATCATCACCATAGTAACCGACAGTCGTGGCTACGCTGGCCAAAGGGCGGCGTTAGGTCATGGGGCCAAGCTCTCTGCTGACTCGGTAGACGCGTGGGTTCGAACCCCACCGTCGGCTGTCCTTGAAATGGTTTTCCGTGGTTTCCCATTTTCAACACCAGGCAAATGCTGGGACAGTACCTTCTGACAGGCCACGGCCACTTCCTTCCACATCCTTGCCCAGTTTCATTCATCTTCATCCATTCCCTCTCTCATCCCGACGCGCAAGTCGCCCACGGGCGTCGAATAGAAAGACCTGCACTCGGCCTCTCAGGAGGCTACACGAGAAAAAAAATCACCTTAGTACTCTTAAGATCTGACAGATTAAAATATTGAAATATTATTTGATGGGGGCAGAGGACTTCTATGTTCCGCTTCTTTCAATAATAATAACCTCAATCAGTATCTTACAATGGGGATACTAGACAGATGTTTATCAGGGACGTTACTAGAATCTAAGAAATACGTATGCGGACATTGTATATCGTGTGACTTAGGCCTTTGGCGAAACTCTTCATGTATGGTAACTTATTCGAGGTCTAGGGATACAAATTAAATCTTTTGTTTGAGGGCCCGTGCCAAGGATTTGGAAATTTTTGTTCTGAGGTAAGATCGAGTGCAGATGATACCTCACTGAAGGCCACGGCTACCTCCTTTCGAATCCAGGTACCAGTTACAAGTAGGCTATGCCCACTAGTACACGGGACAGATGACCAGAATGTTGGAAGCTCCTAAAAATACAAAATACAAAAGAGATTCGTTTAAACCAATCTCGCTACAATTTGGAAGCTCTGTCTGTCCGTTAGGTAATCAGCCCAGAGGCTGGTTGTATCCGCAAAGTGTAAGCCTACTGATGTACTGCTCGGGTCCAAGCTCCGTGAACATGAGAGGAATGTGGATCGCCGACTATGAGGAGTGATGGTGACGAGTGATGAGGGTTCCCGGTCTGTGCATAGTAACAGAACCAAATACATTGGTCGATGACTCACTCTCTCATTCGCAACACCACAGTGGTTAGAGTAACGGCCCTATACAGGGTGTAACAAAAAGGTACGGCACAAAATGCACGACGCATTCCTCACACGCAGACGAAGAAATTTTGTTATATGAACATGGGTCCGGAAACGCTTCGCTTCCATGTTATACCTCATTGTCTCCAACTCATAAATCATGAAAAACACACAAAAACAGAACATACCTGCATACCACATGCAGCTCTTTGTCACAGGAGATGTTCAATGTGCCCTCCGTGCGCATTGATACATGCATCAACCCACCGTCGTAGTGAATCTTGGATGCTCTGATGCATCCCTGGAGTATTGCGTATGGTTTCACAGCCTTCCATAATACGGGCACGCAGAATCTGAACATCTGGTACAGGGGTTCGATACACAAGAGCTTTCAAATGTCCCCACAAATAAAAGTCCAGTGGGTTTAGGTCCGGAGAGCGTGGGGGTCAGGCGTTGGAGATAATGGGGTATAACATGAAAACGAAGCGTTTCCGGACCCATGTTCATATAACATAATATCTTCGTCTACGTGCGAGGAATGCGTCCTGCATTTTGTTCCTTACCTTTTTGTTACACCCTGTATTAGCAGTATTGGAATAGGCATGAATTCCAGATAACACAGCGGGCTGTTGACAGGCCCTTCTCTCCCCGCCTGCCACTTCAACTCACCCCGCAAGTTGACTGAACTTGGACCCGAGCAGTAGGTCATATGGGTAGAACCCCACAAAAACCCAAGTGAGGAGTGAGATGGTTTGCCATTACGAAATTGAAACAAACTGTCGTACATTGAAGACCGAGGAGCGTGTAACGTTGTGAATTAAAAATTAATAAATTCATTCATTAGAAATGTTGCTAATAATGTGATTAAATAGAATTTGTAGGTTATTTTACTTTCACCCAAAATTATGAAAAAAGAGTTTTCAATAGTTAAGATGTCATTTGTATATCTCTCCTCAATTCAAATTAAACACAATAAGTTGGCAGATTCAGAATCCTGATAATACCCAAAACATCCATCTTAGCACCAGAATTCTGAATCCGTACGGATTCTTAACGAAATCAGTTTACCTTTGTTTATGAGTTGTTATTTGTTTTTGTTGTTGATTCTTTAGGAGCTTTACGACATCGTGGCCATGTATCCCAGTGTACTTGGCTGTGTGTGGAATTTGTCGGATAACCTGTGTTATTGTGATGGCTGTATTAGTGTGCGTATTTATAATTCAGAAAAGGATTGGGAGGAAGGGATCGTGGCCTTAAGTTAGGAACCATCCTGGCATTTGCCTGGAGTAGAAGTGGGGAATTACGGAAAACCACTTCCAGGATGGCTGAGGTGGGAATTGAACCGGCCTCTTCTCAGTTTTGTCTCACGAGGCTGAGTGTACCCCGTTCCAGCCCTCAGAGCAGAATTAAATTTCTTGCCAGAGCCGTGAATGCTAGCCACTACGCAACGAGGCCATTGTTAATGAAGGAGTTGAGTAGTAGTCCGCGGTGTCCAACGGTGACATAATACATTTCTGAGACAACTTTTGGGTCTGATGATCAAGGAGGCTTTCAGCTAGCGGGTCATGTTGTGTAGCCTACATTGAGTGTCTTACAATAATCCAGTGTCGGGTGTTGAGTTGACACTGTATCGAACTACGGTAGGTAGTTAGGCCTACTGTAATAGTTGTTTAATATTTTACATCACCTAGAAAATCCACTTTAAACCTAGAACTTACAAAATATGCTTAAACAACACAATTTCTTATGTTCGCACTTGCTAATTTACTGGACATAGAATACATTGGGTCAGCAACCAAGCCACTAACCATCATGAAAGACGATCGCTAACAAGCGCAAAACACGAATTGAACGTTTCTGAGCCGAGAAAAAGAAGAAAATCTTAGCAATAGAATCAATCAACGAGTCGATCTGGATTTGTTCGAGACTAGGCGAACAGAAAACCCATAGCTGTTGTTGGTAATCAATTGATTAGCTGGAACAACGAGCCGAGCCTAAGAGGGAAGCGGCAGAAAAATAGGATGTTGTCAGCAGACGCTTCTCGCCCTTTTACAGAGAGAAATGGAAAGTTGATCTACTATTGCCATGGTTTCGTCTGACCATTTGTTAATCTGTTTGCCAGAGTGAAGATAGGAATTTGGAAATAGACCTGTCTCGAAAAGGGCTGGTTTTCGGGTCTTAAAATGTGGGTTCGGGGTCCCTCTGGAACTTTACAAGTATTGTTACACGTACGAAGCCGTGAGGCGTAAAATGTGCTATGGCCAGTCTTTGTATGCCTTCTATTTGGCCTATATTAACCCATGCAGGAGAGCCAAATGGCCGAACAGACGTGAATATTCTAAGAACATTTCTTAGTGAGCACCTACGAACTCAAGAGTTATCAACATGGAAAATTTCAGTTTCATAGCCCTTGGGGTTACAAAGATACAAAGCTTAATGAGTCAGTACCTCATTTTTGGATTATATATAATAAGATAAGATTACATTACTTACCTTAAATAAAATATAAATCCATTCGTAGACCATACACACGAAATAAATAATACTATAAGAACACAGGCACAATCCAGGCGGCCGTTCATAGTAAACGCAATACACGCGAATGAAATGTACGCGCATATAAACTACAATATTCCTTTGTAATATTACTCAAGTGTATAATATAATGCGAAAGCACACCAGCACTGAGATATGTAGGATGATGTTAACCTTCCGGTGGGTGCAACTGATCTGACAGGTACACGAGTTAATTTTTTATCTCATATTCGTCATTCGCTGGGGCGAAGCTACTTCCACCTTTCAGTAGTTACCTCTTTCCACATGACATTCAAGTGCATATTGGCCAGTTTGTCAATGAACCTCCTACAAATTTGCTGTTGTTGCAAAAGTGATCTGCCAGTCAGATTGTGCATTACGTAATACAGTATGTAGAGAACGAATGAGTGTATTCCCTATTGTAGCAAAACTGTTCTTCAGCAAATATTGTAACGTTTTAAAATTCAGATTTCTTAGGTGTGTCAGACAGGCTTAATGTGCTCTCTGCCGCTATATTTTACGTTGCTTCCGACTGAAGGTTACCACAACATTAATTAGAATACTGTATGTTAAATGACCAGTGGGTGCACTGGAAAGACTTAACCTCAAAAAACGGGGAAGAAGAATTCAACACAACACAACGATGAAACAACGTTCACACAAGGAAGAAGAACTCATACTTGGTACACTAAACGTTAGAACCTTAAGAACCCAAGATAAAGAAATAGAACTCGAAAACGCACTCGAAAACGTAAGGTACGATATATTAGGCCTCAGTGAGGTGAGGCAATACGGCGAAGACATAATAGAGAAAACAAATGGGGATGTCTTTAGCTTCATAGGGGAAACAAAAGGACAAAAAGGGGTAGGTTTTTTGATAAAAAAGACATTTAAAACACAATATAAAAGAAACAAAAGGAATCTCAGAAAGAATCATAGTATTATCCCTAAAATTAAATGACAACACATTCATAATAATTCAAGTCTATGCTCCCACAGAAGCAAGTACGGAAGAAGAAATTGAAGACTTCTATATGCTCCTCGAAGACACACTAGCCGAGTACGAAGCACACACAACATTCATAATTGGAGACTTCAACAGCAAGGTACGAAGAAAGGAATACGAAGAAGAAGAACCTATGGGCCTTCACGGATACGGAACAAGGAACGAAAGAGGAGAAAGACTAATACAGTTTGCACTGGGACAAAGACTTAAAATTGTGAACACATTTTACAAGAAAAACCCAGAAAGCAAATGGACATGGAAATCTCCGAATGGGAAAATCAAAAACGAAATAGACTTCATCCTAACCAATAGACTAACAGAGGTGAAAAACATACAAGTGATAAATGGTCTGAAGTTTGACACAGATCACAGAATGGTACGATTGAAAGTGAGAATAAAGAAGAAAAGGAGACACTACTTCAACAACAAAACTACACATCCAGGATGCATAGACAGGGCGGAATATGTAAAAGCACTACAACAAAACCTACGAGACTTCAACCAACAAACGGAGCAGCACGACCAACAACACTATACAGAGCTCGTAAATTGCATATTCCGCGCAGCCAAACAATCGTCAATACCTGGAAACAGTATGAAAAATAGAATAAAACTTAAGGATAACACCAAATGTTTGATCGAAGAAAGAGAACGCCTAAAATCACAAGCCATAGAAAACGAACACAAAAAGCTGGAATATGCGGAAGTCAATAAACAATCAAAAAGGGAAATCCGAAGAGACATCAGAGAACACAACACTAAAGTGGTCAAAGAAATCATGGATACCACAAAATCAATAAAGAAGATTAGAAAAGAATTAACTCCAGGCAAACATTGGATGCTGGGAGTAAAAGAAAACAACGAAAAAAGACAAGCCTCAAGAGAAGAGATAATGATGCAAGCGACAGAGTTCTATAGGACACTATACTCAAGTAACTCTCAAAGATCCAACTTGCATCAGGACCAGAATACATCAGAAGAAAACCTAGAGGAAGAAACACCTCCAATACTACCCAGTGAAGTAAGAGCAGCCATTCGACAAACGAAAACCGAAAAATGCCCAGGTGTAGATGGAATTTACAATGAATTTCTAAAATGGGGTGAAGAAGACCTAATCCCAGTCATCACAACATTATTTAATTCCATACTCACATCAGAAGACATACCAATGCAGTAGAAACAAAGCATTATCATACTTCTACACAAAAAGGGAGCCAAGGACGACATAAACAACTACAGACCGATCAACCTAATTGTAAACCTCTACAAGCTATTTATGAAGATCCTAACCAATAGAATGACAAAGGCACTGGACGAACAGCAACCGATAGAGCAAGCAGGATTCAGAAAGAGTTTCAGTACATCAGACCACTTGCAAACAATAAATCAACTCATGGAGAAAGTTCAGGAATTTAATCTAGAGGTGTATATCGCATTTGTGGATTACAACAAAGCATTTGACTCCGTAGAACAGGAAAGCGTCTTAGAAGCACTGGAAAAACAAGGCATCCCAAACAAATTCGTTAGACTCCTTGGCAAACTCTACGACGGTAACCAAGCCAGAATAAAGACAGAATGAGAAGGATGTAACATCATGATAGAAAGGGGAGTAAAACAGGGAGACCCCCTCTCACCAAAATTATTCACCTGTTTGCTGGAAAATCAGTTTAGAAAACTAGACTGGGAAGAAAAATATGGCATCAGAATCGATGGGACAAGACTAACCCATTTACGGTTCGCAGACGACATTGTTTTGGTGGCTGAATCAGCGAAAGAGCTGGAACAAATGATAAAAGAATTAGACAAAACAAGTAAAGAAGTGGGCCTTACAATGAACCCGAAGAAAACGAAGTTGATGACCAATGCGTTAGAAGCCCCAATTAATGTGAACGGAGAAACACTGGAATATGTTGAAGAATATGTATATCTCGGTCAGAACATGTCATTTTCAAGTCGTTCAGAGAAAGAGGTCAAACGAAGAATAGGACAAGCATGGAAGAGCTTTTGGTCCCTAAAGTTTATACTGGCTGACAAGACCCAAAAACACACTTTAAAGGCTGAAGTTCTGGAAAAATGCGTTATACCGGTGTTACTATATGGTTGCCAAACTTGGGCATTAACATCGAAACAAAGACAAATGATCCTGAGATGTCAACGGAAAATGGAAAGGAAGATACTTCATGTCTCATTGAGAGATAGAATACGGAACGAAGATTTAAGAAGGAGAACCGGCATGAAAGACGCTATGACATCAGCAGACCAGCTCAAATGGAGATGGGGTGGACATGTAGCGAGATTAGATCCTAACCGATGGTCGTACAAAATGACCATGTGGGACCCAAGAACAGGAAGACGAAACGTTGGGAGACAAAGAATCAGATGGGCAGACTGGTTCGTAAAATGGGGAGGAAAACAATGGACAAGAACAGCGAAGATGAGGCAGGAGTGGAAAGACCTAGGGAGACTCGCATGCAGTGACCAATAAAACAATGCATCAACTAGAAAGACACCGTTCAGTGGGCATGCAGCAAAGCGGTACATATCTCTGGTGTGCAATAAAGGCTTCTCACAGAGCGGTGACCTCAAGAAGCACACTGTTGTTCATACTGGAGTGAAGTAATACACTTGTAGCACATGTGAGAAGTCATTTGCATGGCGGACAGAACTAATGGAACATTGTCTCGCGCTCTAATTTGAGGAAACATCATCGTGTTCACTAGGGAAAATAACCTTACTGCATCACAAGGAATTCAAAAGGTTCAACTATCTTGCGAAACACTTGTTAATTCGTTCCGGGACCACATGTGCACAACATAGTGAATGATTTGTGGGATGTTAAAGAACGTATATAGGTATTGTAACATTTTTAATAAGTCGTTTAAACGTGGTGATGACTATTGTGGTTCAATAAAAACAAACACGATAAGAATAAATAATATACACTGTGGTGTGACCTTACCTGCGATAGTATAATATAATAAGTTGTTGTTGAGCGCCAGATTCCTATTTAAGACAGTGAATCGAAATTTATTGATTTAACCTCGGCTATCAGCAGTAGAGTCGAGACCACTTACCCGGGCCGTAGTGAGACAAAGTCATCTAACCAATCCAGTATTTAATCAAGGAGCATGATTGCCTTAAAGTACTAACTACAATGAAAGAAATAGGCATTGCGTTGAAGAGAATGAATTTATTAAATGCCAAAACAAAATATTAATAAAACAGAATAGTGATAGTCACACAATTGAATTTAAAATTACTCAATGCGGCAATGAATTTTAAATGGAAATAAACATTAATGAATTGAATCTATCTTGAAGTTACATATTACAGAGACGTCGGATATTTAATTGTTTGCTCACCCTTTTGAAGTATCATCATAAAAAAATGTGGAAGATGATCTCGATGTTGCGTTTCATATTTCTAAAAAATGTTGTAGTATGTTATTTGATACAGCATACTACGTTCCATTGTGTTGCCATCTCTAGATTAATTGTAGTATTCAACTATAAGCCATGGTCAGCTTATATGTATATTGTCAACATTGTGGTGATTATGTCGAGACATGATGCATGGTAAAGCTATGAATGATATTTCACAAAGCAGTCGGTGGACCTCTGTCGCTGCTCTGCCACTAATGAGTGGTCGTTCACTAATGACTCTGTAGATGCGAGTGTGCGGTTATATCTTCCTTGTCACGTGGTAGTAAGCAGCCCCCACTTCATAGTCAAATCACCCCTTCTACCTGGGGCTTGTCCATTCATTGACGCGTACCTTGGCTCCAGTAGTGACGTATTGATTGCACCATACGTGAAATATAATGTTCCATTGCTTCTCGAAGGAACTAGATTGTGCGCACGTGATGGTTACTCATATTGGGTTTCTTAGCATCTCGAAAATGACGCAGTTTGCCGTGGTGAAATTATTACTACGTCGTTCAGTTTGTGACGCATTGGGTTGATCCTTATTGGCAATCTTGTTGCAATATATATATTACTTCGTCTCTTTACAAATAATTGTTAATACAAATATTTCTGACTATAATAATAAAAACCGCTTACAATTATCTGATATAAAAATCATCTCATGGATGTACTAATTAATAATAATAATAACATGATAAATGAATAACCCTTTAAATATAATAGGTATGGGATCGAATCGTTACAATCGCCCCTAAGATAAATAATTTAAATGACATTTCACATTATTTCTCTTACCTCATCCAACATAAAAAAAAACTATAAATTTAAATATTATAACCCCCAAAAAGACAACATACAATATACTCTTCATCTATACACAAAAATATACAAGAAAGATATTCTTCACAAAAATTCACATTTTAACTTTCATTTATCTCATTCTTCCAAATGTTCATAATGTTCATTCTTCTTTATATTTATGCTGTAAAGAAATATACATAAATGCCCTTCACTTTTAATTTTGACATATATGTCAACGCTGCACTTGTCTTGGTGATCGTATGCTTGACATACAATTTTGTCTTCATATCTAGTGAACGTAGTTTTCATCAGTCTGGTGTAGAATTACATTGTTGTATTTCCAGCTGATTAACACATTAAAACTATCACAGCACACGATATGCAAACAACACAATATTCCTTTCGTCTCTAAAAAGGGATTACTCAAATGCAGTAAAATTTCAATAATTGAAGAAAAAAAATAACTTAGCAAGATATGTAAGGCAATTCCAATTTCAGTGCATATGTCATACATGTAAATATTTCCCCAAATACATAATGACATCGAAATACCTCAAAGCAGATATTAAACATTTCACATAAATATCCAAGTTACTACTCACCTGCCTTCGTGGCTTAATTCTTTCTTAGGCCACGGCCGCCTCCTTTCAAATTAATACTTCCTAAGTCTCCACGACTTCTTAACTTTTCATAAAACCATAATTCCTCTTCACTACTTCTCGAAAACAATAACTTGAATTTTCAAAATCACCAATAAACATAAAATCTGACTTCTTGTTCACTTTATAAAATTTAACTTAGCGTTAAGATATCTTTACTGTATCGTCATTCCTTACTTACCATAACAAAATGATTAAGACTTGGACAAAATGCTACTCAATAAACCTGAATTACGTATATCACTAAACTATTTCACAAAAACACATGACAAACTCCTCGGAATAAATATTTCGTTCCACAAAATATTAATGCTCTTATACTTTGAACTTAGTCTATTCATGATTTGACTTTTTGCTGAATACCTAAAAAAAATATAGTTTTCTCTCAAAACTCTTAATTAAGTCCAACAGACATCACTTCCTACTTGTTCTGACCGCCTGGAGTATAGCTTATTCCTACTACACCAGAATCTCTCAGAACTCTCAACAATTCATCGTGACATCACACGTCACATACAAAAAAACCTCCCCTATTCGTGGTATAATCCCACATCTTCTTACTGTTACAGGTCACCTCTTACTGACCAATAACACACTAAATTTCAGCTAAAAAAATCTTACATGCTTCGACTAATTCCTTGGAATAATAACATCACACTTTGTTTTCCTAACTATTGTCTTCCTAAAATAATGACAGTGTACTAGTTGATAGTCAATAACACCGACACTCCTAATTGGCAAATATTCTCCCATAATCACTTCATAAAGCAAGTCCTGAGTTCTAACACAGTTCAGACACTCTCTGCTCTACCAAATTAAATGCGTAAATTACACCTGCCTTTAATTGAAACTTCATTATTACCCCTTAGGTATACACTTATCTTACTAACTTATTCTTGTCTTCAAAAATATAAACTTCTCTTTACTAACTCCGTATGACATAAATAAAACTTTAATTTCTCGTCTACTAAAAAAATGATTTATCTTCAAATCCTAAAACGTCGAATTATAACAAATTCCTTTCAATTCTAGAAAATATTATGCCAACCATCTAATTATTATTATCATTTTTACTTCTACCTGTGTGTAGGACAACAATCTACCACATAATTAATTCGTTATTAATCATCAGTAACTTTTTACTACAAAGTGGTTTAGCTCGATAACAAGCCTTGTAATATTTTTAAAACGTGCGTAACCGTAACTAAAACTTGGATCATCTTACCTCTATAATCCCTTATTACCTTGTGTGCATACAACCATATATACTTTAAAAACCTCCCAACATTAACTTCACGTAGTCCCGTAGATACCATAAAAAACTCATTGCTCAACGGAATATACCTCGCTGACCTACTTCATCCTCCAAAAACTTCTTAAAACTCCATTTGGCATCTTACCAAAAACTTCCTCAAAAATCAACTTCATTTGGCATCTTACCAAAACTTAAAACCACTTTGCTCAACGGCATTACCTTCGTTGGCCTACTACTTCAAACTCACGTCCAATTACGTGAAAATACACACATACACACATACATATCTGTCAACAAGTATCAGATGTCCTAATTAGTTACTACTTCCTCATTTCAACCCGATGTTGGTTAATTCATACAACGCATTACCATTAACAATTCTAAACCACTTATAAATTTCTCAAAATATATCCACTGATAACCTCGCTGTCCTCAACTGAAACTTCTTTATATTTATCAATACCTAATTCTTCAACTCTTTCGTTTTATTACCACTGTATCATCTTATCTTCACTCACTTTTGAATTAAATCTTTATTACCATTATATTCATAATTATGGTTGCCATAATAATTATTACTTTCTTTCGATTACTTACTTTTGTAATAATCTTCCCAACTTTTTAAATTTAATTCTCACTTCATCCAACTTACCTGCAGTTTAATGACCCACATTCAACTTACCTGAATTGCTCAATAGCACGACAACCTCCAAATTAAATGATTTTAGTCAATCTAAATCAATAAGCGTAGGCACTACGCGCCCCTTACCATCCTAACTTCACGACTGAATTAAAATTACTCACAGCAGGTTCCTTATCTACCTCTGTTAAATCATATTAAACTTCATTACTTAATATTTAAGTCATACGGAACAGTAACTATCGTTAATACAAATTTACATCACTACGTTCTCTGGCATTTCACAGTTCTTACCACATTCATCTTCAATTCTATCTTTCTCTAGAATTCCACTTTCCTCTTTTCGTATAACATTAATTTCTACTTTCTTTGTACTATATTCATCCATAGTAACACAGTACTTCGGCTTTCCCCCTCTCACTTCCCCAAGTCTGGCTAATTCAGTACGCCACTGCACATCATATGCTTTCTTTCTCTCCTTCATCCTGATTTCTTTCTCCTCTAGCAACTTGATTCTCTTCTCTTTCATTTTACTTCTAAAATATCTACCTACCTGTCTTCCTTTCATTTCTCCATTACTATCACTTAATGTTCTCTTTACCCGTGGACTATTGCTTCTGCTCTTATCTATCTCTCTCCTCCTCTTAACCTGTTTACTAATTATGTTCTTCTGACTATGACTTAACGCACGCTTCTCTGCCTCTAATAATTTCATATTAACTTCCTCTATCTCAGGACTAAATTCTTCCCTAGTTTGCCTATCTAATTTATCTATGATTGTCTGCATCTTAATCTCTTGGGTGCTTAGTACTTTCTTTATCTTACCTACTTCTATCCCTATCTTTACTTTCATCTTCTCTTCTTTTTCACTACGTTCTATAGTCTCTTCTACAGCTAACCTGCGTTCATCTAAAATCTCCTTCAACTCTACTATGCTTTCTCCTACTATCTCCTCTGACGCTAATCTATTTTCACCTAAAATCTCGTCTGACTCTAATCTGATTTCACCTAAAATCTCCGCTATTTGCCGTTCCTCACCTAAGATCTCCTCCGATTCCAATCTGCTTTCACCTACAATCTCCAATGACTCTAATCTACTTTCAATTACAGTCTCCACTAATTCCAATTTGCTTTCACCTAAAATCTCGTCTGACTCTAATCTGATTTCACCTAAAATCTCCGCTACTTGCCGTTCCTCACCTAAGATCTCCTCCGATTCCAATCTGCTTTCATCTACAATCTCCACTGACTCTAATCTACTTTCAATTACAGTCTCCTTACAGGCTGTCTTCATTGATTCTACTTCAGTATCCCCTAAAGTCTCTACCCCCTCTGTTTTGCTTTCTCTTACTATCTCATCTGACTCCAATCTGCTTTCACCTACAATTTCCTCTGATTCAGATTTGTTTTCAACTACAATTTCATCTGACTCCAATCTGCTTTCAATTACAGTCTCCTTTCTCATCCATTTCTGATGTTCTCTATCTGAGTTCTCCATCCACTCCTGATGTTCTTTTCTTTCTTCCTCTCTCCTTTTATTCATCTCCCTCAAGATATCAGCTAATGAAATTTCATGAATATCGATAGACTTTTCTTTCTTATCCGCCATCTCGAAGTACATCGTATACAAATTTGCCCTTCCAAAATTCACTCACTTCACTGTCCCCCAAAAGCACTGACAATTTGCACTGAAATTATACACTTCTCTCCTAAATACCGAATGGTTTTCGTGTCCTACTTTGTGGCGCCAAATGTAACATTTTTAATAAGTCGTTTAAACGTGGTGATGACTATTGTGGTTCAATAAAAACAAACACGATAAGAATAAATAATATACACTGTGGTGTGACCTTACCTGCGATAGTATAATATAATAAGTTGTTGTTGAGCGCCAGATTCCTATTTAAGACAGTGAATCGAAATTTATTGATTTAACCTCGGCTATCAGCAGTAGAGTCGAGACCACTTACCCGGGCCGTAGTGAGACAAAGTCATCTAACCAATCCAGTATTTAATCAAGGAGCATGATTGCCTTAAAGTACTAACTACAATGAAAGAAATAGGCATTGCGTTGAAGAGAATGAATTTATTAAATGCCAAAACAAAATATTAATAAAACAGAATAGTGATAGTCACACAATTGAATTTAAAATTACTCAATGCGGCAATGAATTTTAAATGGAAATAAACATTAATGAATTGAATCTATCTTGAAGTTACATATTACAGAGACGTCGGATATTTAATTGTTTGCTCACCCTTTTGAAGTATCATCATAAAAAAATGTGGAAGATGATCTCGATGTTGCGTTTCATATTTCTAAAAAATGTTGTAGTATGTTATTTGATACAGCATACTACGTTCCATTGTGTTGCCATCTCTAGATTAATTGTAGTATTCAACTATAAGCCATGGTCAGCTTATATGTATATTGTCAACATTGTGGTGATTATGTCGAGACATGATGCATGGTAAAGCTATGAATGATATTTCACAAAGCAGTCGGTGGACCTCTGTCGCTGCTCTGCCACTAATGAGTGGTCGTTCACTAATGACTCTGTAGATGCGAGTGTGCGGTTATATCTTCCTTGTCACGTGGTAGTAAGCAGCCCCCACTTCATAGTCAAATCACCCCTTCTACCTGGGGCTTGTCCATTCATTGACGCGTACCTTGGCTCCAGTAGTGACGTATTGATTGCACCATACGTGAAATATAATGTTCCATTGCTTCTCGAAGGAACTAGATTGTGCGCACGTGATGGTTACTCATATTGGGTTTCTTAGCATCTCGAAAATGACGCAGTTTGCCGTGGTGAAATTATTACTACGTCGTTCAGTTTGTGACGCATTGGGTTGATCCTTATTGGCAATCTTGTTGCAATATATATATTACTTCGTCTCTTTACAAATAATTGTTAATAAAACTATTTCTGACTATAATAATAAAAACCGCTTACAATTATCTGATATAAAAATCATCTCATGGATGTACTAATTAATAATAATAATAACATGATAAATGAATAACCCTTTAAATATAATAGGTATGGGATCGAATCGTTACAGTATCTGCATCCAAACTAGATGTTAAAACTCCACCGGTAAGGTTTTGTATTGCATTTTAAAAAGACCTATTTGAAACGGTTCAATATACGTAGATTTTACTGAAGAGTGAAGACTTGGCAGTTTCTGTCATTGTTCAAGTGCTTAGACAGGGTAAGCTTTGTGCTTAGTGGCAATGGGAAGCTCCCAGATATTGGTTGATGGCTATTATGATTTCCGTAATACTAATGGATATTTGAGGCCTTGATATCGCCAGACTCAGAAATGAAGATTGTTGTAGCGAATGTTATGCCATCGTAATATAATTTACTTAATCTTTAATCAGCTGCACATCTATATAGAAGGCCCAATCAGAAAGAATAACCCCGAATGCTCCTCAGGACTTGCTCACCTGATGAGTTAAAACTGAGCAATTCCCTGCAAAGCAGGAGGCCGTAGCCCTTATGGGATTTGTAAGGCTATTTATTTATTTATTTATTTAAGTACTTTTGCAAAAAGCGCTTGTTCTCAGTCAGATTTTCATATCATTTTACTTCTTAATATTCCAGGGTACCCCCCCCCCGTTTCCCCCTGCCACCCACACTTGCCCCCGTTTGCCCCCCCCCCCCCTCCTTGCCACCTCTGTGGGCGCCCATGCATCACCCCTCTGCCTCTTGACGAATCCATGTTCGCATAATTGATGTCATAATAATCTGCGTTTCAATATTGCAGCCCACGTGCTTCAGTGCCAGGTCAGCTGTATCTTAGGCTTGTACAGTTTGGCAACCTCGTTCTCAGACCACATGGTGAGACAAGAACTGTCAATCGCATTCTCCCAGCTTACAGAGTATAGACCTCGTGCGCATGATGGGTGCTACGCTCTGGCGGCAAGTCACTTAAACTGTCAGGGGGAATCACAGTCGAGTGTCTGTACCTGTGTTGAATGGTCTTGTATATGCTTGATTCAACTTCGACATGCTAAAAGGTTCTCGAAACAGTAGAAAAAAATGTTCTGTGGTTGGTTGCAACTTCACGTATATTAACTGTCCTCCTGGAACTAAGTTTTTTGTGTTTCCGAATAAAAAGCAGCATGAAACTAGGAGAAATGCCTGGATTGCGGCACTGAAACGAGGAACTAGTGATGGTAAACCATGAGAACCCACAAACAACTCGCGTGTTTGTAGTCGGCATTTTGTGAATGGAATGCCTACGAGAGATCCTGACAGTCCTGGTTATGTACCGAGATTGTTTATAAAACCGCTTGTTTCTATCGAACGTCAGCAAGAAGAGGAGCACCGAGTGACGACTAGATACAAGAGGCGAAAACGGAGACATGAAAATAAAAACTTTGAAAATAGTACCATGGAAGATTTTTCGAAATCATACAGTGATGTAAGCACACAGACTGAAGTAATGACCACCGATGGTAATAACACCAGTGTGAACGTGTTATTTTCTGCTCTGAAAAATAGTTGTGAAGCGGAAGTTCAAACAATTTTGCCATTGCCTCGAGTGAATAAACAGACGACGACCGACACTTGTTTTAAGAGAGATTGTGGTGTTCACGTGGACTTCATGGACACCAAACGTACATTTAATGGATGCAGGTCAGTGAAAGACAAGGAACAGCATCTTCTCGAAATAGCAGGTGTTAAATTTGCAGTGTTTCATATCTGTTATCCTTGTTACCCTCTGTTCATCATAACTGTACATTTACTAAAGAAAACATGCTGCTTCTACTGCTAATGAAATGCAAACTCCGTATTAGTTTCGCCGCTCTAGGCGTAATTTTTAACTGCCATAGGACTACAGCATCTGCTACTTTTAAATTCGCTCTCCATCATATTTTTGAGAAAACAAAGGAGTGGATTTTCTGGCCACAACGATCCTCTATCAAAAGCACAATGCCTAATGCTTAAAAAAAACACTACGAAAATTGCACGTGCATTATAGATTGCAGTGAAGTGCCCTGTGAAAGACCTAACAGTGTTCGTCAAAGAATTTTAATGTTTTCTCATTATAAGAATTCATTTACAGTCAAATTTCTTGTTGCCATTACTCCATCAGGTTACATTTCTTTTATATCCAAATGTTACATCACAGTTAATTCCGGTATATTAAACTTTATTCAGCCAGGGGATATAGTTATGTGTGACAAAGGATTCCCACAGATAAGAACTTGTATTGAGAACAGAAATGCTGTAATGGTAATGCCACCTTTTGCATTTAATCCTCAGTTTTCAGCTGAAGAAATTGAAACAACATACGATATTGCGTCAGTAAGAATTCATGTTGAAAGAGCTATTCAAAGAATGAAAATTTATAAAATATTAAGCAACAAACTCACTATGGATTTACTTCCTCATATAGACAAAATTGTTCACATCATAGGAGTCTTGGTAAACTTCAGTCCTCCAATAATTAAATCACAAGACTAACTATTTTTAGTTAAGCTTACTAAAGATTTTTGCAAATAATTGTCAGAAAATTCGATACCGTAATGGAATTTGTAACAGAAAAATAATTTGATTTTTAATTATGTAATGAACATAATAAATTTAAATTTTCAAGTTGAATTCTCAGCATTGAGAAATACAATTCGTACATCAGCCATTATCCGATTAGTGATAATTCACACTTGAATATAGTTACAGTGCATTCACTGTAGCATCTTTAAATATTACTGGAAGGTAATGTTCAAAATAAAATTTCTCTACTGAAGGAATAGTACTGGAAAGGAAGTCATAATTTCTGGAAATGTTCACTTTAACACTTCCCTTTGGAGAATATATGAACAAGTCACAGTTGTGAAGGTTCAGAATGTACATTGATACCTGTACCTGAGTATAATAAACGTGAGTTTCCTTCAGCTTTACGTTACCATCAGTAGTTATATCTAAATACGGGACATTGCACTTATTGTCTTTAACTATGGGTTTTTCTCGACATGAATAAGGGCACTTAATCTCGAGAAGATTAACAAAATCCTGGCCTACCACTATCCCATCTGGACTGCAACATAACCATGGTTGCTGTTCTTTTATAAACAACCCGATTTGAACCACACGGCATTCGTTTAATAAGCAGTACTCCTCAAGTGCCCTCCGTTCATTACTTCTGCCACCGACAGTAGTGGCTACGCTGGCTAAAGCGCTGCGTTAGGCCATGGGGCCAAGCTCTCTGCTGACTCGGTAGACGCGTGGGTTCGAGCCCCACCGTCGGCTGTCCTTGAAATGGTTTTCCGTGGTTTCCCATTTTCAACACCAGGCAAATGCTGGGACAGTACCTTCTGACAGGCCACGGGCGCTTCCTTCCACATCCTTGCCCAGTTTCATTCATCTTCATCCATTCCATCTCTCATCCCGACGCACAGGTCGCCCACGGGCGTCGCATAGAAAGACCTGCACTCGGCCTCTCAGGAGGCCACACGACAAAAAAAAAAAGTAAAAACAAAAAAAATATTAGTTCTGCCATATCTCACTGCAGGAGTGTTTACATTCTTAGGTGAAAGAAACGCTAATGCCAGTCTTTCGTAATTTCCACTCTGTAGGGTTTTGATCTGGTGTACATTCTGGCTGGCCGAAATGCGTAACTTCCTTTGCTGGAACCAGGAAGGACATAAAGATTGTTCCCTTGTCTCAACTGCAATTGCACGCTTCTGTGAATTTGTTACTTTAACATTTTTACAATAAAACTTCAATATATCATTTGGCAACATGCACTCATAATTTATGGAAGCTAGTGATATGTTACCACCAGGCAAATTATTCACAACATAGCATCTAAATAGCTTATTAGCTGTTTGTTTGTCCAACTGGTTAAGACACTGAAATAAGAAGTCCTTTTCGCTTATCTCTACAGCGCTTTCAACGATGTTTTGAACAATGCAGGTGGAGATAAAGAAAGATTCACTTTCACACTCTGCTTTCAAAATTTTCGAGAAAGCACAGTCTATGACCTTAATTTGTTCATATAATTGTGCTTTACTTAAGGATTCAATACTTTCCGACGCAAAATACATTGGTCGCTTATTTGATGGCCCATTTAGTATTTCTTCTACATTCCCTCCTTATAATACTCCGCAATAATGTTCTTTGGTTACTCCCATTGTTGCAGAGAGGAAGTCTGGGAAGAATCTCTCTCAGTATTAATATAAATACACAATGCAGCAATATGCTTGCAGCATTGTGAAAGTCCGGTTTTGCAATCGCACTCAGCAGATTTAACCTTTCGACCGCAATCAATCTGTAAAAAGATTAATCTTGTGTAAATTAATTCTTAAAACACTTAAAACTGCAATATATACAAATATTACGCTACGTTATTATATAGAAAGACAAAACACATGCTTACTTTAATTTTAACAGCATAAGGCGGCGGATGGATGTTTGTTTCTCTCAAACACAAGCAGGTTATTTATTCTCCTAACGCTTCTCTTGCTTGTAGTATATGATGACTGTCACAGATTTTTGCACCCTTCTTTAAAGTAGAAGCTCTGAAATACGATGCATCCCACTGAACTTCTCGAAATCCTACACAAATATCTAGAGACGACATTTCAACATTGAGTTCATCCCTGCGCTTGTAGTTGCACAAGCTACTGCCATCCCCCTGAGAGATTACACAAGTCACCGCTACGAGCGCCAGCAACTAAAATAACATTATGCGCACGAGCTCTATAGTTTCAGCATTCGCAGCTGTTTAACTCATTACCGGGATTGCAAATAGCAGTTGTTTATATCAGTATTTTCGTAGTTAAAATGGTTCACTGCTGTGTTCCATTTCGTACGTCCCGACAGGAAATGTGTAAATCAATTTAATTTCATTAGTTTTTTTGTCAATCAGGAAATTAAGAAAATAGTGGATTGTAGCTGGTTCTCGACACGGTGATAAACCAGGTACTGCGTGGAGTCCTTCGGAAAGGATAGCGGTTTGTAATCGAGATTCTAGAGACGACAATATAGTGTGAGCAAAACTAGAAGAATTCTTCCGCTTAAATCTGTGCCTTCAGCGCTTATAGACATCCCTCCGCACAAAGTCCCATGGCGTAGCACGGTTCAAAAGTCACAGATAATAAATTGATACAGTACTTGGAATCACAAGTCACAAAATACATAACAACTTAGAAGTTACTTCAAAGTGGACGCCAATTGACAGCACGACGCGACGCAAGGAACTTGAATACTCAGCGCGGGGGATCTCTTTCAAGATTCGTTAGTACGGTAGTCGTTAATTTATTATCAAAACCAATCGGAATACTGACAAAGTGTTATACCCATGCGTTGATTGTGGATAAGGACTATGTTGTTCGTGTTAATGCTCATTGAAGAGCCCAGCACACTAAAACTGATGAGTGGCTAGGCAAGCTCCGGGCTTGCCTGCCCTGCGGAGAGATCTCGTCGAGTTGTATTGCGTGATTTGGTGATCTGTTTCAAAAGGCGGGGAAAATTCACTAAATATTGAGACCGAACAGTTTGATACACTATAAATACAATAATCTAATATATTTAATTAATATGCATATAATGAGAACATATTAAATATAAGTAGCCTATAGTTCACTTTTTTGTTTGTTTGTCTGTTTTCATTTCCAAAATGTCCAGATAGGCTTTGCCTACCATGCCTACCCTGGGGAGCCACGTCTGATGGAAGATTAGAACCCTAAATCCAACAATGACGTAGAGAGGTCTCTCCGTTTAGCGTGAGGTTTTTACAGACCAACTGTGTTTATCGGAGAGCGGTAATATCGGTTACACATTCAGCGCCCAGCTTCTTATTTGTATGGGTAAAGCCATATCGTTCTCCACAATCTTGAGCAGGTGTAGATTTTTCTAATAAGAAAGGGTGACGTGTGGTATTTTTGTATTGAATCGACTGACCCTGCATCATCACCCTGAGTGCATTATAATCACTTCTGTCCTGGACGAGAATAAGTTTTGCCTTGCGATCACAACGACACGCTTGTGGTCCTCTGCAAAACCCAGTATTAACTTTAATGGTAAAAGGCCAGTATATGTTCCATCGGTATTAATTATCCAGTCGTTGGTTGCGTCGGGGCACCAACCGGCCATACTGTGCCCGTCTGTACAGCTGGAGTGAACAGACAACCACATGCGAGGTAGCAGTAAATACAGTATTAGCATGAGATCTCTCTCGGGGCGTAATTACTATACACTGCACTCGTGCTCCCCGTAAAGGAAAAGGAAAGACGTCACGACAAATAACAGAAAATTAAAGACATAGTTCATAACAAACCAATTCACCAAATAAAATTTATTCAATAAATAACTGCCTGCTGGCAGAAGCAAAACAATAGCACACGCATTCCCTATCGGATTTTATGCCTCTCAAAATAAAAATAAATCATAGTCTTATTTCAGATTGTCCGTTGGTCTAGACTATGTTTATAAATCACACTTTAATTTGTTAATCTATACAATTCGAGAAGACATAAAGTTACATTTAAATTTACCCTATTAGGTTGCACTGTTAAATAAACCTATTTACTTATTTACAATTAATGACACTAGCATGGATTAGTTTCACATTCGATTCTTGATTCTCTTATGAAATTACACAATTCTTAATGCAGTTTGTTTAAATACATCATAGTGACTATTATTGGGCACAACAGTTAAATTTTTACAGCAGAACATTGATAACAATAATAATAACCCGTATTGGTTTCGTAGAAGTTAGCTTAGAATATCCTTTCATAAATTTCAGGATCTAATGCACTGAACATGAATTCAGATGGCCACAATAAAAATTGGCATGACAACATTGCTTGTAATAAATCAATAATTTGAGCTGATAATATCTCAGGGGAAATCTTTAGGATTTGGAACACATTGAGGCATTATGGGACAGGATCTAACTCCCGCAACTCCCATTTTATTTCTTATTAAAAAGCATGCCGCTTTCTGTGGAACAGTATACGACTCCCGCAACATCCACTCAACACGAGGATCAACGCCTCATTTTACTACTTTCACAAAGTGCATTGACACAGAATAACATCAATTCAGCTTCATTTATCAATACCCTATAAGATAACAGATCGTAAGCTCTCAGATTTATATGAACAATTAATTGTTTAATCATTATTCAACACTTTTATCACAGTCTTTCATGTTTATCATTCTTAAGGAACATTACTTCTATAGCTATTCATAGAATTCAGCATTCATCAATATTAATTCATAAAAATATCTATTATTATTATTATTATTAGAAAAATATATTCTGTCATCCAGAAGAAAAATTATTAATGCATATTCTGTGTCGTAAATCTGCTGCGTTATGAATGGGATAAGACTTCCCATATTATTTACTGCAATATAAAAAAGAAACATTTGAGGATTGCACCTCAGCTGCAAGTCTAATTTGACTACAAGGGAAAATTACTCCTAAAAATATGCAACCATTCTAACTATAAAGGCGTTTCTTAATAATAGAGAAAGTGAATTGGTTTATCGGAACGGCGGAAAATTCATGACTCTAGAAAATATTTAGGCTTTTCGGAAGTCTACGATATCATAATTTCTGTGCCGATTGGACCTCCCTCGGTGCAGATCGAATCCTGGCACCACGGATCTGTGAAGTCTGAACGCTGGGCATGGGACATGTTATAGTGTTCAACTCCCTCGGTGCAGATCGAATCCTGGCACCACGGATCTGTGAAGTCTAAACGCTGGGCATGGGACATGTTATAGTGTTCAACTCCCTCATCCACAGAAATAAGCCGCAGGTGGCCTAGCTCCTCGTTCCTAATGGGTCATCCTGGCATGATTTCCTCACATACCGCCGCCTTAGCTGCTAACCATCTTCGATAATTGGGGCAGTGAAATTATCCTATCATGGGGCTGGTTCTCATACAAACAAGGCATGCTGCTAGTATGGCCCATTGTCAATTATGAAGTCCACTTATACAACCCAGTGGTCTGACGGGGCAGGCAAATGTTAACAATTCCT
Organism: Meconema thalassinum; assembly: GCA_946902985.2. NCBI lineage: Eukaryota > Metazoa > Arthropoda > Insecta > Orthoptera > Tettigoniidae > Meconema > Meconema thalassinum. Next base: position 907,055,834 of record OX336389.2, read on the forward strand.
GGTGAGAGTGTCTTTATCAAACATGGGCGGAATCTGGCCTGATATTCCCCGCACAAATGTAAGCTGTTAGGGTAGCCTATTAGCACTTGCAAATGTTCAATGGCTAACTTGAATGTGGTCCCAGTTCTTATGTTTGGTGTAAGTGGTGGGAATAACACACAAGACAACAGTCAAATACTTGTGTATTACAAGTCACACTCACATACCTTTGGATTTCTTGAAGTATTCAACCAGATGAATAATTATAAGTTTTGAAGCACTTGGAAACACTGTGATGTTACCACTAACGTAGCACAAAGCTATGTCCACTCGGACATAGTAACGTGGTAGAAATTGCCTATCTCCAAGGAGCCCTCGCTCATAATGACGGCGTATTATACTGTCGTAGCGACACACACACGTGGACTAGTATGACGACTGTTGGACTGTTCGATGACTGTGTATTGTCGACTGTGTACCTGACCTCTCACAGGGCTGGCTTTTATACTGTCTCAAGGACACATATCGATCGTTCAACTCGCATTACGTAATGCTAGATCTTACATCCCATTGGCCATATCCATAGAAGCATCCAGAAGGTTAGCAATTTCCATTAAAACATCAGGAATAAACTGGTGAATTACTCCTAATGTAATTCTGAAGTGCTGCTATAATCTTCTTCCATAACAAAAGCCTTACAAGTATACAGCTTTCCATATTCGTTGGCTACACGTGGGACACGCGGCTTGTTCAAACTATGGTGGGTCGACAGTTGGTCAAGAGCTCGCTGACGTCACGGCGCGCTCTCTTCAAATTCACGCCCGACCAAACCATCGTAAATGGACACAATACGAAGAGCTTTACTTTCCTCACTTCCGTACGAGGGATTAAGTTTCATGGTGCTTATTATTCCAACACTTCGGGTACTGCCCACTTCGACACCGTTGATCTTGTAGCGAACCTTGGAAAAAAGAAACGCTGGGGCACTCTTGGCTAAAGCCAACGTTGTCGGGATGGCTCCATCTATTTTCGTGAGATGGTCTTCAGTAAGGATGTAACTTTCATGAGGTAGGGTGAAAATATTTTGTTGATTAATGACAATACGAATCTCGACATTGTTATTTAGTCTGTGGGTGAAGGGTTGGTAGGAATTATGTTCAATTCTCACGTTGCTCTCCTGTACTTCGATCGGGTTTGTCACATCTAGGATCGAATTCATGACGTTTACGTAGGGTGTAGTCAAGTTGTTGTAAAATCTTCTTGTTGACACGTATTAACCTGTACACGCGTTGAGAACAACTGACACCCACCTCTGATGGTTTTGTTGATTTATACACTTGTTTCATACTGGCTTCAAATTCAATTTGTGTGTCACAGGCGTATGAGGATCTAACTGGATGAGACGTTTGTTCCTATTCTCTAGTCTTAAGGTAATATCCCTGATATTTGTCACACTCACTGGATGATAGAACACCACCGTCCGGTTTTCACGGATGGTATATCCACTGGGTGAAGTGACAATAAAATCGTAGATCGAATGTGATCGTTCCTGATTGTTTTAGACGTCTGTGATGACATTACACGTGGCAGATGCGTGATGGGCTTCTGTCAATTTCACTGCTTGGTCAGACTCTTGTAGCACGTTTGGTTTAAGTACTCGTTCCGAATAACCTAGCAAGGGGTCAACTGAATCCGGTTGTGATTTAAAGGAAGAAAAGATACTGTAGCTATGTGTCAGGTTATTTGCTACAAGCTCAAGCTTGTGTTTTCTTTCAAGAAATGCATTTACACCAATTCATTGACAAGTAACTTGTAGATGTGATCGTAAACATCATCTACGGTATAGCAGCCGGGTGGTAGGGTTAACTCAGAATCACCGTAGTACAACTCGTCGTTGTCGTCTTCAAGTACCTACATTATAAATTCTATTGTAGCCTTCAAACGAAACAATTCCCAGCATGAATGGTCGAAAGGCTGCAGTGAAAGTTGATGGTAGGATAAGTTCTTTGTTTTATGGTGTTACAGGACAGAGGTAAGGTTGTAAAACTTCACCACTACCGATTAATTTATATTTAGACCATTTGCTGAAGGTCATAAACTGGCTGGATGAGATTCAATTGGGTGGAAACCAAGTCATGTGCTTATTCTGCTGTCCTGATTGTAATGACAGACTCCATCAAATGTTTACAAGCCAACATGTTAGAACTTGAACCGAAATGTAGGGAATATGGTATGAAAATCAGCATTTCAAAAACGAAGGTGATGTGGGTTAAAAACACAAGAAAATAGAACGCCAGGAAGGAGGAGCTAAATTGGAGCAGGGGGACCATTTTAAGCACTTAGGCTTAATCTGGATGATGGAGGGAAAGAGATAGTGTCGAGGTGCAGAGAAGCCAATGCAGTGATGTACAGTATTCTGCAGGAAGTTAGTGTGGCGACGAAACTCTCCCTATATCGGTCAGTATTTATACCTACCTTGCTGTATGGAGGTGAGAGTTGGATAGACACAAGATGTATCATATATAAGCTGGAGGTAACTGATATGAGGGTAGCACAAAAGATTGCCTGGAAAAATAGATGGGAGCAATGGCAGAAGGGTACTCGTAATGAAGAGACAAAGGCTTAGTAAGAAATAAACACGTTAGATTAAGCTATTCGTATGAGTCGACTCAGATGGTGGAGTCATGTGATGAGAATGAGGGAGGAGAGATTACCTAAGAGTTTAATGAACTCGGCTGTAGAGGGTATGAGAAGCTGAGGTAGACCTATGAGGCGTTGGTTAGTTTCAGTGCTTAACGATTTCAAGATGAGGAGCATAGAATCAGACGATGTCGCAGTGCTAACTGCTATTAAGGGATCACGGATGTGACTCGTTCGCAAATAGAGGCTTGCAGACTGGACCGGACGCTGAAATGCAAAACAGTATAAAATGAAAATGTATGCATAAATCTCTTTCAGTTAATAATAAATTGTCACATATTTGACATATTAGTCGAAGATTTAGGATATTAAATATTTCATAATAATCGACCATTATTTTCCGATGGACTTGGTGTTGATAGTTTTGAAGTTAATAAGTTAACAAAGAAACATTCCATCATATGTCGAACCCCTACCCACTCTTTGTAATTTATGTCCTGTTTTAGTGAACACGAGTGATCTTAAAGTAATACCACTACGGAGTTAAATTGATTGTACGGCACAAGAAAGGGCCTGAATGCAGACGGGTTTATCTAGATTAGAATGTTCTGCAGTGACAAAGGAGATGGTGTGCATTACTTCAGTTGACGTAATTTGTGCAATTATGTCTGGCCAAGCCCAGCTTAACTGTGGATTGACAAGCTTCGTGACTCGAAACTTAACCATGCATTTAACAAGGCCTGCAACGCATGTGGAATGGCCGAAACGTAGACGAAGCAGCTGTAGTCTCCAAATAAGATCTTCACGAGAGCAATGCAGCTGATTTCGCAGTCTTGGTGCCACTGCTACCTAACTCCATCGAAAACCCAAATACATACAAACCAATAAAACTTTTGATGAGTCTCTTCCTTTTAACAAAAATTAAATAATCCTACTTTGCACTTACAAGAAGCCTATTCATCTACAATGAAACTCTCTTTTACGGGAATTACACATTCTTGCGTCATACATCTACCACAATGTCTAACATGGGCTATCTAATTAGGCCTTCCTACGAAGGACATCAGGAAAATTGTACCTGTTCGCACCATGTGTAGTGCTGGCTTGAGTGGCCACCATTCATAGTCAGCTAGTCTTAGAAGGGTCCGGCTCCGTGGCTAAATGGTTAGCGTGCTAGGCTTTGGCACAAAGTGCCCCGGGTTCGATTCCTGGCCGAGGCATCAGGGATTTTAATCTCCTGGGGTTAATTCCCGTGGCTCGGGGACTGGGCGTATGTGCCGTCTTCATCATCACTTCATCCTCATTACGACGCGCAAGTCGCCCACGGGCGTCAACTAGAAAGACCTGCACTCGGCCTCTTCGGAAGCCACACGATCATTCATTAGTCTTACAAGGAAAAGGACAGAAGCATGACACTCGAATTTTGATGAGACTTGGTATGGCCATTGTCATGGTCAACAGAAGTCCTACTGGAAAATAATTGTTTGCTGGCATTTGGTTTTAAGCCATTTGCAGCGTGTTTGAACTGTGAATTGTAAACCTGAATCACTCGCCCGCCGATGGCACCCGCTGTTAAGGTAACAGCTTTTTAATCCCTTTCAGTTTTACGTATTTTGGAGCGTATCGATAGCTCTGACCATTTGCTATCCCCAATCCCGCTGTCAGTACGGCAGATCCCCCCTCAACGCCCCCCAATGCCTTCTTTCTCACACGCTCCACGCTCCACGCTTCCGTATCCCGGTCCCGATCAGCCACCCCACCAACCACTCAGCATATCTTCTTTTGTTGTCCTGCTTGACTGTTTTATGACGTTGACAGCGCACGGAGCCTTCACCTTTTTTGTATCAGTATCATGCCATTATTTAGGATCGAGTATTAAAAATGGACTGGCTGAGTCATCGGAAGACGGTGCATTGCGGAAATGTAAATCGATCGATTCGCATCGGTGCTTCAAATCGTAGTGAGAACAGCCTTTTTTGTCAATTCTAGTAAAAGACTGGAGTGTTTGTTTTGCAATTGTGTGTCGTTCATGTCGAATAAGTATAATTTGGAGCGGCATTCTAAACCCCAACAAAACACGATGACGTTGACTTAAACGCCGATCAAAAGAAAAATAAACTTGAGGAATTACAACAAGCGAGACGGAAAGCCTATCTAACTCAACGTCAATCAAGCGTAGAGGTACTTTGATACGCATGACACACAGAGAATAGTATGGCTGGTGTATTCTCCGGACATAAACTGTGTTGAACATGCATGGAGTCTCTTGTATGAGGCAGTTGCTCCCAAGTTATCCCTCCTGTTGCCTTGAAAAACTAATAGCAGCTGCCGCGGGGTAAGATGGATTTTCTGATGCTCACACGGTAGCATCGCAAACGTGAACCTCTCGATATCACTGAATATTTGATCGAATCGCAAGGCTAAAATATGTGATGGCATTTCACCCCCACCCCCCAATTCATTTGGATGATCTCTAGAGTAGACGAGGTTACATCCAGGGCTGGCATACGAAATGAAATGTATTATCAATTTAATTTTGCGTGGCAAAATGAAATTGTTTCATGGAACAAAATTTCATTCTTGGCGCAAGATGAAATTCGTTACAGGCTATTATTATCTGGTTTTCGGTACGACGTTGTGGCGCCCAATGTAATCTATCTTCTGTTTGAGACCCACGTTTTGCGTCCAAATGTAATATTTTTACTGTGATTGATTAATTTCCTGAAGGGATGTGGAAGAACGACAACGAAGTTCCACGTTGAGATCAAGTTACGAGGGGTTTTATAAGTAATTGTTGGGTGCCATTGGGTCCATTGCCATGTGAACACCAAAGTAAAACAAATGCACATATACCATGAGGTATATGTCACGCAGACTCTTTTTCTCAGATCATGGGGAAACTTTGATTCTCACCAGGGTAATACTCGTATTAGGGAATAGGTTCGACTTATAGCTATTTATAAAAACTGAAAGGGAAACACCGTGCATGAATTTCAAGATAAAAAAGATGTTAATAGAACAAAAGGCTAGACATCATAATAATAATAATTATTATAATGATATGCGGACGTTACTTTTGACGTGTTGGCCTAGAAAATGTGGAAATGAAGTTTTAAAATTAAATTTATTACCAAAGCTATGAATTTAAGTTAATTGCCCAAAACGGATCTACGTGAAAGAGAGACTTGTGTAATCTGGCCAATTCGCTCACCACAGTTGCTGTCATGCAGATTCATTTTACTCAAGGCTGGGTAAACTTGTAGTTCCCAGCTGGTTGCAATCATCCTTCCCCTCGGAGACGTGAGGCCGCGTTGGTGTCGTTGATTTTAAATTTTAATTGAGTGTGATGAAGTGCTGACTTCGTAAATCACATTAATCACTGAGGCCAAGAACACGACCAAAGTAATTGTAGAATATGCATGATTGATTGTTATGATTGGACCAAGCTCAAAGACGATGCTTATAGACGATGCTAATAGACGATACAAAAGGACCTCGAGTTCCACCGTGTCAGCCTATTTAATACTCTTTGATTCCAAATCCAAGAAGTCTTCCCCAATAAATCTTCCAATCAGATCATTGGTTGCCATGGCAACGCTTGTCTAGTTGAAATTAGCAGCCTTCAGGACCTCTGATACGACATTCTCTTCACGTGACATAAATTTCCAAGAATTACGACTTGCGAGTTTGCGCCAGTTTCCAACACCCTGTACGAGGCAACAAATTCATTGTCTGCGTGGACTTGAACGCTGCTGGCCTCGGTTCCTGGAAATGCTTCCGAGTAGCGTCCTTCTTGGTTAAGATTCCAGGAAAAGCTCCCGCAGTGCTCTCGGCCAGAAATACTCTACAGTCGCCTAGAATTGTGAAACCTTACTGACTTTACGAAACGACTTCACCTACATGGTTTTCAAGTCCCCCATGTTAATACATGAAATATGATTATAAACCTTTATACCTAACACGATAACTGATTATTTGAAATTGAAACTGAACTTCATTTTGCATACGCATCCATATGACGAAAATTAATAGTTAAAATAATAATAATAATAATAATAATAATAATAATAATAATATGAATAAATAAAATGTGAGGCTACAATATTGCCCAAGGTTACACAAGTTATAAATAATAATAACTCCCACGGCGTATTATTATCATTATGATGCCGTCATTTTGAATATATTACAGTATGACACAAAGCTCCCTAACGGTATTTAGTTTCGTCCCCGGCGTGAATTTAAAATGCATGGAACATTTAATTTCGTGTCTGAAATTAAATCTGGGCTGGCATGCGAAACGAAATGCACTGCTATGGGCGCGTAAACATTTTTATTTTGCCGTGAGCGTGATATTCGGGTGCGAAATTATATTGATTGTCGGCGTGAAAATCTATGTATCTCTCTATGTATAAAACTCTAGTTTCTATTTCAAAAATCTCAAGGTCCTAAACCCGAGGGAGTTAGAAGGTGCGGTTTGTACCAAAATCTTCCAAATCGTCTTGCATTTCTTGATAAGACAACGGAAATATTCTAATTTTCAAGATTAAATATTTACCTTGCGCTCATACACCTTTGACTGTTGCCATCCGCACATGGCTGAGCCACAACTCTATAAATAACTGTACGCACCTATTCATAAAGCTTCCGTGTATTGTTATAGCCCCTACCCTATTACAGAGGTTGTGACTATAGAAACAAATAATTCATACAAGAAAGGACTACAGACGGACGGACATACAGCTGGAGTTGCAGCAATCACTACATGTTCAAAGCACTGTAATTGCAAGCTTGCAGTGTTATGTAACAATAACAATAGCAGGTGTACAGCTCCACATACTGCTGACATGCTATAACCCAATTAAGCCTTCAAATACAGAAGACACCTTCGCACCGGCCCCTTTCGAACATTCTAAGTTTGGACATTGAGTCTAACAGTACGACGTAACCAAAGGCCAGCAGGGCTGCGCCCTGCGGCGGCTCCAACGACGCCTCAGCATGGACATCTACTAGACGCTTTAAGGTGAGTGTGTCGTCTAACCTTTATTCCTTCTCAACCCCCCCCCCCCCTCTAATCCACACTTTCGCCCCCCTCGATTTTATTGCAATAAACCCTTAGTCACAGTCAAGGGATCTCTCTTTTTATTTCACTTCGTTATAATCCCGACCCCCTAGTTTGTAATTAAGTTAGAATCTATTGTCTGCCGCCACCACCTGCAGCCTGCCGGTGTTAAGAAGAACGCACGTGAACCCGCCTGTCACTGCGTTAGCAGGTGACAATCGTGCTAAACCCCCGGGTAAGTGCCCCTCATGAAGTCACTCCACATCCTCTTACAATTACTCATCCCTAGACACCCCCATAGAGCCCCTAACACCCCCCCCCCCCCTAAGATGTAGTTAAGGTCCTTCCAACTATAACAATACTGGTCGAGATGCCGGGTTGAGTCCTTCTAAAACGGCTCAGCTCAGCCCTGAGGCCAGACCTCACCAAACACATTGTTAAGGTCATTCAAACCATAACAAAAATGATGGTGGTGCGGGTAGTCGCAATCAAGGGCTAACACAACGAGTCTAGCGACAACGACCCCGTACCAATTCAAACTAGGCAAGCGAGTGAGAAATCAAATACTCTCCCGCCCGCCCGTAAAATCTAAACGCACATTGACAAGAGGGACCACAGTATAAACCTTAACAAATTATAGGGACACCAGCCCAACACAATTAAAATTGGCCCATACAAATGGTCAAGCGATGGGATAGATTAAGCTGAGATAGAGCAGTTTAATACGGCAGCCAAGAACCCCAAAAACTTAAGAACCTCTACTTAGCCAAGCAAATAGAAGAAATAAATACCCTCCCTCCCTACCCCTTAAAGTAAAGCAAGCTTCACACCCCACTAGCCAAGCGAAAATTAACCTATAGCAAGTATTAGAAACCCTCCCCACCCACCCGGTAAAAAGTACAGATTAACACCCCACTCTATATAAAACAGCTCACATCCCTCCAAGATTAATACAAGCGATAAAGGTGACCAATCCCTGCCACCTTGAAGCAGTAATCAATTGTCGGTATCAAGAGTAATACTGACCACGGGCACCTCTTCGCCAATGCAAATGTAGACCCCCTAGAAGCTCAACAATTAGTATAATGGCAACAAGACTCTGACAACCCCTAGTATAAGATACAGTGCTCCAATTTATAAAATAAGCAACTAACCATGTTATTTTTCCCAGCAGTGCAATCAAATTATATATATTTTGTACCCCATTCATTATTTTGGAAACATTTGCGCGTTCGAGTGAAAAGCAACAACGACAATTTGTGTAGACAAGATCCACAGGCAAACCTTACACTCACACATTGATACAGTCACCACTGTGACACTGGTTATCAGACAGGACACACAAGCTATACATGACCTGCACTACGCACGAAGACATATGTTCATACATCATTTGCAACTCAGTAAGGTGCCACAATTCATTCTTTATCTACACTCAGACGTCCGGGAACATTGTACTTCACTCAGCTCAACAAACCGACCTTAAGAATATGCTTATAAACAAATCCAGGCACGTGCAAGCCAGCTGTCCAGCACGGAGGATATCCAACCCGCCGGCCGACAATAAGTTAGCACATATACCAACTCAGCAAAACATTAGTACTAGCGGTAGTCAGCAAACGCAGGTTCGAAGCCTGACGCAGGCAGCTGACACTCCAGAATAGCCTACACAGATTTGCCATTCATAACACACCCCTCGACATATTCAGAAGCTTGAGATCCCAAGGGAATCCTTAAATACCACTCAGAGATGCCCCCTAAAGTGTACAGTTATCATAGCGTTCTTTTTCTTAGAAGACCATTTCATGTAATAACAATTTAGTATCTTGAGGAAGCGTTCCCTAACACATTCATAAAAAAACACGGGAACGAGCACTTAAAAGCTCATAAATCTGCCAATAAACGAATAGAGAGTGTAAACTATATCGCAATCACGGCGTTTGCACAAGGCATTAATAATTATATTATATTTTCACTATTACGAATTATTATCGTTATTACGAATATTGTCATTATTACACACTAAGAGAAAAAGAGAGTACAAAAGAAGAAGCAGTTAGTAAGATATTATTGTTTTAAGGAAGGAACATAAGTTTACCTATACATAAGAGAGGAAGAATGAGAGATGAAAGAAGAAACGCGCATACATGGAGTATTTTAGTATTATTAAGTTTTTTACTATTATTATTATTATCGCCACTATGCCAAACGCCTATAAACAACGCGATTCAAACACTAACTAGCGGAATCATGAACAAGGGACACATGAGCAATATAATTCGCACAGCAAGGGAAGCGAGAAAAATTATCTCCTAACGCATCTTAACCAAAGCGTACACACGCTGCATAAAATAATTAATTCACAATTTTAGAGGGAACAACAACATAAAAATGCAAAATTAAATAGGGAACACTATCCAATCATACTTTGAGCTGTCCAAAAAGGAAAAATCTATTATTTGTCTTATAAGAGTGATGCTGACAATTTGCCAACTAATGGTACTTCAGATAGGGGAAAAGAGATACATTTAAGAGACAGGATTAAGCCTTACTGAACCTTTTTGAACGTAGTACAATAAACACATAACCACATTTGCCAACCCCATTAAAGAGATTTATTTACAGACCCTAAGAAACTTTTATCACCAACCGCCTCTATCATTAATGACTAACTATCCTCCCCCTGATACACGAGCCACACCTCCCTATGTATATAGCACTCACCATTTGTTTAGCCCTTAAGCGTAGATATAAGAGGTAGGTTATAAATCCTTAGACCTAAGCATTGCAAACGGAACCAGGGTTAACTGCTGGACACTCCGATAATTGCATGCCATTAAAATTGGCATTGTGGGATTAGTAATAATATTCCTATTTATATATGACCCCAAGGGACGTCCAACCTTTACCAAAGTTTCCTTTCGGCCACATTTTATATTTAAAGTGCATATAACACGTTAACGATAACTAGATTTAAATCACCCCCATTAAATTACAATTAACGAACCATGTCATTCAGTAATTAGTGTAAATAGCGTAGCTACTAAAGGGAAATTCAATTAAATTTAGATTTAATATAAGATGCTAGCACTAAGCATTAATAAACCCCACAAACCCCACCCCAACCCCAACCACCAACATGGGTAAAAAATTTACATGTGAATAATCATGATCTTTTTTTTCAGCAGTATCTACACATTATTCCACGACGTACAAAGGCATATACAGTCACACAATAGATATACGACTTACTACTAAGCAAACCACTTACGCTATACACACAATTGACAAAACAATACGAATTAAGCCCCTCGAGGCAATAGAGTCGCCAAAACCTCACTATGACTCCGTCACAACATAAAAGTTACTAATATCGTCACAATTATGATTAGCACGTATTACCAATTTTTTACTAAGACAATTTCTACACTAGAGAAGTAAAGGAGCGATTTGACCCGCTTAGATGAAGAGTAGAGATGAGTATATGAAGGAAAAATGGAGAATCATGACGAATATGGATATATGAAGGAACATATGTCACGCTTTAGTATACAAGAATTATTAGTACTGTACCCGAAATACCTACCATCAGCATGTTGGAATCCCACGATGACAACTGGATCGTAGAACATGAAAACCCCGGCTAGAAAGTTCCCCAGATTCTACCCAACATGTGACGAGGAAATGGGGCACAGGAATTCCTAACTGAGACTACATTAAGAAAAACCATCGTGAACGACTTAAGAAAGCTCAAAAGCACGAGAATTACGAAGAACGCAATCTCTGGTGTATGTGGAAAACCAATGAAATGCCCACCACAGGCCTTCTTAACGTGTACTCTTATCGTTCCTATAAAGTATCACACTTGGAAGATTTAAAATTGACTAAAGAAAATTTATTCAGAAACGAAAAATATAGTGTACACCACTATATTGTGATTGAGGCAGAGTGCCCAAATTCCAACCGAAGTTTCATGAACTTTGGGGGGAAAAATGCCAGCCCCTACATTCATCACTGTTATTGACTGCATTTTACCCAAATATATGTACAAGAATTATTTATATGGTTCAACAGAGATGTTGGCAACGATGGAAACATTTAAATAGAATCCCTGAAAATTTTCATATTTACAAGACATACAAATTTATACCCTGAAAAATAATTGCTTAAAGCTATAATACAAATGTACAGTCATATTGTAACACCTTCGTAGTGTTTTTCGTAGGATTCAGAAGCGACACCTTCCATGTTCCTTTCTATATTCGTGGTTGCTGTATTATTCTGGTATCATTCATCTCTTCTGACCAAACAATTAAGCCAAGTCGAAGTTAATTTCTTTAATTTAATTTTACATCCCTTTAAATGAACTGTCATCACCAGATCGAAATTAGTGATTATTATAACGCCTGTTAAGCATTGCAGTGATACAAATATTCGAAAATTTACCAGGTAGGTTTAATTCAACATGCCTAAAATGCACGATTCCCACAACAGACTATTAACGTGAACAGATGCTGAAATAAAATGCCTTAAGCCATAATCATCCTTACTTTCAAATTCCATCTGAGTGGATTGACTTTCATACTACAACTTGGAATATTCCATTGAATACCCTTTCAACAATAAAGGACACTAGCCTTTTCATGGCTTTACCATTAAGTATCATGCTACCCTAAGCATTCATATCATTATTACATTGCACTACTATAGTTTTAGTGCTTCGATTAATCACCTCCCTTGGTGAACGAACAATTTCACATTCGGCTTATTTAACAGATCAAATTTTAAAATTATATAAGTTTCTTTACAATTCAATTAATTACTGTTCAATTATTATTTCATTTGCTTTTATATTATTATTTAACACGATCAATGTGCATTGCTTTGAATAAGAGTTAATAACAATTACGAATCTGGCAATAGATCTGCTTCCGCATAAATCTAATCTGTGATTCGCGTTATTAATAGGGTGAATGTATGCAAAAAGTCTTCAAACTTCAAACTGTGTTTAAAACACCTGTATAGTCCATCTACAATGGATCTAAAAAGAATCTATCAAAGCAATCGTAATGCAAAATAAAATAAAAAAATAAAAAAAAACTGAAGAATATAATTGGATCAAGTCAAAGGTCGGAATAAATCTACTCGAATGGCGTCAAGGACGACAAATAGTATCCTACACCACCGGCCTGGGCGATCATATCAGTCGGCTCTCCAAAAGACCGGTTAGAAATACTATAAACGTCTCTCTGCCAGAAGAGCAGAATATAAATTCCTAGCAAAGCAAAAGAATCCGCTTTCTTCAATGATTCCGCTTCAAAAAGCTTACAACAGTATTCAAAAATCAATCTGAATGCTGAAATTTCACTTTCAAGTGTATTACAGTCTACTGTGAAAACGCGCTATAGTAGAAACTCCAAATTGAGTCTATCCAAACTTGAGTAATGTCATATAAAGACATAAATCTAGTGTTCATTTACGATATAAATCAAAAACAAACACGTGGAATGACGAAGCTTAAGTGGGCTAAAGTTCCTCTTCTCTACATTAAATAAATTCCCCATTAAATAAACTTGAATTTACAGTTACAAAAACAAAATTTAAACAACAATACATTTAATTACAATGGGTGCATCCTTTTAGTAGAATCAAAAACCTGTCCAGAATAGAATCAGACTTGACACTAGGATCAAACCTAAACTCTAATCTTAGACATTCTACAAAAATCCTATAAAAATGTGGCAATGTGACAACGTTAGAATAAACATGCTCTACTACGATTGATGAGACAGTTTCTGTACCTTGGATGATTCTAGGAGCTCACGAAAGAACACAGGCATGCCATTCATGACCATTCCTTTCATATATGCAGTAGAGGTCTCCACTCTCCAGGAAAACAAGGACCGAACCCTGAGTCTCCAGACGTCTCTCCCCTGGTCCCCTTTGATCCTCAGGACATCTCCCATCCTGACAGAATGTTCCGCTCCAAAACCAACGATAGTTCCTTTCATCATAGGAAAACGTCCTAACAATCGCAGCACAACGATGTCCATATCGGCCTGAGTCGAAAGTTCAATGGCCTCGCGAAACCGGGTCCTTGTGTAACACACTTTACTTAAGGTAACAGCTGCGTCAACTGACACTCACCAGCGCGGACCACTATGCCGGGTGCATCAAAATGTTCGTGGCCTCGCCCGCATAGTGACACTCATGTCTATAGCGTTTAACCGCCCATATTTGGATTAATGAAACACATAATAGCCGTTCCTCCCGACATCAAATTACTCAACATGGTTGTGAGGTCACACACACATAGATTAGGCTTTATAAATAAATAAATATGCATGCACTTGAACAGAGAAATGCTTCTCGAATAATAGCACTAATTGCCCTCAATACACACTGGATGTGTGCCTTGTAACAGCCAGTCCCAATGCGGCGAATTGTGACTGTATGAGCAACATGTCTTTAAGCTTGTAAAAGCAATTTTAAACTTTACAAGAACAATACATGGCTTGCCTAAAACAAACAGTTGTCTGAACTGACAAACTGCATTGCCATTCCGTTCGCAATAACCTATGCGTAGCTGAAAATGGAGTCCTCTTTGACACTAGGAATCTCCCCGCTGTACAGTGCTTTTACAGTTTACTCAACGCGAAGTTGCACTCGTATTCACCAGATCATATATTCCGGTCACTGGTCTAACTCTATATGTGTATTCAAGAGTGATACAATCCTATCTGCTCTCTCCTTCGAGCATGCAAACTCGCGTCTGCAGTCGCACCGACCGCCACGTTACCTGTGCTCAAAATTCGTACTGATAAGATACAAATATCTTATTTCCATGTTCCTGAGATTTCAATTACTTGAAAGTAGTTGATAATCCAACACCTGCTATAATTGCAGACATGTCAAAATACACCAGAACGTGTAAAAAACTTTTATTCCCGTTTGATGGGCATAATTTATCTCTTGTTGTTGGTCGATAAAATAATCAATACCACTGACCAATCAGCTGTGACATTAGTACTTACAACGCATGCGCTACGCTTCGCTTGACCTGACTGCTATCCAAAGTCAGCTAGTGGGCCGCGAAACATACGATCCTGGATCGCTCTTCACGTTATCAAGTATTTTACATATTACCTTCCCACAACGGCATTCCAGTTATGAGAATGAGGGTACATATTCCTCCTGACATCATACATAAAGTCGGAACAGACTTATATGTACACAAAAACATATCTCTCAAAATAATGGAACATCATTCTCATATATTCATGTTATCTTCTTGTAATATTTCCTAATGTTTTTCGCTTTAAAGCGCCCAATGGTTTCACTCCCATCCAGACTAGTGACTTCGTAACTCTTATTTCCAAAGACACGAGATATGCGATGTGGTTCCTGTACTTTTTCCTGAGCACATGTGCTTTCGTAGGTCTTCTTATCAAGACTAGGTCATTCCTATTGAACGGCGGACGATAGCGCTTATTTCTAATGCGCTTCTGCCGTTTCTCGGCCGCATCCATGAGATTTTCACGAACAGAGAGTATTCTCTCCTCCCTTGTTTGTTCTACATCTTTGGGAATATAGTTAGTGACCTCGCTCCATCCTCTGACGGGTTTTGTATTGAAGTGCACAGTCATGGGCACATCTGCAATACTTTCTTGGAAAGTAGAATTCATGCACTCTTCCGTAAGTGGCACGAACTTAACCCAGCTCGCATGATCTTGAGGGCAATATATGCGGGCGTACTTGGAAATTTCTCCCATTATACGTTCCGAGACGTTCGACTCAGGGTAGCGTATACTGGTGAACACGTGATTTATGTCTAATCTTTCCATGGAGGTCTCGAACTCCTGAGACGTGAACTGAGTTCCATGGTCAGACAACAGTGATTCGGGCTTCCCGACTTTAGGAAAAACTCTCTTCTCCAACCGACTAAGGACCTGAGTGGATGTGGCTTTCTGTATGGGATCAAGGGTCACGTACTTGGAAAACACATCGACAGTAACTAGGAGAAATTGATTTCCCCTAGCCCCCTTCGGACAAGGACCAAAGATGTCACATGCCATCAGCTCTCTCGGCCTTGAAGGAATGATGCCTCGAGGTTCCTCCTTCGATAAATCTGGGGGGTATTTCCCTCGTTGGCACTCCTGGCATGTTTTTATTACATCTGCTATTGATTCCCTCATCTTGTTCCATGTGAAGGTTTCTAATAACGTTTTAAACGTTTTATCCACCCCTCCATGTCCAGTGATGTTGTGAGCTAACCATATTAGACTTCAAGTGATCTTTGGAGGGACTATAATCCTTACTTTCGTCCTCTCCCTGTCGATATATTAACACACAGTATCATTACAGATTAACTCCGCCATTGCCGGTCCTAAGCCCGGATGAGAAAGGAGGAGGGAGAAGTCCCCAACGGTACCTAAGGTGGAGGATCAGTGGTCCGGTACGGCAAAGATGGTGGAAGGGGCAACCTGCAGACGAGGTAAAACGGTCGGAACCCACTGCCTTGTGGGTAGAAGAGGGATCTTCAAAAGGCTAAGGGACCCACCCTGACATCAATGGGCAGCTATCCTGAAAGCTGTAAGGGGCAGCCTCCCAGAATGTTGTGCGTAGGGCTAGCTACCCCACCACAGAAAATTAACCTGCTACGAAAACTACACTACAGAAGAAAAAACGGATGGATATAAATGGAATACGACATTTGCCTGGACATGGAAATGATTTTTGGATTGGAACCTGGAACGTCCTAAGCCTGCGCCGGATCGGAGCCTTTGCAAATCTAACAGACGAGCTTGAGAGATATAACATCTCTCTCATGGCCCTTCAAGAAGTACGATGGAAGGAGGCTGGAAGTATAACCAGAGGGAAATATACTCTATTTTACAGTGGTGGCTTGAAGAGTATAAGTGGAACTGGTTTTGCTGTGAGGAAGGAATGGCTAGGGGCAGTGACAAAATTTACACCAAAGAATGAGCGCATGTGCTCACTACGATTGAAGGGCAAGTTCTTCAATATCACCTTTATATGTGCCCATGCCCCTACGGAAGATTCCTCTGAGGAAGATAAAGATGATTTCTACGAAAAGCTTGAGTCTCTATATGAGGAGGCACCGACACATTACATCAAAGTGATCCTGGGTGATTTAAATGCCAAGGTGGGGAAGGAAGCGTACTTACAACCCACTATCGGAAGAGAAAGCTTACACGATGAGAGCAATGATAATGGAATGAGGCTAGTGGACTTCGCATGTGGCAAGGGAATGGCAGTTAGCAGCACATTTTTCACCCACAAGAACATATATAAAGCTACCTGGTGCTCAGCGGACGGCATCACACGGAATCAGATTGATCACGTCCTTATAGACACGAGGCATGCAACAGACATCCTGGATGTACGTACATGTAGAGGGGCAGACGTCGACTCGGACCATTTTATGGTGCGTGTGAAGTACAGACAAAGAATTAGCCAACTAAAGAATGTCAAAGGGAGTAAGCAGAAGAAGTTTGATATGGACAAACTGAGTGGGGAAAAAGTTGAAGAATATGAAAATACTGTCAAAAAATTGATGGAGGAAGGAAATCCTGAAGACTGGCAAACCATCAAGACGTCTATATTATTGGCCGCAGAGCAGACCTTGGGGTTCAAGAAATTTCAAAGGAATGAAGGATGGTTTGATGAAGAATGCAAAGAAGCTCTGGCAGTTCGGAATAAAGCAAGACAAAAGGCGTTGCAGAGAGAAACCAGGAGCATGAAACAAGATTTCATTGAAGCACGCCGAGAAGCAAAGAAGACCTGCCGGAAGAATAAGCGCCAGTGGGAAAAGAAGAAGATCGAAATCATCGAGGAATGTGCTGAGAAGAAAGATGTGAGAAGAATGTATTCGTGCATCAAGAGAGAGAAGGGAGGCTTCCAAGCGCGAACTACCATGTGCGAGGACTCAGAAGGCAATCTGGTGACGGAAGGAAGACGTTTCCTGGAGGGATGGGCTGTATACTTCGAGCATGTCCTGAACGAACTCAGTGAGAGTGAGGGTGGGCAGGATGAGGACATCTATCAAGGGGGGCCCGACCCATTAGTCGAGGCGCCTTCCAGGGCTGAAGTAAGCGAAGCCATCAAGCGTTTGAAGAACAACAAGGCGCCGGGCGAAGACTTGATCACGGCAGAGATGTTGAAGAAAGGTGGCAGCTATCTTCATGGACAGCTCTATACTGTGATCAAGAAAATTTGGGAAGAAGAAAAGATGCCTGATGAGTGGGGGATAGCCATCGTATTTCCTGTGCACAAGAAGGGCTCGAAGCTGAGATGTGACAACTACCGAGGTATCTCACTCCTCAACATGGGTTACAAGGTGCTAACGAGTATCATCGCAGCGAGGCTACAAGAGTTTGCGGAGCAATGTCTTGGGGACTACCAGTGTGGTTTCAGAAGGAATCGCTCAACCACGGACCACATATTTAACATCCGATGCATGCTGGAGAAATGCTATGAATTCAACATACCGGTCCATCAGTTGTATATCGACTTTCAAAAAGCATACGATAGCATTAAGAGGAGTTTTCTGTATGAAACATTGGACCATCTTGGAGTGCCTAAGAAGATCATCAGGCTAGTACGGATGACACTTACGAACACTAAGTGTAAAGTAAAAGTTCAGCAAGAATATTCACGTGAGTTCAGAGTCAACCAAGGATTGAGGCAAGGTGACCCACTCTCCTGTGTTTTGTTTAACCTAGTATTGGAGAGGTTTATTCGAAATATCACTATAAGTGATAGGGTTACAATGCGCAGTTTTGTTGGATATCAGAGTGAAGCGGCAGGAACACTGTTTAATAGGCCAATCCAGTGTCTTGCATGTGCGGATGATGTTGCGTTGCTGGGAAGGACATCAGGAGATGTGAAGAGGGCATTTGTTGAATTAGACCAGATGGCTTCAGGAGCTGGGCTGAGGGTGAATAGCACGAAGACAAAGTATATGACCACCGTGAGGCAGGGTGAGGTACCTCAGGAGCTTGTTATTGATAGTAATAAGACTTTCGCTAAGACCAGCACTTTCAAGTACCTTGGATCGACTATCACCGAGGGATCTGACTGTCTCGAGGAAATCAATGAGAGACTGCGCTCCGGGAACCGAATCTACTTCAGTCACTCCCATCTGCTGCGATCAAGAACGCTATCACGCAGTTGTAAGAAAATTATCTGTAAGACAGTCATGCGACCTGTTGTCACCTATGGGTGTGAGACATGGGTGTTGACTAGGAGGAATGAGGATTTGTTGAACAGGTGGGAGAGGAAGGTACTCCGTAAGATCTATGGGCCTGTGTGTGATCGTGGAGTGTGGCGCCTCCGCACCAACAAGGAGAGCTATGATCTGTATGGGGACCCTACTATCGTCGCAGAGGTCAAGAGTTCCCGGATTCGGTGGCTTGGACATGTCGAGCGAATGCCGGAGTCAAGGATGGTGTATCAGGTCTTCCATGGGCGGCCCACTGGAAAGCGAGGACGGGGGCGACCGAAAAAGCGCTGGCTGGACGATGTCGAGGAGGATCTCAGGATGCTACGTGTCAGAGCTTGGAGGAGGCGTGCACGGGATAGGAAAAGCTGGAAGACTGTGGTGGAGCAGGCCAAGGTCCTTCATGGACTGTAGTGCCACGGGGTAAGGTATCATTACAGATCAGATACCTCACAGAACGCTTTCTGACCTGGTGATAGCTTGGATCGGAACCATCCATATATCCTTTCTAAAATCTGTACATAAGTCTAGTTGGGTTGTGTCTCTTCTTTGACACTGCTATCTTCTTTATCTTTTCAAGGGTAGCCACATGTTCCCTCTCCAACTGTACTGCGCCCGTAGACGCATGGTTGACGCATGTTTGCACAGCTAACAAAGACCAAGATCCATGCTGAAAAGTAACTGATCATACCCTGCGAGCGACGGGAAGAAGGTGAAGCAGTATCGCTTATAATTACATTTTTATGAACTTTAGACGTTCCATAAATCCACAATTATTTAATCAACGTAATTCTGCTTATTTAAAATACGGTATACTACGCTGGTGAGCGAAACCGTCAATTTACGCGGCGAACTCATGTCCTGAGTGAACGCCATACTCATCGTTTGCTAAAGCAACATCTATGTGAATGTGAAGCACAAATAAGGACACGTTCCGTGAAGGGAATCCATGTGCTATGGATAAATCCGAGTATATTTGTCAAATGGACAGCCATCAGGGCATAAACTGATAATCGAATAATTGTGTACCATTAATAACATTTAATCTGAAAAATATTTTGTTTCACGAAGTGAAAATTATGGAAGCGTGCAACGCAAACTCTAAGACCACATGGTCGCATCCAAGTGTATTATAAACGGTGAATTGATAAACTGTGTAATTCTACAGGAATATTTTTATGTTTTGCCGGAAGGGTCGTGGTTATGATTTTTATATTGTGTAAATAATTCGTGAAAGTAACGAGTGAGCGTCGCACAAGCGATAACTTAACGCCAGTGGCGGAGTGAAAATGGGCAATTTATTACCGCACCTTAGCAGCAGTGAGTGCAAGTTTTCTTCAAACATGTGTAACATTAACACCAACGGCAATATTATAATCCTACTGAAATATCAAATCTTGGAGTATAACCCCTACCACGCAATGCAGATGGATTGCTAAATCATGCATGGGGAATTGGCAGCGGAAGGTGACCGGAAACAATGAGGAAATGATTTAAAACCGGAGACTGCTTACAACGTCTCATGGCGGGTCTCGAACCGACGGTCGCTGCATCTGTAGTCAGATCTTGTATCAGTAGCGTTAAGTGTAATGAGTTGGGAACAGTAGATTTAATTTTAGTTTGGTTTCATTTTTGGTGCACAATGCAGGTAGCTATTAAAAGAACATGTGTGGATGGTTACAATTTTGTTAAAAATTTATAAACGCCAGGAAGACTGTATTTTCCATGTCCATTTCGTATCGTTTCAAAACAGTTATTAACAACTTTTATTTTGTCAAGCTGATGAAAAGAAACTAGTTTTGGCAGGTGTTAGAACAAGGCCAAGGTTACATGTATAAGCCAAACCACTACACAGCACACT
The DNA here is from genome assembly GCA_946902985.2 of Meconema thalassinum. NCBI lineage: Eukaryota > Metazoa > Arthropoda > Insecta > Orthoptera > Tettigoniidae > Meconema > Meconema thalassinum. Next base: position 907,076,618 of record OX336389.2, read on the forward strand.
CGATTTTAGGCAGCGCATCTTTATTTATTTAGAAGGCTGTGAAATTCTTAGCATTATTATAAGCGGAATGCAGAGTTCCGTTATTCACATTTGTTCGCCAGATCAATACTTGAAAACAGGTTTATTTCTTTACGAGAAGCCAGGCAAGCAATGAATGCAACAGTATTTTGTAACTAGAGAACATAGGTTCTACCTCATTCAGGGAAGAGGCAATTTAAAAAATGCACAATCTCACACTTTAGTTTGTATCAGAAGCCTTCATGTTAATTCATAGCGTTGTTAGAGTGTGTTTTCTGCACACATAATCTTTATGACCAGTATTAAAACGTGTATAATTTAGGAATCCACACTTATTGTAATAAACTATTGATATGAGTCGTGATGTTGGATCAATACCTCCGACATGTTATTGTGGTTATACCGGTGGTAACGAACTACTGCAGTCGTGCCTAACCAAAGGGTGCCAGGATTGATGAATCCGTAATTGTAAGAGTGAGACACAGGGTGTCTAATAATCATGAAGTATTGGTGGAGACAGAGGGTGTCTCATAATTATCATGTTGTTATGCATTAGTTGGATACACACGTTACCTGAGTACACTGAACGCTTTTTAAAGGTCCATAAACTGAACAACTATACTGTGAGGAATAAATAATTGTGTGAACCGTTAATGATCAAAGATAGGATTTTGAAAACTAAACAAATCTCATAATTCCCCCTGAGCCTAAATAAAGATAATAAATATTAAAAATAAAATATTTTCTGGACCAAATGTTATACTTAGTTATTGTTAAGTTATTTTAGATACATTTTGATACATTTTCACATGAATAGTCGACAACCAATTGGTGATGTGATAACTGTAGCATACACATCAGATTGGTAGCAATACGAGTCGATGTAATTGTTTAATTACCATCGCATTTGCAGGCTTTCCTATTCTTCTACTTTCATAACACTTTGAAACTATGACCGTTTGTTACAAACAGTAACAAATCGAGTACGCAGGCAGTGCCAATTGCACAACCAAAGGAGTGCTGAATTATTGTATGCATTTGTGTTGTATTAGCATAGCTTTTTTTAAATTCAGCAACATTGTGCACATAGCTTTATTTTCTTTGTAATAAACGCGTCTCGTTTATTAACTAATGATATTTAAGACTAGCTAAACACTTATATCTAAAGATAAATGATGGCACCATCATAGCATAGGACAAATTTTCCCCTTGCTACTAAATGTAAATGTTTCTAGTATTTGTAAACAAGTAAATGTCTTGCTTTGATGTTTGATCCTCCCGTAGTCATTTCGATGTAATTGCTTAGGGCTGATCTTACGTGTCATTCTCTTAGCTTGTTCGCTCTTAGTCGAATTTTGTATTAGGACCATGAGAGTAATTTAGATCTTGATTAGGACTTTTTTATATTTTCGTTCAGGGCAGAATAGTATCGGACTAGCCGTTTGCAACTCTCGTGCTAGGCTAGGGATCTATTCTGAATAAAATTTATTCGTGATTTTAACATAAGACTGGCCTCTATTTTCTTGTTTAGTTTTGTTATCGATGCATTCCTCTGAGCTGGTTAAAGATCGAACCTCACTAATTCCCGATAGCCCCGATTGCAGACTTTGTGCTACACCAGCATATGAATGTGTCGTCCCCTAAACTTGTGTGTTGACTGGAAGAGGGTCTCAGAAGGGTCATTTGAAACCGGTGGCTCCCCGAAACCTTCGGCCAGCGGGCACAGTACAGTGTTAATCTGGATATTGTTTGAAGCTAACAGGTTGTCCTTACCAGGCTGGTGCACGATGGTGGCATTGAACTGTTGAAGGAACAATATCCATCTCGTCAACCTGTCACTGGATAAGTCTGTTTTCAGCATAAACTGAAGCGCTCTGTGGTCAGTAACGATAACCACTTGATAACCCATCACTATCTTCTTCCATAGCACTGCACTTATGCCTATTCTAGACGCATCAGATTCGATATAAAAAATCTTGTCGAACTCCGGATATTCTAATTTAATGGAATTTCTTTACATGTCGTTAGCCGCTTCGAAAGCTTGGTTGGCTTCTTCTGTCCATTTCCATCGGTTATTCTTTTTTAGAACTTCATAAAATGGTGCCATAGTCATTGAATAGCCCGGACAATGGCTAGACAAAAATTGGCACATGCCTAGGAATTCTCTTATTTGTTTGATTTTCATAGGCCTGGGGAATTGAGTAATCGCCTCAATTTTTTTAGTATTGGGGAGATAACCCTTCTGGTCTATAGTGTGCCCCAGAAAATTTATGCACTCACGCATGAACCTGCATTTATCATATTTCAACTTGATATTGGCCTATCTCAGATTGTCAAACAACTGTCTAAGATGTCCTAGATGTTCCCGAGCGTCTGCTGATGATACGATGATGTCATCGATATAACAGATTACGTATTCTTTCACATCATCCGTTAACTTGTTGTCCAGGGCTCGTATATGTGCCGGACTACTGTTAATCATTCCGAACGGGACCCTACAAAACACATACGTGGTTTGATCGAAAAGGAAAGCTGTGTATTGGCGACTGTCTTCCTCAAGTCCAAGTTGGTAAAGTGACGCCGTAGGTCTAATACACTGAAACAAGCTTTCCCTTTAAACTTCTTAAGAAGTTCACGAATCTTGGGTGGCCGGTCTGTCTCCAAAAGTATTCTTGTATTAATTTTTCGTGCATCGAGACATAATCGCAGTTGTCCATTCGCTTTCTTCACTACCGTGATCGGATTTAGGAATGAGGATGCTTGTTTCTTAATAATGCCTTCTTGCTCCATCTTCTTGATGACCTTAACTTCATCATAATATTTCTGCGGATTTAGGTACAACTTTGCCTGATATGGAGACTGATCAATTAACCTTATCTGGTATTTAAAATCCTTAATAATTCCAGGTTTGTCATCAAAAACGTCCTGATATTTCTCTATTAATTCTTGGAACTCCTGTTCAACGTCCTCAAATCCCACGGCTTTGAGGGCATACTGTTCCCTTTCTTGCTCGACTTCATTGACCAGGTTTTCTAGGATTTCCAATCTAGGGTGATCCTCATTAATTTTATCCATCTCTTGTTTTTCTATTGCCACCACATCTGTAGCATCTTCATGAAATTTGATTAGTCTCTTATCCATATCAATCACAGCTCTAGCTTTAATAATAAAGTCCATCCCAATGATCAAATCGAAATTGATGTTTCTCACCACGACGAATATATCCTCATATAGCTTGTTATTGATTCGAAATTTCATCAGAGCTTGAATTTTGCATTTCATCGACCTGTCTTTAAATATTCCTTTAACTTTCATAGGAGAAGATGGCAATATGACAAAAGGATCCTCCTTTTTCAGTCTTTCAAAGCAATCCTGGCTTATGATCGAAATAATAGCCCCTGTACCAACTAATGCTCTACATAATCGCTCTCCTACTTGTACTTGAATCACCGGTAGTTCAATAGGCCTTCCTTCCTCTCTCCCTCCTTCTTCAAATAGGAGGTCCTCATCTGCTACGTTAAACGTTTCATTTATAGTTATCTCATATGGAAGTGTCGAATTCTGAATTCCTACTTGCGTTTTTTTCTTTCGACAGGAGTCTGTTCGTTGCTCCCCTGACGACTAGTACTCGGTCTACTTTCTCGCTCATCAATTTCCTGATTTGCCTTCTCTTCTGAATGTCTTCGTCTACTACTGTTAGACTTTTCCTGCTCACTTCTGAGCCTTTGTTTCTCTTGATCTCTTTCAAATTCCTCCATCCTGTAGTTTCTATACCTGCTATAACCAGTACGTGGTCTATAGTTGGAATTGTATGGTTTATCACGATAATTATTCCGATCATATGCATTATTCCCACGATAGAAATTCCTCTCTTCGTATTTTCGTTGCCAAGGTTGATCATTTCATTCTGCGTATCGATCGTTCTGACGATCGTCCCTTCGGTAATTGTTCCTATTCAACCCTGGTCTAACATAATTTCTGTTCTCTGGTTTGACTTGGTCAGTTTGCTGTGTTCTGTCCATGACGATAGTACTCACGGATCTGTGTTCATGTCGATTGTTTCTCGCGACTGTGGGTGTCGTAACAGCACTCACATAGTCAGACGTCTCAACAAATCGTCCATCGCGGCTAAACTATTGATTCCGGATGAAATTATGTTCCTCCTTACGTCAACAGGAATCTGTCGAGATGTCGCCTCGACCAATTGTTATTCGGTTAACGGAGGCTGAAGAAATCTTAATTTCAATAACTGACAGGAAAAATACTCAGAGTAACTGGTCGGACCAGTACTTGAGTACTTGCTCGAATAGATTTCGGAGCGAACGTTATTTTGAACCTCTGTGCTCCAAAAACGATTGATAAACGCTTCGGCAAACTCCTCAAAATCGTTAAACGTGTATCTAAAAGCTCTGTGCCACTGAAGCGGTGCATCGGAAATAAAACGCTCTACCACTCGTAGTTGTCTTTCCCGTGGCACGTGAGATTCAGTAAAGTAATCACACATATTTCGTATGAATTCTATAGGTGTCGTCCCATCAAGATTATTGAAACGACGAGGCTTATCGTCAAAATTCCTAATAATCGTAATGTGGCCTGTCCCATTTGATGTATTCAGGTTGTAGGCTCCTGTTTCTGTATGCGTCATGGGTGATGCATATGTTTGTACACGTGGATTAGCTGAGTTCAAATTTGGGTTAATTTGATACTGTGGACTACTATTTGCCATAGGAGTTGGATATTTATCCGCTCCTTCCCTTTCATGCAAAGTGAAATTAGTCTCATTAATCGTGGTTTGAAAATCTGCAATCCAATTTACCTTTAATTGGTCCCTTAACTTATCCGGATCTATACCGTCCCCAACTGTTAAACTCTCAAGTTGATTTCTGATTGGGTTGATTTCAGAAGTCTTTTTCTCACGCAATTCGATTAATTTCGTTTTGCCTTGATCAAATTATACCTCTAAAGTTTGAATTCTATCCTCCATGCTATAATGGTTTGTAGTTTGATTGGATTGAATAACATTCAACCTTTTTATCAGGTCCTCCCTTACATCTGTAATTTCCTTGCTAGATCTACTTTCACCTTCTACAATTTTCTTATTGACCTCCAATTTGAAGTCTCTAAAGTAGTCTTCATTTATTTTAGTCAACTCTTGCCTTCAAGTGACTACATTGTCGATATGATTCCCTTTTTATCGACATCAAAGTCGTCTTTAATATGTTTATTGTGGTCCCTAACTTGGGCCTGAACAACAATAACTCCTCTTTTAAGTTTTCTAGAGATGCTTGAGTGTGAATTGTGTCATTTGACACTTGTAATTTAAGGGCTTCAATATTATTTTTAGATTCTCTCTTATTATTGGATAATTCTAATCGCATTTCTAATAGTAAATCTTTATTAAATTGTTCAGCTTCATTCAACTGGACCTGTAACAATTTCTGGCTAGCATCTACTATGTCTATCTTGGTTTGTATATTTGACTGTGTAGATTGCATTAGATTCTGGGCAGATTGCATCTGATTTTAGATTGATTGCATATGACTTTGTTTTGATTCAATTTTAAGTAACTTTGATTCTGTTTTATCTAGGCTAGTTTCCATTTTACCTAATTTTATTTCAAGATTATCCTGGCTAGTTTTCATACTATCCTGGCTAGTTTTAATTTTGCCTAGTTCTGTTTCAAGATTATCCTGGCTAAGTTTAACACAATCCTGACTGAATTTAATGTTATCCTGACTAGTTTCAACTCTTCCTAATTTCCGTTGTAGATCGTCCTGACTAGATTCAACTTTACCTAATTTCAATTGATGATCATCAACTGTGGATTGAATTTTATTACCGCATGATTCAAGTTTCATTTGACCAGTTTGAACTTCGTCTATGTCCGCTTGAACTTTATGCATATCTGTATGAGCTTGTTTTACGTCCACTTGGACCTCATCTACTGTTCCATCGACCCTATTCACTTTGGCTTCTACTCGTTTAGAACTATCTTCTAATTTCGTTAATGTGCCTTGGATGCTAGTAATATCTTGCCTGAGACTCTCGGCAACTACATCATGTCTGTCTGTTAGGTAGTCAGCCCGAAGGCTGGTTGGATCCTCAAAAAGTACCGCCGTTACGTTATGTGAGTAGATACCCACAAAAACCCAAGGCAGCGCTATTTTGAGGCGTTCTAGGTAAGAAGAGGAGTGAGGTAGTTTGCCATTGCTTTCCTCACTGAGTCAGAACAGTAGTCCTAACCCTATGAGTAGAACCTTTCACAGCATTCACAGGCACGGACTGTGCCCCGAATGCCATTACTAAGCACCACCCATACCTCACTAGCTTCCATATAATCACAGCCAAGAGTGAGACTGAGACATCGGTGAAAAGCCACCTTTTACTCTAGCCTGTGCCAACTGACAAATGCAAATGTACTGTATTCATCAAGAGATGGCAAACAGGCTTCTACATCATGTATAAGACTTTTATTTGTATTTGTCCAATGCTCATGTATGCCATCGATTTTAATATGTAGCATACGGTACAACGACTTAAGGTCCACAACCTCCTCTTCTCTAGATATGGTATGAAAATCCACAGCCTGCTTCCAGTCTACGACCGGGTCAGGAATGGAATGAATGAAGCCCCAATCTAGCGGCAAGGATATGAACTGTGCCGGCTGCCGAGGCCTGACGCACTCCTCTGGGGCAATGATTAAATGAATGACAGATGAAATGAAATGATAGTGGAGAGTGTTGCTGGAATGAAATTTTGACAGGGAAAACCGGAGTACCCGGAGAAAAACCTGTCTGCCTCCGTTCTGTCCAGCACAGATCTCACATGGTGTGACCGGGATTTGAACCACGGACCCAGCAGTGAGAGGCCGGCGTGCAGCCGCCTAAGCCACGGAGGCTTACTCTAGACATGGTATAAGTAATATAATTCACTAAAGACAAACAACATGAGTATCACTATAACTAAGCAAAGCACGAACATTCCAATGAAATCCATTGCACCATGGGAATTTATTTAATGTATTGCATTACCTTATAACTAGGCTAACTTAAATATAACTAATAATGGCGTCAGCTATAAATATGAAATTTTCCACTCCTAAGTGTGTGATGCTTTATATCGACGATAATAATTTTAAAGATCCTAATTTGACCATAATTTTAATGAATATTACGATGAGTTCAAAAATGCTCATCAGCCGAATTTAACTACATCAAGGAATTTTAATGCAGCTCAAACGTGAACTACATCAAATGCCCCAGTCGACTAAACACGTCAGTAAAGATTCCAAATTATTCCTCTCACTGTTCATGTTTTATCGTATATTTATTGCAAACTAGTGTAGCACCCCTATTAATAAAAAACAAAATCTATTAATGGTTGCGTCTCTACATGTATGCCATTCAAATTGATTATTCTCACATACGCTTTGTTCACAAGTGAATTCCAACATTTTGTGCTAAACATGTCAGTAAACCATTAGTTTCTGACGTTCATTCAAAGAATTCGCAATGATCGATGTAATGGCGTCAGAGTATGCCAGTTCATGACACCTTCCACGTGGTTGACAGCAATGTCAGACACTAGCATGAACTGGCGTCATTCAACCAGCCTATAGAACCATCATGGAGTACGACATCTCTGTCTAAGTCCCCATAAGATATGACTCTCTCTCTGGTTTTCCAGTTATATCTCTTCCAAACATTGGTCTCAATAAATCCACGGAATTTAATGGTATTCGAGTAAATTCTCGCCCCTGAACGTTGGAAGCCATAATTCTATGTACCCGAAATACCTACCATCAACATGTTGGAATCCCACGATGACAACTGGATCGTAGAACCTGAAAACCCCAGCTAGGAAATTCCCCAGATTCTACCCAACATGTGACGAGGAAATGGGGTACAGGAATTCCTAACTGAGACTATGTTAAGAAACCATGGTGAACGACTTTAGAAAGCTCAAAAGCACAAGAATTACGAAGAACGCAATCTCTGGTGTATGTGGAAAACCACTGAAATACCCACCACTGGCCTTCTTAACGTGTTCTCTTATCGTTCCTATAAAGTATCACACTTCGAAGATTTAAAATTGACTAAAGAAAATTTATTCAGAAACGAAAAATATAGTGTACACCACTATATTGTGATTAAGGCAGAGTGCCCAAATTCCAACCGAAGTTTCATGAACTTTGGGGGAAAAAAACGCCAGCCCCTACATTCATCACTGATATTGACTGCATTTTACCCAAATATATGTACAGGAATCATTTATATGGTCCAAAAGAGATGTTGGCAACGATGGAACATTTAAATAGAATCCCTGAAAATTTTCATATTTACAAGACATACAAATTTATTCCCTGAAAAATAATTGCTTAAAGCTATAATACAAATGTACAGTCATATTGTAACACCTTCGTAGTGTTTTTCGTAGGGTTCAGAAGTGACACCTTCCATGTTCCTTACTATATTCGTGGTTGCTGTATTATTCTGGTATCATTCATCTCTTCTGACCAAACAATTAAGCTAAGTCAAAGTTAATTTCTTTAATTTAATTTTACATTCCTTTAAATGAACTGTCATCACCAGATCGAAATTAGTGATTATTATAACGCCTGTTAATCATTGCAGTGATAAAAATATTCGAAAATTTACCAGGTAGGTTTAATTCAACATGCCTAAAATGCATGATTCCCACAACAGACTACTAACGTGAACAGATGCTGAAATAAAATGCCTTAAGCCATAATCATCCTTACTTTCAAATTCCATCTGAGTGGATTGGCTTTCATACTACAACTTGGAATATTCCATTGAATACCCTTTCAACAATAAAGGACACTAGCCTTTACATGGCTTTACCATTAAGTATCATGCTACCCTAAGCATTCATATCATTATTACATTGCACTACTATAGTTTTAGTGCTTCGATTAATCACCTCCCTTGGTGAACGAACAATTTCACATTCGGCTTATTTAACAGATCAAATTCACAATGAAATAGTGTTGTTAAAATTATATAAGTTTCTTTACAATTCAATTAATTACTGTTCAATTATTATTTCATTTGCTTTTATATTATTATTTAACACGATCAATGTGCATTGCTTTCAATAAGAGTTAATAACAATTACAAATCTGGCAATAGATCTGCCTCCGCATAAATCTAATCTGTGATTCGCGTTAATAAATAGAGTGAATGTATGCAAAAAGTCTTCAAACTTCAAACTGTGTTTAAAACACCTGTATAGTCCATCTACAATGGATCTAAAAAGAATCTATCAAAGCAATCTTAATGCAAAATCTAAAAAAAAAAAAAATACTGAAGAAAATAATTCGATCAAGTCAAAGGTCGGAATAAATCTACTCGAATGGCGTCAAGAACGACAAATAGTATCCTACACCACCGGCCTGGGCGATCATATCAGTCGGCTCTCCAAAAGACCGGTTAGAATTACCATAAACGTCTCTCTGCCAGAAGAGCAGAATATAAATTCCTAGCAAAGCAAAAGAATCCGCTTTCTTCAATGATTCCGCTTCAAAAAGCTTACAACAGTATTCAAAAATCAATCTGAATGCTGAAATTTCACTTTCAAGTGTATTACAGTCTACTGTGAAAACGCGCTATAGTAGAAACTCCAAATTGAGTCTATCCAAACTTGAGTAATGTCATATAAAGACATAAATCTAGTGTTCATTTACGATATAAATCAAAAACAAACACGTGGAATGACGAAGCTTAAGTGGGCTAAAGTTCCTCTTCTCTACATTAAATAAATTCCCCATTAAATAAACTTGAATTTACAGTTACAAAAACAAAATTTAAACAACAATACATTTAATTACAATGGGTGCATCCTTTTAGCAGAATCAAAAACCTGTCCAGAATAGAATCAGACTTGACACTAGGATCAAACCTAAACTCTAATCTTAGACATTCTACAAAAATCCTATAAAAATGTGGCAATGTGACAACGTTAGAATAAACATGCTCTACTACGATTGATGAGACAGTTTCTGTACCTTGGATGATTCTAGGAGCTCACGAAAGAACACAGGCATGCCATTCATGACCATTCCTTTCATATATGCAGTAGAGGTCTCCACTCTCCAGGAAAACAAGGACCGAACCCTGAGTCTCCAGACGTCTCTCCCCTGGTCCCCTTTGATCCTCAGGACATCTCCCATCCTGACAGAATGTTCCGCTCCAAAACCAACGATAGTTCCTTTCATCATAGGAAAACGTCCTAACAATCGCAGCACAACGATGTCCATATCGGCCTGAGTCGAAAGTTCAATGGCCTCGCGAAACCGGGTCCTTGTGTAACACACTTTACTTAAGGTAACAGCTGCGTCAACTGACACTCACCAGCGCGGACCACTATGCCGGGTGCATCAAAATGTTCGTGGCCTCGCCCGCATAGTGACACTCATGTCTATAGCGTTTAACCGCCCATATTTGGATTAATGAAACACATAATAGCCGTTCCTCCCGACATCAAATTACTCAACATGGTTGTGAGGTCACACACACATAGATTAGGCTTTATAAATAAATAAATATGCATGCACTTGAACAGAGAAATGCTTCTCGAATAATAGCACTAATTGCCCTCAATACACACTGGATGTGTGCCTTGTAACAGCCAGTCCCAATGCGGCGAATTGTGACTGTATGAGCAACATGTCTTTAAGCTTGTAAAAGCAATTTTAAACTTTACAAGAACAATACATGGCTTGCCTAAAACAAACAGTTGTCTGAACTGACAAACTGCATTGCCATTCCGTTCGCAATAACCTATGCGTAGCTGAAAATGGAGTCCTCTTCGACACTAGGAATCTCCCCGCTGTACAGTGCTTTTACAGTTTACTCAACGCGAAGTTGCACTCGTATTCACGAGATCATATACTCCGGTCACTGGTCTAACTCTATATGTGTATTCAAGAGTGATACAATCCTATCTGCTCTCTCCTTCGAGCATGCAAACTCGCGTCTGCAGTCGCACCGACCACCATGCTACCTGTGCTCAAAAGTCGTACTGATAAGATACAAATATCTTATTTCCATGTTCCTGAGATTTCAATTACTTGAAAGTAGTTGATAATCCAACACCTGCTATAATTGCAGACATGTCGAAATACACCAGAACGTGTAAAAATCTTTTATTCCCGTTTTATGGGCATAATTTATCTCTTGTTGTTGGTCGATAAAATAATCAATACCACTGCCAATCAGCTGTGACATTAGTACTTACAACGCATGCGCTACGCTTCGCTCGGCCTGACTGCTATCCAAAGACAGCTAGTGGGCCGCAAAACATATGATCCTGGATCGCTCTTCATGTTATCAAGTATTTTACACATTACCTTCCCATAACGGCATTCCAGTCATGAGAATGAGGGTACAGTACATATGTTACGACACAATCGTTTATTAATAATACCGCTCGCAATACAGAAAAATAGAGGAAAAGTACAGGAACACAAGTTTACCTAATATAACATCTTTAACAGTGAAAAATAACCATCCTACTCACACTGTATTCTATTACATGTGAAGAATGATCATTGGGGGTAAAAACCACCCAAATACGCGCAGAAATTAATACCACTTTCTGATTACATAACAAAGATGACAATTCCCGTACTCCCCCATAATAGCACGTTAAGACAAGGTGAAGATAAGGTGACGGGTGAACAAGAGGAAGACGACAACGATTGAAACGGAAGACAGAAAACAACGACCTACAGTCCAGACGCTGAGTGTCCGTCCGGCTCTGATGTTTGGCGATGGTGGGGGCAGAGGGGTAAAGAGAACAATATAGCCAACTTATGGCAATGAGATGCTGTTAATAGAACCTCGTAACTTGCCATCATTTTAATTCTTCTCTGGCGTCTTCACTATGTAACATGGAAGTCCCACACCCTATTTGCAATTTTATGCATTATTTTGTTATTCCGACATTTTGCGGTTACAAAACCTAAATTCTTCGATCGCAGTGGAATTTCGCCTATGTTGTCGAAGTCGCTTACTACCATGAAGAATGCTGTCACCTGTACCAATCAGTGGTTTTCCAGGTAAGCCGGTCTTTAAATTTAACTCGATGTTGCAAGTGCTCTCTTCTGTTCCTCTTTGTGCTAGTGCAGATTTGTTGTTTTATTGACTTGTGTGTGCACACTTACCGGTTAACTGTGTGTAATTATATTACTTTAGTAATATGGTCAGTGGTTCGTCAGAATTCATTTAAAAACATGTGAAATATTTTATGTAGTCCACGCTGTTTTATATTTCGAGGTACAGAACCGGCAACGCTGTCTCCCTTCCTCAAGAGAAACGTCAGAGCCGGACACTCGACGGCTGTACTGTAGTAGCATGTAAAGCCGTATATAGGCAGGTTAGCCGTAAGTCTATCTCTACTACACAAATTTTACACATAGTGAACTGCAAAAGCCTCCACCAATGGTATCCTTACCTTGACGCGGTGGTGGAGCTTGCGTGGTCAAGTGATCCTGAGAGCTATGCCGGCGGTAGCTTAGCTACTGGTAGGGTCTCCCAAGCCGGACAGGTCGAAGGTGATGATTCAGACTAAACAGGATACTCTGGCCCTCCAGGTCGGGGGTTGGACGTGTGGCTAACAACCCCACACCATAAGAAAGAACCTGTTACGAAACAAGGACAATTGTCTCGGAAGAACGGATTTAACAGAAGACAACCTCGGCCTGGATTACGGAAAAGAGATTTGTATATTGCAACGTGGAATGTAAGAACGATGTTGAGACCAGGAAAGATGAATGAAATAGGAGAAGAGATAATTAAATTTAATTTCGACATTGTAGCGTTACAAGAGGTAAGAAGGCAAGGACAAGCAAGGATAGATAAAAGGGAATATTCACTATTGTATAGTGGTCCAAATAGCAGAACAGGACAACATGGTACAGGATTTATGGTATCCAAGGCAGTAAGGAATAGTATTATGGAATATGAAGCCATAAATGAAAGATTTGGTAAATTGCGCATTTAAGGAAGATTCAAGAACATATCCATATTGTCAGTGTATGCACCAACAGAAGAGAGAGATGAGGATGAGAAGGAAGGGTGCTATGAACAATTAGAACAGATATGCGGTGAGATACAGAGATACGATACATTGATAATAATGGGTGACTTTAACGCAAAGATTGGTAAGGATCTATTGATGAGATGTGCAGGGGAACATACACTACATGATGTTAGTAACCAAAAAGACACACTACTTGGGCATTTTGCCATCAGGAACAATATGGTGATCAAAAGCACATGTTTCCCACACACACGAATACATCTAGGTACTTGGAAGGCTCCTGATTCTACAACCGTGAATCAAATAGACCATGTGTTAATCAATGCAAGATACTCTTCGCCAATTATAGATGTGCGGAGTTGTAGAGGACCAAATTGTGATTCAGATCACTATCTAGTCAAAGCAGTACTCAGAGAAAAGCTGGCTAAAACGAAAACGAAATCTGAAACCTGGAAGAACAGTATAAACGTTGAAAGACTAGGAGATGAAAGAATTAAGGAGTAATATCACAGAGAAATACAAAAGAAATTAGAAGAAGAAAAAGAGAGAGATGACCTCAATGAAGAGTGTAAGAAAATAGAGGAAGTAGTTAAACTAGCTGCAGAAGAAATAATCGGAAAGAGGCAGCAAACCCGGAATGAATGGTTTGATCAAGAGTATAGGGAAGCAATAGAAGAGAAGAATAGAGCAAGAGAAAAGATGATCTTGAGAGAAACAAGAAGCAACTGTGAACATTGTAGGCAACTGAGGTTGAATGCCAACAAAGTTTGTAGAAGAAAGAAAAAGGAACACATAAAGAAACAATTTATAGAAATAGAAAAATTAAACCAGGGAAGTGAAGTAAGAAAATTCTATGTGGCAATTGGTAAAATGGGGAAAGGTTTCCAAACGAGGGAAAGAAAATGCAAGGATAGACAAGGGATGATACTGAATGATGAGAACAAAGTGTTAGATAGATGGTCTGAACACTTTAAGGAACTTCTAAATGAAAGTGTAGAGCCAGAAATTGAACAACATATGCAACAAAATAAGAGGCAAGAAGTAATTAGATCAGAATCAGAGAATGAGAATGCAAGTATTATGAGTCCTACAGAATCAGAGAATGAGAATGCAAGTATTATGAGTCCTACAAGATTTGAAGTGGCAAATGTAATTAAGAAAATGAAAAACAACAAATCACCAGGGGAAGACAGTATAGTAGCAGAAATGATAAAATATGGAGGAGCGGCATTGGAAGAATACATAAACTATTGGAAAGAATATGGGAAGAAGAGAACATGCCAGATGGATGGAGGGGAGGAATAATATGTCCTATATTTAAGAAAGGATATAAACTAGCATGAGGGAATTACAGAGGAATTACTCTATTGAATGTTATTTACAAGATCCTAGCAGGTATCATGAAAGAAAGAATGAAGATATTTTCAGAAGAAATTCTGAGTGAATATCAGTGTGGTTTTAGACCCAACCGGAGTACAACGGATCAAATCTTTGTAATTAGGCAGATGATGGAAAAGTTTTATGAACGTGATATTGACCTCCACATGCTCTTTATAGATTTTAAACAAACTTTCGATAGTGTATGTAGAGAAAGACTATATGAATTACTAGGATAAATGAGGATACCTGGAAAGATAATCCGGCTGATAAGGATGACACTAGATAACACATGGGCACGAGTGAAAAATGGAAATAAGCTGAGTAAACCCTTTACAATTAATATGGGTGTAAAACAAGGAGATGGATTGTCTGCAGTACTCTTTAACCTTGCACTACATAAAGCAATCAGTAAAGTGGACCAGGGAGACACTATTTTTAACAAATCAAGCCAGACCTGTGCTTACGCAGATGATGTAGTGATCATAGCAGAGAGAAGCGTACACTGAAAAGAGTATATTTAGAATTAGAGAAAGAGGCTACAAATATTGGGTTATTAGTGAATGAGAGTAAAACTAAGAGCATGGCAATGTCCACATCTAACACAAGAAGAGCCCCACATGATAATACAATAGGCGATAAGACATTTGAGGGTGTGACACAATTTAAGTATCTAGGAGTACTTATCAACAACCAGTGTGATATGACAAACTGTATTAAAGATCGATTACAGGCTGGAAACAGAGCATACTATGCTAACATCAAGATGCTCAGGAATCAACTTATATCGCGAACAACCAAAATGAAGATAAATAAGACAATGATAAGACCTATGGCTCTGAAGCTTGGACATTAACTATGGATGATGAGAATACTATGACGTGTTTTGAAAGGAAAATACTGCGAAGAATATATGGCCCTGTTAGAGAGGAAGATGGATGGAGAATACGATATAACCATGAACTAAACGAATTGATTGGAAAACAAGATATCGTAAAGTTTATAAAGGCACAGAGAATCCAATGGTTGGGACATATAGAGAGGATGCCGGAGAGCCAGATGCCCAAGAGAATGTTGAAAGGGAGGTTATTCTCCAGGAGGAGGAAAGGACGTCCTAAGAAGAGATGGTTGGATAGTGTGACTGCAGACCTCGTCGCAATGGGAGTGAGAGGATGGAGGAGCAAGGCGATGGATAGACCAACATGGAGAGCAGTTGTCCAAGAGGCCAAAACCCACCCCGGGTTGTAGCGCCATGGAGTAAGTAAGTAAGTAAGTAAGTAAGTAAGTAAGTAAGTAAGTAAGTAAGTAAGTAAGTAAGTAAGTAAGAACTGCAAAAGCACCTCTTTCACCAACGGACATAAACACAATTTCAAACTTCATAGGGAACGGAAATAATGAAAGGAAGCTTTGCGAGTAAACCTTCCATTATTCGCCACCCCTAACTTAAAGCTATCATTTATCCATCATCACCCTTACGTTATACGGAAATTAACATGGTAAACGCCCCCCACGGCCGAACGTGAACTAGTGGAGCATTATGCAGTTCACGAGCGAGTCCAACAGGGGTAGCCATACCTTAAACTCCCTACATCATCAACCCCACGTTATAGGGAAATTAACGTTGTAAACGCACCCTCGCGGCAGTACGTGAACTATGGAGCATTACGCAGGTCACGGGCTAGTCCAAAAGAGAAGCTACACCTTAAATTTCCTATATCCCATTTCGCAACATTTTTTTCTTTCTTAATTAGACATTATGTACATCCAGACAATCACAATTTCATCCACAACACATCTGAGGCTATACTTACCCTCACATGCACAACCATTTTTGTAATCATCCCCATAATCAACCTCACATTTTAATAACAACAAATTTATCAAAGCAATTATATAACACCAAATTTATCAACAAATCAACTATATTTAACAACAAATCTACTGTATTATCAAATTGACCATATAACAAATTGCAAACGCAAAATGTAACGCAATGTAAATTGACTGTATAACGCCAAAACACCACCCCTTGCCACACCTACCAACCCCTAGCACGGCACAATTATCTATCCAACAACGAGCAAAAAGAAGAAGAAGGAAGAAAAGAAGAACAGAAGAGAGAAAAGAAGAAAAGAAGGACAGAAGAAAACTACAAAGGGAAGAAAACATAAACAAACCAGAACCCCCACGACTGTCGTTGAAGGGGAGGTCTTGTTATAGCCCTAACCCCATTACAGGGGTTGTGACTATAGAAACACATAATTCATAATTCATACAAGAAAGGACTACAGACGGACGGACATACAGCGGGAGTGGCAGCAATCACTACATGTTCATAGCACTGTAATCGCAAGCTTGCAGTGTTATGTAGCAATAACAATAGCAGCTGTACAGCTCCACATACTGCTGACATGCTATAACCCAATTAAGCCTTCAAATACAGAAGGCACCTTCGCGCTGTCCCCATTCGAACATTCTAAGTTTGGACATTGAGTCTAACAGTACGACTTGACCAAAGGCCAGCAGGGCTGCGCCCTGCGGCGGCTCCAACGACGCCTCAGCATGGACATCTACTAGACGCTTTAAGGTGAGTGTGTCGTCTAACCTTTATTCCTTCTCAACCCCCCCCCCCCCTAATCCACACTTTCGCCCCCTCTTATTTATTGAAATAAACCCTTAGTTACAGTCAAGGGATCTCTCTTTTTATTTCACTACGTTATAATCCCGACCCCCTATTTTGTAATTAAGTTAGAATCTACTGTCTGACGCCACCACCTGCAGCCTGCCTGTGTTAAGAAAAACGCACGTGAGCCCACCTGTCACTGCGTCAGCAGGTGTCAAGCGTGCTAAACCCCTGGGTATGTCACTCCACACCCCCTTACAATTAATAATCCCTAGTCGCCCCCATAGATCCCTTAACATCTCCCCCCCCTCCCTAAGATCCAGTTAAGGTCCTTCCGACCATAACAATACTGGCCGAGATGCCGGGTTGAGTCCTTCTAAAACGGCACATCTCAGCCCTCACATTGTTAAGGTAATTCAAACCATAACAAGTATTTGAAGACGGATATCAGCCAAGTCCTGACAATAATGTGTAGTTATAGTATGTACGTATACCAATGCGCAACATTGATTCTTTTGTTAATGAAATGATGGACTATTTTCTCCAGACAGTGGGTTATCGATATATTAAGTAGGTTCGCCAACTAATACAGAGACGTGCACCAATGGCGCAGTGTTTAAGGTAAGTGACTCCGGGCCACATGATTCCTTGTTTGATCGCACCTCCAGGGGTCTTCTTTTTACCACTGAAATATTGTTTTTATCAAGGAGTATTATTAACGTTTTACATTTTGTAAGTAAGTTATGCAGGAGTTTACAGGAATTACAGTATATCTTCCATAATCAGGCAAGAAATCAGCGAAAGACATACATCATGATCGGCGCGCGCATGCTTGCATAGCAAAGCTATCTAATATAAGGGTCGAAGACATGTCACTTACATTGACCAAGGAGAGAGGAATGTTATTTGGTGCCAGGGGCAATATCTATCGTGAACTTGTGGAACTGTTCCAGAAGTTTGGCTTAGAGACGAATCACTTGATCACCCATTGCTGACTCTGTGGCCATATTGCAGCACCATATTTACAAGAATGCAAACACTGACATTTCTGATATGAAAATACAGCTTAATTTCAAATATGTTCCACAAATGTATGCTAATGAAATGTCCTAACAAGGATTGAGGGATATGCTGTGTCTTAAGGCATCTTAGTAGCAATCAAACAGCTCCAGTTTATATATATATATATATATATATATATATATATAAAATGCTAAGGTGTATGTTTCACAAACCGCAAGCTCTTAAACCAGAGGGAGTTAGGAGGTGCGGTTTGTGCCAAACTCTTCCAAATTGTCCCAACAGTGCAGGAAAATTCTTGGATTAGCGTACCTGAAAAATCAACGTATTGAACCCTTGCAAAGAAGCTTATGAGACTCAGTTTCGGGGGGTGTAACAGTCCATATCATAAGTTGTTGTTAAAGCGCTTCATTAACATGCAGGGTAACATATAACAAAATAACATGCAGGAAAAAGTGAAGCCAGGGTTATAGCAAATGAATTTAATGACAGATCATCTATTTACAAAATGAATTAACAAACTAAACTCCCATAATGACTCCCACTGAATAAATTAAATTTGCCAAAACTAGGCCAAATCTCAGGAGAGATTATTACTCGGATCAAGTGTCCCAAAAAAATCAACAATAATGACAATGTATGCGCGAGTGCTGTTCTACATGCTTCACGATGAGTACAATTGAATGCATGATTCGTCATCATCCGGATAAACTTTCAGAAGACGAATCCGCATTACTTAGAGCTAGACAGACGCGGGGAACAACTATACACAACATAAAACTAAACCGACACTTCCTATACTTAATATAAACAACACAATAATTTCCGCATGAAATTGGAATCAAAACTGCCGTAGCAAAACATTACTGCCTAAAATTAGGACTTCTCACAAATCAACACAAGTAAGCTAACACGTGACCAATAAAAGAAATACACATATGACCGCCGTCATTTTTACAAGTATAATACCACTACACCACACGGGCGTCACACACTAACTTACATGAACTGAGTCATAGACACATCACTAGGCTCAAAGCCAACATTTACATCATTAACACAATATTCCATCCATACGACATGCAATAATCCGTCACAAACATGGCGAACTCCCGAATTAATTATGGTCCAAATAACCATCACAAAGAACAGGTTTGCTTAATGAAAGCTTAAAGGGGCCAGTCGGACAACAGGACTGCCTAACAAAATAAGTCACCAGGCTAGACGGGCGATTCATGGAGCATCTGCATATCTGTCAACCCACGTGTCAAAAATAACCTCGACCTCCCAAGGCACGGGATCGAGTCTCGAAGAAGCGTGCCCCAAAGCACAATAATACGTGTGTGTGTGTCAGAACTAAAATATATCTCAGCATTTCCCCTAGGAAATCCAAGAATCAGTATATGGACAAGGTACAGCGGTCTCCTCGGAGCACCCTGCCTTTCCATCAAAAATACAACAACAACAAAATATGAGGGCGGTAGGACCTCTACCCCTCTTCACGTAGAATCAAAACACACACCTGACACAATAACACACACAGAATCACACGTATGGGTTTGACAGACCCTGAAATAAATGACATAAATATTTTCCACCTGCTGGCGCCTCCGTCCTATGCCTGTGACTATCGAACCTGAAAAGGACTAAAAAAAAATCTAAAAAAATTAGAACTAAGGTGTTCTACAAATTACATCTTAATTTGTTGCACTCGCCAACCCTAATATGAATAATAACCTGTTCAGCAAACATCTTACAGTAATTACCTCCCTTTCCTATCAACAAAATATGAACTTTAATAAAGCACCACTTATCGAATGTAACGGGTTTCGCATTCGCATGGATAAAATCACGTACACGCGCCGTGTACACTAAATATGACTCCAAAGAAAAATAATACACAACAAACAACTTTGGCCACGCGCCAACGTACATTTAAAACATTTAGTGTCGGTGCAAGAAAAACAATCTAAAACAACAAAAGAAGAAAATGAACTATTTACAAAGTTCCCCCGCCATGTCTAACTACATATTGAATAATCAATTTTTGTACATCACCGTATCAGCTTGTAGAACATATAACTTCCATCTCGGCTCATTTCCCTACGGGAAATTAGCCCTCCATCGTTGTCTTCGTAGAAGCGTTGGACATCACTCCGGCTCCTGACCACACGTCGGACATCTTGGTGTAGTCTCCTCGACAGAAAAGTTCAATGTTATTATAAATTGCCTGGCTATAATCGCTTGTGAGTTACTAATTTCGCCCACGATTGTCCTATGCGATTAATCATCGAAGACTTTCCCTAGCTCTCGCTTACACACGCACAATACAACACTTGAAAAATACAAAAAAAAAAATTACATGAACTATACACTTCAAACCCATCGTCACTGGCTTGACAATACAAGTTTTAAATCTGACCGTCTCGCAGTCGTTATCTCGCTCGGTAATCTCTACTGCTCTTGTGAACCTTCGCTCGCGTTGAGCGCTAATTGGAATGTTACTCAAGTCTTGCCCCTCAAGAGCTGAAAATAGTTGTCTTCAAAATAAATTAGAGTTTTAAAATCACCACGCAACTGGCGTGAAGTTCGCTCACCAGAGCTCAAAAAGTATTACTTCAAATAATATTAGAGCTTTAAAAATCACTACGCAGACTGGCGTGAAGTTAGCTCACCAGAGCTCAAAACGAATGTCTTCAAATAATATTAGAGCTTTAAAATCACTACACAAACTGGCGTGAAGTTAGCTCACCAGAGCTCAAAACGAATGACTTCAAATAGCGTCTCGTCGATCAATTTATTGGAAACTGACAGAGTGAGGAGGAGTGGTGTGAATTAAGAAAAATTTTCTAGAGTTTTCATCTCACACACATGGGACTAGTGTCAATCTTCATCAATTAATTCAAACGTCTCAGCGCACTCATGCGGAGATATTTCGGATCGGCGGTTCTTTAGATAATCAATTCCGCGCGCTTTTTACCAGTGACGCCACCCATCGCGTGGTTTTGGCTTGGTCTCTCCTGATTGAGTGATTCAATCGTAGGTCGGTTGCAAGGAAACTCGTGACCATTCCCTCATGACTCCAATTCTGGTGCATGTTGTTACACAATTTGGCCTTGAACTCAGCTTACCCGGCCGTTCTCAAGAATAGCTACCAAGCTCTGCTTCTGTGGCAATCATTGCAACACACTAACTTGCCTTCCTCTTTGTCAACTTCCACAAGTACTGCCTGGGCCGCAGTAATAATAATAATAAATCATGAATACTTATTTATCGCAGATTAATAAGGGTTCAGTATATATACTGTTATATTATGATTATAAAATATGTTTAAACAAATAAACAAGACGATAGACCCAGTCAGAACTGTGTCGCGTCAAGCCCACATAACCTGAAGCTGGGGGGGGGGGGGGGTGGTTTATACACGCGAGCGAAATATGTGGCACAGGGGTTTGATTTCCTGCCGCAGTCATTATAAATGCGCTGAGGGTAAGAAGGAAGAAGTAAGGAATGTCAAGTTTCTCCGATACTTCAAGGGAGCAGGGAATATTTCCGAGAGTCATGCATTTCACCGGCAATAGTTATATCCAGTGGCGTTCATAAGGGAGGGGTGTTGGGGGTCAACCTCCCCCCGCCCCCCCCCCCAATTATTGGAAGTGAAAGAAAAAATGTAGAAATGAGAGGAATGATCCCCCACCCTCGTTGTTCGAGCAACCCCCTCTCCGAAACAGAACTCTATATTCGCCACTGGTACTATCACAGACGATTTACTGTTATTTGTAACTCTTCAGGCAGTCAACACTAATTTGCCCAATAACTGGGCGGGATACAATGTATATAATATGTAAGTAACACTCCTGGAAAAAAATTACATGTATTAGTTTATGATCATTGCCCCATTATAATAGTGATGTTTTCCATGAGTACATACATCATACGTTTTCTTCGGCTTATCCCAATTAATTAGGGTCACTCGAGCCAACCTGGCTCATTTTGTTTTTGGCCGGGGATTTAAGACCGGATGCCCTTCCCGACGCCACGTGATTTTTCAGGTGAAAATTTCGCCCAGCTGTCACCGGGATTCGATCCGCGGCCGTCCGTATGAAAGACGAGCAGCTAAGCCACTGCGCCATCACGCTCCCCTAATGTTTTCCATGAGTGTTTATTTACATATTATATTCATTGCACCCCGCCCAGTTATTAGTCTGTAATGAATTTTATTTCTCGCTGGATGCGAAATTAAAAGTTTGCATCGAATTTTATTTCGCGCCGGGAGTGAAATTAAACGTCTGTAACGAAATTAATTTTGCGCCGGGAGCGAAATTAAAAGTCTGTAACGAAATTAATTTCGCCCTGGTTACATCATTCGTAGGTCAGGTTGATGGGCACAGAGTTCTCACAACCTTTCCAACCAATCGCGCTATCACAGCTTCTGCCCCGAGCATTTACCGTGCCCTCACACCGTCGAAAGAAGCCTGTTTTCAATTTTGTTTGAAAATGTATTTGAAACAGGTAAGTTCGAAGAGCTTCATTTATGGCGACGGCCGTTTTCGATCACAAGAGCGTGCTTGAAGTTGATTTCTTCGCAAGGACAGTGGCAGTGAAAGCTTCAAGTTACTGTGATACACAGTATGCATCATGGACGTGGCTTCGAAGTCTTGACGTAGATTTCTTCATCGATGGGTACGAGGATTATTACCTACTAGCTCACCCGTGCGAGAAATCTCGCATGTTCATAATCCACACTTTCCTCAATAGGTTTATAATGAGACACTTAAGGAGAAAGGTTATGTTTTTATTCCAACCAAATGATTATAGAACACTATTTACATTTCAGGATAAAGGAAAGACCTCAGAATGTTAACATGACATGAAACAGGCGTCACAGTGCCCGTGGACAGCAATTATTATAGAGAGTATTTTCCTACATCAACGGTGATTGCAAATCGCACACTTCGTACAATTTTTTAAAGTATTTTTTTAAAGAAATTATAGATATTTATGAAATTATAGTGCAATAAGTCACTGCTAATGTCTATTCTCTTTCATTTGAATGCTCTCTTGTCACGATCGGTCGCTTGGGAGCGACGCAGGAGGGATGCACACTGCTGAAATAATATATACTAGTTGAAACCCGTCAATACATGACGGCCAATAAGAAAATATTTACTGAAGAATTTTATTATATACTTTCTTTGTACAATTATGTTTTGGCACTATTGAAACTTTAAGGGCGTCAAAAGATTGCACTCTAGACATTGCAACATACTGCTGGCCATGATTGAAAACTTGATGAGGCAAATTGAGACCTATACGTTCCAGAGTTCCCCCTTGAGCTTTATTGATTGTGATAAAGTATGCCAAGCGAATCGGAAAATGTTGCCTCTTAAAAGAAAATGATTGTTTTATCCGGTGGTGTTAAATCAAGTCGAAGGATTAGACCTCTCTGCTAATTTTAACTGCACTTATTTCCAAATCCAAGCATTTTCAGGCATATTTCATATAATTAATATGGAATCAAGTCGAAGGGTTAGATCTCTCCGCCTAATTTTAACTGCACTTATTATTTCCAAATTCAAGCAATTTTCGTACATATTTCTTATAATTAATATGGTAGCATTTAGATGCCCTTAGGAAACTTCAGATTTCTAAGGAGCATATCTATGGGTCAATCGTTTGGAGTATGTGGAAGCAAATCACTTAATTCCAAGGAATTCAAGAATTCTGAGGAGTCTAATATATACAACTGGCCGCAGGAACCGTCGCTTATAATTTTGGAATATACATTAACGAAGAAATGCGATGATGTGCAATTCCATACATTTTAAAACAATATGGACCGTATGCATGTGGCACAGTGACATTGGCACCAAATGAAACCAAGGACATAGGATTTGTTCTACTGCCGATTATTCTCTCTTAAATTCCTTGAGATATCATTTCCAGTGAAAAATTGTTGCAGTCTGTCAAATATTTTATATTTAGTAAAATTAATTTTGCCATTACAACACCAAAGGTCAAAGTAACCAAGCGTAGATTTCTCGCTACAGAAATACAGTACAGAAAAATGTTTACATTTGTTCGTCAAGGACCATACACTGTACGGCATAATATCTGGAATTGATTCTGAAATGGCATTTTTATATTAGATTTTAAAAGTGGCTTCGTATTTTTCTACGATTTCCCATTTTTTTGTGGCTAATGTTCCTTTTCGTCAAATGGGTATATTTATTGCAGCATTTCTCTCCAAATTAACGTCATATTCAATAACATTATAGTGGCCTGCCTCAACGCAGCCGCCAAATATTAAACGGCAAATAATACGTCCATTGCCAAAATCAACAGCGTGGTTAGATTCATTGTTATGCACTCTAAACAAATAATCAATAAACAATAATACTCACGTATACAATGAAGTTCAGATACTTTCATTCTCAAGTTTGTTGCTGATGAGAATGCAATGATACTGATCGCCAATAATAAAATCCTTATAATTATTCATGCCAGCAAAAATTTTTGCAATTTGCTTGCAAACGCAGCTCAGGATAACGTCCTGCATTTTGGAATAAACACTACGAAACTGCTCTAAATAAGTAATTTCCATCACCTGATGTAGGTACAATCCTTTGCATTTCCATGACAGTAAATTAAGCAAGGGAGCATACTTCGCCAACTACTGGAATGAGCATAGACTCACTTCGACAGCCACCGTAATGGAGGGAGTTTAAGAGTTAGACTGTATGTTCAGTGCTTGTCAAAAATC
Source organism: Meconema thalassinum (assembly GCA_946902985.2). Taxonomy (NCBI): domain Eukaryota; kingdom Metazoa; phylum Arthropoda; class Insecta; order Orthoptera; family Tettigoniidae; genus Meconema; species Meconema thalassinum. The sequence goes on from OX336389.2 coordinate 907,101,484, forward strand.
GTACTAACACAGGAAAGCCCAATCTGAAGGCTACAGTACATTCTGAGCTATCGCCCCGGATTCCAGGTTCGATCCCTGGTTTGCCAAGAAATTTACTTCTGGTCTGAGGGCTGGAACGGGGCGCACTCTTGAGGCAAAACTAAGTAGGGCAAGGTTCGATTCCCATCTCAACAATCTGGGATGTGGTTTTCCGTGGTTTGACACGTCCACTGCAGGTAAATACCGGGATAGTTCGTAACTTAAAGCCTAGGTCGTCAATTCCCTATTCCCCACTTGAATTACAAATGCACACATCAGTACAGCCATCACAATAACACAGGTTGTCAGAGAAAATTTTACACACACACACCAAAGTAGACGGGGCTGAGTGACCACGATGTCTGAGTCCATCAAATAATTATATTCGTCAATTGTCTCTCATGGCGAAACGATTGTGGCCATCTTTTTTTTTTAGTCGTTTATCCTCCAGGTTGGTGGAACCCACGGACCCAGCGAGGGAACTCACCACTACCGCCTCTACGGGCAGTGTCCTAGAGCTGGGAACATCGAATCGGAAGGGATACAACTGGTGAGGTGGGATTGGCACCTCGCCCAGGCGTTCTCGCCTGCAAAGCGAACAGGGGCCTCATGAGGGAAGGTAAGGGATGGTTAGGATGGATAGACAAGGAAGAGGGAAGGAGGCGGCCGTGGCCTTGAAGAAGGTACCATCCCGGCATTTGCCCGAAGACGAAGTGGGAAGCCACGAAAAACCACGTCGAGGATGGCTGAGGGGGAATCGAACCCCCTCTACTCATTTGGGCCACCCGAGGCTGAGTAGACCCCGTTCCAGTCCTCGTACCACTTTTCAAATTTCGTGGCAGAGCCGGGAATCGAACCCAGGACCTCCGGGGCGGCAGCTAACCATGCTGACCGCTACGTAGGCGACTCTTCTTTTATTTAATAATTTAAAATTATATGGCAATGTAAATCGTGGAGAATTCCTTACTGTACGGGAATAATAAAAGTAAAATATGTTAAGACAATGAATTACCAATAGCCAGAAAGAATAATTAGGAAATAAAAATACATGTCTGAGGTGAGACTCCTTCGACTATGCAAAATTCATTCCTGGGTAATCAATGTTATCCCTGAGCCACCCAGTCAACAGACTTCTAAACCAATATTAAGTTACTTAAACAACAAACGAACTCAAACGCCTGTTGGAAGTTCTTCAATCCCCTCTTTTTAATTCTCAAAAACGAAGATCACACTACGATACGGTGAATCCTTTATCCGCCATTTCTCTAGAAATGTAATTCTGGTCTGAGGGCTGGAACGGGGCGCACTCTTGAGGCAAAACTAAGAAGGGCAAGGTTCGATTCCCATCTCAACAATCTGGGATTTGGTTTTCCGTGGTTTGCCACTTCCACTGCAGGTGTAATTCTGGTCTGAGGGCTGGAACGGGGCGCACTCTTGAGGCAAAACTAAGTAGGGCAAGGTTCGATTCCCATCTCAACAATCAGGGATGTGGTTTTCCGTGGTTTGCCACTTCCACTGCAGGTAAATACCGGGATAGTTCCTAACTTAAAGCCTCGGTCGCCAATTTCCCATTCCCCACTTTAATTACAAATGCACACATCAGTACAGCCATTACAATAACAGAGGTTATCAGAGAAAATTTGACACACACACCAAAGTAGACGGGGCTGAGTGACCACGATGTCTGAGTCCAACAAATGAATTATGTTCGTCAATTGTCTCTCATGGCGAAAGCGATTGTGGCCATCTTTTATTTAATAATTTAAAAGTATATGGGAACGTAAATCGTGGAGAATTCCTTACTTTATGGGAATAATAAAAGTAAAATATGTTAAGACAATGTATTACCAATAGGCAGAAAGAATAATTGAGAAATAAAAATATATATCGGAGGTGGGATTCGAACTGCTTCCATTGCGCGATGCATAAATTAAGAGTATTGAACGCTGCCGTCTGAGCTACCGAATCATTGGTAGAAGTGTGCAATATTAAGGTACTTAAATAACATTCACTCTCAACAGTCCGTATAAGTTCTTCTACATTTCCCGTTTTTTATAATATTCTATTCCTGTTTAGATCGTGGAAACTTCATAATCAATATTCCCCTCCTTTATTATAATTCTTATACATAACTATTACATTAAAACGCGGTGGACATCCGCCATGTCTGTCATTAACCAAGGTGATTCTGCGCATGCGCTTGAGCCAACAATTTTGCGGTTTTGTTTATACATTTAAATATATGTGGTAACATATTTGTTTATTTTAAAGACACTCTGCAAATCTACAGGCCTACAGCTTTCGACAGATTGCTCTACGAAGTGAATCGGTTCTACCGTTCCCTCAATCTCGCGGTAACAAAAATCAGCTTAGTGTTTTAAATATATAGATAGATAGATAGATGATGATTAGAGTAGAACCCTCACCCAGAGTTGTAACATGACCTGTAATTGAAGGTTAGAGGTTGTAGTCTCTTTACACCAAATCAGCCATGTTATCTTGGATAGGAATTACAGGCGTATGTCGATCACACACAATCCCAACCCAAAATATCACAGATAACTCTTGCTGTTGATGATGCTCCAGAATGAAGGTCGCGTTCCATCCCTCATCTAAACACCTTGCCTTAAACGCACCGTTTGTGACAGGTCTCCATAAGATAAGTATTTTGGCTGAGATTTTCCACACTCGCAAGATATCACTTAGGCACACTATCACATGGATGGTGATATCAACTTGTCGGAAGTCTTCTTGCAGCAGCAGTTCGCAGCAGATATCGGTACTCTGGCCATGTCACCTTGATCCTACCTGGGCTGTTGTTAAACAGATACACAAGGCAAATGCCTCCTCGTGGACGAATACCAAATTTGATCTCAGATTAATATCGCCATGTGTCCAAGACATTGGTCTACACTCTACAGTATATAATATAAGCATGTTTGATGTACCGAACTATGATTCACATAAAATCTTCATATGGAAACGTTTTAGTTCACTCCTCGTTATGCTTGTCTTTGCTCTTGAAAGTCTCATGAGAAAGTTATTCAGCAGTAAAACACATAGAAGATGGCTGCTTGAACCAAATTTGCATGCTCCCACCGTGTCTGCGGTTATGTTCTGTTTCCATCATTGGTGAAATGTCGATCGCGCAAGTAGTTTGGCATCCCGCCTAGAAAGCACTCTTTCTTTTCTTTAATGGAGAATCTGGAGCGCTGTCCTAATACGACGCGCAAACATCCATTCCGAGAGTAATTCCAAGACAATTTTACGTTTTATGACTGATATTTCATATTATAATGCGTTTTCGTATTTCTACCGTGTAGAAAAATGCGTTGAACAAGCACAAATGAACAAATCTGTTTATAGTGCAGGTAATTTTCCATATAGTCATGACAACAATCACTGAAATTCAAAATTGCAACAACATGTAGATGACCTCGTAGTTCCACCTCTTGAAATCTCCATAACTAACTAACTAAGTAACTAACTAGTTAACTAACATGTAGAAAAGGTGCACAGCTGGTTCAGCATACCGTACCGTTAGCGGGTGATCGGGACCTCGTAAATCACAACTATGTTTCTTCCCCTTCTGGACTCCGCGGCGCGGCGTGCCCGTGCGCGGTCGCTCGTCACGACAGTAACCTGCGCTCACAGCGGCTATCCTGAGCGTGGTTTCTCCCCGAGTTTTTCAGCACTCCCTTCAGATAAAGGCCGAGATAATACCTTATTTCAAGTCCAGGAACACCTACCCCAATCCCAACCTCAATAATTATTACAGGTACACACACTCCTACAGTCACTAAGGTAACACAGGTTATCAGATAAATTCAACACATACCCAAGTACACGGGGCTGATTAACAATTATGTCCCGGACACCTAATACGAATTAACAACAACAACAACAACAGCAACAATAACAATAACAACAAAAACAGCAATACCTTCTGGCTGGTCGCCAACCCCTGTCCATTATGTGGACCGAACATTGTATTTAAAGTTCATTTCCTCAGCAGATCATCATAGGAAACTCGACCTTAAATTCAATGCTCAACAGGTTGTTGTTGTTAATTCATTTAGGGACTTTGCTGCATCGTGGTCATATAGCTCCGTGAACTTGGGCGTGTGTAGAATTTGTCTGATAACCTGTGTTATTGTGTATCTGTAGTAGTGTGTGTATTTGCAATGCAGGTGGGGATTCTGAAGGAGGCGGCCGTGACCTTAAGTTAGGAACCATCCCAGCATCTGCCTGGAGTAGAAGTGGGAAACCACGGAAAACCACTTCCAGGATGACTGTGGTCGGAATTGAACCCTTCTCTTCTCAGTTTTTCCTCTTGCGGCTGAGTGGACCCCATTCAAGCCCTCAGACCAGAATTAAATTTCTTGGCGGAGTCGGGAATCAAATCTGGACTTCCGACGTGACAGCCAAGAATGCTAGCCCCTGCACCAGAAAGCAATGTTCAACGGGACTATTCAGTGTGTGTTGGGCATGACAAGGCAGCTGGGAACGTATGGTTCCCCAGGTCAGGAAGCCCCGAAACACTTGAGCAACATATCGTATTATTGATGATGATTGAGTCTTCAGTCTTTTGACTGGTTTGATGCAGCTGTCCATACCTCCCTGTCCTGAGCTAATCGCTTCATCTCTACATAGCTACCACACCCTACAGCCGAAGCAATCTGTTTAACATATTCTAACCTTGGTCTACCCCTACAGTTCTTGCCCTCGACCCTTCCTTCCATAACTAAGCTTGCTATTCCTGGGTGTCTTAGTATGTGTCCTACTAACCTATCTCTTCTCTTCATTAGCAGTCGTCAGAAACATCTCTCCTCTCCCACTCGTCTTAATACCTCTTCGTTTGTAACCCTATCTACCCATCTGATCTTCATCATTCTCCTGTAACAACACATTTCAAAAGCTTCAATTCTCCTCTTTTCTGCTGCACCAATAGTCAAAGTTTCACTTCCATATAGCGCCACGCTCCAGACAAAGGCTTTCAAAAATGACTTCCTAATACCTAAATCTATATTCGATGTCAACAGATTCATTTTTTGTAGAAAGGCTTTCCTTGCCTGAGCCAACCTACTTTTTATATCCTCTTTGCTTCGTCCATCACTGGTTATTCTGCTTCCTAAGTAACAGAAGTCTCCTACTTCCTTCAGCTTTTCTCCTGCCAATTTGATCTCCATAGAGGTTTCTGATTTATTTCGGCTGCATTCCAGTATTTTTGTTTTACATTTATTAATTTTCATCATGAATTCTTTCCGTAAGACGGAGTCAATACCAGTCAAAAACTCATTCAAATCCTCAGGCTTGTCGGCCAAGATGACGATGTCATCAGCAAATCTCAGAGTTGAAATTATTTCTCCTTGAATCTTCACTCCCACTTTAAATTTTTCTCCAATTTCCTTCATTGCTTGTTCAGTATAAAGATTGAAATGTATGGGTGATAAGTTGTAACGTAATCTTGATTACGGTACAAATTATTATTATTATTATCTATATATTTAAAACACTAAGCTGATTTTTGTTACCGCGAGATTGAGGGAACGGTAGAACCGATTCACTTCGTAGAGCAATCTGTCGAAAGCTGTAGGCCTGTAGATTTGCAGAGTGTCTTTAAAATAAACAAATATGTTACCACATATATTTAAATGTATAAACAAAACCGCAAAATTGTTGGCTCAAGCGCATGCGCAGAATCACCTTGGTTAATGACAGACATGGCGGATGTCCACCGCGTTTTAATGTAATAGTTATGTATAAGAATTATAATAAAGGAGGGGAATATTGATTATGAAGTTTCCACGATCTAAACAGGAATAGAATATTATAAAAAACGGGAAATGTAGAAGAACTTATACGGACTGTTGAGAGTGAATGTTATTTAAGTACCTTAATATTGCACACTTCTACCAATGATTCGGTAGCTCAGACGGCAGCGTTCAATACTCTTAATTTATGCATCGCGCAATGGAAGCAGTTCGAATCCCACCTCCGATATATATTTTTATTTCTCAATTATTCTTTCTGCCTATTGGTAATACATTGTCTTAACATATTTTACTTTTATTATTCCCATAAAGTAAGGAATTCTCCACGATTTACGTTCCCATATACTTTTAAATTATTAAATAAAAGATGGCCACAATCGCTTTCGCCATGAGAGACAATTGACGAACATAATTCATTTGTTGGACTCAGACATCGTGGTCACTCAGCCCCGTCTACTTTGGTGTGTGTGTCAAATTTTCTCTGATAACCTCTGTTATTGTAATGGCTGTACTGATGTGTGCATTTGTAATTAAAGTGGGGAATGGGAAATTGGCGACCGAGGCTTTAAGTTAGGAACTATCCCGGTATTTACCTGCAGTGGAAGTGGCAAACCACGGAAAACCACATCCCTGATTGTTGAGATGGGAATCGAACCTTGCCCTACTTAGTTTTGCCTCAAGAGTGCGCCCCGTTCCAGCCCTCAGACCAGAATTACACCTGCAGTGGAAGTGGCAAACCACGGAAAACCAAATCCCAGATTGTTGAGATGGGAATCGAACCTTGCCCTTCTTAGTTTTGCCTCAAGAGTGCGCCCCGTTCCAGCCCTCAGACCAGAATTACATTTCTAGAGAAATGGCGGATAAAGGATTCACCGTATCGTAGTGTGATCTTCGTTTTTGAGAATTAAAAAGAGGGGATTGAAGAACTTCCAACAGGCGTTTGAGTTCGTTTGTTGTTTAAGTAACTTAATATTGGTTTAGAAGTCTGTTGACTGGGTGGCTCAGGGATAACATTGATTACCCAGGAATGAATTTTGCATAGTCGAAGGAGTCTCACCTCAGACATGTATTTTTATTTCCTAATTATTCTTTCTGGCTATTGGTAATTCATTGTCTTAACATATTTTACTTTTATTATTCCCGTACAGTAAGGAATTCTCCACGATTTACATTGCCATATAATTTTAAATTATTAAATAAAAGAAGAGTCGCCTACGTAGCGTAGCGGTCAGCATGGTTAGCTGCCGCCCCGGAGGTCCTGGGTTCGATTCCCGGCTCTGCCACGAAATTTGAAAAGTGGTACGAGGACTGGAACGGGGTCTACTCAGCCTCGGGTGGCCCAAATGAGTAGAGGGGGTTCGATTCCCCCTCAGCCATCCTCGACGTGGTTTTTCGTGGCTTCCCACTTCGTCTTCGGGCAAATGCCGGGATGGTACCTTCTTCAAGGCCACGGCCGCCTCCTTCCCTCTTCCTTGTTATTTTTAATATCATTGTGTAATTATTATTATTATTATTATTATTATTATTATTATTATTATTATTATTATTATTATTATTATTATTGAAATATCAAAGTTATATCGTTTTATTCACCCATTAATATCAAGGGAGGGGCCATACCATATTCACGTCATTACCATAATCATATATAATATTGTCAAGTGCTTAGATTAAGAAACAGGGTTTTTATAGAGGTCTAGGGCTGTTTTATTAGTTAAATTGTAAAGACAGGACGGGCATGGTTGGAAGAAGTTACGGACGGTGAAGCAACATATTGCAAGAAAATGTATTTCTGGAACGAAGCCACGCTGACTGGAGACAAGGGCTTGGAGAAAGATTTCGGCGGAATATATATATGCGCAACGAGAGGAATAGCGGGTTCTGAGTGGAATATTTGAAGTACGCGGGCCTGTATTCCCGCTCGGAGAAGTTTTAGCGTCGCTTGAGGACTGAGAAATGCTTTGCTATAATTGGTCTGATGGGTCGCGGGCAAATTTATGCCGCGAAACATCGGGACCATTCAGAGTGTATAAAAGCCCAGCGCGACTTCAGCACTGGCTATTCTATAGATTCTATTCTGTCATTCACATATTCGATCACGCACTCACTCACTGACTTTGTGAGTCGTAGACTCTGCCAGTCCCTCAGTAAGATGGGACTTAGTGAATTCAATTAGCCTGGTTTGTTCAAATTTGCTTACCATGGTGATCAAACTCAGAAACAAGCAGCAGCAGCAACAACAACAACAACAACAACGAGAAGAAGAAAACATATGTTTTCAAAGGTCAATAAACGTGTGTTGGCGTAAGATCTCAAATTAGACTGCAAGCAGACCAACGAGATGGACTTTGAACCACAAGGCACCAGGTATGTGGACCGAGTTATTATCAACACAGAAGATCAGCGCTAGCGAGAAGACAGTCAATATTGCCCCGCAATTAGGGAATATTAATGCACATATTGTACACAGCTCGAAACCTCAGATCAAATGTTAATAATTTTGTTGTAAATAAACCAGTATTAGTTAAAATGTCTTGTTCATTGGGAGTTGAATATATAGGATAGTTGGAATGCAAAGAGTATCTCATAGAGCAAGTTTATTGCCCTACGCTCCGATGATAGATCTTGGCTCAAGGAAGGGAGCGGCCGTGGCTAAATAAAATTTTAATGTGTTATCTTTACGATAACTGGCGCCCAGTAAATCTAAATTAATAAAGTGTATGTCGTCTGTCTAGATAGGCCAATGCTAAATAAGAACGATGAGGTGGTTTTAAGGAGTCTTGAGTGTAATATCTGTAGAAACGTTATAAATGATCGCCCAACTTGTAGAGCGATATCCAACGACAAAGGTAGCCGTTACAAATGGCGCCCAACGTGGGGCTACGAAATATCGTACTGTAGTGAATGGATATTATGTATAAATCCAGTTTATTTCAAGTATGTTAAAGTTTAAAGATGTTTTCATGTACGATATAAACGAGTACTCTTTGCATTCATTCCGAGTTTTTCAATAAAGAGGCATATATCATGTTAGGGAACTACGGTTATAAATTAGTAGTGTTCTTTTGATGAGTTGTTTTTTGGGTAATGAGTAACAGGGATAATTTGGGGACCATAAATTTGAGAAACCGTAGTATTATAAGATCAGTTAAAATGTCGAAATTAGATGTGCAGGGTACCAATGATGAGATGTCAAAAGTAAGCGAAAATCAGGAAACTGAGGAAAATAAACAAGACGGGGCTACAAACATCCAGATTAATGAGGGGGGAATCCTTCCTGGCTTCGAAACCTGACGATGCTGATAACAGAACAGAACAGAAACATAGATCTTAAGTTAGCTGAACAGAGTAAGAAGCAAGAGGAACAAAGTAAGAAATTTGACGTGCGTAGTGATCAATTAGAAAAAGCAATAGATCTTAAGTTCACTGAGCAGAGTAAGAAGCTAGATGAACAAGGTAAGAGGTTTGATGAAGCCACAGAAAACTTCAATAGACAAATTAAAGAAGTAGGCCGAGAATTTCACAATAAGTTAGAAAACAGGATTAGTGAGGTGGAGGAATCATGGTCACTTAAGGTTGACGCCAGAATGCAACAAGTGTCGGAGCGAGTTGACAAAATTGACGAGGAAGTGAAAATTGAATGTAGTAAGGTTAGGGTTGACTTAGAAGGTGAAGTCAACAGCATGAAGGTCAAGTGTGATAATAATATTGCTAAAATAGGTCATTTAGAAAATAAAGTAGAGAGCGATAATCAAGAAATTAGGGAAGAGGTTAACAGTAAATTTAACAGTTTCAGTGAAGAAGTAGCGAGTAAAACAGATAAAATAGAGGAGAAATTGCAGAGATGTCAGAAGCAAATAGCAACAAATAGCGGTAATGTACAAATAGGAAATTTAAGTAGATTTCTAACTAAAGAGGCAGATTTGCCAGTATTCACAGGCAAGGCATATAACCCAATGGAATTCTTAAAAACAGTAGAAAAGAAGTTCGCTAAAGATTTAGAAGAGGGGATCGTTCAATGGGAACAAGTACTTGAGATGCTAGATAAATCTTTTGTTAGGGATTCAAGGTCATGGTTCAGTGTGTATAAATACCAGATGACTAGTTTTAGAAAATTTAAAGAGAAGTTCATAGCCAAGTACTGGAATGAAAATGTGCAAGAAAGAGAAAGATGTAACATTATTTTTGGAAAGTACCAAAGGAGAGATGGTGTTTCGTACACAGAGTATTTCTTAGCGCATGTACTTATATGCCAGAATTTTGAAGGTTTAGAGACTGAATCACAGGTAATTAAAACATTATTAAGGCATTTTCCTGATATAATTAAAGAAGCATTCTTCATGCAGAATATTACTACTATTGACGGGTTCGAGAAGCTATTGGAAAACTTTGACTCTCTTGAAAATAGTAGGACCGAATGCAAGCCAATAAGTAGAGGAGATAATTTCGGGCAGGGTGAGAGAGAGAGGGGAAGAGAACAAGGCAGGAATGCGAATTACGAAAGACGACTTGACAATGGGGGACGCACAGCAAATACGAGGAACGAGAATTTGAACAGAGGAGGGGAAGGTACTAGGCCAGACAGACGTACAGGTCAACAACAACAACAATCTACACCAGGGGCAAGTAGGCCTAATTTAAACGAATAACGGATTGCAGTGAGGTCAACAGACAGCCCGAAGTGATTGCAGTTCAATGTCCTAGGAATATTGAGTATTTAGGAGATTTTAATATAGATGTTAGAGAAGAACTGCTTTATGACCTAAATGGTGGAAATTTAGACAATATTGAGAATGAGATTATGTCACCAGTAATTAACCTTAATTTGTGGGGTAAAGAAGATGATGTTTTATTGGACAGTGGAAGCGAAAACTCTTGTATAAATTTAAGATTTTTGGAAGATGTAATGAGAGAAGGTATTCATGTTGATATAATTCCAGTTAAGTCCACTTTCATTGTCACAGCTGTAGGTAGTAGGTCTCAGAAAATATGTAAGCAAGTCGCAGTTCCAATTAACATTAGTGAGTTAGTTAAATTTCAGCCCTGTTTGGCAGTTCCAAATTTAGTATATCCGGTGATTCTCGGTGCGGAATGGTTATCATTATATCAAGTTAAATTAGATTTTCATTTTGGCAGGATATGTTTATTTTGGCAGGATAAAGAAGTTCAGGTTACGTATAAGGTGTCTAAGACTGACAAACAAATGAAAGTGTGTGTGTTTGAGGAAGAAAGCAACGTGGTTGTGAGTGATGAGACTCCTGAAGTAAATGAGGTAGACCGCGGAGATGCTAGTGAGAGCAAAGTTTTTAAGGTGTGTCAGGTTGCAATGGAGTCTGAACTTGAGAGTAAGATCCATGATGCATTGTCACAGTGTAAGCTGGATGAGGTGCAAGGTCATCAGTTACATGAGGTATTAATAAAATATAAGGAAATTTTCAGCTCAAAACCCGGAGCAACACACTTATATGAGCATAGTTTTGTCGTTAAAGACACAAGTAGTTTCGTAGGGCCTAGGTATCCTGTCGCAACTAAATATATGAAAGCCGTCGAAGAACAGATAGAATTAATGTTGGAAAACGACATAATTGAGCCTTCAGCTAGCCATTGTTTAAATCCATTAGTTGTAGTAGCCAAGAAAGACAATTCAGTGAGACTATGCATAGACGGCAGAATGTTAAATACTAGGGTCGAAAGCGACCAGTTGAGAACTGAAGCAGTGGAGGATTTAGTTCAACGTTTTCAGGGGCGGAAGTGGTTCTCAACAGTAGATTTTAGTAGTAGTTGCTCAACGTTAGTGAGGAAATTAGGTAGGACACTAGGTAGTTATTTCAGGTATGTATTGTTGACTCATGTGACGTTATTCAGGCTAGCCAGTGTTTTGTTGAGAGGTAGGAAGTACATGGAAGTTTGTAGCAACGATTGTTACGTAAGCCGTTGCCATCTTGTGCATTGGAAGGGAAAATGTCAAAGCTGTTTTTATTGTTTACTGGACCTTATGTCGTTTCGAAGAGGATAGAAAAAAATGCCTACTTATTGAAAGATCAGGAAAATTGTGTGATAGGTACATATAACATTTACAATCTGAGGAAATATCATAGAAAAGAGCAAGTGCAGCAAGAACGGCAGACTGCCGTGTGTTTATAATTAGAGTCGTGTCGTGGCTCTAAGGAATTGGTGGAAGTGAGATAAATCACTTGTGTTGCGTGAAACAAGAAGCAATATATATTGTGTTCTGTTATTGTAAGGGACTACAAGAACAAATGTAGCATGTAAATCCTGTATGACTGCACAGGACAATCAGAATGTTTATGTAACATTGCAAGAAGAGTGCAGATCAATCAAGGAAAATGAAAAGGGTATAATCATTATGTATGTAATTTGAAGGGTCATATATGTATATTCAGTGTATTTCCTGTTAAGTTTTAAAGGGAAGATTTGTGATTTCATCATTCATTACATTCTTTATGAAACCATGGGGACGTTTTGCAACGTAATCTTGATTACGGTACAAATTATTATTATTATTATTATTTTTAATATCATTGTGTAATTATTATTATTATTATTATTATTATTGAAATATCAAAGTTATATCGTTTTATTCACCCATTAATATCAAGGGAGGGGCCATACCATATTCACGTCATTACCATAATCATATATAATATTGTCAAGTGCTTAGATTAAGAAACAGGGTTTTTATAGAGGTCTAGGGCTGTTTTATTAGTTAAATTGTAAAGACAGGACGGGCATGGTTGGAAGAAGTTACGGACGGTGAAGCAACATATTGCAAGAAAATGTATTTCTGGAACGAAGCCACGCTGACTGGAGACAAGGGCTTGGAGAAAGATTTCGGCGGAATATATATATGCGCAACGAGAGGAATAGCGGGTTCTGAGTGGAATATTTGAAGTACGCGGGCCTGTATTCCCGCTCGGAGAAGTTTTAGCGTCGCTTGAGGACTGAGAAATGCTTTGCTATAATTGGTCTGATGGGTCGCGGGCAAATTTATGCCGCGAAACATCGGGACCATTCAGAGTGTATAAAAGCCCAGCGCGACTTCAGCACTGGCTATTCTATAGATTCTATTCTGTCATTCACATATTCGATCACGCACTCACTCACTGACTTTGTGAGTCGTAGACTCTGCCAGTCCCTCAGTAAGATGGGACTTAGTGAATTCAATTAGCCTGGTTTGTTCAAATTTGCTTACCATGGTGATCAAACTCAGAAACAAGCAGCAGCAGCAGCAGCAACAACAACAACAACAACGAGAAGAAGAAAACATATGTTTTCAAAGGTCAATAAACGTGTGTTGGCGTAAGATCTCAAATTAGACTGCAAGCAGACCAACGAGATGGACTTTGAACCACAAGGCACCAGGTATGTGGACCGAGTTATTATCAACACAGAAGATCAGCGCTAGCGAGAAGACAGTCAATATTGCCCCGCAATTAGGGAATATTAATGCACATATTGTACACAGCTCGAAACCTCAGATCAAATGTTAATAATTTTGTTGTAAATAAACCAGTATTAGTTAAAATGTCTTGTTCATTGGGAGTTGAATATATAGGATAGTTGGAATGCAAAGAGTATCTCATAGAGCAAGTTTATTGCCCTACGCTCCGATGATAGATCTTGGCTCAAGGAAGGGAGCGGCCGTGGCTAAATAAAATTTTAATGTGTTATCTTTACGATAACTGGCGCCCAGTAAATCTAAATTAATAAAGTGTATGTCGTCTGTCTAGACAGGCCAATGCTAAATAAGAACGATGAGGTGGTTTTAAGGAGTCTTGAGTGTAATATCTGTAGAAACGTTATAAATGATCGCCCAACTTGTAGAGCGATATCCAACGACAAAGGTAGCCGTTACAAAGTTGCAGCCTTGCCTTACACCTTTCTGAATACCAGCTTCTCTCTCATGTCCTTCAGCTCGAATGACTGCCGTCTGGTTTCTGTATAGATTGTATACCACCCTCCTATCCCTGTACTTTATTCTAATAGATTTCAAAATGTCAAACAATTTAGTCCAATCAACGTTATCAAAAGCCTTTTCTAAGTCTACAAATGCCATGAACGTTCTCTTATCTTTCCTTATTCTACCTTCCAAAATCAGCCTAAGACTTAGTACAGCTTCCCTTGTTCCTACATTTCTCCTGAAACCAAACTGGTCTTCACCCAACTCCGATTCTATCTGGCTTTCAATCCTGTTGTAAATTATTCTAGACAGGATCTTTGAAGCATGAGTAACCAATCGTATTATTACCTCATTACAATCAAGGTATATTTTAAGCAGAATTTGTTGAAATGTATTAATTTAAGTGAGAATTGGTGATCGATTGTTAAAATTATCTTGATCTACTAATGTGACTCATAAAATAAGCGAATGTTCAATGTAAAGATTGAAAAGTATGGGTGATAAGTTGCAGCCTTGCCTTACACCTTTCTGAATACCAGCTTCTCTCTCATGTCCTTCAGCTGAAACCAAACTGGTCTTCACCAACTCCGATTCTATCTGGCTTTCAATCCTCTTGTAAATTATTCTAGACAGGATCTTTGAAGCATGAGTAACCAATCGTATTATTACCACATTATAATCAAGGTATATTTTAAGCAGAATTTGTTGAAATGTATTAATTTAAGTGAGAATTGGTGATCGATTGTTGAAATTATTTTGATCTACTAATGTGACTCATAAAATAAGCGAATGATTGAATTATCTCAGGGTCGCTCAGTAGACTACCGATACGGGCTTGGACAGGAATCACAGCATACTAAACTACAGTAAATATTTATTCTACTAAGAGTCAAATTAAATTGATGCAATGAATATTACAGAAATTAACTGGTCTACAACTTAATACATGCAAAAACTCCGTTCTTCTTCCAATAATATGATTCTTTGATAAAAATGTCAGTCTATGGCCATACGATGCTACTCAGTTGATAATAACACCTTAGAAAGTCACGATAATGCTGATGAACTGAAGACTTTGTAGACAGGTCTCACGTTGAATACCCGACGTAATGTTCTGTTCTAGTGTAGATGCACATGATATAGCCTATAAACGTTATTTCCATTATGTATACTCGTATTAGCTACTAGTAGCAAGTAGTTAGTAGTAATGTAACCATTCTCATAATCATCCTTAACACTAGTGGCCGATACACTAAATCTTAGTCCCCTTAAAAAAACAACTACCATCGTCATAATAATAATAATGATATAAATCATCATCATAGTCATCTTCTGTATCTTTGTTTATTTTCTCAAATTCAGTCCAACATTTAACAAACTTGAACTATTGTTATATTATTATAATAATTATTATTATTAATATAACAAGAGTACGGTATTTCCAATTATTATTGAAGGGAGGGGTGGCTAACGTACAAGTGATCAACGCAAATTTATGTATTGTAAAATCATGTAAATTTAAGTGTCTAATACAATGAAGTTAATAATAAAAATAATAATTCATCATAAAGTCCATCAACAAATTTTCTTCTATGTATTTGGCAATTATTTTTACTCACTTTACTATTATCATTGTGGCCACAAGGGACCGCGAGATCTCAACTGTTTTTCTTCTTGTAAGCCCACCACACCTTCATCCTTTCGGAATGGGATTTCTTCCAATCATCCGAGTTAACATATCTCTTGCTGGGTTTTACTTCCTCTTGATGTACTGCCCCCGGAAATTGAATTATTCTGGGACAAAATGAGAGTATTTTCCTTCCCCATGATAAAATTTAACCAGCAAACATAGATTCTGGAAGTGTGACACAGGAGGGTAGTGTTACAAGCTCAAGGCCGTGGGAGAGCCCAATCCCGTGATATATTGCACAATAGACGCTTCTAGAAGGCTAAAATTGGCATAGCAACAGTGAGTATGGAAATTAATATTATAAATATTGTTATAAATTATACTATTGGATCCCAGCTCAGAGCCAATGAGAAGAGGTCTTATTGAAGACGGGATCAACTTCAACTACATAATTTGGTGAAATTATGCATTTTGGCCCTTAGAAGAAGATTTTCTTATTTCGTAATGAAGAGAAAATTAAAAGAAATTATGTCCGATACTTTAAAAACCGCAGATCGGTTAATCTACGCAGTAATAAGCATTAGTAATCTATGCGCTAAAATTATGGTGGGAGGTTGATATGGCCGCCAAAATTTCGACTTGGAGGGGGAGATCCAAGGATCTATGTTCTTATTCCAGCAGTCTTTGAAGAGTGAGGAAGTGTTTTTACTGGGTTAACGGAGATCCCAAAGCTTTGCTGCGACGACTGTCGACTTGTGGAGACGCGAGGATAGCAAGGTAGATCGTAGGAGATTACCGCACTTCCATTCTATGTGAAGTTGTGAGGAACATTGAAATTAGTATATCTCGTATATAATTGAGATTTGAGTTTAACTAAGTGAATGTATATAAGGAACAGGTCGAATACTATATTCTGTTGAAAGTCGAGCGTTCCAAAATTTACCGATTCGACAATATAAGCCTGTTCAGACAGATTTTCAAATGTGTTGGAAATAAAGCTGAATATCATTTTAGATTGCAACGTGAAGTTGGCGAACGCAGTTCAAGTGAACAGTAGCGAAGAACTTTTAACATTGGCGCAGCAAATAAACGTTATCATAATAACTATCATTATTCTTCAAGTGGATTCATACAACATAATTAACATTGTTGATATGATGAACTATGATGAATGAAGATTCTACAGAAGAGATTTGTCAAGATGCTAGGGTAGCCCAGCAACCACAGAAGAATTTGCCAGAAGTCATGCGCCAGAGACATATTCGATAACAGGAGTTAAGATACAACGATGGAACTTTGTTAGACGACGTATTCTTGAATACAGACGTAGTGTACGGTCCATCTTGTACATTTTCTTCAGTCTACGAACACTAATGTAACATCAATTAGCAATAGAAATACTTCATTCACCATCTATATGAATATTTCTATAAATTATATTCCAATGATGAGGCTGATTCATATTTGCGACGGAGTATGAAGATTCTACAGAAGAGATTTGTCAAGGTGCTAGGGTAGTCCAGCAACCACAGAAGAATTTGCCAGAAGGATGTCGTTCGAGCCCAGGCGAATGTTGGTGAATTCCGGAGAGGGAACGTTTTTCCTATCTCTAAGGTCGCAGATCCGAGGTTCGAATGCAGATCCATCTCAGTATCTTCAACTGAGGAAACATCTAAAGTATTGTGAATACTTACATAGATCTTCAAGTTTTCGTCCAAATAAGGTAGCTGTGTCTCTTATTTTTAGTATAGAGCTTGATTAGTGACATCCTGAGCCAACGATCCTACTCCATAGTTTCACATTTCATGTATTACAGTGTTTTCATGTATTTTACACTTCAGATGTGTGCTAAGATTTTTATGCTTCAAGATTATTTAGGAGATGATTGCCTTTCATCTATTTTTCAATTTTATTCTACGGATCAGATGTGGAACTGACATTTTAAAAAAATGTTTGAGGAATCATATTGCCTCATAGAAGACTAGTCGTTTCGACTCTCGAATTTTAATAAGTTTATTTAAACCAAGTATTCTGACAGTGTCATAGCTTCAAATTAAATTCTTTTTAAATTTAATTTGAGCACTTTAATGTAACAACATCAGACTTCAAGAACAGAAGAAACATCGAATGATATTGTTATATCATTATTGTACATAAACTGTCGACGATCTGAGAAATACTAGTCGTTTGATAAGACCGAAGTCTTAATCCCTATAAACATTCTTTGTGTAGAGTGGAAAAACATTACGACGTTGACAAACCGTTTTATTATTTGTAAAGCTGAGAGCTGTGTTCATTCAATATGTTAGAGGAAATACCTTTTGATAGAAGATTATTCAAATCTTTGGCTAGGAATTCAAAGCTAGTTTATCCCGGTCAAGATTGAATTCTATTTGACACTATAAATAACATGTGTGTTATTTTACACTATTTGTGTAACATCACGTCATTATGTCGACCTGATATTACAACGATAAACAATTTAAAGCTTGACAAGTGAGATGAGACAGGAGTACTATTTTTATTACATGTATTTGCGACAGACGAGTTAACAGTTAATTATCATTTTGTGGAGTAAACTTTAGGAGGTCAATCACGACAGTCTAATATCGTTCATTACAATTGGAAGTTTCGTTTGAAGAACACAAGTATGTATAACTGTAGATCAGTAGTCATGTGAAATGATACTGAGAGTCATGCCTTTATTTGAGAAAAGTTCGTACAGAAGAAATATTAATAACAATAAATCCTTTTTGGTTATTGTTTAACATAGTGGATGATAATTGTTTATGCCATATATATTGTTATATGAGGATTTATAGAGCTATGGAGTGCTCGTGCGAAGGAAGTTCCGCATTTTATGGGAAGTCAAAGTATTATTGTTCTTTGATAAGAAGGCATGGATCATGATAAGATTCATTGTATACAAGTAGTCAAGTTCATGTGAAATAACGTTTCAGCTGTGTTGACAGAAGGGATTTAGCGGAAATACAACTAGAGAAAGATTGTCTACTCACGTAAATGATATAATTATCATATTTTATTAAACCCGAAGTTATGTAATTACGCACAGTTAACCTTAATCAGTCGATTGTATTAGACCGACAATGTAATGAAACCTATATAAGACGATGTGTAAGCAGTATATAAAAACTACGGAGTGTTAGAGAATGATTATGTGGAAAAACAGCGTATATAATTAATTGAGAATTGTATTGTAACCGAGAAGCCAGAATCTCGAAAATAACGTGTTAGCAACACTAAATAGTGTATATTATTATGAACAAATTTCATGTAATTTTTTTGGAAATGATTTAATTAGTTAAATAATTTTATGTTCGATCCTGACTATTATGTGTCTGAAAACTGTATCATAATGATGGTCATTATAACACTATTATTCATTATGAAACAGTTTATCCCACCAATCACAGCTCAAGAAACATTTGTTTGACCAATTAGATAAGGATACCTTCGCGCATGCTCTCAAAATCCAACATGTCTATATAAATTACCAAAAGTGCACCGTCCATATGTTCGCGTAAATAAACTGCTGAATATGAGACAAGAAATAGCACTGTACCTTAATATACCTAAATCCAATTTCTACTCAGCGCGTTGATTTCAAACGAGTACGGTGACAGTTTTGCTGAATACTGGTTCACGATCTGCACATCTGGCATTGAAGCACACAGAGCGCATGCGTTGGTCGGCCAAAGAGCTTGGAACACGGAGATGTGCTACCTAGCGCACCACCCGATCACAAAATTCTAGTTACTGAACAGATATTTATGAATATTTATGTTAAAACATGTAATAAAGTTATAATTATCGTCGAACATAAACAGTCGTATGCAACTCGCCTATAATGGTAATTAAGACACTCGTATGGAAATTATAAAACTCGCTAAAGCTCGTTTTATAAATATACTCGTGTCTTAATTATAGCCATTATAGGCTCTTTGCATAATGTACTATAGTAGGATTTATTAATCGATTGTTTTGGAATAGCGTGTGTTTTGTGAGCAGATGTTTTGTATGAATGATTGTCCACTGTTAAGAGTAATTGTTGAACCGGATTGGTCTAGAACAATTTCGGGGTGCGAATGAAAGAGTGTATAAAATTTTTCAGAATGATTGTTAAAGGAACATAGAAGTTATGAGCATTTTTGTAAGATCTAAATGTGAAATTCACGTGTATTTTAAACGCACTCAAAAGCAGTCTCAATGTAGGCTAGCCAGAATGATTCACCGTTAGAATTGGAGAGCGGTATGAGCAGGTGAAGATTCACAGCCTTCTATCAAATGTAAGAAGTTTTGAATGCAGCGTGGTGCTTGTGTTTCATTGATAAAGCCAGGCTAGTGCACGTGCGTTTCCAGACGGGGGCTAGTGAAGGTAACCCGTTCTCAGGAATGCCATGAATGCAAGAGCCTTTCTTAAACGTTTTATTTACGTAGTGTAAGCCTAAACAAACCAAGACTTTTATGCTTATATTTTGCACGGCATTGCAATAAGATGTGTAGTAGAAAGGAAGTGTGTATGATTGTGTGGTTTTCTTTTTCTTTTGTTATTAGATTAGTTTAATGTTATTTTATTTATTTAGGTTAGTTTACCATTGTTAATAAATTTATTCATTTCGTAATCTGTCGGTGTTGGCGTGTGATTCATTTTGAATATAAGGAGTAGAGTATTGTGGATGTATTGTAGGCGAAGCTGAATTCCCAGTCCCCGAGAAGGTAAGTAAAGGTAGGTGTGCCTCGTGTAGTTTGTTGTTGATCCACAATATTCTTTTAACTGCTCTATGTAAATCCCTAAAGGCCATGTTGGGAGCGATTTCTAATGTAGTAATTGGCCGGTGCTGTTAGAAATAGGCGATCCAGCTGGGGCAATGGATATTCCAACAGGCTACTTTCCGGATTTACGGGTACAGTACCTGACGGAGTTTTGTTTCAATGTGGTTCTGAGCAACATGTCTGATTCAGAAATTTCAAACTTTAACTTCCACCAGGCAAAGAGGCATCTCCTTTAAACCTCGGAAGTATGATAATAGACGGTTGGAGAATCTACTGACTGGGATTCTGAGGAGGTGGGCATAGAATGTTATTCTCCGTTTCCGGATTACACTTGAAATCTTTTCAGTATGGGAATTTATTTCTGAATTGCTCCAGAGCTCGTAACCTCCATCTTTGAACTTAGGACCAAGAATTTTCCTAATTATCTTTCTTTCCTAAACTTCAAGTCTCTCGATCGGGGCAGCTGCGCGGTTTGTTAGGCATTCCGCTGAATGCAGTGCTTCCGATCTAATCACAGTTTGATAATGTCTTAACTTTGCATTCCTAGACATGGACCTTCCATTGTACAGTTGGTGTGTGAGGCGGAAGGCTGTTTCGAATTTATTGACTCGTGTTGAGATGGCGAACTTTTCAGAATTATTTGTTTCGATCCACTCACCAAGATATTCAAACTTTTCAACCTTTAAGATCTGGCCGTGGGTGGTTTGAAGATGAGCTGGAGCTTCTTTTATGTTAGAGATGAATTGGGTTTTAGTGTAAGATATCCTGAGTCCTATTTTGGTTGCACAATCATGTAAGTAATTTACTTGCTGAATGGCTATTTCTGGAGAGGAAGCAAACAAAGCGAGGTCATCAGCAAATGCGAGGCAACCAATATTGATGTTATCCCGAGGTCTGCCTATTTGTACTCCATTAGGAAATCCTTTGGATTGAAGAACGTTGCTCCATTCTCTTATGATTCTCTCAAAGGCACAGTTGAAGAGCAGTGGTGATAATCCATCACCCTGTCGAACACCTGATAGAATGTGGAAGGGCTCAGAAATCTCGGATCTGAACTTAACTTTGGAAATTGTATCAGAAAGCGTACTCTGGATTATCATTCGAGTCTTATTGTCAAGACCAAATTCATGAAGCACTTGGAGAAGAGTTGCTCGGTCAATGGAGTCGTAAGCTTTCTGAAAGTCTACGAAAACGATGACGAATGGTCTAGTTCTCAGTTTCTGATAAGCGATGGTCATTTTCAGATTCAGGATCTGTTCAGCACATGATCTGGATTTTCTAAAGCCGGCCTGGTACTCGCCTATTTGTGAGTCTAGTTGTCCCGATAGTTATTGATGTCTGACTTTTCACCTTTTTAATGAAGCGCACGAATAAGAGCTCTAGTCCATTTAGATGGTATCTCGGTAGTTTTCCAAATCTGTTGGAGAGTTAGTAGGAGAGGTTCCAGTTCGTTATCATCCAGGAACTTCCAGTGTTCTGCGATTATCGACACCTCACCCGGGGATTTGTTATTTTTAGTGAAGTGATGATCTTTCGCAATTCAGAGATGTCTGGCGGAGAAGAGTCTGGATTAGTTGAAACTGGATTCGAAATTGGAGTGAAAGTCGACTCCGGTGGATCACAGTTGAGAAGGTTTTTAAAGTATGTAACTAAAATTTGACAATTACCCTTGTCACTGTGTCACTGGTTTGTGATCGGGTCGCGGAAACACAAATTAGGATTGTATTTTGTTAGATTCCCCTTGAACGTTTGGTAGGAATTTCTGGAGTTACGCTTCTGGAAATTCAACTCGACGTTGGTCAGTTCGTTTTTGTGGAATTGTCTTCTTGCGTTCCGAATAACTCGAGAAGTCCTCTTTCTCGTTTCAATAAAGTGTTCATATTTATTCTCGGTTTTGTGAGGTTTCCAGAGAAGCCAAGTCTATTATTATTATTATTATTATTATTATTATTATTATTATTATTATTATTATTATTGCATCTCAAAACGGTGTTTAATCCAAGAACCTCCTAGAAAAAATAACATTCGTAAATGCACTACAGCATTGTCAGTCTCTGCTTCACAACAGTCACAGTTCTATTTTCGTTTGTCTTTTTTTATTGAATAAAAGTAATTATATTTAATACATTTCACTGAAATCAATATCATCAATATTTTGACCTTTCAAAATAACCACTGGTACTTTCTGTCCGTGTCTAGATGTTCTCACAATAGCTGTCCCTTAAAATGTTCATTGTTATTATAAGATAAACACAAGAAAAAGTAGCAAGCATATTACAAAAACTGTATACGTATATATAAATAACAATATTATGTAATATCAATCATAACATTTATAATCAAGTTTGAAATAGATGCGTTGACAATTTATGTACATTCTTACTTTTAACCATTATCCAACGATTCTTCTGACGGAACATACGAAGTCTCGTCAGGTGCCCTTATCCCTTTCATATGTTTTTAGGTTCCAAACCACTGCTGCCACTATAAACCAGGTTACAGCGCTTTTTAGATTTTTCAGCAATTCGGAAATCACAAACCATTATTTTCTTCTCTGGTAAATTGGCTATCCCCCGATGTATTCTCCGCAGTATAGCTGTCGATCAGGTCGCGATTGCTCTACTTTCTTTGCAGGATGTAACTCGGAACACTACTGTATTGACATCTTCTCACCGTGTACATTGTATTACCCTCAGCCATATATATTGTTACGGCTGTGAGTTTGTTTCATCGCTCGCCGCATGAGTCACAACTGCCCCCGGGCTGGGCTGTGCTCTGCCTCAGTGTATTACGTGCGCCTTACGCAACAGGACTACTAGGACAAAGGGATGGTCCAGAATATTCGTGACCCAGCCAGTGATGGAAACCTCGAGAAGCCGTGAACCCTGGATGGGTCTAGAAGCATTTATTGAGTCACTGGCCTGCTATATAGGAGCGACCTGGCAAGCGGGGTCGAGAGTGTTTTTCGAGCTAGTGCGAGCGTTTACCTTGAGCGACAGTTGTTGGCGACGTGACTTGCGAAACCCCTAGTGAAGGTGATTCTCTTGACAGCGAGGGAGTGAGAAGCCTACAGAGGAACTGTGTCATGAACGAGTGTGTTTTCCAGTGCGACAGAGGTGATTGTGGTGAATTGTGAAACAGTGTGTAGTACGGTGACAGGCTGAGTGCAGATATTTTCCAGCCAGCGCACGGGGCCACCTCATTACGAGGGATTAACTTCTGCGGCTTATTGACAAGTGAAAGGGAAGTGTTCTCTCCGTGAGGAAACTGGAGTAAGGTTCTAATTGCTTGTATTTGCTGTTGAGTGGTGTATCTTTCTGGCCGCAATAAAGCTAATACGTTTCTTTAAAGGAACAATCTGTGTTGTGCTTCAACCCACAGTAATCCAGTTAACAAAAGTGCCACTAGGGGGTGGCACGTAACAATATATATATGTAAGCGTTTAGTAGCTGTTGTCGTTGATCACGAAGTAAAGCGTGAATCTCCGCTGTGTTGGTATGTACATGTTTGAGGCATTTAACCAAACCATTCTTCAGTGTCTTTTTGCGAATTTAGTTTATTTTAATAACGGCTTTTGTTGTCCCATCAACAGGTATGTCTAACGATTGTTCCATGAATTGATTTCCCCCTGATCATTTCTCTTCTAATGTAGACTGTTAGGTACAAGGATAATACACCAAAAGCTTGATGTATGCTTCTATATCGCCCACTTTAAGTTCACACTTAACAAGTAGTTCCGTGAAGAACTAAATAGCCTATTTTCATATATCCTATTTAAGTAAATTGCCTCTATCAACATACACAATTTTAGTTTGATTGCTGTAATAGATTCGTGGGTATTGAGAACCATCTAAATATTTCGGATGGTCACCATATTGGAATTCTATATTCCAGATGTAGGGCATAGAGTTATGTACTATTACATGAAGAGTATTGCGTAGGTGTATTATTCAAACTTAAATCGCATGACTAGAACACAAGAAATAAAAACAACATTTTAAAATTTCGCACAGCCACCATCTTCTGGTTATGAAAACAATTGAAATAAATTAGATGTCAATGGATTAAAATTTGTATAAGCATTTACTGCACCAAGTTTCACGGCGCTCGGATGGCTAAATCGTGAGAAAAGTCCATTTAAATATTTAAATTTCTCGTCGCCGCCATGTTGGATTTGTGCTCACCAGGTTATTCAAAGTCCCATAGGTGATCTTATGTTCATAGCGTTTATCAACATACAAAATTTCAGTTTCTATTGCTGTCATAGATTAGTAGATATTGAGAACCGTCTAAATATTTCGGACGGTCGCCATGTTGGACTTCCATATATATAGGGCATAGAGTTATGTACTATTAGACGACGACTATTGCGTAGGTTTGTTATTCAAACGTTGACTTCGATCGCATGATTAGGATACGAGAAATAGAAACTCAATTTCAAAATTTCGCACAGCCGCCATCTTTAAGATATGTAAAAATTGAACTAAATTAGATGTCAGTGCCTTACAATTTGTATAGACATTTGCTTACAAAGTTTCACTTCGCTCGGATGGTTAAATCCGAGAAACTGTAATGGTTTCTACAGCCCTCACTTTGAGCGACAAGTGTAACATTTTGACTGCCCACACGTTGAGCGTACAAATGTAACAGTTTTGCTGCCCCAAACTGTTGGGAGATAAATGTAACTGTTTACCTTTGCCTAAGCTATGTTGTTTTAATGGGCGCCAAGACCTCAATGCAATGTTGAAATCTAAATTTGTATTTAACAACGTCTAGCTCTGGCAGAACACCTTCAAGACACTATTCACTCAGATCGTGGTATGATTTGATCATTAACCCAACAAACAATTGTATCAGGAGAAGGAATTGGTCTATATCTAATGCTACCTACTGAAAGCAAAGATTGCATTGTAAAAGAAATGAATTTATTATATAAAACAAGTATAGCAAAATTAATAATAATAATAAGTATAAAATTTAAATTGGAGCGTTGTGATTTGAATATTACCGATAGAAAATTACGTGAAAACGGAGTCTGATAAATTGATTTTACTCTTATTTCCAAGCTATGAAGTTACTGAAATATGAAATGTAAAACAAAGAAAAATGAGAGATTGCGTATTTCTGCGTCATTTGCGCTTACCACTGGAAATTGCCAAAGCATTTCCCTCGTACTTGATGATGCTGTGAGCTTCCCACAGTCTCCTGGATGTCGTCATCTTCGTCGATGTTTGATGATATACTGGTAGATTAGATAATTCTATGGTCCGTACATCGGACCCAAACACTCGTATAACCACACTGCTTAAGTTTTACCAAAGTTAGTCTTCCACTCCACGGAACATCGGAGCGACTCCCGCGAGTAACCGTACTCGTTAAGTTCTACACAGATAGTTCACGTTCCACGGCGCGTCGAACGATATATCCACACGCCGGCTCCCCACTCTTCATCCGACTTCGAGTTTACGTGGTCTCCCCTGATTGGCTGACCCACCACGCGATCTTCCCCTCCTCCGGGTCATTACACTCGGCGGGAGGGTTCCGTTCCAACAATTCGCCTTTCCTTGACGATGCGAACCCGCTTGCGTAATACTTCCCGACAGGATTAAGCTTGTACTTGAATTCCCAGTGAGTCACGTCTCTCAATATACCCTAACTGACGAAACTCCGTAAAATTCCGTATCAGATAATTTTCTATGATATCGTCGTTCGTAATAATTTGCTTGATAGCGTTTTCTAAAACATAGAAAACCTATCTGTATGCTTATAATTTTTATAAAATGCTCCGAAAATATCTTAATAATAATTATAATAAATTAATAATAATAATAAATTAACATGAAAAATTCTCTTGGCTGAACAATTTGCCGCGTAAATAAATATAGAATGGCTTCCTACTGACTTATGCCAGATGCACAAAAACCCCTCGAAAAACACGTTACATATTCGCCTCGGATCATCGGATGATTTACCGTGACAACGGTCCATTATCCGATTATTCCAGACACGTTAATAAACCCCATCCAAAATACATATTACATAAATGAAATCACCCTATATTACAGATATATACACTCATAATTTTTCTTCACGCACTTTGCGTCAAAGTTTGTTGTCACTATGGATTGCACTTTGCAACCAGTCCAATGCTTTACATATAGAATAGTGTTCCACGGATATTTCCGCCTCTCAAATTTCTCTATGTCGGAAAAATAGACATAATTAATGTGTGAGCACTATGTATTTATGATGTCATATCACACGCATTGAAGGTGTTCTGATATATTTATATCACCATAGAACTTCCTAATTTCACTGGAGGTCCCCTCCTTATGGTGACATTTAATTCCACTTATCACTGAGCACACGATCACACTATTGTGGCAGCGCCTCGTGACCATAATACTTAATCTCTCTTTAAAGTAGATTAAATTAAGATTGACTTCTGAAAAAAAAAAACAGTAAATGCGCATTACATATAACACCAAATATTTCTGTGCCGTAATCGCCCTGTCTTGTTAAGTTCCCGTAGACCATATTCTACTTAGTACTAGTTCTCAACACAGACAGTTCTTCTCACACAAATAATACCTTTGTACAAATTATCTTAAATTACACACTTACAAATCTTACATGGCGAGGCCGTAAACAGAAATCACGTGTGCTGATATGTATGAGTTTCATGAAGGACTGTCTCGCATTCTGATGGCCCATCTTTTGCCTCGTGGACGCCTTAAGCAAAAATACCCTGTTCAAGCGCTCACCCATCTCTTGGAGGTAAATGGGAATTCACCAGCGCTACCAAATTCTGGCCTTGGTGTATCGAGACATTTTAGTGCTCAAGAGCATCCGACAATCCCGTCATATTTCCCTGTACCTTAAAAACTCTCATTTACTTACATACTACCCCCCTGTGTGACTTCTGATACGCCTGCCTGGAAGACCAACTCCTCCCACGCACCAAATACCACACTTACTCATTTGATAGGCTGGCTCGCCAGCTAAACACACTCACTTTATGACACATATTTTCGTAGACTATGTATATTATACGTCCCGTATAATCTGTTTCCCTCACTATTCTCCAGCACATATGCTGTTTTCCCAATACGTTTGGAAACCATAAATGTTTCTGCGTCACCTGCTTCCAACCTTGCAAGTGGCTCCCTTTAACTTAACGTCATCACGTTGCTCCACTAGCATATTTCTCAGTGTCTGTAACGATGCCCTGTTGCTACTGTCCACACATGCACATATTAAAATACCGTCCTCTGCTTTAACCACAGGATAATCCCTACATAAATTAGTGTCCCTCGATAGCATGTCTGCAAGAATGTTATCTTTACCTTTAATATATTTTACTGTGAATTCGTATTCCTGCAGAGCAAGAATCCACCTACTAACTCTGTTAGAACTGAGTTTACAAGTCCTCATATACAGTAATGCATGGTGATCTGTGTGGATCTCAAATTTCCCCCCTACTAAATACATTCTAAATTTCCCTAAACTGAAAACAATACCTAAAAGCTCTAACTCAGTAATCGTGTATCTTTTCTCTGCTGCAGTCAGTCCTCGCGAGGCTAAAGATACAATGCACAGATTACCCTCATCATCTTTCTGACATAATACTCCAGCAATGCCTATATGTGAAGCATCTGTCATAACCACATATTCCTTATCTTTTAAAGGATATTTCAGCACTACAGCTTTCTCAAAACCTTCCTTCAGCGCTCTAAATGCCTGATCATGCTTGTACTCCCTTCTCCACCGAGTCCCACTTTTAAGCAATTCCCTGAATGGTTCTACCAACCCTGAGTATTTAAGAACGAACCTCCTGAAAAAGTTGCAAATTCCCAGGTAAGTTTTTAACTGTTTAACATTCTGTGGCACCTCTGCGTTAAGTATCTTATTAACCCTACTTTCTTCTGGTGTTACACCTCTACTCGACTCTCTATGACCTAAAAATGTCACTTCTGACTGACAGAATGACGACTTAGACAGCTTCAAAGTGAACCCTGCCTGATCTAACTTCTGAAAAACTATATCTAACTGACGTAGATGCTCCTCAAAACTGCGTGAACTAATTACCATATCATCTACAGTATGTAAATGATTACAAACTCTCCTGTGTCATCCCCTAATGCGATGTTTAAAGCCCTAATTAAAGCTGCTGAACTACTCTTTAACCCATAAGGTGTTCTACAAAATTGATAAAGGTTATATTTATGACTAAAAGCTGTAAATGGTCTATCTTCGTACATAAGTGGCACTTGCCAAAAACTGGAACTCAAATCTACACAAGTGAAATACTTCTTCCCCTCAAATGTTTGCATTAATTCCTCTATTGACATAGATTTCAGCTGATCTGAACTAATTCTACTGTTAACCAAACGAGCGTCTAAACAAATACGAACAGTGCCGTCGGTCTTGGGTACCGTGATCAAAGAATTAACATATGGACTGTTAGAATGCTCAATAATCCCATCTTCAAGCATCTGGTTAATTTGTGCCTCAACTGCACTCTGATAAGCGAAAGGTACAGGATATCTATGTCCTGTGAATACTGACCTATCAATAACGTTCAATGAATGTGTATAGCAATTGGCCATACCAATGCGATCCTCAAAAACTCTCCTATTACACAATAACACATCATAGAGCCGAACACATTGTTCCACCTCTATATTTCCCTGAAATGCAGCCTCACGTAACGAGTCCTCTAGACTTCCGTTCGTAATCACACTGCCCACAAAACATGGAGAACCCCGCTCTACGGCTGGCGATATCTCATTTAAAGTACAAATCACACCTACAATACTACTCATCTGAATATGGTCATTGAACGCTACTTCTACTTCAGAATCTCCCCATTTAAATTTCAAACTCCCTACATCATAACATAAGTTACCAGACACTCTACTTAGCCACTCTGAACCCAAGATAACACTGAATACTAAATTTGGAATTACAAGGCAAATCTGCTTCTCTACATGATTATTAATTTTAATGTCTACTAAAACTTGCTTAGAAATTACTTTAGACCTCTTCCCAACAGCTGTGATAACAAAAGTGCTTTTAATTGGCATCTCCTCAAAATTTACTCCAGTTCCTTTCATTTTATCATAAAATGCACTACTTATGCAACTCTTCATACAACCACTATCAATTAAAACATCTGTGTACGCCTCGGACACGTTAAATTTAACTATGGGGCTCTTACTAACCACTTCCTGAATAATACCTTCATCATTTAGTTCATGTAATAATTCATTTCTTACATTTAGGTCATAGTGTTCCTGTATAATTGTATGGACAGGGCATGCTACAGACTGAGATTCTGACCTTACTTCGCAGCCTGGTTCGCGTTTAAAGAACCGCTACAGCTGGCCGTAGTACTACTAACTACTAAACTGGTCTGGTTGTTCTGGGCTGTGTTGTCATTGTTTGGCTGTATATTACTACCACTAGGCTGTCCTCTTCCTTGACCCCTATTCTGGTTGTAATTATTGTCATTATAATTTCTCCCTTGATTTCCCCTGAAATCATTGTTTCTCCCTTGATTTCCCCTGTAATCATTGTTCCTCCCTTGATTTCCCCTGCAATCATTGTTCCTCCCTTGATACTGATTACCATAGCCATTTCCTCTGTTCTGATTTAGCTGATTATTATTATTATTTCTATTTTGAGCGTTGGCCCCTTCGCCACCGTTCCCTTGAACTTCTTGATGCCTGGCTTCATTAGGTCTATTATTATTATTACCCTGGTTCCGATTGAAATTGTCCTCATAACCCCCTCTCCCTAGTGCATCAAATGTGCTTAACAAATTTTCTACTTGTGATATAGTCTTTACATTCTGGATACAAGCAGCCTCCTTGATCCTATAGGGAAAGTGCCTAAGTAGCAACCTCACCACATCACTTTCCTCCTTCAAGCCATCCAGATATTTACACACTAATACCTGCCCTAAAAATTATTCGGTCATGGTGGAGCTTCCTTTAGGGTTATATTTACCACACACTACTCCCTCACGATGCTGCGACTGAATAACCTCATTCCAGAACTTTTCACAGAATTTCATTTTAAAATCATTAATATCAGTAAACTTGTCTCTGTAGACAGCAAACCAATTCCTCGTTTCCCCCACAAACACTTGTTCTAAAATTTCAACTACCTGGCACCACTCAATACTACCATTTTCCAACCTCTCCCCGAATTTATTTTCTATAGTGTTCATGAACTCCATTGGGCACCCCTGTCGATTGCTGAACTTACCCAGTTCTACCTCCCTGTGTGTGCTATTCACAAAAACTGGCCTATTCTGACTATTTTCTTGCCTGATCCTAGCTTTTAATTTTAATTCTAATTCTGCGATTTTCTCCTCAGCCTTCCTCTCAATACTGTTTACTGTTAATTTAATGTTTCCTTCTGATTCTTCTACTTTATCATATAGCTTTGCTTGTTTCTCCTCAATCTTGCTAATGCTCTCTCTATTACTCTCTCTTAAATCATTTACTTCTGCAACTATTTGTGAGTGGACTTTCTCAATTCTACCCCCCAGCTGTTCCTTAACCTCTTTAGTAGCTACCTGAATTTTGTCAATTTCTCCCCCCAATTACTTTTTGACCTGCTGTGTTTCCAGTTGCACTAGTTCTTTTAAATTTTCAGCCTGTGTACTGATTCTAATTTCCAACTCCTCCTGTACTTTTCCTAATTTTCTGTCTACATCTGCAATAATCTCTTTAGCCTTTTCTTCCATCACCCCCCTGATCTCACCTCTAATCAGTTCGAATTTGTCACTCATTTCCCTACTGTTTTGTTCTAATTTAGCATTTAAAGTTTCAGTACTCTCTCTATTTTCCTTACTGTTTTGTTCTAATCTGGCGTTGTTTTGTTCCAGTTTAGCATTTAAAGTTTCAGTACTCTCTCTATTTTCCTTACTGTTTTGTTCTAATCTGGCGTTTAAAGTTTCATTACTCTCTCTATTTTCCCTACTGTTTTGTTCTAATTTTGCATTATTCTGTTCTAATTTTGCATTTAAAGCTTCTGTACTTTCTTTATTTTCCCTACTGTTTTGTTCTAATTTTGCATTATTCTGTTCTAATTTTGCATTATTCTGTTCTAATTTTGCATTTAAGGCATCACTACTAACTTTGTTCTGATACATGAACTCGAGAAGTAAAGTTTTTAATTCTGGTTGGCCGCCTACACTCCCTGTTTCAGTATCGGGATTTACCTCCGCTACCCCGGTACTACCATCACTCGACATACAGCTCGTATCATCATTCTCCAGTTGATGACCACTACGTAACCTCATCTGTCTTTCTTTCTCATCCCCCATAATGATATACACTGATAAAGACAAATAACCCCCAAAATACAGGCACAGAAATATATACCCTTCTCTTTCCACAAATGTTATTAGGTTTTCATCCCCACGTTGGGCGCCAAGTGTAATGGTTTCTACAGCCCTCACTTTGAGCGACAAGTGTAACATTTTGACTGCCCACACGTTGAGCGTACAAATGTAACAGTTTTGCTGCCCCAAACTGTTGGGAGATAAATGTAACTGTTTACCTTTGCCTAAGCTATGTTGTTTTAATGGGCGCCAAGACCTCAATGCAATGTTGAAATCTAAATTTGTATTTAACAACGTCTAGCTCTGGCAGAACACCTTCAAGACTCTATTCACTCAGATCGTGGTATGATTTGATCATTAACCCAACAAACAATTGTATCAGGAGAAGGAATTGGTCTATATCTAATGCTACCTACTGAAAGCAAAGATTGCATTGTAAAAGAAATGAATTTATTATATAAAACAAGTATAGAAAAATTAATAATAATAAGAAGTAAAAAATTTAAATTGGAGCGTTGTGATTTGAATATTACCGATAGAAAATTACGTGAAAACGGAGTCTGATAAATTGATTTTACTCTTATTTCCAAGCTATGAAGTTACTGAAATATGAAATGTAAAACAAAGAAAAATGAGAGATTGGCGTATTTCTGCGTCATTTGCGCTTACCACTGGAAATTGCCAAAGCATTTCCCTCGTACTTGATGATGCTGTGAGCTTCCCACAGTCTCCTGGATGTCGTCATCTTCGTCGATGTTTGATGATATACTGGTAGATTAGATAATTCTTTGGTCCGTACATCGGACCCAAACACTCGTATAACCACACTGCTTAAGTTTTACCAAAGTTAGTCTTCCACTCCACGGAACATCGGAGCGACTCCCGCGAGTAACCGTACTCGTTAAGTTCTACACAGATAGTTCACGTTCCACGGCGCGTCGAACGATATATCCACACGCCGGCTCCCCACTCTTCATCCGACTTCGAGTTTACGTGGTCTCCCCTGATTGGCTGACCCACCACGCGATCTTCCCCTCCTCCGGGTCATTACACTCGGCGGGAGGGTTCCGTTCCAACAATTCGCCTTTCCTTGACGATGCGAACCCGCTTGCGTAATACTTCCCGACAGGATTAAGCTTGTACTTGAATTCCCAGTGAGTCACGTCTCTCAATATACCCTAACTGACGAAACTCCGTAAAATTCCGTAATCAGATAATTTTCTATGATATCGTCGTTCGTAATAATTTGCTTGATAGCGTTTTCTAAAACATAGAAAACCTATCTGTATGCTTATAATTTTTATAAAATGCTCCGAAAATATCTTAATAATAATTATAATAAATTAATAATAATAATAAATTAACATGAAAAATTCTCTTGGCTGAACAATTTGCCGCGTAAATAAATATAGAATGGCTTCCTACTGACTTATGCCAGATGCACAAAAACCCCTCGAAAAACACGTTACATATTGTCTATTTAAATGTTTCAAATTCGCTTGACCGCCATGTTCGTTTTATACTTAACAGGTTTTTCAAAGTCACATAGGTGAATTTCTAGTAGTACCCTTTATCACCGTACAGAATTTCAGGGTGATATCGGTAATAGTTTCGGTGATTTAGAATGCCGGTGAAATAGTTCTCATAGCCGCCATGTTGGATTGGTGAGACGTAATAAAATTTGAAGGACGTGGCCGGGGTCGGACAAGAAAGTACTATGGCCTTACCGAGTTTCATTGAAATCGCTCCAGCCGTTTAGTTATTATTAGGGGGAAACACATACACACACACACGGACAAAAGGTGATCTCATGAGCCTATTTTAGCCCATTTTCATTTATGAAAAAAAAAAGGCTTGTGAGATCACCTTTTGCCCGTGTGTGTGTGTGTATGTGTGTGTATGTGTGTGTGTCCCCTCCTAATGAAATCTAAACATCTCGAGCGATTTCAATGAAATTTGGCACGGTCGCAGTAGGCTACTATTTTGTGCGACCCCGACCGTTCCTTTCAAATTTTATTACGTCTCACCAATCCAACATGGCGGCTGTGCGAAATTTTTCACCGGCATTGTAAATCTCCGAAAATATCACATATATCACCCTGAAATTTTGTACGGTGAAAAAGTTTACATTCCTTAAGTCCACCTATGTAACTTTCAAAAACCTGTTAAGTACAAAACGAACATGGTGACCATGCCAAATTGAAACATTTAAATAGACTTTTCTCGCGATGTAACCATCCGAACGGAGTGAAATATGGTACAGCAAATGTTTATACACATTATAATGCAATGACAACTAATTTAGTTCAATTGTTTACATAACTTCGAGATGGCGGCTGTGTGAAATTTTGAAATTAAGTTTTTATTTCTTGTGTCCTAATCATGCGAACGAAGTCAACGTTTGAATAATGAACCTACGCAATAATCGTCATCTAATAGCACATAACTCTATGGCCTACATATATAAAAATTCAACATGGCGACTATCGAAAATATTTAGACAATTCTCAATATCTACGAATCTATTGCATCAATCAAACTGAAATATTGTATGTTGAAAAAGGCAATGAACATAAGTAGGATATATGAAAATAGGCTATTTAGTTCTTCACGGAACTACTTGTTTGATAAATGAAAATAGGCTAAAAATTGGGAGGGTAGGTAGCCTACATATTTAAAAAGGAATATGAAATGGACTACTGAAGCCTCCGTGGCTTAGGCGGCAGCACGCCGGCCTCTCACCGCTGGATCCGTGGTTCAAATCCCGGTCACTCCATGTGAGATCTGTGCTGGACAAAACGGAGGCAGACAGGTTTTTCTCCGGGTACTCCGGTTTTCCCTGTCAAAATTTCATTCCAGCAACACTCTCCACTATCATTTCATTTCATCTGTCATTCATTTAATCACTGCCCCAGAGGAGTGCGTCAGGCCTCGGCAGCCGGCACATTTCATATCCTCGCCGCTAGATGGGGGCTTCATTCATTCCATTCCTGACCCGGTCGGAGACTGGAAGCAGGCTGTGGATTTTTCATGAAATGGACTACTAAATGTTTGTGAAATCTAATTATTTTTCTAAAATTTCAACACCCGGAGACCGTAATGAATTTGGGCACTAATCACAAAGTAACATTATTTGGTATAGTAAGTTTCTGGTTTCACCATCTGTTTTCATAGCATTCCCTCTTGAAGTTTTTACTGGTTTTCCTAACAGCTATCAGTATTTTGTAATTTGAGTATTCCGCATGCCCTCTTCATTTTTAGCGCATTCTAGGAAGTATGGCGTTTACTGTTTAAGGACCATATACCGGTACCCCCCCTGTATGTACATTTGGGCAGTTTTCTTGGCATGAAAGTATAAACGTATAAATGACAAAATCCATTATGGAGTATTTTCTTGATTTTCCCGTTCATTTTACCTTCTGAATGCCCTAATGTGTTTAGACCTAAGTATGTTTTGTTATAATTGGACCTATATCGGCTAATTGGAAGTGACCATTTTCTTAAGCTGAACAAGAATAAGATGTAGGCCTGGTAGTTATACGTTTAACATAGAATGATTTTCAGTCGGTCAACACGATTGTGGCCAATTAAATTAGGCGGGGGATACAAATACGTAAACACCATAACCTGAAAGAAATATTACATGAATATTTATTACTTTATTAATACACCTTTGTACATAAAAAGAAGGGGGGAATATTTAATTGGATGTCATGTTTCGATCTTCATGCGATCATCACCATATCCTGTTCACCTAGGCTTGGATTAGGTTTGGCGGATATGTATTACTCTTATGCACAACTACTGTATATTTACAATTATTAAATTACAAAAGTACTACTACTGAGTGGGACTATAGCACTTTTATAAATGCTGCGTTATTATTAACATTGTTTATGTGGTTAAGTATGCCATTTGCTAACTTATTACTGTAACGAGCTTCAGATATGAATGATGTCATCACTATTTTGTTAATGCCCGCTTATATTTAACGTTCCTATTTAACTGGTGGTCTTTTATACTGTGGTTAGCTAGGTTAATAATGCAAATGCACAACTACTATGCTGTGTACACTAGAATTGAATAAGGTTATGTGAACGTATCTGGTATTTGGGGTATCCTGCATAGCGTCCGTGTCACGTAGAGTAGTGATTCTGGGTAAGTTGTTTTTGCATTTAAATTTACATTGCATCTGCCAAAACTTGATATTTACTCTACACTAGTGTTTTCACACAAGAATAGAAACATTAAGGACACCTTTTTGATTTTATTTCAACAAATCTTCAGAAAAGTATCCCCATCACCTATAACTGCCAAATATTTGGTGTATCTTATTTGTTACAGTGCAAGTTGAGTTTAAAAACAGTGTAATATAATAATTTTACTGTGTATAGTAATATTCAATCACATTTAAGGCCAATAGTAATTATACTAAATCGATTGCCTACACTTATGGTTTTTGCGTGAAAATAAATACAAAACATGGTATTTTGTGAATAAGAATACATCACATTTTGTTGTTTATATAGACACATTTAACCTTGGAACTTACAGGGCTGTGGGGAGTGATCACGGGCGTTTCAGCGACCCCCTCAATTTAATAATTTCTCCTCTTTTTTAAACTCAAATTTCAAAAATTGGCTATAATGATTTATAGTGTATTTGATTTATTGGTTTTCAGCCATTTCAATTACTCCTAATTTATAGCGGCTTATGATATAATTTCTTACATTTTTGGTTTAGGAGGTCGTCTAAATTGCCTATGTTGTCTTGGGCACTGTAATTGAAAAAAAAAATCTTTCTGTTGGATTGAAACGATAATTTAGCAATACATATGGAGGAACCTTTCTTTTGTAATAAGTTCAATCAGTTTGCCCATTCGATGCGTTCCATTACGAAAATTACAATTCAATGCTTATTTCAAAAGTTCAGAGTAACTTCTACTTCAATATTTTGAATGGATTTCTCTCTGTATTCGTAGAAAAGTCTGGATTAAATTTACAGAAATTACGGAAAGAGGAGTTTTCTCTTCAGCATTGCCGGCCCTGTCGTCGGGCGGGGGAACTAATATTTCCTCGCTGTATTCGAAATTGCAAAAGAGGAGAAATGTGTATTAGTAATAATAAATAAGGAGAACATAATATTTACTGAGAGTTTATGGCTTACATATTTTGCTGTGTGTTTCCTATCTGATGTCTCTACTGAGACGTCTGAGCTAGGCACAATGTTGCAAAGTTTACGTGCAGCCGCTTCAAATTCCCTCCCCTATTGATCATCATGCGCTATGCTGGGATAGCAGGAGATTTGCTGGACGTGTTTGTAGTTTAAATTACAGTTGGTTGGGTTATGCACTTTAATTACCTATGCAGTTCATGAAATGAAGTTCAGTTCACTCGTGTTAGCGTGGACCAACCCTTCGTGATAAACAAATCCAAGTTATTCGTTCACAAGCGCGTCACGATTCGAAAGAACAGGCCACTAACGCAATATGCATTCCTTCACTATATATTGGATATTTATTCCCAGCACAATTTACCCAACAAATAATAAGAGAGGCTTAAATATTTCAAACACGCAGCGTGGAACTGTACGAGAGGAGGTGTCTTGTGTTTTGGTGATGGTGATTGTTGTTGCAGCTCCTGCACATCAGTACCCACACTATAGTCCGGGACAGCTTAAGTAAGTTACTAGATCAAGACAGAGTAGGCAACATTACCAGCCGTCCCCTATGCCTACGTAAATGTTGCTTTATGGTTGCATTTCTTGAAGTTAAGTTGTTTTCAGGTGCGAGCACATTGTCGCCAACCCTGCTTAAAATCTCGCCATCTCCACAGACCGTAATACCAGTAAAATTTTGTACCACACAGTTGCCGACAAGGGTCTGGCGATAACTCCCAGAATGCATTTTTCACAGTCAGCCAACATTATAATTACGACTTACACTAATGACTTATTATTTGAATAATTTCACAGTTTTCTTTGGAATTTCAAGTCTAATGAAGTTGTAACAAGTTGTACAAGGTTAGTACTACTAATATACATCGATTAAAACAGTTTTTACAGTTATTATAGATTCTTTATATGTGTGTGTCAAATCCACTAGTCTTGAGATGTTTCGAAGCTTTTATTTAATTAATTTTTGAATAAATTCTTATTTAGATTTCATCATGACGCCTAAAAAACACGAGAACAAGATTAGAGATGATTGGAGAAACTCTACGAAGATCACTACGATTTGAGTAAGTAGGCCTAGCCTAGACCTAAACAATTAAAAGTACAAAGTCATTTAATTGTTGTTTTATTTATTTTTATATTCAGTCAGAGCACAAATAACGTAATAAAGAACCTTAATGGTCTTTGGAAATTTTGAAATAGTCTTCTGACTGCATTTTCCATATAGGCCTAATTCAAACATAACCTAAAATACAGCCTATGTAAGTTCTCTCTCGGGAATATATTCTTAGGTTCAATTCGCCTTGTAATATTGTTATGTATCTTATTATCGACTTCCAAATGCCGTCAGCCATAATATTATAATACATTGCACATGTAACTCTTAAACTCGGAAGTAGGCCTAGTCTATGATTCACACTCGGTTAGTGGTAGTGAATGTATTGGTGATTATTTAAGTTATGTAGCTTATAACTTATGTACTTGGCTACTGATCTATAGCCTACTTAGTAGTAGGCAGATAAAATATTTATATTAGGCCTATTTTTATTTGTTTCAGTCATGGTTGCGACAGAGTAGTGTGGTGCCCTTCAACGAACTTCAAGGGTTGTGCAACATGAATCAATCATAATTCTGAAGAGCCATATACTCACATGTGAATGGGATATGCTCTGCGCTTGAATCACATGTGCATATTTTCAGAGAATACCAACAATATCTCATAGCTCTCTTTTAGTTCTCGACATAAATTACTGCACCACTGAATGATGTAATGTTGGGTGAGACAAAGTCACTGTTTGCTACTTGATTAGATGACACAGTTCGGACGAAGCCACTGGTTGCAATATGTTATAAATATTGCTCGCATCTATAGCCGAGGCTACTTGTATTATTAATTCTGAATTAAAGTAGAATGCGACTTATACATTTGCATCGGACATGAATGTGACTTTTACATACCTTGTGTCCTTGTTTCATCTTCTGGCTGATATTACGTATTGAAATTAGGAACCCTGGTCACTACTGCACTTCATTATATGTGCATAAGTGCATAAATATGAGTTTTTATTTATTGCTCTTTAAAAACGGCTGCCATGTTCCAACAGCGCTTGCATCTCGTTCAACTGTCAACAAGGCGCACTCTAGAGGCACACACCGATGCGCACACATTGTTGCCAACATGTGGGATACAAAATCGGCTTCCTTTGGTCATAAATGAATATTCTTTCTAGAATTACCTCCCTCGAGAACAGTGCAAACCACATCAAAATCCATCTAGTGGTTCTCGAGATTACCCGCTTCCTTCAGCTCAATGGCTTATCCGCCGAACTGTCAGAACACATCTCTAAAAGTACAACTCTAGAATAGACGACTGTCTGGACGAAACCATTGGCCGCTACTAGGCCAGGTGACTGTGGGGATGAAAATTACTGCTTTTAATACAAGCAAGGGGGTCTGGGGTATAAGCCCCAGGTTAGGTTTGTATGTAAAGCCTTATTCCGGGTTCACCACGCTCGAACTAAGAGGCAAGACCAGTGCCAAACAATAATGTTGGCACTGCTGAAAAATGTAAATAATACCCTTTAGCGATAAAATGTTCAACTCTTGTATCTTAGCCACATTACATAAGTTACTTCGGAGTAGTGACACTCCGTAGTTGCTTGTTGTGTTTCTCCTACCAGCTGTGAACACTATGATTTGTGTCATGGATTTGTATGTTAATTGCATGAATCTTAATTTCATGGATTGTTTTCGTTTATCGAAAAGTGCTGTGTTGGCTGACCAATAATTGTTAGGTCGTTATGCCATACCAACACCACCCCTGGTTTTTGTCACGCACAGTTTGGGTAGACACGCATCAATAATTTTCATCCAAACCAATGGAATCCTTGCGATCAGCGTTCATTACGGTGGTAAATACGGTTATACATACAAAACAAACCTAACCTGGGGCTTACGCCCAGTAGTGCAATCAATAATTTTCGTCCAGACTGTCTTCTAACCTAGTAGCGACCAATGGTTTCGTCTAACTAAGAAGAGCCCGATTCTTTCTTTTTTTTTCCACATAATTGCAACATTACATGTGTCGTCTAATTTAGGCCTATTTTGTATCGGATATGTTGGTAACTGATGATGTCAGTGTGATCGCTGCAGCAGTTTCACATACTAAATATGCTGTCGAACATGGCTGCGGTTGTTAAATATACAATAAATAAAAACACATGTTTAAGTGATTTAGCACATATATCCGGTGCAGAAGTGATCAAGGTTAGTAGTTACAATTGATAATGCCCCCCTTCGCCAAAATATGAAATATGGTATGAAAATGATATGTTATCAAAGTGAAAGTGAAAAAGGAAAAGAGTGATACGTTACAGAATTAATCTGAAATTTCCCTACAGTATATAAGTCGTGTTGTAAAGGGGATAGCGGGTGGGTTAGAGACAGCGAAGCAGAAAACATCTATTAGGACATCATTTCCACAATTATTATTCATCATTACACAAGGTATTTAGGCTAATTTAAGTATTCTACTTGGTTCATCACTTCTGAAGTGTTACCTCTATTACGGTACGTATGTCGTTTTGCCTTGAACATTTTTGCTTGAAGACTGGCTATTATTTTATGTAATTTCTTAATTTATTCCACTAATATGTATCAGTTTTCCAATATTTGCATTATTCATGTAAATTTTAGATGGTTGGCTACAGAAAATACTGAAACCTGTTTTACAAAACGCTTTAACTCACAAATTTCGTTACATGTTTTTGCAAATCTTACAAATTTCTATTTTTAGTAATGTTCTTTTGGGCTGTTTTTTTTTCTTTTTTTTTTTCAAACAAAACAGTGTTAATGTTTGCACTGCACAACACCACTGGTCACTAAAAACAAGTGTTTCCACCCTTAGAGTCTATGACAGCTTGTAAACGCTCAGGCATACTGTTCACAACTCGTCGAATGACATTTGCCGGGATGCGATCCCATTCCTCCAGCAGCGATGTTCTCAGTTGTGCCAAGGTGGTGGGGTCACACTGTCTGACTTTCTTTCCAAGCATATCTCGTACGTGCTCGATGGGGTTTAAGTCAGGACTATGAGCTAGCCAGTCCAGGGTTTGAATCCCCACTTCCTGCAGATATTATACAACTCAGCGAGCAGTATGAGGGCATTATCCTGCACCAGCATGAAATTCTGACCAATGAAAGGCGCATAGGGCATCACATGGTTCATCAGGATCTCTTTGATGTGCCTTTGGGAATTGAGTGTCCCGTGATCGATGCACACCAACTCAGTGCGGGCCATAATGTTGATGCCACCCCACACCATAACAGAGCCACCTCCAAATGGAGTCCTGGAGGAGAAAGCAACAGGGCTGTACCTCTTCCCGCGCCTTCTCCACACTCTTTCTCTTCCATCAGGAGATCTAAGATTAAAGCGACTCTCGTCAGTGAAGAGAACAGACGCCCACTGCTCGTGTTCAACAAATGCCAGTTGTTATTCCTAGAACAACAATAAGCGAGTGGCAACACTCATAACCCTTAAATGCTTCCAGTGCACTTCCCGCCATCGAAGATTGGGTAATTGGTGGTAATAAACCACCCTAAGAAATGTCATATTATCAATTACTATTCACGGATGTTTCAGATGTGTGTTCTAATGCGTGAAAAGCTTTTAAAATGTGATTACATCTTTTTCATGGCTAATTTTATACTATTTATATTACATTTTTAACTGTTCCACTTTTTTTTGCCGGTCTGTGTATTACTCCGTCGATAAAGCTTGCCTTTCATCGCGTGTATTTAACTACAGTACAGCCGTCGAGTGTCCGGCTCTGATATTTCTCATGAGGGAGGGAGACAGCGTTGCTGGTTCTGTACCGCGAAATATAAAACAGCGTGGACTACAAAAAATATGTCACATGTTTTTAAATGAATTCTGACGAACCACTGACCATATTACTAAAGTAATATATTTACACACAGTTAACAGGTAAGTGTGCACACACAAGACAATAAAACAACAAACCTGCACTAACACAAAGAGCAACAGAAGTGAGCCCTTGCAACATCGAGCTAAATTTAAAGACCGGCTTACCGGGAAAACCGCTGATTGGTACAGGTGACAACATTCTTCATGGTTTTAAGCGACTTTGCCAACCTAGGCGGAAATCCACTGCGGTCGAAGAATTTAGGTTTTGTAACCGCAAAATGTCGGAATAACACAATGATGCATAAAATTGCAAATAGGGTGTGGGACTTCCACGTTACATCGTGAAGATGCTAGAGAAGAATTAAAATGATGGCAAGTTTCAAGGTTCTATTAACAGCTTCTCATTGCCGTAAGTTGGCTATATTGTTCTCTCTACCCCTCTTCTCCCACCATCGCCAAACGTCAGAGCCGGACACTCAGCGGCTGGACTGTATACCTGCAGTCACCTCAAGACCTAAGCGGCCTCTTTGATGTTCTGGTCTGTGAAGAGGCTAACGCGCCAGGAAATAGTTCCTACTTTTTCTGCTTGTATTGGCGCACAAGATTTTCCAGCCCGTGTTACTATAGGCTATTTCCATAAGCTGGCTAGTTTTCAGAATTTCCTTTGTAAAATTCTGTGAATAAATTTCTTATTTACACGTTAATTGGGAGCTTTACCAACTTTGCTTCTTATGTGATGAATTGCGTGTATGAACATAGTCCTTAATGGTATTTGGAACTATAAGCAGAGTAATTCTGTACGAATTTGATATTATATTACATTTTGTTTTGTACGAGCCTTGTTTGAGTGGCAAAAGAGCACCTGAGTAATTCGATTTTATAGCGGATCAGGCTCAATGGTTGGCAACACTGTAACGAATGCACAAAGATCAACATGGTTTCCTCAAGTAGACAACGTGTTCAAACTGGAGTGTAAAGCTTGAATTACCAATAAAATACTTCAAAGGTAATAAAAATGGCGAGAAGTTGAGTAAAAGGAGCAAAACAAATGATTTTATATGTACTAGCCTATATATAGTAGGTTGAGGGATGACAATCTAGAGATTCCATGCCGGAAACACAAGAAAGAAAAGAGAGAGAGAGAGGAGATGCGCGGAGGGATATTTTCCTCAGGACTTGACCTGACGTTTGGTATAGTCAATTTGTCAGTGAATTCAGTGAATTTTCTGCAAGTGGCTTTTAATGTGCCAGGTGACGAAAGGTCAGGAGAGTATTCTACCAACCATCTCGCGCTGTGCCGCTAGCAATTTTTTGGCAGTTGGTCCTGGTTCGATTTTTGGCTCTGCCAAGAAATTTTAATTTTGGTCTGAGGGATAGAACAAGGCACAATAAGCCTCGTGAGGCAAAACTGAGAAGAGGAGGGTTCGCTCCCCATCTTAGCCATCTTGGAACTGGTTTCCGCACTTCTACTCCAGGCAAATACCGGGATGGTTCCTAATTTAAGGCCATGGCCGCCTCGTTCCCAATCCTCATCTGAATAATAAATGCACACACTAATACAGCCATCACAATAACACAGGTTATGAGACAAATTTCACATGTCCAAGTACACAGATCTACATGACCATGATGTCGCAAAGTCCCAAACTCAACGAACAACTGCTGCTTTCTACCATTCCAAGAAGAAATCTTAAGAGTTGCCATTACAGTTTTATGCCCCTAAAATCCACGACTAGTTCGAATGGATTTAGGCCTAAGCATTGGATCAACCATCTTCTTGCATCTCAATAGGGATTTGCCAATAGGCTATCAATAGCTTGTCTCAATTCTACTTCCATATATGTAGGCCTATACATGCAAGAAATGAGTATGGTACTTATCAAAAATAAAGAAATAATAAGCTAATATGTACCCCACTATTCTATTTTTCTCCTACTCCTAAATCCTTCTCTGAACACTCATCTTAAAACAGAATGGTCTGCATTTTTGGACTAATTATAAAAATGTAGCCGATAAGAAGAAATGTACATGCTCATCTTTAGCTCCCCGGCAAAACTGGAAAAAACCTCCAGTAAGTATTAATGTTTCTGTTCTTAAGCATTTTATATGATGCTCTAAAAATCAAACTAAAAGAGCTAATTTAAGTTAACTTCAGTACCATAATACTGCTTAAGAGTTAGACTGTTGAGGACTGATGACCAAGATGTCCCTAACTTGAGCAAGAACTGCTTCACAACTTTATGTAAAATGTAAAGGGCCTTTACGTAGTTTGGATCATTTGCGTACGTGTTACAAGGATGTGTGTGCTGACTTTTTGGTGTTAAATGATGTAGGTTGGCAACACCAAATGTGGCGGCCATGTTGGTTTTCTAGTAACTTATTTAAGGTGTCCCAGACTATACTTGACTGCTCTGTATCTGCAGGCCAGCGTTGGAGCTATATTTAGCGTTATTAAAGATGGCACACATGTGCACTATTAATAAATAAAATCTATAACTTAGGATGTAATTAAGCGCTTTCCACGTACTTTGATGACGAAAGAATTTTTGTGTAGAATCTTCAGTTCCACAAGTTACAAGGCTATCGGACTGAAAATTACGCGTAATCACCATCTTCATTATATAGATATCTTAACTTGGTAATTCACTATCTAACTTAGACTTTCTGTACCTCTAAGCCAGGGTT
Source organism: Meconema thalassinum (assembly GCA_946902985.2). Classification (NCBI taxonomy): domain Eukaryota; kingdom Metazoa; phylum Arthropoda; class Insecta; order Orthoptera; family Tettigoniidae; genus Meconema; species Meconema thalassinum. The sequence continues at coordinate 907,145,761 of OX336389.2, forward strand.
TGTCAGGTGTGCCAGCTACACAGTCCTACATAAAAGTAATAAGCAAACTCAACGGGAGCATGCTGTTTTGTAAATAGGGCCTTATCAATATTACTGTATCTTGATTTTCAGTGGGCAATAAAAACTATACGAAAACTAAACTACTGGATGCATATTTGGCCAGTAACTTTTACACCATTGTTTACCAAAATTATATTTGAAACTTGATTTCATTGCTGAAAACAAATAAAATTATTATTAAATATACCGTAGAAGTCCCTTTTATTACAGTTTTTAATTCTGATTGGTTGAAATGAATAATTATTTTAGGGCTTTTTTGTACATGTTTAGGCTCGAGGTTATACGTTTTAAGTGATTGACGAATAGGAAGCTTGTGTATGATAATTATAATTTGTATAGGAAGTTTTGAATAATATATGTTAGGACCGTATTTGACATGCATAAAACATGACAATAATGAAATAACAAAATTTTACAATGCCAATATTCTATTCAGTCTCCATACTGTCTTCCTCATCCGTGTCATTTAATTCATCTCTAATATTTGATTTATTAGGCAGTCCAAGGTATTCCTTTCGGTATCTCTCTGTTATGAGTCCCGTAATGTTCTATTTAAGATTTGTACTTTTGCACTGAAATGGGCGTACCTCCGTGGCTTAGGCGGCAACAAGCCGGCCTCTCACCGCTAGGTCCGTGGTTCAGATCCCGGTCACTCCATTTGAGATTTGTGCTGGACAAAGCAGAGGCAGACAGGTTTTTCTCCGGGTACTCCGGTTTTCCCTGTCACAATTTCATTCCAGCAACACTCTCCACTATCATTTCATTTCATCTGTCATTCATTTAATCATTGCCCCAGGGGAGTGCGACAGGCTTAGGCAACCGGCACAGTTCATATCCTCGCCGCTAGATGGGGGCTTCATTCATTCCATTGGATTTTCATTTTCACTGATATGGGCAACCTGACATTAAGAGTTCTGGCAAGAGTAGGTTTCTCGTAATGTAATCTTGCTCATCCTCTGGTATTCTTACCTTCAATTACTTCATATTCCTGTGAATCTGGAATCAGCGAAAACTTAGCCACCATTGAATCCTGCTTTGTGAAACAAACACGTCTAATTTTGCTTACTTATTACTCGTTGTTTTTGATTCATTTAGGGGCGTTGCGACTTCGTGGTCATGTAGCCCCGTGTACTTGGGTTTGTAGAATATGTCTGATAACCTGTGTTATTGTGATGGCTGCATTAGTGTGTGTATTTGTAATTCAGATGAGGATTGAGAGGAGGCGGCCGTGGCCTGAATTTAGGAACCCGGCATTCCCTTGGAGTAGAAGTGGGAAACCACGGAAAACCACTTCGAGCATCGCTGAGGTGGGAATCAAACGCGACTTATCTCAGTTTAGCCTCACGAGGCTGAGTGTACCCCGTTCCAGCCCTCAGACCTGAATTAAATTTCTTGGCGGAGCCAGGTCTCCACAATGACAGCCAAGAGTGTTAGCCACTACGCAACGAGGCGGGCCACGTAGAATTCTGTGACATCTTTACATAGGGGTATAGTTTTAGGGAATAAACAGTTCTTAACACTATCCCACCTCATGAAGTTTTTAAAAGTTCTCACTCACTTCAACCTTTTATGGCTTCGGTAAGAATTTACAATTTTCAGCTTACATTGGCCATTCAGTTGGGGACCACATTAAAGTATTTCTTATGTGTCATTCAATATTTACATGAACAGATTCCACAATCATGTACTAATGGCTACACCAAAGTGGCGACTGACTTCACATTTACCTTATGGTGCTTGAAGTCATTCTTCAGTGTTGCCGTAGTAATCGTAATTTAATGTGTACACTTAGTAATCTTAAGTATTTATTAATAAATACACTTCGATGACCAGTTTCGATCGTCAATCGATCACCATCAGATCCTTTACACTTAGGCTATTAAATCTATGTCTACAAGTATGGGTGATAGTATTTACAATATGTACACTTATTTAGGTGCAGAAGCAGTTAAACTAACACAACTAGTCAATATTTGTTAGTTTTATGTGATGTATTAAGCCTCCGTGGCTTAGGCGGCGGCACGCCGGCCTCTCACCACTGGGTCCGTGGTTCAAATCCCGGTCACTCCATGTGAGATTTGTGCTGGACAAAACGGAGGCAGACAGGTTTTTCTCCGGGTACTCCGGTTTTCCCTGTCAACAATTTAATTCCAGCAACACTCTCCACTACCATTTCATTTCATATGTCATTCATTTAATCATTGCCCCAGGGGAGTGCGACAGGCTTCGACAGCCGCTAGATGGGGGCTTCATTCATTCCATTCCCTGACCCGGTCGGTCGACTGAAGCAGGCTGTGGATTTTCATTTTCATGTGATTTATTGTTAAGATATTGAAAGTGGATATAGAACTTCAGATATGCTTGCTTAGTGTGATTATGTGATTGTTATTAAATGGTTAGGTTTGAGTGGATTTTATACTTAGCTGCTTGAGTGGTATGTGGTCCGGATGCGAGCAGATACTCTCGTCTCTGCCTGCACTGAACTATCACCCATACTTGTAGGACATAGATTTAATAGCCTAAGTGTAATTGATCTGATTATGATGATCGCTTGACAATCGAAACTGGTCATCCAAGTGTATTTATTAATCTTATGTAAACGTTTTTTCAGGATTAGGAAACCACCCATTACAATCGGGTACAATCATGTTGATCGACTGAAAATCATTAAATTTCGTTTACATTTACCTGTAATGTAATGTGTAACAAATCGAGTATTACACAAGTGAGGATAGCAAAAGTCGCGGGCACTCCATTGATTTGTAGGATTTTCAGCGAAGCCCATTAAGTGTTACCGTACATTACAAGTCGTCATATCCTCGCCGCTAGATGGGGGCTTCATTCATTCCATTCCCTGACCCGGTGTTACGGTACATTACAAGTCAGTCATTCAGTCGAGCGGGGTCTGGAAATCTTGAAGAGATACCGCAGGCTTGTAATCGTATTAGCCTACCAGTAGCATAAAGCCGTAATGTGACAGCTAATCCTTTCTGTCTTCTGAATCGAGTGTCCCTTTTCCCCAATATTGGTCCAGTTAAGTTCACCAGTCGTGTGTGGATTCCGAGCTCAGCTTCTTAACGGGACAGACGTCGCGTACTCGCTCCGCCACGACCTACGAGCCTACTCGAGATCAGAAGCAAATCGATGATCCACCTTCTATCGAGATCTCCGCGCATCACTGCCAAATAACCGTACACAGCCAATAGTCATTTCCCCTTCCCGCCCGTAATTATTCAAGCAACAATCCTTATATATAACCGTCACCCATTGTTGCCTCAAACAAGATATTAGCCCACCCTCATTCAATCCAAATCAAGGAAATCCCATCTTCCAGAGTTGCCGCCAAGTCAAACTCATCCCTTCTCTCCCCCAGCAGCCAATAATTAATTAATACATTATTAATTAATTATTAAATTAAATTCAAACCAGCTCGTCAACTGTCGCAGCCCCTCTGCATAAAAACTGGAAACCTTTGACGACTGGTTCTTCTCTTGGGCGAAGCCATTCTATCATCAGGTCTACCACGGTATTTGACCTATTCATTCATTCTCTCTTTTACACTCACATTCAGGCACGAACATGGACCCAAACACCAATTACTGGGCAAGACTCTGCGCCTCCTCGGCTGGAGATCCGTCCAATGACACTACACCGGCCCACGGCACATTTCCCGCTTTCGATTACGGGACATGGCTGTTCTACTCTTCCCCTACACGCCGCGCTCCGAAAGGCACACTGATTGTTGTTCGCCCGCCAAGCAAACAACATCTACACGCCATCAGGGAGCTCGCACCACTATATCGCTTCATTTCAGTAATTGAGGAGCTGCACAATCACTACATCACAATTACACCCACTAAGGACATACGCCTTTCAGTTATCAGGAGAGCTCTCAGGAGTCATCCTGGTATACCTTCACATACACTTCTCAGTCCTCTACCCTTGGACGAGAGCTCCAAGGCAACTCAAACAGATCCTGGTCAGTCCACCAACTCAGACCAGGAAACACAAACAATCCCAATTCCGCCACCCATGCCCATATACAGAAATACAAAAGCCATGCAGACAGATTCCATCGAAATCCAGCATGAATTCATGCAAACCGAACCAGACATTAACACCAGATTCACCCAAACTCGTACCCAAATGCCCAAAAAGAAACAAAAAATTAATCGCAAAAACAAAACCACTCAAACTCGAAATTTACAGCCTAAATCAACAGTTGAAACTAGCCACGACACTATCAACACAGTAACTTCCCCTCCCCCTCCCTCAGACACGGTGGCCTCACCACCACAACCAAGAACACGGGGGATTAGACGCACACCTTCAAAACAACACAATACTCTAACCTTTCAGTGCTGGGCCGATAGCCTAGATGTTAGGCCCCTTAAAACAACAATTATCATCATCACTTTCAGTGCTTTAACTGCCAAAAATTATATCACAATGCCGCGAGCTACCCTCATAAAACCCGCTGCAACAGATGTGCTGATTTTCATCACCACTCAGTATGTAAGGTACCTAGAGACACGCCTAAGTGCGTCAACTGTGGGGGAGCTCATGCGGCCTCCTATGGGGGCTGTGCATACATTAAAACAGCTATATGGCAAAGGCAGTTAAAGATCAGACAACGCTCAAACACATCCATTCCAGCTCTCATGTCCATTCCATTAGCCCCCCCCCCCCTTCTACACCGCCCGCCACTGCTTTGACACAGCTGCTGACCTTGCTACAGCAGCTTACTTCCTTAGCTACCTAAATTATTCAATCCTGAGCCGGAGACCACATCACAAATACATTTCAAATCCGTTTTAAACACATACAGGTGAGTAGCCAATCAGAGCTACTCATTTTTAAATTCAAACTCCCGCACCAAGACAACAATTACATATCACTACAATGCTGAATCGACCTCGCGATCGCGCTCGGAGCCTGCTCAGGAGGCCGGCTTTGGCCGACTTGTTTGGGATGGTACCCCGCGGGTCGCGGGTTCGGTGTAGTATATACAAATCATTCCATGTCACTCATCCCAAATCAAACAATATTATTTCTATCAAAAACCTCTACAGGTCTACAAAAACTCTCATACTTCTACAATCAACCTTCTCGAGGTCTTTCTCACTTCCTCAAGCTCTCTAAAACCTTAACCTACGTTTTTATTAAATTATTACCACGCTGAAGCAGCTGCTGCAAGTCGCCGTGGAAGACACAAGCGAACATATTAAGGCTCACCATCTAGCCAGTCAGTAGTCAAAGTTAGGTCTATTTTAACTAGTCATCCACCGTAAATTAACAACAACTAAATATTCAAACTCTACAAATTTTATTATTACCATTAATTCAACTCCCTTAACACCTCAATGGCAACGCTGGCGGGGCTCTGTCGGCCGCTAACTACTACAATTACTAGCAAAATTATAATTACAATCTTTAAACATTCCCCCTTTTATCTACCAACCCAGGCAAAAGAGCGCATTGTGTCGCACCGCGTACCTGGTATCCAAGCGTAGCTGACTGCTCACTCCGCTCGCAGCCAGCGACTTCATTCCGAGATTAAAATCTGTTGGTGACAAAGATTTTATATTGGCCAGTAAATCTTGTTTTTCTTAAGGATACTCTTTAGACTCAATCCGCCGTCTTTGTTTTTCATTTTGGCGACTGCAAATTTAGAGAAGAGATAGGTGTGTAGGATACATACTAAGACACCCAGGAATAGCAAACTTAGTTATGGAAGGAAGGGTCGAGGACAAGAACTGTAGGGGTAGACCAAGGTTAGAATATGTTAAACAGATTGCCTCGGATGTAAGGTGTGGTAGCTATGTAGAGATGAAACGATTAGCTCAGGCCAGGAGGGGGGGGGGGGGGAGCACGGAAAGCTGCATCAAACCAGTCAAAAGACTGAAGACTGAAACACACACAGATTGTTACCCAAACGCGTTTTCTTCTCGTCTGTTTTAAAAGATAGTAGCGTATTAAATGGAACGCAGATAACACGAGCATAGTCGAGCCGAGTGTTCAAGACGAGCATCTCTGCGTCTCCCTGTTGTGGTGTGTAAACTGTAAAGTAAAGTGCTCGTCGCGAATGCTACATCATTTCAAGTCTGTCATCACTGTCTAGTAAGCAGGACTGCTATGATTTGTGGCAATAAAGACTTTTTACAGTTCAATAGTTTGCCACCACTGTTGATATGGCACTTTTAAACACCATTTTATTGAACATAATTTTAAATATGATAAGTCTATTTTCACAGTTCGATTCCTAACATTTATATGAAAACATTGGCGTATATAACTCAATTTCACAAAAAAAAGTCCATGACGTCAATTTTAGAAAACACAACCGATATGTTATTATAGTTCTTTTTTTTAAATCGATTTTACCCTCCAGGTTGACGGCTCCCACGGACTCAGCGAGAGAACTCACCACTACCGCCTCAACGGGCAGTGTCCTAGAACTGGGAACATCTGGTCGGAGTGGATACAATTGGGGAGATGTGATCAGCACCTCGCCCAGGTGATCTCATCTGCAAAGCGAACAGGGGCCTCGTGAGGGAAGGGAGGGGAAGATTAGGATGGATAGGGAAAGAGGCGATCGTGGCCTTACAGTAGGGACCATCCCAGCATTTTCCCGAAGACGAAGTGGGAAACCACGGAAAACCACTTCGAGGATGGCTGAGGTAGGAATCGAACCCCCTCTACGCATTTGGACTACCCGAGGCTGTGTAGACCCCGTTCCAGTCCTCATACCACTTTTTTCAAAGTTCATGGCAGAGCCGGGAATCGAACCCAGGACCTTTGGGGCGACAGCTAACCATGCTGACCGCTACGCTACAGAGGCGACTATTATTATAGTATTCCTGTTATTTTAGTAGATTATACTACTATAGTTCCATTTGTACGTGCGTTATTTACACTGTAACTTATTCATAGTATAATCTGGTTAGATGGAAGCGAGGCCCAGTGGTCCTAATCTTGCCAGACAAAATAAATCTAATCTAATGTAGTGGACTTTGTCGCGTATAGGCTCCGCATATGGAAGCGGCTTCGGTGGCGTAGTTGGAAGCATGCTGAACAGCTGTGCCCAAGATAGCGGGTTCAAACCTGGCCGATGTCGTCGTTTTTTTTAAGAGCGTTAAGATCCTTCAGTATTCCTTCCTTCGGAGGAGAAGTAAAGTCGGCGGTCCCATGTCATAGATTCATGGCATGTAAAAGATCCTTCCACAGACTAAACTTGGGTGAAGCTAAATTTCTAGGTTAGATTTCGTTGGAACACTCCATCGAAGTTCCAACGTTCACCAATATGTATCAGTGACATCTGGTAGCGAAAGTTGGAACTACTTGAAATTGAACGGAACTTGTAGCTCACGCTATGGTTGTCCGCTTGAAGCAGCTACAGCCTCTGGCAAGCCAAACATGTCCTCGGACATTCCCGGCACTAAAAGCCATACGATAAATAAATAAATAAATAAATAAATAAATAAATAAATAAAATCCGCATATAGAATTACACGACGCCAAGCATCGATGCACTTTCTCTTAAACTCCCATATCTCGGCTATTCACGGACGAATCGTCATTCCTCATGATACTTATACTAGCATGATTCATGCATACTCGTGCCACACCTATACCTACAGTATAATACATTAGCACCAGATTAATTAGCAATAAAAGCCTTGAACGTCCGTGACCTGGTCTCAACATGGATAATTTCAACCTCTGATGGAAATGGAACCCACAGGGTACAAGGAAGAGAGGGAGACCCAAACATACGTGGTGAAAATCAGTACACATGGAAGCAATGAAAGAAGGCAAGACCTGGAGCGAGGTGAAGAGGCTGGCTGTCAATAGGATCAGATGGAGATGCTTTGTTGATGCCCTATATTCCACGAGGGACAACAGGAATTAAGTAAGTCAATGGAAATGCGTAGGCTACTGTGATTGCTTAGAAATAGTTTCCTTTGAAGAATTTTAGAAAAAGTTCAAAGTCGATCTGAAAAAGTCCCAAGTAAATGGGGTTATATGATGTTCATGAGTAGTGCCCCTCTACGCCTTCCCCTCTACTGCGCGTTATCTTCCACGTCTGGCGTACTAGTCTGTTCCGGTACCACCCTTCAAACAATCTGATATAAATAACAAGAAATGTCTTTTATTCGTAACACGTGAACAATTGACTGACCAACACGAATTTGCTCATTATTGCCGCAGTATCGTGTTTATTCGTTCAATGTCCCATTTTCATAAACAAGGTAGACACTGGAACAGCTTTTTGTTAGCACTCGTGGCTGTCACCGCGGAGGCCAGTGTTCGATTGCCGACTCTGCTAAGAAATTCAATTCAGGTCTGAGCGCCGGAACGGCTTACACTCAGTCTCGTGAGGCAAAACTGATAAGAGACGGGTTCGATTCCCATCTCAGCTATTCTGGAAGTAGTTTTCCGTGGTTTCCCACTTCTACTCCAGGAGAATGCTGGGATGGTTCCTAACTTACGTCCACGGCTTCCATCTTCCCAATCTTCATCTGAATTAAAAATACACACACTAATACAGCCATTGCAGTAACACAGGTTATCAGACAAATTCCACACACACCCAAGTACACGGAGCTACATGACCTCGATGTCACAAAGCCCCTAAGTTAATCATCAACAAAAAAGCGTTCATTATACATATGAAACATGTTATGGAAAGAATATCACATTTGATATTAAGGTATAGCCATGACGAATAGAAATAAATAGTGTTATCACTCACCGAGTTCAACCGCGCCCCGCTCGGCTAGCGCTAGCGGCGCTGATCCCCAACGCTACACAGTCAGCTGTTCAATAGTGGGATACGCGCTGGGCTACGTAAACCTCTTTACGAAGGCTGCGGTTACGCTGATTACAACAAATTGTGTGTTTAGTCTTATGAATAATACTGTCAAAAAGTTAGTATTAATATTCTCTGTCCCCATGTAGAACTATCGTTTAAAACCCTCCGTTAGTCGCGCATTGGTCTGACAGCTCCATGGTTCGTTATATTAGTTTTAATATCAAGCCAACAGTTCAAGTTATGATCTTATCGTCTCGTGACATCTTAAACCAAACCTTAGTAAGCATTTTTCTGGAGTTGTGAAATAGCGTGCCTAAAAATAACTTTAACACGTGTAATATTTTGTCAGCGTGAGGTTGATAGTACCAGCGCTCCCAATGATGTTACATTCTGTCAGTGAGTGGCAGGTGTGCCGTTATACCGATTATTTGGCTTAGTATGTTGCCTTAGTTAATATCAGTAAGGGGATTGCGCCTTACGAAAACCTAAGGATGCAGATGAAGCGTGTCACCTTCTGCTGAAAGATAACGAATAGCTAGTTCATGATTCAGTAATTTCAAAGGAATTTGTGACTCTGATACTGAAGACAAAGTTGAAACAAGATCCGAAGATCAGGAGGACGGTTACGGAAGCGAAGAATTGGATGACCGTTTATTTTATTGGCAGGTTGGCCATTCTTATATGTCCGACTCATTCTTGGCCACTTGGCTATCACCACGGAAGTCCGGGTTCGACTCCCAGCTCTGCCAATAAATTTAATACTGGTCTGAGGGCTGGAACGGTGTTCACTCAGCCTCGTGAGGCAAAAATGTTAAGAGGCGCGTTCGATTCCTACCTCAGCTATCCTGGAAGTGGATTTCCGTGGTTTCCCACTTCTCCTCCAGGCAAATGCCGGGATGGTACCTAACTGAAGGACACGACCGCTTCCTACCCAAATCCGACCTCAATTCTAAATACACACACTACTACAGACATCATAATGACACAGGTTATCAGACGAATTCTAAACAAACCCAAACACACGGGGCTACGTGACCACGATGTCGTTAAGTCCCTAAAGAATCAACAACTATTATTATTTTAGGCCTATTATTATTAAGATGGATTTTTTTCGTTTTAGGTAAGGATGGCACGAAATAGAACAAGTAACCATGGAAAGCTGCCTTCATTCCGTATCGTACTGGGCCGGCTTTCGTGATTTTACATCAGTGGATAGATATTTCGGTAAATTTAGAAAAATGTGAGATACTGATCCTGGTTTTAATTTCCACTTCACGCGAGGAATTTCCACGTTCTCATAGTTCACTACGAAACAGTCCGCCTTTTTAATAATTAAATCTTCCGAAACACGCTCGTCACAGATTCTATTTTTGATCGACAATTGCTTATCTTTCCACGGAATAACTCTCGCCCATTTCGCCAACAGATGTGTTCCTTTTGGCGATGTAAAAAAATGTCTACCATCAGATTTTCTTCGTAACCCGATTTACTTCCAGGAACAAAACATTACGACATTTTTCCGAAACAACAGAAAAGTTAGTTTGCACACACAAAGCACTGCACAGACATTCGTAAACTATTACAAAGAAACAATTTCCCTCGAATAATGTGACTTCTCGCGCACAGGATATTACAGTACTAACCTCGTGGGTTACTGCCACACGTGCTTATGGTTCGGCGCGACTTCCGCGCCACACACTGGCTGGACCATGAACTACAATGCTTAAGTAGCGGAGTGATGTCACTGTTTATTTCTATTCGTCATGGTATAGCTGAAAGACTCATTCATGCAATATGCTCTCGATTGGAACGTTTATTTTATACACATAAAAATGTTTCTAATAACAGAGATACTATTAGGAATGACGACTTGACTCTTACTTAAGTAACACTTAAGTTAATTCATTTGGGACAGGATAATTAACACCATTCTATCCTGCAATTATTGTTATTAGTAGTGGAGTAAGGCCGATTCTGCCCCACTCCAGAACCCTCCTTGCCCCACTACTAAGCCTCAGCCATGTAATATTTGCCAATATTTCTCGAACGCATGGTCCGATTATGACAAATGAGGTGTCGTTGGACTCGGGCTGACGTCCTCTTTCCTATGGACCACTCGTTATATATATATATTTTTGAAAATTTTTGTTTTCGAAAGTAGGTGATAGTTTGAAAACCAAACATGATAGAACGTTGTGCCATGGCTCAAACGAATGGTCTTTATGACCTTTATTTTCTATAATGAAACTTTTTACTTTTTATGTTTTTTTGAAAACACTCGAATTTTGAAAATCCTATATTTTGGAAACTAGAAAGTGTACAAAAAACTTCTTTGACATAAATGAAAGGTCCCTACCCCGTCTACCCCCAAAATAAATTTCAAGTCTCTAGGATAAAAACCTGACAGTAGTGGGATGAGGGGGAAGCTGTCCACTAACTTATTTAACCCTCCTCGTATTTGCCCCGAACCTGATATCACGCTAACCAATAATGGGATTTGAACATACAGGGTGTCCTAGCACTCGTAGTGATGCCCACTACTTTCCTATAGGCTCTTTATTTAATTAAAAGACCAAAACTAAAAGGTCATGCGCTTTTAATATCTCGCGAACCAATCATGCTAGAGGCGTGTACGACGGGTCCAAGGACTCGGGGTGACGTCCTCTTTGCTATGGACCACTCGTTATATTTTTAAGAAATTTGGAAACTCATTTTTGGGGTAAACACGTGTTTTTTGTGATTTTTGCCGATATCTCACGAACCAATAACGCTAGAGACGTGTACGAGGTGTCCTAGGACTCGGGCTAACGCCCCCTGTTTGAAACTATGTTTGAAATTTTGACAAATGGCCTAACGCCATACATGTTGAAAAAACTTTTTTTTTCTTTACCTGTTTAAAATGTTCATGAAGCGTGGTGGTTGAGAGAGACGATACTGCTGGGTGTGTGTGTTTCAACGAACCTGTCGCTAACCATGGTGGCTGTGCTCAATAGAACAATCGATATTTCGGCGGGTTGGTTAATGACAGAGCGAGAGTGCTTTTTTTGATAGTTTACCCCCCGAAGGGGATCTTTAACATGTATACGGTGATGAGAACTTGGTACTATGTTGGTTGAAGCGAGTACAGAAAACAAACTTGCCAAGGAGCAGACGAACAGGAGGTGAATGTCATTTGAGCTTATTGGAAGGCGCTGATCAGACTTGACAACAGGTGCAATGGAAAATGTCAAAGACACTTGAAGGTGAAGTTATCAGACCATCGTGGTGGCAGGGAAGAGCGAAATGCATGCATACACGTGTGAGATGACATGTACGCCAAACCAGTTACATCCTGTTTGCTTCGTACGTGACAAAATGCAAGTTCATGTGAAATTTGATCTGCCACAGGTGTTCACCTCGGGCGTTGGCTGTCCACGTGCACGATAACTGTTAACAAGTTACATCCTGTTTTGCTTCGTACGTGACAAAATACAAGTTGACGTGTAATATGATCCAACACACGTGTTCACTTTGGACGTTAGCTGTCCACATGCCTGATAACAGAATGTTCAAAGCGTGGGAAAAAATGATTATACATGCAACGTAACATATATAAAGACATGTCGTTATCATTTCCACTCTCACTTAGGTAACTACCTTTGAACACACTGCATTGCGTGAAACCCTTGGTCTTGTTTAACAGTTTTGGTGTTGGTGGAAAATACTTAACCTTGTTGTGAGGTTATTTATATATTATTATATTATATTTATATATATATATTTATTGATTTATATATATATATATATATATATTTACATGCAATTATTTATTGATTGTTAAAGTTATAATTAAATGTTTATTTATTTGTTTGCAGATAACGTGTATAGCCTACCTGTTGTGTGTCTGTGGGAAAGAGATTGAAAAAGAGAGAAAGACAGACAGCTAGAAAAGGAAACCATTTCCACACTAGCCCACGAGACGGGAATAAAGCAAAGCATTACACGTCAAGGTGAGATTTGTTTATATATATATAACTTGTTTGATTTTGTTTTGTTTATGAAATGCATAAACTATATGGAATGGATATACTTATGGTGGTTTATTTTATTTATTTTTAGAGTGTTGGAAAACGCTTGACCTCTGTTGATAACCAGGAACGTGTGTGTTTGGGGTCATTGTCCATCAGTCTACAGCTGAAAACTCAGGTGAGCGTGTTCTTTCAAAATAATGTCTTTTACTGCTGTGGATACGTTAACTTGGGAACCCCTAAACACTTGTTTCAAATCGCGTGTGTGCTCTGGTCGTGTGGTCAATGTTAGAAATAGTTTGATTCCCAAAGAATTTTTAGAATCTTGTTTTGAAATTTTTAAAATTGAAATTTTTACAGCGCAAAGGTTGCATACGGCTTTAAAGGTGAATACAGAACTAGTTTGCTATTTCATATATAAAAAAGGACATAGAGCATAAAGAGACATTTTTATTTTCAGTAAAATGCAAGAGCTATTCCTAGCCCATAATTTGGAACAGTGGTATGAAACCCACGTGGTGAATGCCTTGCTATAAAAATTTGATAAACTGCAACAAGGACCCATTGGTCTAGCGTTAAACAAAATTCATCATCTACAAATCAACATTTGTCATTTCAATCCGTTGAATGCTGGGTCTAGCTATATTAAAACACCACCAGCAATAGCTTCGAAAAAGGCTGTGGTGAATATAAAGAATTATGACAATGAATGTTTTCTGTGGGCTGTGGCTGCATATTTGCAGCCAGCTCAAGATCGACATGTTAACAGACCAGCAAAGTACAAGGCCAAGTTTGAAGAATTAAAACAAACTTTAAATTTAACTCGAGTATCGTTCCCTATGGACTTAACCGAGATCCATAGGTTTGAACAAGACAACCATGACTTTTCGTTCATGGTGTATGGCCTTAACGGTGATGAGATTGTGGGTCCTCTTTATGCCACAAAAGAACCGAAACGATACCACATTCATCTTTTATATTTATCTGTAGGAGAGGTGAATCACTATTGCCTGATTAAAAGCTTGAGTTGATTGCTGAGCAGTCAAGCATCCAAAGATCAACATAAGAAACATATTTGTGACCGTTGCTTGCAATATTTTAAAACCCCTACGCTTTTGAAACGTCATAGGGTAGATTGTGTTTCTCAGGAAGCGGTGAGACTGATATTGCCACAAGGGGACAAGGCTGTGTTAAAGTTTAAGGACATTCATAAGCGTGACACTGTTCCCTATGTGGTATACGCAGATTTTGAAACTCTCATCACACCCATGGCGGGATGTGAACCAGATCCCACCATCAGCTCAACCACACCCATTCAAAAACATGAACCCTTTGCCATAGGATTTAATGTGGTGTGTGCCTATGACCCCACACAATCCGTTTACAAATACCGTGAGGGGTCAGATTGTGCCAAATGGTTCTTGGATGAACTGGTCAAGTTGGCTCATGATGTACAGGAATTACTGGACCACCCAGTACCCATGAGCCTATCTCCAGAACAGCAGCAGCAGTATGAGCATGCCATGACATGCCATATTTGTGAAAGGCCTATTTTAGGCGGAGAGGAAAAAGTCAGAGACCACTCGCACTTTACGGGGGAGTTTCGTGGAGCTGCGCATAGTAAATGCAACTTGAACTTTTCAGCTCCTCGTTTCATTAGTGTCTTTTTCCACAATCTGGTGAATTATGACATTCAGTTTTTGATTCGTGAATTGGGTCATGTCAACAAGGGCTCGTTTACCATTATCCCCCAAATCCATGAGCGTTTTACGGCCCTGACATGGTGGTTGGGCGACTTTAGCATTCGATTTTTGGATTTCTTTAAGTTTATGGCACCCTCGCTAGACAGCCTTGTGAATGGCTTGAATGAGGAGGAATTAAAAATACTAGAATGCATTTTAGTGATCCTGAGCAATTTCAATTGTGCATTCGGAAAGGTATATTCCCGTATGATTTCTGCAACAGCTGAGACGTGTTAAAGCAAAGAAAACTCCCACCACAAGATAAATTTTACTCGAAACTAACACGCAGTACCGTTTCCGATGAAGACTATGGACATGCATGTCAAGTTTGGCGAGAGTTTGGCATGAACACGCTAAGTGAATATGCTATGCATTACCTAAAACTGGATGTATTGCTGCTCACTGATGTGTTTGAAAAATTTCGTGAGTTGTGTCAGCACATTTATGGTCTTGACCCGGCTCACTATTATACGAGTCCTGGGCTCTCGTTCGATGCCGCTTTGAAATACACTCAAGTGGAATTGAATTTACTCACTGATGTAGACATGGTTCTATTTTTTGAAAAGGGCATTCGTGGCGGCTTTGTGTCGCTTAACCAACGCCATGCCGAAGCGAACAATGTCTACATGCCTGATTATTCACCAGACAAACCAGAATCGTACTTAATGTACTATGACGTGAATAATTTGTATGGTTACGCCATGAGTCACCCTTTGCCCTATGGGAAGTTTGCTTGGCTGACAGACAAACAAGTGTTAGAATTTGATGTGATCAAGGCTAGCCAAGAAACAGGCCGTGGATATGTGCTAGAAGCGGATATTGAATATCTCTCATCCTTGTATGATGAACATGCCGATTTCCCATTCTGCCTTGAGCAAATGGTTCCCCCTGACAGTAAAGTGAAAATTGAAAAACTCATGGGCACACTTTACAACAAAAATCGGTATGTGCTATATATCCAAATGTTGGTGCAATGCCTCGCCCAAGGCTTGGTGTTGAAGAAAATCCACAGGGGTATTTCTTTTCCTCAAAAAGCATGGCTTGAGCCATACATGCGAATCAACACAGAACACCGACAAATGGCAACACAGCAGTTTGATTTTTTTTAAATTAATGAACAACTGCATCTATGGCAGTCCATGGAGAATGTCCGCAAATACCGTGACATTAAATTGGTCAATGTCTGGGAGGGGCGGTGGGGTGCCCGGCGGTACATTGCCAAGCCAAATTTTAAATCGATCAACAATATCGATGAGGATTTACCCACTATTGAAATGAGTGAGACCAGCGTGACCATGGATAAACCCATTTACTTGGGTCAAGTCATTTTAGACTTTTCTAAATCGGTCATGTATCGATTCCACTATGAGTTTGCCAAACGCCATTTTGAGGACGTCTCTCTTTTGTATATGGACACGGACTCATTCATTTACCCCATTCGCCACTGCAACCCCTATGACGTCATGAAGCAGCATAGTGACAGGTTCGACACCTCTTGCTATAGCGCTGACAACGTGTTTCAGCTGCCCATAAAAACAAGAAGGAAATGGGTGTTTTAAAAGATGAATGCGGTGATTCCATTATGACGGAATTCGTAGGTTTGGCTTCGAAAATGTATGCTTACCGCACACTCGCCTGTAAGGAAGCCAAAAGAGCAAAAGGTGTAGGTAGGGCAGTGGTAAAATCGCTACGTGTAGACGATTACTTAGCGGTTTTACGCACTGGCAAAGCTATGTCTCATACACAGTGCAGGATACAATCCAGCAACCATCATTTGTATCTTGTGGAACAGAGAAAACGCACCCTCGCCTCCATGGATAACAGGCGTGTGTGGGCTGATGACCTGCTCACCAGCCTGCCCTGGGGTTATGATCGCAAGGAGGAGGAGGTGTGATTTCACTGTTTAATCGTTTATGGGACATAGCTTTATGTAACTTGTAGATTTAGTATTTTGTAAATATTGTTTTTTTGTCATTGTAAATAGTAGATTTTGTAAATAGTGGCAACCCACTTCGACCTTTTGCTCTTTAAAAAAAGTTCTATGCAACCTTATTCTTTTAAAAAATTTGACTGGTAAATAGTTTGATTCTTTTAAAGCTGTACAAAGTTGTAGTTTTATTTGTAAATATTTAATGAGTAATAGTATTTTTTTAGTAACTTTAATAACTAGTATTTAATTATTTTTTGTAATGTAAATGATAAACTAAAGAGTTCTTTTGGGATGAGTGTGCATGTTGAGAATGTGCTTTTGGGAATAAATAAAGTGGTTGTGTTTGTTCCCAAAGACAGGTGTGAATGTATGAGTAGAGAGAGAAAGCTGGTGTGTATGGTTGACCAGAGCAAACACGGTGAGGTAGAGTGGGTGGGGAGGGGGTAAATGGTCACTTATATACTCATTTTGTTTTCAATGGTTTTGTATTCTTTGAAATGTGGCAGACAATAGACATTATTTTTGTAAAAACAGTCTTACCTGCAGTAGTCGTAGACCTCGACGTTTCTCCAAACACCCATAAACACATTGCAGCATCGCCATGGTCAAGCACTTGCATCAACATCATTGTCAAATCTCAACTTTCGACATACACCAAATGGAAAAATGTGGAAACAGCAAAATGGAAAATCCATGTTTCCATATCACCAAAAAAACGCAAAACTTAAAACGGACATTTTTAAAAACTGGAAATGGCCATATGTGAAATTTGAAAATTCAAAAAACTTCAAACGGACATTGTTTAAAAAGTTTCACCAGCAAAATGGAAAAATCCATATCATCGAAAACGCAAAACTTAAAACGAACGTTTTCAAAAACTGTAAATTGCAAATTGGCAAAATGGCAATGTGTGAAATGTGAAAATGAGAAATCAGCCAACAACATCATGATTTTTAAAAATTATAAAAACACAAAACATCGTGCTCTGGCAAACCTTTGTTTTTATTTCATAACCATAAGGGGATTGACAAATGAAAAATAGAATACAAACACATCCCAATTCCTCACTCCTCCATTCCTGAATGTTTATGTCCATGCATCATCAACTTTCCTTTCATAGCACTCATGGCAATTAGGGCTGCCATTCTTTCACCCACTGAGGCATCACTGGATGTGAAACGTTGTTTAGCTTTCTTCAATAACAATTTATCTGCCACATGTCTTAAACCAGGATGACTATGGCGATAAGAAAGGTCATGTTCCTTGCATGCTTGATCCAAAAGATTAATGGGTACATCACCACGTTGTAAACGTTTTTCGAGACGAGTTCCAGGGCCGCAAAAACGATAACCTGGAAGATGGATTTCGAAAGGTAAGTATTGAATCACTTTGTCAATGACGCCATTGCCAGTACAGGTCTGGCATATCCTTTTCCATTGATGGTAAAAAGGTTTGATCTTCCTCCTCCTCTGTGGACGATGTTTGTGTTTGTTGTTGTTGTTGTTGCTTTTTCTCGCCATGACACTCGTGGAATGATTCAACAAAGTCTTTACATGGACTTTTATGACCGTGATACAGTTTCACTAGCTGGCAAGTCGCGCACTGACGCATAGACGGTATTTTTGCCATGGCCACTTGCTTATGGTGATCGTAATTCGTACAGGGTTGCAATTCACTCAACACAGGGTCATGAGTCCATGATTTTGGTACTTGTTGCCAGATTTCTTCACCGCGTTGGCGGCCACATAATAAATGAACGACTTGGGGAGCTCCAAGAGTTTCTCTTTGGTAAAACTGTCTAGTTTCTTTTTGCACACAACGAACTTGCCGATGGCTTTGTCCGTAGCATTGCCTTTCTCCATGGTATCACGTGTTGTAGATGTTTACACGTCGCTTGTAGAAATCTCACTGACGTCATTCACAGGTAAATCTTGAGTTATAATTTTGTTTAACAACTCCCAGCAGGCATGGGTTGTTAACCAATGAAAGAGATGCCACGCATGCGATAGGGCTGTATGGGTAATGTTGCCACAGGAACAAGTATCCATGAGCGTTTGCAGGGAGGGGCAGCACAACTCCATGAGGTCGATACAATGGCAGTAAGACGCCAAAAAATGGTCGCAACCATTGACGTTTTTCATTACCTTTCACAAATACCACATTGGCCGAGGACAAGTGTGCTTTCATGACCACGTCCTAATATTTAAAGGAAATGGTTCCCTGATTCCAGTCTAGTTGCATATGATTTTCAATCCACTGGGTTTGTTTACGGTCTTTTTCACACAACAAATCAAAAGCATGGGGTGGTTTAAATAGGAAATGCGTAGCTTGCGATATCCAAAACGTGGTACAATCGATAATGGCCACTTGTTTAAATATACATTTGTTGTCACCAATTTTAAACCCTTGGCAATCCACAATGAGTGTGCGCAACATGTTGACGCTTGCCTGGACCGAGTTCAACTGACGACTGACTGACGATCGACCACTAAAGTGTGATCATGACATGGACTTACCTGCCATGCTAATTTGAAAAATAATTGAGGTTAGAGTAGGACATTAGGACATTAACAAATAAGAATTTAAGAATTACATCATTTTATTATCATAACACGTCTTACAGACTTTTGTCATTTTGGGATAAGGACGATACCAACTGATACAACAATATAGTCTCTTGTGCTTGTAACGTCCATAACACCGATGATGTCCCAATGTCTCTAAACTAGGCGTTTTCGATGGTGAGCTGCTCACCGAAGCACCATGGACACCATACGGTCCACATGTATCGTAACTTGTTTTTTGTTCATCACTCAGAGACACAAGTGAGGGATAGCTTGAATTACAGGGTATATTTCCCACTTCCATTCTGCACAGGTAGGGGCAGGTGGGTGACCAGCGCTGATGTTCCAGCATGGGTTCATCGCCCTCCTGCCATTAGTCTATGATGATGGGACAAAAGCCACATTTCACTTCATCTCTTGTTTTTAAATAGTAGAATCCAGCAGCCGCCAAGGCTTGAGGGTTTATGAAAGGCACCGGCCACGTGGCAAAAAACTTGAAACGTTGTTCCTCAGAGTTTAAATTCATAGATGTGACGTCTCTTGAGGCTTTAAAGCAAGACATGACTGAGCGGCTTGACGTGGGTTGACCTGTTATTTATACACTCGTCACTTGGTTGGACAGTGGATAATAGTTGACTTGTTTCTGATGAATAATCAAACAGTAGGCCGTCGTATTGGCTGGTACATTGTCATGCGTTTCAAAATCTAGTCGAATGTCAATATTGGATGGCTTGACAGACTCTTCCAGGTAAGAACAGTCAAAAACAATCAGTGGTGCTCTTGCTTTAAACGCTTGGGGTAGCAGCATGGGGCCATTCTCTTTTTGATAATACGACCATCGAAATTTAGAAAACAAGTCGTACAGGGGGCCAAACTTATTTTTTGAAAAATCCAAATCCAGTCCTTCATAGGGAAACACAGCTCCGTTGAGGAAAAGACGTGCATTTCTCAATTGCAGGTGATCAAATTGCGTGGCATCTTTGTTTTTTTGATACTTGCGATTCGTTTGAAAACCCACGATCAGGTAGAGAGGTCTCTCTGTATAGCGAGCTGTTTTTACAGATCAACTGTGTGTGTTGGTGGTGGGCAATAGCGGATACTCATGGAGTGCCCAGCTTCTAAATTCCATGGGTAGAGGCATATCTCTCTTTACCATTTTGAGTATGTCAAGTTTTTTGCTATCGTCAAGAGTCACATGGGGCACTTTCCATAGCAAGCGTGTTGTTGAATTTTTGAATCTATGGGGGCATTGTCGGCTCCCTTGAGTGCATTATTATCACTCCTGTCTCTCACTAGATAAAGCACTTGCCTTGCGTTGACCACAATGCGTTGGTGATCTTCGGCAAAGCCTAAAATCAGTTTAAGAGGTAAATATCCAGTAAAGGTCCCATCGGTGTGTACCATCCAATCATTGGTCGAGTCAGGACACCAACCTGCCGTGCAAAGTGTTTTACCTTCTTCCTCACTATAAGAGGGGTATAGTTTCATGACACTGGAAATGCCCACATTTCGAGTGCTATCCACCACGATATCGTTAATCACGTAACGTACTTCAGAAAACAGAAAGGCCAAACCATGGTTGGCCAACTTGGATGTGGTGGGTGTAGAGCCATCGGCTTTCGTGAGCCGACCTTCAATCTGAATGACACTTTCATGCGGTAGGGTGTAAATATCTTGGTTGTTGATAACAAATTGTATTTCATCATTGTTATTGAGACCAGGTGTTTGAGCTTGATAGGAATGAAAATCAATTCTTACCACTCCTGGTTGCTCCTCGATGCGGTTCGCTATCTCTAGGATAGAATTCATTATGAGGGTTGACGTAGTAACCCAAATGCTGTAAAATCTGCTTGTCTTGAGATGTTAACGTGTATTCACGTGGCAAACAACTAACACCATTCCTAGACGGTGTTGTTGCTTGATACACAAACTTCATTGTGGCTTTAGCACCAACTTGTAAGTCACTGGTGTGGTAGAATCTAGATCAATACTATCGACAGCCACAGAATGAAAAAGCACCACTGGAGGGTTTTCGCGAATAATATACCCATTGGGCGATGTCACAATAAAGTCATAAAGCGAATGCGATGGTTCTTGATTGGTGTACACTTGGCTAATAATATTACATGTCACCGACACATGATGGTCCTCAATGAATTTCACTTCATGGTCCGAATCATGTTTTTTGTTGGGCTCCAACACACGTGGTTTAAATCCTAGTATTGGCCAATGGAATCGGGGCGTGTTTTAAAGTCAATGTTGAATGTGGAGAAAATACTGCAGCGATGAGTTTTGGTATTTCCTACAAGTTCAAACTTGCGCGTTCCATCGAGAAATGACTTTAAACCATATTGATTGATCAACACCACATCAATGTGTTCATAAATATCATCGATCGTGCATCCACCGGAGTTCAGGGTGAGCACAGAATCATCATAGTAAAACTTGTTGTTCACATTTTCTCGTATGATGTATATTCGATTGTACGTTTCAAGAGAAACAAGTCCTAAACCATAGGGTTTTTCACTCAATTCGATAGGCGGGTAAAAGTCTAGGCTGACTTCAGGTCCACGTCCATGCAGTGTAAACGTTTTACTTTCTGCCGACATACTGGTGGCGTTTTTGCTTATGCTGCGTCTTATATAAAAAAAATAAACACAAACGTCCACACTGTTGGCTGTTAAACGTTTGCTCACGTTTCATATTATAATATATCTTGATCCTGTTTCCAAAATAGGTCACTAGTTCCATGGGCGGGGGCAAATTCCCAAAACTGTCAAAGTACCATACGATGGATCCCTCTTTGGCATAAGCTACATAATGCGTTCCTGGTCCTCGGTGATCATCCAAATTGACAACAGCACATTCTTGTTTCCAGGGTCGTGGTGGTAATTGGTTTCGCATAAACACACCTCGAAAATGAGAAAGCTTTAGTTGTTTAGCATAGCTTTCCACTTGTTGATGCGTCAGGGCATGTCTCGCTATGGCTGAGGTTATTTCTTTTTAATATTTCGAAATGGTGAAATCCCAAATCCTTGTTGATAAAAGGCTGGCTTTAAATTGGCATTTCTAGCCCCCATAGCAATCGCTTCCATCGTTTCATTGTGTCGCTGACTTTCTTTGAGTTGTTGCTTGCCCTGCTGCGCTGCTTTAATGGTTTTCGCCACTGCACTGGCACCGCCCAAAAGTGAACC
This sequence comes from Meconema thalassinum, assembly GCA_946902985.2. NCBI lineage: Eukaryota > Metazoa > Arthropoda > Insecta > Orthoptera > Tettigoniidae > Meconema > Meconema thalassinum. The sequence goes on from OX336389.2 coordinate 907,168,073, forward strand.
CAGAGCAGCCAAACCAGCAAATAATGCAGGTAAAAATCCCGCTCGTTTGGGGACGGGAATCACTCGCCCTTGTTTTGAACCATGTCGCCGACGTTTTGGAATAACATGTCTCTGTGCTGCTCGAACAGCTTTCCTTATGTTCAATACATTATTTTTCCTTTTTTCCTTTCGAAACGGCTTGTCCACGAATGTCTTAAGCCCAGGCTTTGCCAAGGACAAAGTCCTTTTTTTTAGTAATTCTCACCACATACCTTTGTTTCACCATGATGATAATGACCAACAACCTTTCACAAGAAAGTTTAAATCACAACTAACGTCAGATGGTTATTTCATGGCTGTATATTCCAATTCCACATAAAGTGGGAGATCGTTTATGGTTTCTCCCGCTTGCTTTTCATCCCATGTCAACATGAGATGAAAGGATAATTCGTCACCTGCATTGACCATTTCATGGTTATGAACCAACATCCTATGACCGTTTATCTGTATTTGTAAATGGTTCTCATCAGGTATGACATATTTGATGTGAATGGTTACATCATATTGCAATCGATAGTGGCTTAATCCTGAACCAAGCACATAGGTCAAGTGCTGCTCGAGGACTAGCGGTATATGGTTTCTCTCATTCACAGGTTTTTCATTTGTCAGATACACTAAAAATACAGATGGGATAAATTTATAAAGCCTTTTCATTTCATAGGTCACGTAACGCTTGGTACATACATCGTCTTCGTCTTGCGGGTCTTCCACGTGAATAATCCGATGGTGATTAGCGCTATAGCCATTCACCGTAAGCTGGGGCACTTCGTCATAAAACTCATACACTTGTTATCCACATACTTTTTCGTAGTAACGTCTGTAGACACTTGAGGATGTTTTACATGGGTTAACCGCTTTCCCTTAAAGTCATAATCTCCCTGTTTTGTGCGTGGCACTACTGACCTATCCACATAGTGTTTATTAGCAGGATCTCTTTCTTGTTTAGGATCATGTATGGGGACAGACCTAGCTTTGGCCATCAACGCACGTCCAAAGACATCCTTCGTCAACCGGTAGAACCAGTGTACTGTTTCTATGACAAGGCTCGGTGACCTGTATATAGACAGCCTGCTAGCCTGGCTAAGCCTTAGTTGAAATGAAGATTATTAAGCAGCAAGAGTCATTCCCCGTGGGGGACATGGTTTCCCATCTCTGTCCCACATCACGTGAACAACGCCATGGTTCACTGTTTCCATCTTCCATTCGCTGCATCATTGTGGGGCCTTCTGGCTGTGGAAAGACCAATCTTTTGCTAACGCTCATTACGGCGCCCAATGGCCTGCGTTTTCAAAATATTTATATTTTTGCAAAATCTCTCTACCAACCCCTCTACGTGTTTCTGGATCAAGTCATGTCTGGATTACAAAAAGAGAATATGGGTTATTTCACATTTTCCATGCAAGAAAATGTGATTTCACCGAATGAGGTAAAGCCAGATTCACTCATGATTTTCGATGATGTATCCACTGAACGACAAGGCATCATTCAAAGCTATTTCAGCATGGGTCGTCACAAACATATCGATTGCTTCTATCTTGGACAAACGTATTCTAAAATGTCCAAACAGTTGATTCGTGACAATGCCAATGTCATTGTTTTATTTCGCCAGGACGAGAGGAACAGTCGTCACATTTATAATGAACATGTGAATCCGGATATGACCTTTCAAATGTTTACTGAATTGTGTGCCAAGTGCTGGAACACTCAACGTCATGCCTGTTTAGTGATTGACAAACAAAGTGAACTCAACCAAGGACGGTATCGCTTAGGGTTTGATCATTTTATTTCTATTTAAGGCCCTGTCTAATTCCCCGTCAAGTCATTTGTCAAGAAACCATGGCGTTAGCAGAGAGTCAATTGAAAAAGCATAGTATTAGAGCAAAAAATACTATTCACTAAAAGTTTCGTCAATTGAAACAATCACGTGCAAATCATGCTTTGTTTATTCAACAACATTTAGCACCTCCACTAAAAGCCATGTTGAAACCCTCTTTCAAGCCATCTGAAACGCTACTCACCGTTTCACAAGCCACTTAGACGCTGCACGAGGACCCTGAGGAAGAGGAAGAGGAACAGGAAGATTTGACTAGTGTTAGCGAAGTTGAGGATGAGGAGCAACAAGTGTTTACGCCTCAAAAAAGTCCTCACCCCTTGCAGAGTTTTTGAGAAAAAATAAATCCTTGGCCATGGTCGAAACACCTTGCCCTTCCAGAGCGTCTCCGTTTTCACAACTCTTGGTCACCCCTCAACATAAAGCTCAACTGAAAACCATTTTGATAAAATATTATGGATCAACATTGGAACCCTATTTCACCGATCTATTTATTGGAAACACTGATATCACGTATGGTGTTCGCTATGAGAATGATAGTTTTAAAATTGGCGATTCATCCATTAAATTTGCTCGTACTAAAGCTGTCATTAAAAACATTAACTATACATTAACTCCAGGACTGTTAAAGCTGCTCTTTTCTCGGACATCCTCTTCCCATGATTATACGTCAGAGGATCTTGACAAATATAAATCCATTTTATTGGATACCCATGGCCACAAAAGACAGTATGATCCCGCTCTACAAGTGAATGCCAATATATCTCAAAAATATAAAACCATCATTGCAAAAATGTTTCCCACCAGTCAAAGTACTCGTCGTAAAGCATCCGCTTCGGGAGTGACATTTAAACCATTAAAACCCGTTGTGGATGTTACCTACTCGCACAATCTCAATAAGCTCGTCCAGCGGCTACAGTTGTTGCATGCTTCACGTCAAGCTGGCCATACCGGTCACGATTGGGAAATTCAAGAAATTGAACAAGAACTTCGAAATGCCAAAATTATTGTTTAAGCCCTCACCCATTAAAATGGGTATTGCTCACGAGTTGCATCGCCCAGCTAGGCGTCATTATCCGCGACTCAAGGTGATTTCACGAGGTGTGGATGAACTTGGGCAGGCTGACTTGGTTGAAATGATACCCTATGCTAGCGTTAACGACGGTGTACGCTATATGTTGACCGTCATTGATGTCTATTCCAAAATGGCCTTTCTTGAACCTGTGCGTCGCAAGTCTGGTCCACTAGTTACCAAGGCCTTTCAACATATTATTCAACACTCCAAACGTCAACCTCAGCTGCTACAAACTGACCAGGGGAAATAATTTTTCAACAAGGATTTCTCCAGTTTCCTCAAATCTAAGGATATTCACCATTACACCACGTACAGCAATCTCAAAGCCAGTGTGGTCGAGCGATTCAACCGAACATTGAAAACCCATATGTGGAAAGCGTTTACCGCTCAGGGCACGTATCGCTGGTTGGACATGTTACCAGAGCTAGTATCACGTTACAATGACACCAAACATAGAACGATTGGGACCAAGCCACGCCTCGTGACTAAAAATATTCAGCGATTGGATAAACTGTTTAACCCCATAAAAACAGCCGATCCTAAACGTCACCGACTGAAAATTGGGGATTTTGTTCGTGTGAGCAAATTTAAGTCTGCCTTCAATAAGGGCTACACGCCTCAGTGGGGGACTGAACTATTTCGAATTCGTCAAGTCAACTTGGACACTCCAGTCACCTATTTACTCGAGGACCTCAACCATCAACCCATAAAAGGTAGATTTTATCTCCACGAACTTCAGAAAACAGCATTTCCTAAGCATTATCTTGTGGAAAAAGTGTTGAAACAAAAAGGAAATAAACTATATGTCAAATGGTTAGGATTTAACTCTATGTTTAATTCTTGGATCAATAAATTACATGTTGTGTGAACCTGTGTACTTCTTATTCACACATGTTGTACACCTGCTATAGCTCTGTGTGTACAGCGCTCCGCGCTTCGTGCATGTTCATACATGTTTGTCTTTCCCTTTCCACCTGTGTTCTCTCTTAAATTACCCCTCCCCCTCTACCCCCCTCCACCTCCCACCACTGCTGTTCGCAGCTCTTGCCTATCTATTGGTTGTGACATCATTCCCACAAGTTGCATCATACATTTTACTGATTCAGCGATTCCCACGCTTTGAACATTCTGTTATCAGGCATGTGGACAGCTAACGTCCAAGGTGAACACCTGTGGCAGATCAAATTTCAAGTCAACTTGCATTTTGTCACGTATGAAGCAAAACAGGATGTAACTTGTTTACAGTTATCGCGCACGTGGACAGCTAACGTCCCAGGCGAACACCTGCGCCAGGTCAAATTTCACATGAACTTGCATTTTGTCACGTACGAAGCAAGACAGGATGTAACTGGTTTAGCGTACATGTCATCTCACACGTGTTCACATGCCTTTCGCACTCCCCTGCCACCACGATGGTCAGATTATTTAACCTTCAAGCGTCTTTGTCATTTTCCATTGCACTTATTGTCAAATCAGATCAGCGCATTCCAATAAGCTCAAATGACATTCACCTCCTGCTCGTCTGCAAGTTTGTTTTCTGTACTCGCTTCGACCAATATAGAACCAAGTTCTCATCACCGTTTACACGTTAAAGGTAAAATATAAAAAAAAACCGAACCCTCGCTCTGTCATAAACCGACCCGCCGAAATAGCGATTGTTCTGTTAAGCATGGTCATTGTGGTTAGCGACAGGTTCGTTGAAACACATACCCACCCAGCAGTATCGTCGTTCTCAACCACGACGCTTCATGAACATTTTAAACAAGTAAAGAAAAAATATTTTTTCAACATGTATGGCGTTAGGCCATTTGTCAAAATTTCAAACATAGTTTCAAACAGGGGGCGTTAGCCCGAGTCCTAGGACACCTCGTACACGTCTCTAGCGTTATTGGTTCGTGAGATATCGGAAAAAAATCACAAAAAACACGTGTTTACCCCAAAAACGAGTTTCCAAATTTCTAAAAAAATATAACGAGTGGTCCATAGCAAAGAGGACGTCACCCCGAGTCCTTGGACCCGTCGTACACGCCTCTAGCATGATTGGTTCGCGAGATATTAAAAGCGCATGACCTTTTAGTTTTGGTATTTTAATTAAATAAAGAGCCTATAGGAAAGTAGGGGGCATCACTACGAGTGCTAGGACAACCTGTATGTTCAAATCCCATGATTGGTTAGCGAGATATCAGGTTCGGGGCAAATACGAGGAGGGTTCAATAAGTTAGTGGACAGCTTCTCCTCATCCCACTACTGTCAGGTTTTTATCCTAGAGACTTGAAATTTATTGTCGGGGTAGACGGGGTAGGGACCTTCCATTTATGTCAAAGAAGTTTTTTGTAAACTTTCTAGTATCCAAAATACAGGATTTTGAAAATTCGAGTGTTTTCAAAAAAACATAAAAAGTAAAAAAGTTTCATTATAGAAAATAAAGGTCATAAAGACCATTCGTTTGAGCCATGGCACAACGTTCTATCATGTTTGGTTTTCAAACTATCACCTACTTTCGAAAACAAAAATTTTCAAAAAAAAAATTCTAAAATATAACGAGTGGTCCATAGGAAAGAGGACGTCAGCACGAGTCCAATGACACCTCATTTGTCAAAATCGGACCATGCGTTCGAGAAATATTGACAAATATTACATGGCTGAGGCTTAGTAGTGGGGCAAGGAGGGTTCTGGAGTGGGGCAGAATCGGCCTTACTCCACTACTATTATTATTAGTATTATTACCGTAATATTAATAATGTTTCGGCTGTGAGTTTGTTTCATCGCTCGCCGCATGAGTCACAACTGCCCCGGGGCTGGGCTGCTCTGCCTCAGTGTGTTGCGTGCGCCTTATGCAACAAGACTACTAGGACAAAGGGATGGTCCAGATTATTCGTGACTGAGCCAGTGATGGAAACCTCGAGAAGCCGTGAGCCCTGGATGGGTCTAGAAGCATTTATTGAGCCACCGGCCTGCTATATAAGAGCAACCTGTCATGCAGTTGTGGTTGTGTTTTACGAGCTAGTGCGAGCGTTTATCCTGAGCGACAGAAGTGTGGTGACTTGCGAAACCCCTATTGAAGCCGTTTCTCTTGACAGCGAGGAAGTGACAAGCATACAGGGGACTGCCTGTGTTCTGAGTGAGTGTGATTTCACTGAGCGTCAGAGATATTGTGGTGAAGTGCCGTGCGAGTTACGAAATCCAGTGACATTGTTTCCCAGCTCGTGAACAGCGAAGCAGCGTGTAGAAGGTTATCGTAAGTAACTGTAATTTGTGTACAAAAGGAAGAGTTGCATGTAGTTCTGTCAAGGCCACCAGACTCATTAGCGAGAGGATTAACTGTTGACAAGTGAAAAGGGGGCAAGTGCCCTCCATAAGCAAGAGACTTGAGGAAACTGGAGTAAGGTTCCAATTGTTTGTATTTGCTGTTGAGTAGTGTATCTTTCTGGCCGCAATAAAATTAATTATTTCTTTAAAGGAAGATCCTGTGTTGTGCTTTCTACCTACCGTAATCCAGTTAACAAAAGTGCCACTAGGGGGTGGCACGTAACAACTGGTGTCAGAAGCCGGATTACGAACTCAAGCACTACACCTGACGGTCCTGGTTTCAAAACCCGAGCAGGCCATTTTTCTCTAATTTTCCTGTGGGTGCATGCCCTTAAAAAGACAAACAACTAAAATGTAGGCGCAATTGGCAGCATTGCTAGAAAAGTTAAGTGGCATGGAAGTCAAGATGGAAGACGGCCAGAAGAAGATGGAGGACGGCCAGAAGAAGATGGAGGACGGCCAGAAGAAATTAGCCAAGGACCTGAAGGATGACCTGAAGAAGATAGAAAACGGCCAGAAGAAGATGGAGGATGGCCAGAAAAAGTTAGCGGAGGACCTGAAGGACGGCCAGAATAAGTTAGCAGAGGAACTAACCGCCAAATTTCTGGATAGCCAGAAAAATCTGGAAGAGTGTTTGCTGACGAAATTAGAGGAGAGCCAAAGGAAATTAGAACAGGGCCTACGTGAGGAAGTCGCAGCCGTGGAAAAGAAGTTCGACGCTTTACAAGTGGAAGTTGCCGAGCTGCGCCAACGCCCGCTGATGGGGGTGGAGGAGAAATTCAACGCCTTACAAGTGGAAGTTGCCGAGCTGTGCCAACGCCCGCTGATGGGGGGTGGAGGAGAAATTCAACGCCTTACAAAAGGAAGTTGCCGAGCTGCGTCAACGCCCACTGACAGGGGTGGAAGAGAAATTCAACGCTCTACGAGAGGAAGTTGCCGAGCTGCGCCAACGCCCGCCCACCGTTACACCGGGAATATCAGGAACGGGACATAGTAGAGTGACGCCCCCAACCTTCGACGGAAAGGTCCCGTGGAGCACCTACTTACGTCAGTTCGAGGCGGCCTGTTCCATAAACAACTGGAACAACACGGAAAAGGCTACAGCTCTCATTGTAGCGCTGAGAGGTGACGCCCTTAACGTCCTTCAGGCCATCCCGACTGGATCCCAGGAGTCCCGATATGGAGATAGCCATCTTCAGCAGGCCTATCAGATGCAGCGCCGGACCCGGGTGCAGAAGAACGTGGAAACCCTGCAGGAGTTAGGGATGGACATCGCACGCCTCGTAAGGCTCGCCTATCCAACAGCGCCGGCCGACTTTCTGGAACAGATTGCGATGCAGACCTTCACCGACGGGCTACGGGACTCGGACACTCAACAGGCGCTGCGACTCGCGCAATAAGACCCTGGCAGATGCGCTGAGCCACGCACTTGAGTTCGAGACGGCAAAGCAGGTATCTAGAATGCGCGCGCGGGTGCGACAGGTGGACGTCGGCGAACCAGCCAAAGACGACAAGACCAAGCCCCTGGCCGATGAACTGATGGAGGCGCTAGGCCGGTTCTTCAAGAGTCGCAGTACCACCAACAAAAACGTAGCCGAAGGACATCCGGAGAGGCGGCCCGGAAGAGGACTACCAACCTGCTGGACCTGCCGTAAGAGAGGCCACCTGAGCAAGGACTGCGGTGATCGCCGCCGCCAAGGGTTTCCGTCGGGACAGTCAGTCGTAGGGAAACTGCGCGGCCCAGGAAAGCAAGTATCAGCCAGCCTTGGGGGGCAAAGGTTGGCTTGTGACAGTCGTCAAGCCCCGGCAGTCCAAGTTCGTGTGACGAAGTTACGGAGGGACAATAGCAGCCTGATGGTCGACGAGTCATCAACGGAGTGAGCTGGCCCATGCTAATCGACACGGGAGCATCGAGGACCATCGTCAGTCCCACCGTGATCCCGAAGTGAAGAGTGCAACCCACACAAAGGAACTTCCAGCTAATAACCGCGACCGGAGAGACCGCACCGGTACATGGCGAAGCATCACTGGAGTTCGTCATTGGTCGACGGGCGATAAAGCATCCAGTGCTTGTGGCTGACGTATCAAATGAAGTGATCATCGGACTGGACTTCCTGGACCAGAACAACATCATCTTGGATCTGAGTACCAACACTCTGCACTTCGGAAGTGAGGAACTTGCTTTGTAACCAGCACACGAGGCCGTCGTCGCACGACGAGTAAGGCTGAGAGAGGACGTCATCGTTCCCGCCAGGACGGAAGTCAGCTCTGCCGTAATTGTCGACGGAACAGCTGAGGGAGTGGTGGCTGTCATCGAGCCAAAATATGAGGACATCCAGACAAAAGGATTGCTAGTTGCCAAGACTCTCATCAACACGACGTCTCGGCCGTACGTCCGCCTGTCCAACCTGAACGACTACGATATTACGGTTCACCGGGACACCAACCTAGGAGTCTGCGAGCCCGTTACCTGGATTGCCCGCATCACAGACACGACGGACGGACACCTGCAGATGGACAACCGAAGAAGACGCGCCCTGCCAGAAGAACTACAGAAGCTGTACCAAGGATCCCAGGACCATTTAGACGAGGAACAATCACGCCAACTTCGGGACCTGCTACACGAATTCCAGGATGTTTTCTCCGTGGGGAGCAAAGACTTCGGCAGGACAAGCTTGGTCCAGCACAGAATCGACGTTGGGGACAGCGCACCGATTAGGGCCCCATTCCGACGTGTCCCGCTCGCCAAGCAAGCCGAAGTCGACCGGATGGTAGAAGAGATGAAGGAGCAAGGGGCGATCGAGCCATCACATAGTCCTTGGAGTTCTCCGGTCGTGCTTGTGAAGAAGAAGGACGGTTCCACCAGGTTCTAAGTGGACTACAGGCGGGTGAATGACGTCACGAAGAAGGACAGCTACCCTCTACCCCGGATCGACGACACCCTGGACACCATATCAGGGTCAAGATGGTTCTCCACCTTGGATTTGAAGAGTGGCTACTGGCAGGTGGAGGTCCACCCTAAGGACCGCGAGAAAACTGCGTTCTCTGTGGGCAGCGGGCTCTGGCAGTTCACCGTCATGCCATTTGGTCTGTGCAACGCCCCTGCGACCTTCGAAAGGTTAATGGAGTCCATTCTGAGGGGACTACACTGGAAGACCTGCCTGGTCTACCTAGACGACGTCATCGTTCTGGGAAGAATCTTCGAGGAGCACTGCAGCAACCTGAAGGAGATCTTGATGATGCAACGGGCTGCCCAGCTGAAGTTGAGCCCCAAGAAGTGTCAGCTCTTCCAGAAGCAGGTCCAGTACCTTGAGCATATCGTCTCCGAGGAAGGGGTGCGCACCGACCCAGAGAAGACCGCTGCTGTGAGGGAGTGGCCAGTTCCGAAGGACAAGTCCCAACTACGAAGCTTCCTGGGACTCTGCACTTATTACCGTCGCTTCGTGAGAGGATTCGCCGACATCGCCAAACCTTTACATCGACTGACTGAGAAGGACCAACTCTTCACGTGGACAGCAGAATGCCACAGTGCCTTCGAACAACTCAAGCAGGCTCTGTGCACCGCGCCTATTCTGGCCTACCCCAGACCTGGAACAAGGTGTATCGTCGATACCGATGCCAGCTACTTTGGCTTAGGGGGAATCCTGTCGCAAGTAGTGGACGGCGAGGAGAGAGTAGTGGCCTACTTCAGCAAGGCCTTGTCAAAGCCAGAAAGGAACTACTGCGTCACCAGGAAGGAGCTGCTCGCCATCGTGAAGACCATTGAACACTTCCACAAGTACCTGTACGGGCAATAATTTCTCATCAGGACCGACCATGCATCCCTGCGGTGGCTCCTGAACTTCAAGCAGCCCGAGGGTCAACTCGCGCGGTGGTTAGAGAGGCTTCAACAGTACAACTTTGAGATTCAGCACAGGAAAGGCCAACTGCATTCTAACTCCGACGCCCTGTTACGAAGACCGTGCCCCGAAGACTGCACCTTCTGTGCCCGAAGGGAGGATAACACCGGGATACAGTGCCGAAGGACTACCGTGGAACTTCAAGGGAGCTGGAGCCGCGAATCTCTCATGCGGGCACAAGCAGAAGATGATGACCTGGGACTGATAGCCGAATGGAAGAGGGCCTGTGTCCCCAGACCCGGGTGGAACATTGTGAGTGACTGCAGCCCAAAGTTTAAGTCCTACTGGGCGCATTGGGACTCGCTGGTTGTGAGGGATGGCCTCATATGCCGTACCTGGGAGAGCACCGACGGTAAGACATCTCGGGAACAAGTCGTCGTTCCAAAGGCTATGACGAAGGAAGTCCTGAAGGAAGTCCATGGAGGATCATCTGGTGGACACCTAGGGATAAAGAAGACCCTGGAGAAGCTGAGAGAGCGGTTCTACTGGGTCGGATGCCGAACTGACGTAGAGATCCATTGCGCGAGGTGCCACGATTGCGCAGCCAGCCAGGGCCCAGGACGAAGACGACGGGGTCCACTGAAGATCTACAACGTGGGCGGCCCCATGGAGAGAGTGGCCATCGATGTTGCTGGGCCATTCCCGTTAAGCGAGGTAGGTAACCGCTACATATTGGTCGTCAGCGACTACTTTACCAAATGGCCGGGGGCGTATGCGCTCCCTAACCAAGAAGCCGCGACGATTGCAGAGACCCTGGTGAAGGAATTCGTCAGCCGGTACGGAGTACCCCTGGAGCTGCACTCCGACCAAGGGAGGAACTTCGAGTCGCAGGTGTTCCAGAACCTATGCCAGCTGCTGGGAATCCGGAAGACAAGGACAACGCCGCTACACCCTCAGTCCGACGGGATGGTAGAGCGATTCAATCGCACCATCGAGAACCATCTCCGAATAGTCGTCAGCGAGCACCAGAGGGATTGGGACAAACATCTTCCACTATTTCTCCTGGCCTACCACGCCGCCGTGCATGAAGCCCCCGGGTGGTCACCAGCCCGGGCCATGTTTGGGAGGGAGCTCCGTCTACCTGTCGATCTTGCCTTCGGCCGACCTGGGAATGATCCGGTCCCGGTAAGCCAGTATTGTCAAGATCTGGTCGACCAACTGGAGGACGTGCACGCGTTCGCGAGGAGGAAACTGCGGATCGAGACCGACCGAATGAAGACCCGATACGACCAGCAGACGGATGCCGGCGGATTACACGAGGACGACCTGGTCTGGCTCTTCAACCCATTACGGAAGAAAGGCCTGTCACCCAAACTGCAGAAGTCCTGGTAGGGCCAGTACCGAGTCGTGAATCGGATCAACGATGTCGTCTACAGGATCCAGTGGAGCCCGAGGGCGAAGATGAAGATCGTGCATCGAGATTGCCTGGCAGCCTACGGAGGGACACAGATGGACCAATGATTAATCGGGACGATCAGCCTTTTAGGAAGGGGGTGGTGTTACGGCTGTGAGTTTGTTTCATCGCTCGCCGCATGAGTCACAACTGCCCCAGTGCTGGGCTGCTCTGCCTCAGTGTATTGCGTGCGCCTTATGCAACAGGACTTCTAGGACAAAGGGATGGTCCAGAATATTCGTGACTGAGCCAGTGAAGGAAACCTCGAGAAGCCGTGAACCCTGGATGGGTCTAGAAGCATTTATTGAGGCACCGGCCTGCTATATAAGAGCGACCTGTCAAGGAGTTGTGGTTGTGTTTTACGAGCTAGTGCGAGCGTTTATCCTGAGCGACAGAAGTGTGGTGACTTGCGAAACCCCTAGTGAAGCCGGTTCTCTTGACAGCGAGGAAATGAGAAGCATACAGGGGACTGCCTGTGTTTTGAGTGAGTGTGATTTCACTGAGCGTCAGAGATATTGTGGTGAAGTGCCGTGCGAGTTACGAAATCCAGTGACATTGTTTCCCAGCTCGTGAACAGCGAAGCAGCGTGTAGAAGGTTATCGTAAGTAACTGTAATTTGTGTACAAAGGGAAGAGTTGCATGTTCTGTCAAGGCCACCAGACTCATTAGCGAGAGGATTAACTGTTGACAAGTGAAAAGGGGGCAAGAGCTCGCCATAAGCAAGAGACTTGAGGAAACTGGAGTAAGGTTCCAATTGCTTGTATTTGCTGATGAGTAGTGTATCTTTCTGGCCGCAATAAAATTAATTATTTCTTTAAAGGAAGATCCTGTGTTGTGCTTTCTACCCACCGTAATCCAGTTAACAAAAGTGCCACTAGGGGGTGGCACGTAACAATAATGTACAGTTTAAGGATCAACATATTGCTTGGAAATGCTTCTTTAATTACTCGCGTGGGGTCTCAATGACCCATACGTGTCTTCTTTCCTTTATTTTCTTTGACATATGGACATACTAGCTGTTACCCGCGGCTTCGCCCGCAATAACATTTGGAATCCTGTTATAACATTAGTTAAATAGATAGATAAGCATGTGTCCTAGTGGAAAATAATTCTATCACCTGAAACCAAAAATGCATGGGACGAAAAAAACAACATCAAAATATCATGTTGGTTTCGGACCCTAAAAGACGTGAAAAATATAATAAAAGTATAAAAAAAACTTTTTTTGAAATTTCATTCGAATCAATTTTTATGTCATTCCTGGGACTTGGAAAATTCCGGCCAAAAAGTACAAAATCATTAATAACTCCGTAAGTATTCGTCGTATGATGAAATAGCAAGAGACAAAAAAGATGTAATGTGTTATTGTCTACAACATAGGCCATGTATAATTTTACACACAGACATATTACGTTTCCACCCCCCCCCCATAATTTCACCCCTCCCCATGGGCCCCTTAAATTGGATTTATGAAAAAACGGTCAAACACCTGTTTAGTTATTTTTTATGCTGATTTTTTTCGGCTGAGTTCCAAACTCCTCGCCTATGTCGTTTAAGACATACACGCTCCGTTAGGAATCCTTCAACCCCCACTTTTCACCCCTTTCACCTCATAATATACACCACATCGAAAAACCCTCAGACACGTGTCTTCTTATTTTTAATGATGAGTTTATATGCCGAGTTTCACATTCCCCAATGAAACCAATCGGGAGATATTGCTATTCAATGAAATGCAGGTCTACACCCTTAACACCCCTTTAGAACCTGAATATCCAAAAATCCTTTCTTAATGGGCGTTTGCGGCCTGTGAGGAAGATGGATACCAAATTTCATTCCAATCCGTTTGGTGGTTTCAGAGATTTCGTGATGAATGGATGAGTCAGTGGTATTTGAGCTTTATATAGTAGATAGGAGCGTGGAGCGTGGAATGTTAGAAGTCTGCTAGGAAGTGGAAAGTTAGAAAACTTAGAAAGAGAAATGGATAGGTTGAGGTTGGATTTGGTTGGGATTAGTGAAATGCGCTGGCAGGAAGAGCAGGACTTTTAGTCAGGAGACTATAGGGTCATTAGCACTAAATCAAACAATGGCCAAGCAGGGGTTGGTCTCATATTGAGTAGGAAACTTGGCCAGCGGGTGGAATATTATGAGCAATACAGTGAACGGATTATTGTAGCAAAAATCAATACTAAACCTACGTGCACCACAGTGGTACAAGTCTATATGCCAACCAGTCAAGCTGATGATGAGGATGTTGAAAAGGTCTACGAAGAAATAGATGACATTCTGAGGTATATCAAAGGTGATGAAAATGTTATAGTAATGGGAGATTGGTATGCTGTGGTAGGAAAAGGGAGAGAAGGGAAGATAGTAGGAGATTTCGGATTAGGTGAAAGGAATGATCGAGGAAGCAGGCTGATGGAATTCTGCACCGAACATGAGTTGGTCATAGCTAACACCTTATTCAATAACCACAATAGAAGAATATACACATGGATGAGACGAGGAGATACAGGGCGTTACCAAATCGACTTCATTATGGTCAAGCAGAGGTTTCGAAACCAGATTTTGGATTGTAAAACATATCCTGGTGCTGACATAAACTCTGACCACAATCTGGTTGTTATGAAATGCAGATTAAAGTTGAAGAAACTGAAGAAAAGTCAAAAGCCAAAAAGGAGGGCAATAGACAGACTGAAAGTAAAGGATGTAAACGAAAGATTCAAGAAGAGTATAAAGGAAGGACTAATCAAAACCCCTAAACAAACTTCAATTGCAGACGAATGGGCACTTTTGAAGAATGAAATAACAAAATCCGCAGAAGAAAACATTGGTAGGAAAGAAAGAATAGGTAGGAAACCGTGGATCACTCAGGATATACTAGAATTGATGGATGAAAGGCGGAAACACAAGAATCTAAGAGATGAAAAGGGGAAAGCAGAATACAGACGTCTGAGAAATGAGGTTAACAAGAAGTGCAAGGAAGCGAAAGAAGAATGGTTGAAAGAAAAATGTGCAGGTATAGAAAATTGTCTGAAATTAGGAAAAGTAGACACAGCTTATCGAAGGATTAAGAATATTTTTGGGGAAAAGAAGACCAAGTGCTGTAATATTAAGGACACAAATGGAAAGCCTCTGACAGATAGGGAAGAAAAGGTTGAGAGATGGAAAGCTTACATAGAGTGTTTGTATAAGGATAAGGAGATTGAGAATCATGTAATGGAAAGGGAGGAGGAAATTGATGAGGATGCAAAAGGAGATTTAATATTGAGATCAGAATTTGACAGAGCATTAGAGGACCTAGGCAGGAACAAAGCACCAGGCATAGATGATATACCGATTGAGTTGCTACGCTGCATAGGAGATGAAGGTCTGATCAGGTTAATTCACTTGGTGTGTAGGATTTATGAGACAGGTGAGGTACCCCCTGATTTCAAGAAGAATGTTATCATCCCTATACCAAAGAAAGTGGGAGCTGACAGATGTGAAGATTACCGTACAATCAGCTTGATTACTCATGCTTCAAAGATCCTGTCTAGAATAATTTACAAGAGGATTGAAAGCCAGATAGAAACGGAGTTGGGTGAAGACCAGTTTGGTTTCAGGAGAAATGTAGGAACAAGGGAAGCTGTACTAAGTCTTATGCTGATTTTGGAAGGTAGAATAAGGAAAGATAAGTGAACGTTCATGGCATTTGTAGACTTAGAAAAGGCTTTTGATAACGTTGATTGGACTAAATTGTTTGACATTTTGAAATCTATTGGAATAAAGTACAGGGATAGGAGGGTGATATACAATCTATACAGAAACCAGACAGCAGTCATTCGAGCTGAAGGACATGAGAGAGAAGCTGGTATTCAGAAAGGTGTAAGGCAAGGCTGCAACTTATCACCCATACTTTTCAATCTTTACATTGAACAAGCAATGAAGGAAATTGGAGAAAAATTTAAAATGGTAGTGAAGATTCAAGGAGAAATAATTTTAAACTCTGAGATTTGCTGATGACATCGTCATCTTGGCCGACAAGCCTGAGGATTTTAATGAGTTTTTGACTGGTATGGATTCCGTCTTACGGAAGGAATTCATGATGAAAATTAATAAATGTAAAACAAAAATACTGGAATGCAGCCGAAATAAATCAGAAACCTCTATGGAGATCAAATTGGCAGGTGAAAAGCTGAAGGAAGTAGGAGACTTCTGTTACTTAGGAAACAGAATAACCAGTGATGGACGAAGCAAAGAGGATATAAAAAGTAGGTTGGCTCAGGCAAGGAAAGCCTTTCTACAAAAAATGAATCTGTTGACATCGAATATAGATTTAGGTATTAGGAAGTCATTTTTGAAAGCCTTTGTCTGGAGCGTGGCACTCTATGGAAGTGAAGCGTGGACTATTGGTGCAGCAGAAAAGAGGAGAATTGAAGCATTTGAAATGTGGTGTTACAGGAGAATGATGAAGATCAGATGGGTAGATAGGGTTACAAACGAAGAGGTATTAAGGCGAGTGGGAGAGGAGAGATGTTTCTGGCGACTGCTAATGAAGAGAAGAGATGGGTTGGTAGGACACATACTAAGACACCCAGGAATAGCAAGCTTAGTTATGGAAGGAAGGGTCGAGGACAAGAACTGTAGGGGTAGACCAAGGTTAGAATATGTTAAACAGATTGCCTCGGATGTAGGGTGTGGTAGCTATGTAGAGATGAAACGATTAGCTCAGGACAGGGAGGCATGGAGAGCTGCATCAAACCAGTCAAAAGACTGAAGACTCAAACAACATAGTAGATAAGCATGGGTCCTAGTGGAAAATAATTCCATCACCTGAAACCAAAAATGCATGGGACGAAAAAAAACATCAAAATATCATGTTGGTTTCGGACCCTAAAAGACGTGAAAAATATAATAAAAATACTAAAGAAGCTATTTTTTGAAATTTCATTCGAATCAATTTTTATGTCATTCCTGGGACTTTGAAAATTCTGGCCAAAAAGTACAAAATCATTAATAACTCCCTAAGTATTCGTCGTACGATAAACTATCTCGAGACAAAAAAGATGTAATGTGTTATTGTCTACAACATAGGCCATGTATAATTTTACATTTTACCTGTTTCCCCCCCAGAATTTCACCCCTCCCCATGGGCCCCTTAAATTGGATTTATGACAAAACGGTGAAACACCTATTTATTTATTTTTATGCTGATTTTTTAACGCTGAGTTTCAAACTCGTCGCATATGTCGTTTAAGAGATACACGCTCCGTTAGGATTCCTTCAACCCCCACTTTTCACCCCTTTCACCTCATAATATACACCACATCGAAAACCCCTCAGACATGTGTCTTCTTATTTTCAATGATGAGTTTATATGCTGAGTATCACATTCCCCAATGAAACCAATCGGGAGATATTGTTATTCAACGAAATGCAGGTCTACCCCCTTAACACCCCTTTAGAACCTAAATATTCAAAAATCCTTTCTTAGTGGGCGTTTGCGGCCCTTGAGGAAGCTGCATACCAAATTTCATTCCAATCCGTTCGGTGGTTTCTGAGATTTCGTGATGAATGAATGAGTCAGTCAGTGAGTGAGTGGTATTTGAGCTTTATATAATAGAATTTGAAGATTGCCGGCGGTCGGTAATTTCTTCTGTTGTTCAGCTATGACCGGCGGTGTGCAGTGAGTCATTGTTGACTTCATTGTTCGTGCGTTTCTGCTATTGTTTTGAGATTTGACTCGACGCGAGTGGATGTGTTACGAGAGTTTATGCAGAACAGAGAGCAAGATTTGTGAACGGCAAGGAGATTTCCTAGTGTACACGTGAGTACTAGCTGTTGAACGCTTTTGTTGTTCTGCCCCAGCACCAATGACAATTACCATTCAACACAGTGTGCGATTTGCATGGGAAACGCGTGTAAACTTCACTACAAAGTTGTATGTGCAAAATGTGAAGTGTACAGTGAAGCTATCACAATGCTCAAATGCAACAGAAGTTTTTAAAATGTAAATTTATGTTTCGTATTTTTATATTTTGTTTTGGAGTTATATGAGTTATTTGTAAATGATGTTGTGTATGGTGGACATTGAACTATCGTTCCATGCACGTAATGTGCAATTTTTATTTCGTTTGGTGTTTATAATAATACGCGATGTTATAATACATATATTTAAGTAAATTTCAAAGTAATACAGTATCTGTTAGTTAAGTAAGCGTGCTATCTCCTCATTTCCTTCATATTATACTATGAATACGCTTCTATATTTCACTTTGCAATAGTGGGTCAAAATGATTCGACGCGAGTGTTTGTGTACCTATCTTTCACGCGAGTACTTAAGGGTTAAACGGCGTATCATGCTTGCGAAATCTATTTTTTGACGTTCGTATAAAACTAAATGAATTGAAGCCTAAATATCTGTACAACAAATCAATGAAATTCCGTTGCGCAATAAACAACAGTAGACGAGGCAAAGCTTAGAAGACTTGGGTTCTATTTCACCCTCAGCCATCCTAAGCGTGGTTTTGCACTTCTGCTCCAAGTAAATGACTGTACCGTTCATAACTTTAAGTCACTGCTGCCTCCTCAATTCTGGCCTCGGTTACAAAGATACCCACTACTACATAAACCTCAATGACACAGGTTGTCATACCAGTTCTACACACACACCTAGGTAATCGGGGTTGTGACCACAATGTTCAAGACCCTAAATGAAACATTAACAGCAGTCTCGGAAGCCAGTCATGCAACAATTATTTCACCTCGTTATTGATGGCTATGAGTTTCAGTAAAAATGAACAAGCAGCCTGCAGACAAGTTGTCTATCGTAATGTCCATTTGTTTGGTGCAACACGAATAGTCATGACTAGGGCTCGGATTCGAGCATATTTGCATATTTTTTTCCTGAATAGTACACATTGAAAGAAGCCTTTCGGTGGTATCGTCGCCTCTCTGGGACCAACAGAATTGAAATTTATCGAGCATATAGGCCTAAATGCATAAAACCGCGGTTTCCAGAATAGAAGCATATAAATGCATATTCTTGTGGTTTTCGTCTAAATAGTTTGTTTTTCTTCGAATCCCCCCCGAATTCGGGCACTGGCCAGCCTTAAGGTTCGAAAACAGAAATAATTATTGAAAAGCCTATCTGGTGCGAATAATAGAATGGCAGGTTTTTAACCTTTAGTGAGGTCGTTCTCGTCATTGAAACTTTTATTGACTGATTAAGAAAATCATTCAATACTGAAAAAATAGAAAATATCCTTTTTGTACAGACCAATGCAGATATACTTCATTGACTCGCCTAATTCTGAACATTTTGTAAATTAACTTTTAAACTGTAACTTTTATAAGAAAACTTCTCTTATATTTACTCTAAAAGTTTGAATGCGAGTATATTGCAGTTTATCATACATACAATTAGAAAATAAAGCTCGTATATAAAGGTATGTTATTGGTTTTCTCGTTTCACTTTCCTTTCTATAGTATTTAACGGTGATTTTCGAGCATGTTCTGCATATTTAACCGCATATAATGTTTTTTTTTCGAGCATATCTATCGAGCATATAATGGTTTTTTCGAGCATATCTATCGAGCATAAAACACATGGTTTTCGAGCATATCTGGAGATTTTATCGAGCATATCGATCCGAGCCCTAGTCATGACCTTTCCTTATCAGCAAGTTGTTCTGCTTAATTCTGAGTAATCACTTATCTTTACCTTGAACTCTATGTGACGTATGTTGTATTACTGACTGATGAACAAGCCTTTCGTTACATTCCTCAAACCACAACCGCGATGTGAAGTTGCACCCAGTGCAAATCCCTGTCCTGCCCCGTAGTTGATTGGCCAGTACGCTAGGCCTTCTTTGCCTGAAGGGTTCCGGGTTCGATTCCCGGCCAAGCCGTGGGGATTTTAATCTCCTGTGGTAAATTTTCCTGTCTCGGGGACTGGATGTTTGTGACGTCTTCATAAAAACAAACTGAAAATAGAATGCACAGAAAACGTAAGATTTTTTTTTTAAAATAATTTAAAAAAATCCCGGCGCTATCAAAAGTGTTTCTTTTCTCGGGGTTTTCCAAACTCTCTCCCAGTAAATGTCGGGATAGTACTTATTTCAAGTCCCGGGGCACCTACCCCATTTCTGTTCCAAATGGAAGCTACACACACACTACTACAGTCATCAGACAAGTTCAACACACACCCAAGCACACGGGGCTAATGACCAAGATGTCACATGCCCCTAAAATGGGCTGACTGTATGAACATTATGAATTTTGCCTCAAACATTAAGTCTCTTATTTACCCCGGCTGAGCGCTCTGGGCAGACAGATTTCCAGTCACGTTCCAGTGGTGGGGAAACAGCGACAGCATCACTCGTCGCCTGCCGTACTGTCAACATCGCGTGTTAATTCTTAAAATCTGTGCATGCAATCGTTTTGAGCTCGGCGCAGTTAAGTGAGGGGTCCGTACTCTATAATGATAGAATATTCTCTTCTGTTTAACTTTCGTCTGTTATGGGGTGACGAGGGAACTAATGGAGCGAATGACATGAAAATTCGTAATTATGTTGTAGCTTATTTTTGGGGCTGCGACATCGTGGTCATATAGCTCCGTGTATTCGTGTGTGTGTGGAATTTGTGTAAGAACCTGTGTTATTGTGATGGCTTTACTAGAATGTGAATTTTCTGTAAATTGGGGATAGGATTGGGAAGGAGGAGGCAGTGACTTTAAGTTAGGAAGTATCCCTGCAATTGTCTTGAGTAGACGTGGAGAAACCACGGAAAACCACTTTCAGGGTGGCTGAGGTGGGAATCGAACCCACTTCTTCTCAGTTTTGCCTCACGAGGCTGAGTCGTTCCAGTCCTCACACCAGAATTAATTTTTATGGCAGTACCATGAATCAAACCAGGACCTCCTGGGCGACAGCCAAGAACGCTAGCCGCTAGTCCGTAATTAAGTTACGTAGAACGTACTCCTAAAATAAAAGTAGGCTACAAATTATGCATGTCTTACAATGGGATGAGGGGGAAACAGGTAGCCTCAAATCCCTCCAGAAGGGCAATTCATATCTATCTCTAGACATGAAGCCGTTGGCTCAGACATGAATTCGTGGAATGTGCACGGAGACGGCCGAAATTCGTTATTTGTTGTTAATTCATTTAAGGAACTTGGGACATCTTGGTATTCAGCTCCATGTAAATGGGTGTGTGTTGAACTTGTCTGATAACCTGTGTTCCTATGATGACTGTAGTAGTGTGTGAAACTGTACAGTACTGTATTAGGAACAGGGATGGGGTAGGCACCTTGGGACTTGAAGTAGGATACTATCCTGGCTTTTGCCTAGAGGAAGTGCAGACAATTCCGGGGAAAATGCATACTCAGTATAGCCGCTGTTAGAGCTAGGGTTGGAACCTATGATCTCCGGAATCGCTGCAGCTGCCAGCATGGCCATGGTGCACTATTAAAGAACACGACTAAGCCACGGGGTTGGGTAAAATCACTCAGTACTCCCACGATAAGGCGAGAAGCACATCATTCTGACATGCCCGTGTCTCAATCAAGCAGCACGGACCGTGGAGTGTGTCCAGACGCACGCTACCTGAACTCTGTCTCCTGTGAGGAGTAGGACGGTTGATTCTCTTCACAGCTATTTTATGTTTATTGCTGTTTCACCCAAACTCGACTTGGTTTCTCTCGACAAACATGTGCTAACATTTATTTCTTGCTATAGGATCCAATGTTATCAAGTACTTAACTCTTCAAGGAGCATTGTGTTAGTGTAATTTACTCCACTATTAGTGATTTAGAGGGCAGGCTGTCCTCTCTAGAATGCCTTTCTTTACTCTCTGAACCTGTCAACAATGTGTAATAAATAGAGCTGGGATTTCTATGTAATTACATATTTTACATATTTTTTCATATTTGTGGGTATTCTACACATTCTTAGTGATATTACATAAAATTACATATTTGAGAGTTTCCCTGTTTTTATATAAAATAAATTGCTGAATTGAAGTTTCACACTAAATGTGGGGCTGTTGTCTGTCCTCTCAACAGGGGGATTAAAGTAATTATGAGTGACAGGTATTTGCGAGGATGATAGGATGATAAGTGCTGTGCATGGGGAAACTGGTGCAAGTGTATTGAGTAAATTGCAAAAAGTGTTGAAGAGAAATCCTGATTTTTCAATATTTCACAGTGTGTGCTGAATTCTAAATGGAGATGACGTTGATCCTCCCGAGGACATTTCTCCAGCGAAAATTCCTCTCCTAAAGTTTGCCCCAGTTACATCATGTGATGTTGAAAATTCTTTCTCTGCATATAGGAACACCCTAAGTGACAAACGCCTTTCTATGACCCCAGAGAACATCGAAAAATACTTAATAGTTCACTGTGCTACAAAATTTAATGAATAAATGTGCTTCGAGTTATGAAAATAATAATTTTCTATTGAATATGTGTGTGATATATTCATGTAATATAACTCCAAAGAACATTGAAAAATACTTAATTGTTCACTGTGCTACAAAATGTAATATAAAGCGTGTTTAGTGTGTTGTAACTGACAAAATGGTAAGTTTATATTAATTATATGACATAACATATTTTGCCCAGTCTACATATTTTGCTACATATTTTGGTGCTTTTTGTTACATATTTATGTACATATTATGCCACTTGATCTTACATAAAAATCCCAGCTCTAGTAATAAAGGATACCTAGAATTTAAATATATTGCGAGAGCTACAACAATACGCCTAGAGCTACAGTACTATTACGGTGTCTTATCTCTCACAATCTAGATGGTTCGTATTTAAATGTGTCCTTCCACTCATTACAGTGTAACCCGATTTTACATCGTTCCCTATCTCGGTCACCTTGTGGGAAATCTCGCATTTCAACATCATGGTCGTTGTGCATTATAATCTGTATTACGAATGAAGAACGCTGACGTCTGTCAAAGCCTGCACGCGGGGAAATGCTGCGTTGCCACTGTGACAGGTTATCTCATCTGTTGCTTTATGTACTGCTTGGGTCCAAGCTCTGTGAATTTGCGGGGTGAGGGGAAAGAGCAGGGAAGGGTCAGGTGAGAAGAGGCGGGTCTGTCAACAGCCCGCCGTGATATCTGGTATTCCTTTCTATTCCAATACTGCTAACATAGGGCAGTTGCTCACACCACTGTGGTGTTACGAATGAGTGAGTGAGTCACCGACCAATGTATTAGGTTCTGTACTATGCATGGACCGAGAAACCTCATCACTCGTCAACACCACTTCTCATAGTCCGCGATGCACATTCCTCTCAGGTTCACGCAGCTTAGACCCGAGCAGTACGCGCAACTCAAGAAGCACTCAGATGATTTTTATGCGGTTTTCATTCTTACCTACAGCACCTTCCGAGGAAGGATTTTTTGTGTTAAATGTTGAACTGTGCTAGAGAGAAGACGACCAGTAATGGTTTCTGCAAAATAACTTAACATGTTAAGCCTCACGAACACTATTCTTGGTCTATTTTGCCGAAACCGATAAAGATATCAGCATACTATTCGGCTAAGAACAATACAGTATAAAACGCTCTACAAAATGTGCATGGGACCAAATGCCTATCTTTAAAAGTCAGCCTTGTTATAAGGTCTTATCTCGTACGCAAGGTGCGTCATGACTCAAGACTTGAGCGAGTAAATGTATGAAATTTAATATACTAAACTATAAGGAATACTTAAGTTTGAATCAGGTATCTTTACGTTTTATGCAGTCAGGAATACACCTCAAAAAACCATATTTCATAATATTTTGCTAAAATCTTCATATTTTACGAAAATTTTCATAATTATTCATAAAATTCGGCATTTATGCAATTATGTATAACTATACATTAAGTAGTTATTCAAATAAATTAGAAACAGAACAGGCGTGTCTTTTCATTGTGTTTTCATAAGCAATAAATAAATAAATAAATAAATAAATAAATAAATAAATAAGAAAATAAATTACAAAACGAAGTTAATTTGTGTAAATTCAGTGTTAAATCCAGTGACATTAATTATTTACGAAATGAAGAATTGAAAGAATACTTAGGTCGATTATATCTGTTAAAGCGGATAACATAATTTCGTACATATGTCAATAAAACATAATATGCCATGTCATATTAAAAATCAGATCACAATTAAATATCCATGTTATCTATTTTGAATACAGTTTCGCGTATGAAATCGTACTACATAGTATAGCCTACTAAGAATAGTGTACCCTGTTTCAATACAGATCCCAGCAGCTGAAAGCGTATTAAAGCATATTGAAAATGTAATACGCTTTAATCCTGTTTCTTTAAATAAACATATTACAATTTATTTAATGTCAAACAGTGTTTTCCTTGATTTCGTATTATCTTGAAAATACTGTAACATGATTTCGTGTACAAGTAAAAACAGCTTTATATGTTATTTCGCATTGAAAAACTTCATAAAAACTGAAGAACCAATTCATTGTTTTGAATACAGATGCACGTATAAAATTGGATGGCATAATATACTTAAAAACAATATACGTATTGAAGCAAATTACAATGTTGCTACTTATATAATTATGAAAATTGACAGAAACGTGATTCATTGTGGTACACGCATAAGCTTCAATATGCTTCCTGCTGCTTGGTTGGTAACAGTGTGAGCCACGCGCGCATCCATTGTTGACGCCTGGCTTACAGTTACTTTCAGCATTGATGTTTAAAGTATTGAAGGTATGACAAACATCATTCCAGTAAGCATTGCAGTAAATGATGTAGCATGCTACAAATATGCTCCCATTACATCATGTGATGTAGAACGAAGCTTCTCATCATACAAAATTATATTGACAGATAGACGTTAAAGTTTGCTTCCTCAAAATTTAGAAAAATTGTTAGTTGTATATTGCAACAAATAGAATATTGTTATTCGATGTATGCAAACTTTGTCCTCTTCAAGGCTTCGCCCTTTGACGAATTCCGAAATGACATATTGATTGCAAATAATTATAAATTATAATTTACTTCATTGCGTTTTGCAAATTACTGTGAGCGGATTAAATAAACACAGTATTACAAGAAGCTTATTATTTAAAAAATTTAAAGTAAAAATTCAATCTAATAATATTATTATATTGAGTTTTCGCATGAATTCCTACTAATTAACTTTCAAGTATCCAAATTAAAACCAGCACGAACAACTTCATATAATTTCATCTTTCGTCGCTTTAAATTTCATATTTTTCTTCTTTTCATACATTTTATTTCCTATTTTGGTAAATATTTCCTCATATTTTTACTCGCTCTACTCGTGAGATTCCAAGATATTTGGAGGGAGACAACTCCTGGGGAAGTCGGCTGACGATCAGTGGTGTGTCAGCCGTATTAGTGTGGAAGGACACAATCGATGCAACACAATGAGAGCAAAATGAAAATAATAAATACTGAGACTTACCTAATGGATCCTGGGCCTCCCGTGAGCACGTACCGATGCCATTTTTACGCAACGAAAATATGAACACGATAATGCGAATAAAATTAATATATCAAAATGGTCGCCTCCGTAGCGTAGCGGTCAGCGTGGTTAGCTGCCGCCCTGGAGGTCCTGGGTTCGATTCCCGGACTGCCACGAAATTTGAAATGTGGTGTGTCGACTGGAACGGGGTCTACTCAGCCTCGGGTGGTCCAAATGAGCAGAGGGGGTTCAATTCCCACCTCAGCCATCATCGAAGTGGTTTTCCGTGGTTTCCTACTTCGCCTTCGGGCAAATTCCGGGATGGTACTGAGCCCTGATTTTGAATTATTCATGAGTAAAATGAGAGTATTTTTTACAAGCCCATGATGAAATTTATCACAGGAGAATCAAATCTGCAAAGTGTCAGAAGACTGGTTAGTTAGCGAGTTACGAGCAGAGTCACCGCCCAGTCACGTGATCTGTGAAGCAGAGGTAGCGCATGTCAAGGTCAAACGACACATGGCAACGCTAATTTACCGCGGATTTGCAGTATTCATTGTTATAAATTATGCCACTGGATAGGACTCAACAGCCAATGAGAAGAGGTCCAATATACATGATTATTGCTGAAAGCCTCGTCCACATGATAAAAATAATTACCTTTAGGCCATTAAAAGGAAATGTAATGCATTAGATTGATCAAGAAAATAAGAAGAGGAATATGATAATACTTTAAAAGTCACTGAAGGTCCACAATAGACATATTTAAGCTTTTGAAGAAGTGTAAGAGTAGGATAAATAAACCGGTTCTGGCACAGGGGCTAATGGGCAAGATGGCCGCCGCGCGCAACCACTCTATGTTATTCTTATGGAGGGGAGAGTCATAGCTGGCACAGGGGCTAATGGGCAAGATGGCCGACACGCGCAACTGCACTCTTAAATGTTTGGCTTTTAAAATCATTATTTATTTAATATTAACTTATAAATTTTTATTTATTTAATATTTAATTTATTATTTTCAGCACAGGGCTAATACACAAAATGGTCACTGCACACAACCAATTACATATAAATGGCATGCAAACCTAACCTAACCTAACCTAACTTCAAAGTGTGAGCAAATATAGAGCAAAAAGTGGTAGCATAAAGTGAGAGCAAAAAGTAAGAGCAAAAAAGTGAGAGCAAATGTGAGAGCACAAATAATAAACTTAGTTATAACCTAACTTCACCTAACCTAACCTAACCTAACTTTACCTAACCTAACCTAACCTAACCTACAGAAACCTCGTTTAAAGATTTAAATTAATGCATGTAAGATTTTTATTTTTACATTTTACGTTTTTGATTATTTTTTGATTTTACATTTTAACATTTCAGATTTTAGATTTTTACATTTTAGATTTTACATTTTAAATTTTATATTTTCCAAGAAACAGTAAACAACAAGGTCACATACCTAACCTCAGTTCACCTAACCTCACCTAACATAACCTTAGTTCACCTAACCAAACATGTCCTCACCTAACTTTACCTAACCTAACTTAAGCTAATCCAAAGGCTAATGCAAATACACAGAGTTTTGCTTTTCACACATTAGTCAATTTTTCAACAATGTAAACACAAGTCAGTGCCTTCTATACGTGTACCGTAGTGTTATTATCTGCCTGTACAATAAGGAAGGGAAATACCATTTTAAAACTTTGCATGCAAAATGAGAAGAAAATCAGGTGGAATACGATACAAGGAGACCTAGTGTATGTCATTGATGTAAAAACGGGGCGTGGCACTCTCTACTGCTGACCCTTATTTAATTGTTTTGAGGCACTTCCCTACGAAATTTTGGAATTTTATTCTTCAAGCAATGATGCTTGAAATAAATAAAATAAAATAAAATTGCCATTTTTATATTTTTTTTATTGACATCTTCCCTTGAGCTGTTGTTATATACAGTTTATGACAACTGGTGACACGCACTCACTAGTGCTGAGGGTCAGAGCTTCCCTCTACAAAATTGCAACAAAGCAATGTTTATAACTCACTCACTGACTTCGGCTACTAAACCGGCGTAAATATCCGTTCTCTGGCTGTGACAAAACTATGTCCAATATAATTACGCACTCTTAGTGCTGACAAACTGTGTCTAATATTTGAACTTGCAAAATTTCTGTACATTTCGGGACACGGAGCAACACAAGCTATCGCCACCCGGCTCCTGACAAAACTGTGTGTAATATTTTCGACACTTATAAACTTTACCGAAGTTCGCTGGCGGAGGTCTATAGTCTACAGTATTCGTTTGCGAGAGCCTACTCACTCGACATGCAGAATTTTAGTGGATGTCCTTAATATCTCACTCCCATATGTGAAATATATCTCAAAATGACGCTTACATATTGAAGTGTCAGATATGTGTGTGGATCTTAAATTCGATCGTAGGGTTATTAGTTATATCCAATGCGTGGGTATAGTTCCAAAGTGGGAAAGGGTATCCTCCTGCCTTTATGATTGAAGTGGCGGTGGATGGTTTCTTGCTAACATAAAATTGAATGGATCCCCACCAGAACGTTGCAAGCGCCAGAAACCAAATTTTACATGAACTGAAAAACAAATCAAACAAAAAAAATCGTTTATTTATCAAATTTATTGATGATTATTTTAAGGTAGTGTTACTTGAATTGGGGATTTTAACTACTCCCCCTTCAATTTCAAAATTAAAAGCTTATTATCTATCAAGTTATCAGCGAAACATTTTTATTTCAGAATTAGAACTTAGCATGTGCAGTACATGCAACGTTCTAATCTTGTACTCCTCTGCTCCTTTTATAGTACCTGCAACGTTTTGCCAAAAGGGATTTATTTTCTCATTATGCTGAGAAAAGTAGCCTATTAATTTCTTATATTGTTCACACATACATAACGTTTCCATATAAAATAAAATAATCATCTTCTTTTCAAACAAAATAAGAAAAAAAAATCATAGGGAATTATTCATTTTGACATCCCATTCATTCTTCTCGTAGCAAAATTAGTCGAACGCTGGTTAGACTGAAGAGCGGAAGTTGTTCACATGGTCATAGATCTATTACGAGATCCGTACGCGTGACAGACATAGGCTACAATAGGTTATTCACAGGGTCTGTATGATACAAGAGCAAAAGACTCGCTTGTCGGAAGATGTGACAACATCTAGGTTGTCAAATAATGTTGATGTGAGAGGCGAAGGTGACGATGACATTTCGCGGGATCACCAACCTCGTGGTGTTATTATCATTGACAGTTTTGCTGACTCGAAGAGTGACGGAATTGAAGGCGAACGTGTAGGCAGCAATGACTGCATTGTAAATAATAATAATAATAATAATAATAATAATAATAATAATAATAATAATAATAATAATAATATTAATGCAGTGTTTAGTGAAATAATAGTAGGAAATTACACTAGGTTCGAGCCCTGCCCGCTGTATCTCGACAGTCGAAGTCCTAGGTTTGCCCCACAATCTAATGAGCTATACATTTTAGTTAAAAACTGCTGTGCATAGACAAGTGACATTTCCTAAAGAGTGAGCCATCATGTAGATCAAGACATTAAAATTCGTAAAAGTATAATTTCCGATTTCATTGATGTATTTTTTTCTTTCAATTTTGTGTTTTTATTTTTCATTTAATTAATCTTGATTTGAAAAAAATGTGGTTTTTGTTGATTCATTTGGGGGCATTGTGGTTATGTAGCCCCGTGTACTTGGGTGATAGTGCGAACTTTGTATGATAACCTATGCTATTGTTGCATACCTGCCAACCCTTCCGATTTATTCGGAAACTTTCCGATTTTCACCTCGTCTTCCGATCTTCTTAATTACTATTATTTCTTCCGAATTTCGGTCCCCAGTGATATATTGTAAAAGAAAAAGGAACTGCAAATAATTTCTATTCACAAGGAGATTCGTAAGTCGTAATTGCTTTTGTGATTTGCGTAACCTTGTTTTTTGTGTAAGTATTTGTAAGTTCATCGCTTGGCAGTGAGCTCTATAGCCGCGATCTCGGAATGGTGAGTCAGCTGATCGGCCTACCGCATACTGATTGGTGGTATTTCACGGACAAATAGACGTCAAGCCTACGCTGATTAGTCGAGGCTGGCCACGTGACTGCAGAATGGGTGAAACCTTGTATGCTACGCGCGGCAATTGTGACTTCCTCCGTTTGACGCCACGTGTTTATACTCTGCTAGCGTCACGTTTAGTACATTTAATTGAAGTATTAATGTGTGCGTCGGTAGATAATTATTTCAACGAGTTGTGTCGATGATGGTTCCGTGTCGTGTGTTTTAAGTTTTTCTCGTCACGTTATGGCGACAAAACCTCATAAACGTTATCTCCAAGTGTTCAAAGAAAGCTATAAAACTGAATTTCCATTCATTTTACCATCTAGTAGAGGAAATCATTTTGCTCTTTGTTCCGTGTGTCGTAGCGATATAAATATATCTCATGGTGGAAAAACTGACGTTGTAACTCACAGCAACACTTCAAAACACAAGGACAGTGCTAGTTGTTTACAGAAGAACAAAAAATTAGGTACGTTTTTTGTTCACGGGAATGAAGACAATGCTGCCATTCGAGCAGAATGTTTGTTCACGGCGTTCGTCGTAGAACATAACCTCTCGTTATCATGTTCCGATCACGCGGGACAATTGTTTAGAAAAATGTTCCCGGATTCGGAAATTGCGAAGAAATATGCCTGTGGCAGGACAAAAACATCCGCCATTGTTCATGAAATGGCACGTGACGCCGATTCAAAAATTATTAATATTTTAAAATGTGGGTCTTTCGCGATCTCCACTGATGGTAGCAATGATAGAGATAGTAAGCTGTATCCTGTCGTCGTGTCATTTTTCAACAAAGAATCTAAGATGATTGAAAATCGTTTGCTATCTATGGAAAATTTGGAAGGTGACTCGACTGGTGCTAACATTGGTAATTTGCTTCTGCGTCTTCTGGAAAGACATGCCATTCCAATGGCAAACTGTATAGCTTTTAGTGCAGACAATGCCCCTGTTATGATAGGGAGGAAAAATGGTGTTGCTGCGAAATTAAAAGAGCAGTGTAAAAACATTATTGTTGTAGGATGCCCATGCCATTTAATTCATCTGGCTGCTGAGAAAGGTGCTCATTCCCTTCCTGTGAAAATTGATGAGATAATGATTGATATTTATTATTATTTAAACAAAAGCTGCAAGAGGAAAGACCATCTGAAGTTATATCAAGCTCTTTACCAAACTGATGTTAGGAAAATACTGAAGCATGTGTGCACGCGTTGGTTGTCCTTGGGTAAATGCTTAGAAAGACTGATTTCACAGTGGAAGCCACTGCTGAGTTTTTTTAAAGAGAAGTTGAGGTGACCCAATCCACTGGCACAAAAACATCTCTCAAGTATTTCCAAATTCCCAAAGTAAAGGCACATGAAGATAAGCCTTCAGAAGTGGAATTTGGTGTTAGTGTGAACAACAGAGTACAAGATCAAGCACGTGTTATCATTGGCAAAAGGAAGTTGGAGAGCAGTTCTTCTTCTCCGTCTGTAAGGAAAAAAGTGACGGAACCAAGTCAATCTGTTGGTATTTCAAGACAGGAGAGACTATTTCTTTTTCTGTCATCTAAGTTAAATGAGGCATTTTGCTTGTTTCTGGCATTTACCATCCCTACATTTGAAAAATATAACAAAGTTCTTCAATCGCAAGCACCTCACATCCATGTCCTAAGATCCATACTGATTGATTTGCTGACGGAAATTCTCTGTAGGTTAGTTAAGCCAGTGGCCATCAAGAAATATTGCACAATTTTAGAAGTGGTCTATCACACAAGAGAGAATCAGAAAGCTGATGATGATTTGGTAATTGGTTCAACAACATCTAGTTGTGTAGAAAATCTGGCTTCTGAGGAGAAGAAGGTCTTTTATTTGTTCGTCAGGAACTACTTCACTGCAGCCTCTGATTATATTATTCATAAATTTAATTTGGACAGTGAGTTTTCTGTTAATGCTCAAGTGGCACAGATAAGGTCTTTGTCTACTGCTTCCTTTAGTGCCGTGAAGTATTATATCTCTAAGTTTCCAATTATGTTGCCAAAAAAAAAAAAGACGGTGAAGATGAGCACCAAGCAATGGATGCATTACAATGCCAGTTTTGTGCTCTCCAAATGGAGGATTTTCCATCTTCTATTGTGGAAGGAAAAAGAGCAGATTGTTCTTGGTCTGCCATAGGGGATATACGAGGTGGAGATGGGTGTCTGAAATATGACAGACTAGCTAGAGTAATGCTGTCAATATTAACAATCCCACACAGCAACGTTGAATGTGAGAGATTGTTTAGTCAGGTGAAGAAGACAAGGACACAGTTCCGATCATCTCTGAATGACGAAAACCTCAACAAACTGTTAGTAGTTAAATCAAGCCTAAGTGGAAATTGCTACGAGCAGCAGTATGACAGGGCATTTTTGAAGAGAGCAAAGTCGGCTACAAGGTCTGCATTAAATCAGTAAGCAGTCTCAAGATTACCATCCACATGTATATACATCACCTAATCATAATTAGGTAAGTTGTCCATGGTAGCCTAATTAACTTTAGTTTGACAAAACTTGAATATGTGGTAGCGAATGCGAAGTGTATTCCATCAGAATGATTGTATGCATTTTCTGTAAGCACACAATTGTGTTCTCTTACGTTTAAATATTTGCCATACATACTACTCGATGATTGATGATTGTTTACATTTTTGTGAATTTTATGCTGAATTCATACTTTGCCAATAAAGACATGCAGGTCTTTTGTGTACCCTCTTTTGCCCACGCCACTGTATACTGCGCATGATGAAATCTATAATTTTAAAAAATCTTCCTATTTTTGACCTCCGAAGGTTGGCAGGTATGTAGTTCGCTGTATTAGTGTGTGTATTTGTAATACAGACGGGGATTGGGAAGGAGGATGCCGTGGCCTTAAGTTAGGAACCATCCCGGCATTTGCCTGGAGTTGAAGTTGGGCAATTATGGAAAAAACTTCCAGGATGGCTGAGGTGGGAATCGAACCCACTTTTCCACATCTTTGCCTCACGAGGCTGAGTGTAGATCGTTCCAGCCTGCATACCAGAATTAACTTTCTTGGCAGAGCCGGGAATCGAACCCAGGCCTCCGCGGTGATTTCCAAGAGTGCTAGCCACTTCGCAACGAGGCAGACAAAAATATGTCTTGTAATACAATGTAATATTACTCGTAGTAAGTGACCATGTTAGCGGTTTATAGTGACTAATTTTGTACTTCAAATAAATATTTCACCGTCATTATCTTTTAAAATACAGAAGTTATGATGATTTTCTTGAATCAATGGCATTTCATAAAAATGAGTCTGGTATTTTTTCATTTGAGTGAAAAAGCGACTGGTATTATATGATTAATCCTAATCGCCAATCTACGGTTCACCAGTTACATGCGGTAGGAGGTTCAACAATAATGTATTTATTTAGAGAGTAAATGTATGTTACCGTAAACTTCTAGTTTGCATTAATAAACCTTCGGCATTCGTACATTTCAAATGATAATAAATTAATTCATGCAAGTTAATTTTGAGGTATAGAAACTCGCCATTGGAAATTCAAAAGACAAAGAAAATGGAATTGCAACGTTCTGATACTTACCATATTAGGAGACTTCTTACCACCGACCTGCTTTCGGACACATTCAAATATTCATTATAATCTTCTTCATTATTACCATTCATGGCTCAGTGCGCATCTCTGGTTTATTTGCTACTCATTGATTACTTCCTCTTTATTCATTTAAAATGGGATCTTGTTTCATGGCATTCTGACGTCATAAATAGGCGGGGTAATGTCTTCTGTCGCAGACATTGGCAGTCTTTTTCCTTGTCTCTCTCGTCCCTTTTGCTCTGTACGGGGAAACATTTACTGCCCGAGGATGTTCCGCGGTGAGTTTCCTCGCTGTGTGTATAATAGGAAACGTCTGTGTTCTTCTGCTTTGTGCAGGGGATTAAGGAAGGACGGAAGGAAGGAAGAAAGGAAGGAGGCTTGTAGTTTAACGTGACTGTTCATCTCGCGATTATGAGCCATGGAACCTCATTTTTTCGGGGAATCCGAACCACAGGACATGGCATTTCACTTCGAAATTCTCACATACATTGACCGGGAATCGAACCCGGTCCGCCTTGGTGAGAGGCAAACAGCTTGACCGTTGCGCCCCCACGCCCCTAAGGGGATTAAGGCTCCGTCTGACGCCTAGTGTTTCGTAATATCTTGCTTTTTTTCTTGAAGCAGCGACTGCGATATGCCTTCCCTTGCCATAAAAAATACTATAGTTTCACGTATTAGTGCTATATCAGACCCGAAATAATTAGTCCGTGATAGTCCTCACTGGTACTAATTTGGCCTTTCAAGTCCCTGGACCGAAAGGGTACAATACATAGATACATACATACATACATACATACATACATACAAAAGCGTAGCTAATCCACGACTCAACCGCACTGCTGATAGCCTATTGGGCATCCTGAGTCTGGTCTTATCCCGGGTATTTCTACAATCACACTAAGTAAATGCTTATGGTAGCATATTTCAAGTTCCAGGCAACTACTCAATTTTTTGATCGCGATAACTACAATTACACACACTGCTACAGTCATCATTCTAACACAAGTCATTAGACAAAATCTATACACACACACTTAATGAAGCAACAGCAACGACTACCTTCTATATATCTGTTCATCTGTTTGATAGTGCACTGTATGGGATTTATATATTCAAGATTGGATTAAACTTTTCAGTGGCTCAGATGCTGTCACATATTAGTTTAACGTCAATATCCATTGTAGTCTATTTTGTGTGCAAAGAATTCTAGAACAGCCGACAAGCAAGCAAAATGAAATGGGATACACCTACTACGGCACAGTTTGCAGAGCAATCGAAATGAATTGATTTGAATCAGCTGTCATCAGTTATTCAGCCCTGACAACCTGGCTGGGTCTTGATTTATATTTAAAGAACTTGCCATAAATAAAATTGTGTTGGAGACTGTGAATCAGAGTCATTTCTTCGGAAAAAGTAATGGCGTCACCGGATGAAGTTGATGGAAGTAGCATTTCAACCCCGGTGTTCCTTATAGACCAACCCTTGACCTTGCCCTTGGAACGGGAACACCCTCTGACGGCTCAGCACTCAACTACTGTAGATATATTTCCCACCAGATAGGTGTCTTGTCTCGCCAGGTGACAATATTTTGTTATTACGCTCAGGCCCAAGTCATACAAAGTATTTCCGTGATTATTATTGGTCACTTTGCCACGACCGATGGCTTCCTGGTTCCTAATATTGGCGGTAGATGACAGCATAAGCAATCGTCTTCTTCTTCTTTCTCATCACCATTTACCTTATTCCAGACCAGCTTTCGCAGTAAGGGCAAATTTCAAAAGTAGACAGTGTTTTTGTGTTTGTAACGTAAGCTACTGCCAATATTATCAGTATAGAGGCTCACAGGGGTTCAAACATGTTACCCGTGGCTCATAATCACCAGATTCACGGTCACGTAAAACTACAATCTTCCTTCCTTTCCTTCAAACATGTTATATTATTA
The DNA here is from genome assembly GCA_946902985.2 of Meconema thalassinum. NCBI lineage: Eukaryota > Metazoa > Arthropoda > Insecta > Orthoptera > Tettigoniidae > Meconema > Meconema thalassinum. The sequence goes on from OX336389.2 coordinate 907,202,703, forward strand.
TTATTGCTCAGGGGGTCACAAATAAACGTGATGTACAGTAAAGAACATGCATGGGTATAGTTATAACTCTTTGTCCTTTTCAAGGAGTATAATTGAATATTGGTTGTAGTAGCTTGTTGAAATACAACGTGCTATACGGATATTATACGTTCATTGATTGAATCCTCACCTGAATTATACACACATCAAAAAAAGTTTTGCATCACCTCGGTTCCAAGAGTTCCGGAACCTTTAAATACAAAGGGAATAGAGATCAACACAAACAACATTTCAGCTCGTTTTATTGCTCATGAGACCCACACATTGCATGTTGTACCATCATACAGCTAGACTTTCAGCATTTGTGGTCCAGATTGCAGTACACACCACTACCTCTAATACCCAGTAGCACGTCCTCTTGCATTGATGCATGCCTGTATTCGTCGTGGCATACTATCCACAAGTTCATCAAGACACTGTTGGTCCAAATTGTCCCACTCCTCAACGACAATTCGGCGTAAATCTCTCAGAGTGGTTGGTGGGTCAAGACGTCCATAAACAGCCCTTTTCAACATATCCCAGGCATGTTCGATAGGGTTCATGTCTGGCGAACATGCTGGCCACTGTAGTCGAGCGATGTCGTTATCTTGAAGGAACGCATTCACAAGATGTGCACGATGAGGTCGAGAATTGTCGTCCATGAAGACAAATGCCTCTCCAATATTCTGCCGATATGGTTGCACTATGGGTCGGAGGATGTCATTCAGGTATCGTAAAGCCGTTTCGGAGCCTTCCATGACCACCAGTGGCGTACGTCGGCCCCACATAATGCCACCCCAAAACATCAGGGAACCACCACCTTGCTGCACTCGCTGGACAGTGTGTCTAAGACGTTCAGCCTGACCAGGGTGCCTCCAAACACGTCTCCGACGATTGTCTGGTTGAAGGCATATGCGACACTCATCGGTGAAGAGAACGTGATGCCAATTCCGTGGGGTCCATTCAGCATGTTGTTGGGCCCATCTGTACCGCGCTGCATGGTGTCGGGGTTGCAAAGCTGGACCTCGCCATGGACGTCGGGAGTGAAGTTGCGCATCATGCAGCCTATTGCGCACAGTTTGAGTTGAAACACGACGTCCTGTGGCTGAACGAAACGCATTATTCAACATGGTGGCATTGCTGTCAGGGTTCCTCCGAGCGGTAATCCGTAAGTAGCGGTCATCCACTACAGTAGTAGCCCTTGGGCGGCCTGAGCGAGGCCTGTCATCGACAGTTCCTGTATCTCTGTACCTCCTCCATGTCCGAACAACATCGCTTTGGTTCACTCTGAGACGCCTGGAAACTTCCCTTGTTGAGAGCCCTTCTTGACACAAAGTAACAATGCGGACGCGATCGAACTGCGGTATTGACCTTCTAGGCATGGTAGAACTACATACAACATGAGCAGCGTACCTTCGTCCTGGTGGAATGACTGGAACTGATCGGCTGTCGTACCCCCTCCGTCTAATAGGCCCTGCTCATGCATGGTTGTTTACATCTTTGAGCAGTTTTAGTGACATCTATGAACAGTCAAAGGGACTGTATCTTGGATACAATATACACAGTCAACGTCTATATGCCGGAGATCTGGGAACCGAGGTGATGCAAAACTTTTTTTGATGTGTGTATATACACACACACTAATACAGCCATCACAATAACACAGGTTACTTACTTACTTACTTACTTACTTCGTTGGCCACACGAACCGAAGTCGGTTCATTGCCTCACTCTTTAGCTTCTTCCATTGGTCTCTGTTGCTAGCCATGTTCTCGTTGGCTCCCAGTGTTTCCAGGTCTTTCTTGACTCCATCCATCCACCTCAGTTTTGGTCTACCCAGGGGTCTCGTACCTCGTGGCTTCCCTTCTAGCACTGTCTTTACCATTTTCCCTTCTCTTCTCAGGACATGTCCCAGCCATTCAATTCTTCTGCTCTTTATTACAGCTGTCACATCGGGTTCATTAAACAGCGTGTGTATTTCAATATTTTTTCTTCTTCTAAAGATTCCATTTTCAGATACTGGCCCAAAAACTTTTCTTAATACCTTGTTTTCAAAAGTTATAATTTTTCTCTCCATTTTCTTGCTCAGTGTCCTTGTTTCCGCCCCATACATTAATACTGGTCGCACGATTGTCTTGTAAATGCGGAGTTTCGTTGTTTTCGTTAATAGCCTGCTGGTAAATAGTTTATTCATTGAAAAGAGACACCTCTCTGCAGATTTTAGCCGGTTCATTACTTCCTCCTCCATGTTGTTGTTGGCATTGACTGTACTCCCTAGGTATTTGAAAGACCTAGTCTTCCTAAATTCCATATCTTCTATTGCCAGTACTCCTTCTGTTTCCTCTTCATTGTTTCTGGTTACAATCATATACTCTGTCTTATCTTGATTGATCCTCAGACCCACTCTTTGTGCTTCTTCTATTAGAACTTTAGCTGTTATTTTTAGTTCCTCTTCCTCCTCCGCTAAAACCACAATGTCATCGGCAAACGCTAAGAGTTTCACTTCACCACCTACAATCGTACCTCTTCCAATCGAAGATGCTCTTTTTAGTGCTTTTTCCAAAACCAAGTTAAACAGGCTGGGTGATATGCAATCTCCCTGTTTGACACCCGTCTCCACAGTAAAACATTCAGATTCCCTGCCTTCAACTCTCACTTTACATTCCGTTTTCTCAATGCACATTCTTGTCAGCCCGATCAGTTTCGAAGGTATTCCCGATTCTTCCATTATCCTCCAGATGCTTTCTCTGTTGACACTATCATAGGCCTTTTTGAAGTCAATAAATAGGCAGTATACCTTCTTATCAAATTCCCACGTCTTTTCAATTATCTGTCTGAGTATGAATAATTGGTCTGTTGTTGAGATGCCTTTCCGGAAACCGGCCTGGTGTTCCTCAAGATTTTCCTCTATGTATGGTAGTAGCCTATGTAAGAGAATGCGCGCAAGAATCTTGTATGCGCTACATAATAATGATATGCCCCTGTAATTCTCACACTTGGTTCTTTTTCCTTTCTTATATATTGGGCATATTACTGCTTGTTGCCATTCATTGGGCATCTTTTCATTTCTCCATACTTGCAGTATCGATCGATACAGTGCTTTTCTGCATGCTTCTCCACCTTGTTTTAGCAGTTCTATTGCCATGCCGTCGGTTCCTGGAGCTTTGCTGTTCTTCATTTGCTTTAGAGCTTCATCCAAATTTCCTTCATTGTAGGCTCCTCCACATTTGGTTGGGGTCCTTCATATGCCTTTGTTTCCTCAGTCACTTCTTTTCCATCAGGGACATTCAACATTTCTTCAAAATAGTCCTTCCATAACTTCAAGCCCTCTTCTTGACCAGCCACCAAATCACCTTCATTGTTTTCCATTGCTACGATTCTTGGTCTGTACCCCGTCTTGAAATACCTTGCATACCTATAGAATTCCCTTACATTGTTCTTGTTTCTGTCTTCTTCAGCTTTTTCCAGTTGCTTGTTGATGAACTGCCTCTTTTCTTTACGTATTACTTTCCTTGTTTCCCTCGCTGCCTCCACGTATTCTTCTCTGGATTGTGGGGTGTCGTTATCTAGCATCCTCTGTTTGTACAGGTTATCAGACAAAATTCAACACTCACCCAAGTACACGGGGATAAATGGCCATGATGTTCATGTATCTCAAATGAAACAAAAAAACAACAACAACAGCTTCCTACCCAAATCCTTCCTCGTATAAAAGTACACACACTAGTAAGCCTACGGACATCACAGTGACACAGGTTATCAGACAACTTCTTCACACACCCAAGTACATGGGGCTACAAGACCATGATTCCATAAAACCCCTAAACAATCAACAACAATAACAACAACAACAATAAATTATATCGCGCATCAAGGACAATGAATTTTAATCGCTGTAGTCGAGTGTTGAAATATGTGGTGTTATAAGTATATACCTAATATTTTCGATTGCCAATACACACTATATAATTATGCTAAACATTATAACGTGTGAGTAGTTATAAATCAATAAATACAAAAGAAAAAAATGTAAAAAAATGAACCCTGAACCTCCAAGCTACGAGTTGGAGACGCTACTATTACGCTCAACACGCTCAATGCTAACATAGTGTTAATAACAGCTTTAGTATAACTGCCTAGAATATTTTGTCTTGCAATGAACTATTTCATTAGCGTGTTCTGCCGTTTTTATAAACCATTTGATACTAAATATGTATTCTTTTGTTCAGTACATTCCTAAAAGGTTATAAACTTACGATGTTACGGAAATATATGGATTTGCGAGTAAACAAGAGGGAATTTTGCAATTACACCCCAGGCATGGGTTAACTAACTGGCCGATATAGAGCGCAGCTCATATCTAGTAGGCCGTGGTTAGCTCCGGCATAGTTCAACTGGTTACTAGTAAATGTTACTCGTGCAGATCCAGTGGAGCATGTGGTTTTAATGAAATATATATTTTCCATTGCAAAATGCACAATATAACGCTCAATTTTATAACTCCTCAGTACTCAAAAACAATAAATATTAAGAAATCAAGCAACAAATACAACTCTGACAGGTTCTGATCCCCGGCCGGCTGGGTGAAGGACCAAAGGTCTAACCACAGAGCCAAACATGTCCTCCCAAGTTAAACGTTATCAATTGAGTTACATACAACGTCTTAGCAAATAATGACTTTGACTAAACGATTTCTTCACTGGAGCATATATCCATTATAACCCATTTCATACAAAGTTCATATTATTTCTATCAGTAGGCTATATTGCATGCAACATACTAAAATTAGTGAAATATAGGTCAGAACGAGAGATCAGCTGCCGTCTTGTCTTGTAACCGAGACGACTCAGCTTTTTAAAGTCACTTCTGCATTATAATATTACAATATACGGTAAACTTTTAATTTCGAACGGGCCACGTCCTTTAGAACAGTTTAAACGATTGTCGGTTCGATAATCGGAACTGGTGGGTCCCATGTTATGGATTATAAAGTTTAAATAATTCACATGACTGCCATCCTGAAATGGTACTGCCGATAACCTTGTAGTTTGGGCACAAGACGCGTCCTATATAAAGGTATGTTCTTACTAAATTTAGTAAAGATCCGATGATTAGTTTGGACGTAATTTAATTTTAACCATTTGAGTGGCCGCCATTAAGTTTTGGTAAAGATTGCGGCAATATAAAACATGACAATGTGGTGCCCTTTTCTAGTGCTACCTCTGTACCAAATTTCTTTCAATTCGGTTTCGTCGTGTTTGAATTGATAGGGGGGTCAGACATGAAGAGTACACACACATACATACTCACAGACACACCGACTGACACACAAAGTTTTGGCTCTGTGTAGATCTCATAAGCCTACTTTAATTTTTTGCAAAAAATTGGAAGTAGGCTAAAAAATTCAGCCTCTTTGTTAATTCTACTATCTCTTCGGCTACAAAGTTATTATTATTATTCCTAGACTATAATAAATAACCCCTGGCACTACAGCCCACGAAGGGCCTAGGCCTACCAGGCGACCGCTGCCCAACCATTTGGTCTGTAGATTTTTGGGTGACGCGTGGTCAGTGCATCGGGTCCCCTTGGCCGTTAATCTTGGTATTGGAGACCTAGGCTCTGCCTCACTGTCAGACAGCTACTCAATTGTCCTCACGAGGCTGAGTGCACCCCGTTCCAGCCCTCATGTCAGTTTCTAAAATCCATGATGAAGCCGAGAATCCAACCCGGGGCCTCCGGGTGAGAGGCAGCCACGCTACCCCATCACCACGTGGCCGGCTCCAAGACTATAATAATAACAATAATTTACAAAGTAATTGCAAATATTTGATCCCCTGATGGATAATAATAGACCATTAATAATTTTGAGAATATCTTATTTTTGAGCTCCAGAGAAAATGGTGAATCTTTAAGGAATGATAATAATAATAATAATAATAATAATAATAATAATAATAATAATAATAATAATAATAATAATAATAGTTATTATTATTATAATTGCAAATATCTAACACCTGAAAGATAGTAAAACTATTAATAATATAGATCTAATTTTATATTTGAGCTCCAGAGGAATAATAAGAAATTTGGAGGTCTTGATGAATAAACATATTACAGTATTAATAGTGATAATAATGTAAAACTCTGATGCATGATAACATAAATTATAGCCTAGAGATACCGTATTAATGAATTTGTAGTCTAAGGGATGATAGAATTATTAATAAGGAGGAAAATATTTAATTTTTGAATAGCACAGAATATAGAAAAGTAGTTCCGAGAATAACTAAATAGCCTATGTTCATATATTCTACTGGTCGTTTTCACTTCAAAATTTTCCCACAAGTTAAATGGATTTTCCATATAATGGAAAACCTTATTTCAAACCCCGTGACTGCATCCTAACCTTAGACCTAATAATTGCAGCTACAGCACCATAGGTTGTCATATAGATTGCACTTACACACAAGTACGAAGAACTGTTAACCAGAATGTTCCTAGTTCCATATAGAGTCAATTTACATGACGGATTAATTCAATGAATTAAGGTACAAAGTTCAGAAAACCCTAATTTTAAAATTCTTCTGTTATTGGAAAAATCAATATACCAATTGGGTGGCCACGTGGGTTAACGTGCAAGGTCATGCGGCAAGGCTATCTCTTAACTTGGAAGATTGTGTGTTCGAAACTTTCCTCTCCCGTCGGCCATCCTTGATTGCCTTTTCGTAATTTCCCATTTTAAACTCCAAGTGAATGCCAGGACGGAATCTTATAATAGGCCATGGTCCTTTTCTTTCCAACTTCATGCCCAATTTCGTTAATTTTCAATAATCTCTCGTTAACTCTTGTGATGAGGTTGATGTCAGGAGGGCATCCCGCCGTAAAAAACATTCGTCATGTAGAGACTCATCGCACCTCATCCCCGGCCCGGGAGAAAGGGAAATTTTAATGGGGGGACGAAGCTTGTGGGACGCACTGTAGTGCGCACGGCAGTACGCCAGCCGCACGCTCCCGTCACGCCCGGGACATCGCCTGGGCCCCGACGCTAGCTTCCAGCTTTCTACACGGCAATCGATGCAGCCCCGTGCTCCAGTCGCACAGGATGCTGCTAGAGCATACTACAACCATCACGCTAGCGACCGCAAGGTCACGGCAGACACGCGTTCCGTTGCTACCAGTGAAAGTGAGAATGTTCTATTGCTAGCAGGAGGTGGATGGGCTGACAAGTGTTTCTTGTCGTGATCGGTAGCATTTCAAGCCCAGTGTTGCCTCATCCATAAGTACTCGTAGGTCTCCAACCCGTGCTCTTAGAGCGGGAGCGCTCTCTGATGACTCAGCGCTCAGCTTCGTGTTTCCCCCACCAGCTACCTGCAATGTCTTGCCAGGCGGGGATTGACTTGCTCTGATTGGCGACGGCTCAGTAACTCGTCATAGCTCACCAGCACAATGTAGCTATCACACTCGTACTTTCACGCACAGTTTAACAGCCCTGAACCAGCTAGAGGGCAGTTTAGTTGGAGAGCCATATCTTAATATAACTTGTTTCGCAACTTCTTGTTAGAATGGGAACTTCAGTGGAAAGTCTTTCTTACCTAAAGAAGAGACAATATGTTCTGAGATAGGAACCGTGGGAGATGACAGAGTATGGAACTATGACTGGCTGCGTGGCTCAGCGGTAACATTCTCGCTTGCTGGGCCCAAGGTTGCACGTTCGTACCCTGGCGCAGCCAGCTGGCATTTGAGGGTGCGCAAATGCAAGGGAGCCGTGTCTGTAGATTTACTGGCACGTTAAAGATCCCCTTTGGGGCGAAATTCTGGCATCCTGGCGTCTCTAAAAGCCACAGTAGTTTAAAGGGGCGTAACACCAATAACATTGTTATTATTAGTATGGAACTAGTTCAATGAAGCCTCACATATCATTAATAACAAATTAAACTTGTATTATTAATTGAAAATAGAATTCTATAGACGTTTTGCCCCATATCAATTTGAACGTAGGCCTATTTACTATTAAAATAGCACAGCCGGTGCTTCTCTCTCATTCTTGACAGCGAGAGTGACTCGGCAAGAATATCACGCATTGTAAACACGCTCTCGATAATAATGAGGCGTCTCGGGATACGCTGGCAGAACAGGTACAGTATGCTGTGCGGAGGACGAAGCGCTTGAGCGGTAAACAGAGGTTTAATAATCCATTTCCTGGACACCAAGCTTATTTCTTTCGATGTTCTGCTTCTTGAAACAACAATCATCAATCGTAAATGAAAGTATCCCGAGGGTAAATCCCAACATGTTGATTCTAAGCAGTTATATTAATGTATCGTACAAAGAAAGTTAACCCCCCAAAAAGAACTGTGAATTTGAAATGAAAGAGCGCGATTTGAAAGTTTGTGTGATTAAACTATCAGATCAAACGAATAACAAAGTTCTTCGTATTAACACACTACTGGATCCATATCAGCAGTCCACTTCCTGGTGTAGCGGTTAGCATTCTTGGCTGTCACTCTGGAGGCCCGGGTTTGATTTCCGACCCTGCCAAGAAATTTAATTTTGATCTGTGGGTTCAAATCGAGGTTTACTCCAGGGAATATTTGAGAAGAGGTGGTGGGCTCAATTTGAATCTTAACCATCTTAATAGTGGCTTTCCAACTTCTACTCCAGGCAAAAGCCGGGATGGTTCCTAACTTAAAGCCACGGCCGTATCCATCAAAATCCTAAATTGCAACTATACTTACTACAGCAGGCAGATATTACAAATACACTAGTAAACGGAGCTGATGATCTTGAGCTCCAAGCCCCTAAGAAACAACAACATTCAAATCATAGATCAGGCAGTTTCAGCTCGAACACTGCAGTGGCAGCTAAAACCACCATAGCTAGGTGCGGTGTGGCATTGCGTTTGAGAGTGAGATGCCATACGGGGCTGGCGTGCTGCAGTGATGTTATTGCTTTTGCTTCCTTTGAGGGGTTTGGACATCGTAATTATGGAGCCCCGTGTACTTCAGTGTGTGTACTGTACGTATTTAGGTATAGGATTTGTCTGTATTAGTGTAGTCTATGTATGTGGAATTCAGGTAAGAATTAGGAAGGAAGCGGCAGTGGCCTTAAGTTAGGAACCATCCTGGCATTTACCTGGAGTAGAAAGGGGAAACCACGGAAAACTACTTCTAGGATGGTTGAGGTGGAAAACGAACCCACCTCTTCTCAGTTTAGTCTTACGAGGCTGAATATACCCCGTTCCAGCCCTCAGACCAGAATTAAATTTCTCTTCAGAGCCGGGAATCGAATCCGCACCTCCGGGGACACTGCCCAGAATGCCAGCTGCTACACCAGGAGGTTGACGCTGCAGTGAGGGTATAGGATGGGCACGCAGAACGCTAATTGAGGCCTATTGTTGAATGGGGCAATGTCTTATTTTATAAGATGTATGTATAATTTTGGTTAGGGGTAGTACTCTCATCCGCAAAGACTGCTATAGACCCTAACTCTGAAGGAAAACAAACTTAATATCGAATGGCTGAAAAAGAAAAAAAAAGATACGAGCCTTACAGTAGTCGCATATGATGTGTAACATCTGACATGTTATCCTACACGTATACTACACAGCTTGGACATTCTTAAGATGTTAATTTACGCTCCGTTTTCATACTGGTACTATGATGAATGTATAGATTGAATTGGAGATATGCTTCTGTCACACTTGTGGTGCAGCGGTCAAGCTGTTAGTCTCTCACCAAGGTAGACTGCATTCGATTCCCGGTCAATACATGTGCGATTTTCGAATTGAAATGCCATGTCCTGTGGTTCGCATTCCACGTAAAAGGGAGGTACCGTGGATCATGATCGTGAGATTAACGGTCACAAAAAAACATAAGCTTCCTTCCTTCCTTCCTTCCTTCCTTCCTTTTACATGACTAATTCATAATAACAAAGTGACACACAACGTCGACTTAACTCTGAAATACTGTGTGCACACTCCTCAGTAACTATAACATTCATTATTCTCAAGGCTCTCATACAATTCGTCGTAAACAATCAAAACATGGCTTCCTACAATCATGAAATGACCTAGTCTCACAAATGATGAAAGTACAGCTTTTATTCCGCTCATATAACAACATTCTGTTATGCATTTAATATTTGATTACTCACCCACAGTTTGACAATAATGCCGCTTACTTAAATGTCATTTGTCGACTTTATTTTATCATACACTCAACAACATTAGTCTCAAGTTTTCACTTCCTACCCCATGTGATGTTCAACCTTGAACGTGAAGCTTCATAAACTGCTCAATGACAAATGAAAGTCGGTGAAACATTTGCCACTGTGCTCGTCAAACCAGTGCCTGCTAAATGCACTGCCTACTGTATTATCATAACATTCTCGCGCTACAGAGCACACACTGCCTTGTTTCCAATACACACAGTTTCAATTGTACAAAAATCACGCTGCCTTTGCATGGTACCACTGCAAGCTAGTACACTTCCGTTTGATCGATCGAGCGGACAGTGCATAATTCCGTTGTCCACCACTGCCAGCTAGTACACTTCCGTTTGATCGATCGAGCGGGCAGTGCATACTTCCGTTGTCCACCACTGCCAGCTAGTACACTTCCGTTTGATCGATCGAGCAGGCAGTGCATACTTCCGTTGTCTACCACTGCCAGCTAGTACACTTCCGTTTGATCGATCGAGCGGACAGTGCATAATTCCGTTGTCTACCACTGCCAGCTAGTACACTTCCGTTTGATCGATCGAGCAGGCAGTGCATACTTCCGTTGTCTACCACTGCCAGCTAGTACACTTCCGTTTGATCGATCGAGCGGACAGTGCATAATTCCGTTGTCTACCACTGCCAGCTAGTACACTTCCGTTTGATCGATCGAGCGGGCAGTGCATACTTTCGTTGTCCACCACTGCCAGCTAGTACACTTCCGTTTGATCGATCGAGCAGGCAGTGCATACTTCCGTTGTCTACCACTGCCAGCTAGTACACTTCCGTTTGATCGATCGAGCGGACAGTGCATAATTCCGTTGTCTACCACTGCCAGCTAGTACACTTCCGTTTGATCGATCGAGCAGGCAGTGCATACTTCCGTTGTCTACCACTGCCAGCTAGTACACTTCCGTTTGATCGATCGAGCGGACAGTGCATACTTCCGTTGTCTACCACTGCCAGCTAGTACACTTCCGTTTGATCGATCGAGCGGGCAGTGCATACTTTCGTTGTCCACCACTGCCAGCTAGTACACTTCCGTTTGATCGATCGAGCAGGCAGTGCATACTTCCGTTTGATCCACCACTGCCCGCTCGATCGTTCCGATCCACTTCCGTCCCCAATTTTCAAAATCACTCCCACAAAACTATCCAGCAACCGAGCGGAAAGATGTTACACATCAAAATAAAAATAAAAAATAAAAAATAAAAACAAGGAAAAAATAATAAAATTGGCCGTTCCTAAGAATGTGAATGGGTGATCATCAGTTCGTACTCTTGTTACGTGACCACCCCGGTGTACAGCGGTTAGCATTCTAGGCTGTCGCCCTGGAGGTCCGGATTCGATTCCCGGTTCTGCCAATAAATGTAATTCTTGTTTAAGGGCCCACTTCAGCCATCCTGGAAGTAGTTTTCCGTAGTTTCCCACTTCTATTCTTGGTAAATGTTGGGATGGTTCTTAACTTAAGGCACGGCCGCCTCGATCCTAATCTTTTCCTCAATTACAAATACACACACTACTAAAAACATCACAATAGCAAGGTTATCAGACAATTTCTACACACATCCAAGCCCCTCACATAAAGTAACAACAACTAAAATAACAACTCTTATTCCGTGACAATACGAAACTAGTCAGGGAACTCTCCTCTAGGCCTGTCTCGCTCGCATACGTGCTGCGGTGGAGGTTGCGTAGTCGGACTGGACTGGTGGTTGACTCGCGGCACTACAGCCAACCAACGTGGGGCGAGTTGGACTGGCCTGTCATATCTGTATCTCTACATACATTTCTATCCAAACATACAAAACAACGAATTGCCTATTTATCGATACTTAGATTTCTATCCAAACATACAAAACAACGAATTGCGTATTTATCGATACTTAGATTTCACAATGCGTTCATATTTATGTTTACATACAGTAAGCTAGAGGAATGCTTGTCTCACACCGTGTATCAGATATCTTTCTTGAATCACAATGCGTATCAGGCAGGAGTTCTCGTTGATTCACTCTGAGTATCAGGAGTTTCCCTTGACTCACACCGCGTATCGTGAGTTTTCCCTTGCTCACGTCATTGGGTATCAGGAATATTCCGTAACGGGCGAGTTAGCCGCGGTCGTTACGGCATGACTGCTGGCAGTCGCTCACATCCGGGAGGCGAGGAGGTTCAAATCCCCCCGCCGTCAACCATGAAGATGGTCTTCTGTGGTTTCCCATCTTCCTTCCAGGCAAATGCCGGGGTTGGTCCCTAACTATAGGCCACAGCCGCTGCCTTCCAACTCCTCGTCCTTACATTCAAAAACTTTCCTCCCCAGACTACACTCCACACATGACGGTACGTGTAGCTCACCCATTGGGTGTCCGCCTCGAAGCAGCTACAAAAACTGGCGAGCCGTACATGTCCTCGGACACTCCCGGCACTAAAAGCCATAGGCTAAAAAAAGGAAAAAAAAGGAATATTCCTTGGCTCACACTGCGTATCATGAGTCATCCTTTGCTCACAATGCGTATCAGGAGTCTTCCTTGACTCACTCTGGGTATAAGGAGTCTTTCATTGCTTACACTGTGTATCAGGTGTCTACCTCTACTTACATTGTGTATCACGTGCTTTCCTTGTACAAAACTGTGAGCTACACAACCACAACACTTTTCTGTCTGAAACTGCGTAACACTTGCTTCTAATATCATATACTGCAAATCATTTGTCTCCATTATCTCACACAGTGTCTTACTTTCTTCCTCATATCACAACGTGTATCTCGTGACTACCTTTCCAAGTTATTATCTTTTGAGGGGTTTGGACATCGTGGCCATTCAGCCCCGTATATCTGGGTGTATATATATACAATTTGTCTGATAACCTGTGTTATTATGATGGCTGTATTAGTGTGTGCATTTGTAATTCTGGTAAGGATTGGGCAGGAGGCGGCCGTGGCCTAAAGTTAGGAACCATTCTGGCATTTGCTTGGAGTAGAACTGGGAAACGTCGGAAACCCACATCCAGGATGGCTGAGGTCAAACCCACGTCTTCTCAGTTTTACGACACGATGCTGAGTGTACCCCGCTCCAGCCCTCAGGCAAGAATTTATATTCTTGGTAGAGCCAGAAATCGAATCCGGGCCTCCGAGGCAACAGCCAAGAATGCTACCGCTAATCGACGAGGCGGTCCCACCTTTTCCAACACTTAGTTACAATAAAACATACAAGTGTTGTCTGTCACTGTTTGCTACAATATCTCTTGTCATCTTATCTTTCAATGCGAGGTACACGATGACAGTTCTTCGTATTGCGGACTGTGTGCTACATAATCACGTTTCTTCCTTGTATCACACAGCGTATCACGTGCCTTCATTGATTCACAGTATTTTGTTATTGTTTGAGATTGTTGTTGATTGATTTGGGGTCTTTGCGACCTCGTGGTCATGTAGCTCCGTGTACTTGAGTATATTATATATATACGAGGCACGTCCAGAAAGTAAGTTCCGTTTGGTAATAAAATTAAATTGTGTACAGATACAGAAAAATTATTTATTGCACAACATTCTACACCTCTTAAACTACTTTTCCATATAACTGCCGAACTTTTGCAGGCATTTGTCATAGCGTGGCACAAGTTTTTGGATACCTTCTTCATAGAAGTTTGCCGCCTGTGTCTTCAACAAGTTGGAAACATCATCTTTCAGCTCGTCGTCATTGTTGAAGTGTTGACCGCCAAGGAAAGACTTGAGATGTGTGAACAGATGAAAGTCGCTAGGAGCGAGGTCAGGGCTGTACGGAGGGTGATCAAACACGTCCCAGCCAAATCCCTGTAGGAGATTTTTCGTCACATTTGCAGTGTGTGGTCGTGCGTTGTCGTGAAGAAAAACAACACCTTTTGACAGCAACCCTCGGCGCTTATTCTGTATTGCACGGCGCAATTTCCTAAGTGTCTCGCAGTAAGCATCTGCGTTGATTGTTTGACCACGCGGTAAGAAATCAATGAGTAAGATGCCTTTCCAGTCCCAGAACACTGTGCACATCATATTCCGAGGTGTCAAGATTTGTTTCGGCTTAACCTTTGCTGGGGATGAAGTGTGCCTACATTCCATTGATTGCCGCTTACTTTCAGGAGTGTCGTAAGAAACCCAAATTTCATCTCCTGTGACCATCTGTGTCAGAAATTCTTCGCCGCCTTCATTGTAACGGGTCAAAAACTGAAGTGCACTACCCATCCGTTTTGTTTTGTGTTGCTCCGTAAGAATCTTTTGTACCCAACGTCGGCAAAGTTTACGAAAGTTCAGTTTTTCGGTAACAATTTCATGAATTAGTGATCGTGAGATTTGGGGAAATTCCATAGCGAGAGCACTAATTGTAAACCTGTGGTTTTCCCGGATCTTGTCATCAATCGCGTGAACCAATTTTTCTGTAACCAAAGATGGACGCCCACTTCGTTCTTCATCGTGCACTTCACTACGTCCTTCATTGTCTGGCTGCGTGGCTCAGGGGTAACCTTCTCGCTTGCTGAGCCCAAGGTTGCAGGTTCGAAACCTGGCGCAGTCAGCTGGCATTTGAGGGTACGCAAATGCGAGGGAGCCGTGTCAGTACATTTACTGGCACGTTAAAGATCCCCTGTGGGGCAAAATTCCGGCACCCCGGCGTCCCTAAAAGCCAGGGTAGTTAAAAGGGACGTAAAACCAATAACAGTAGTACGTCCTTCATTGAACTGTCGGACCCATCTTCTCACCATTGAATCACTCATCGCATTTTGTCCATACACTTCGCAAATTTGCCGATTAATTTCAATTGGTTTCACTTTCCTAGCATTCAGAAAACGAATCACAGATCTGATTTCACAAGCGGCGGGATTTTCAATCAACACCGACATTGCACGAGTAAACATGCACAACAACGCGTACGTGGCTGAGAGCGCCCTCCAAATGGCGCACGTTTCTTCTCCTTGATACAGAGCGTCTACCGCGCTTATGCGGAACTGCGCTGCAGCGGAACGTACAACTACAGTAGTTGAAGACACAGGCGGCACACGTCTATGAAGAAGGTATACAAAAACTCGTGCCACGCTACGACAAATGCCTGCAACATTTCGGCAGTTATGTGGAGAAGTAGTTTAAGGGTTGTAGAATTTTGTGCTATAAATAATTTTTCTGTATCTGTACACAATTTAATGTTATTACCAAACGGAACTTACTTTCTGGACGTACTTCGTATATGCTGTTTAATAACATGTGTTATTGTGATGACTGTATTAGTGTGTGTGTTTGTAATTCAGATGAGGATTGGTAAGGAGGCGGCCGTAGCTTTACGTTAGAAACCATCCCGGCATTTGCCTGGAGTAGAAATGGGACACCACGGAAAACCACTTCCAAGATAGTGAGGATGGGAATCGAATCCACCTCTGCTCAGTTTTGCCTTATGAGGCTGAGTGTACTTCATTCCAGCCCTCAGACTAGAATTTATAAACTTTCTTCGCAGAACCGGGAATCGAACTGGACTGCCGAGGCGAGAGCCAAGAATGCTAGCCCCTACACCACGAGGTGTTCCCCATTGAACTCTAGGTAATACTGGAATGCCGACTGGATGGGAGCAAAGTGCGGCTTTTGGTGCGACTAATTACGCCTGGTAGTGCACGTCAAGGAGGAGAGTTTGACGTATACGAACGCAAGGATGATGTACGTACGTACGACGAGATACAAGTAAAAGAGGTACTTTTGAACATTTAGGCGAACGGTAAACTAAACGGAACTTACGCCGAAATACATATTTCAAAATATCATAGTAATTTGATACTTAAAATGGCTAGGAATATACGCCGACATAAAATATTACATTGCAGCCTGATTGTTCATCTATCCTTAGATCCAAGGCAGCATACACAATAACTATAGGCCTTCTGGCAAAAAGTACAAGCCGTACGTATATTAAAATAAAATAAAAATAAGGTTAGACAGGGAATGACTAAGAATAAAGAACAAAATATATGGTAATTTGTATTCAACATTTTTCTTAACTCAAAGGCAGCATTCTTACGTGTGTGAATATGCATAAGCCTACAACTAAGCAATTAAATTGATGCTTAGTGAACAAAAATACATACTTTATTTATGCAAAACAACCACATATTTAATATTCTTAAAGGCAATGGTGCATGTTGCTCAGCGGTCAAGCTATTCGCCTCTCGCCAAGGTGGACCAGGTTCGATTACCGGTCATTGCATGTGAGATTTTCGAAGTGAAATGCCATGTCCTGTGGTTCGAATTCCACGTAAAATGAAGGTCCCTTGGCTCATGATCACAAGATTAACGGTCACGTAAAACTACAAGCTCCTTTTTCTTCAAAGCAGGTCGAAACATTGACATCACATAAGTCATGCAGCAAACGAACAGGGTCCTGCAGGGAAGATCTCTTAAGCCGAATTCTTATTATCGTCTCCAAGACTGACATAATAAAAGTATACAGGCAAAGTATGAAATGTTATGCTTATGCTGATGAAAAAAGTAACAGTAAATATTAGGCCTAGGTCTACATACTTCAACTTGTAGGCTACTTATCGTTTAATAACTCTCGGTCTTTTCTTGGGTGGCTGAAGCAGATGCTGAGGGAAATTGAAAATTGCAGGTACCGGTACCGGTACCGTACTGCATCATCTTTAAGCAGTGGTTTGTTTCTATTAGAATGAAACAAGTAGCATGATTTATAAAAGTGTTAACAGCTATAACCCATTTCTTTAATACATCTGGACGTTTCCATGGAAATCTGTAATATAAGCTAGGCCTAGGTTATAATTTTCTGACTTATAACTTATAACCTATAATAGGGCCTACGTGTATTTGTCATATGCTATTTAGGCCTATTGTGTCAAAATTTGATGTAAGACGTATCCATAAACGCAGAATAAGCTACTACATTACAAATCTCAATTCGAAAATAAAGTAGACCGTAAACCTACCGTATTATTGGAAAATGCCATACTTATAACGTTGCACAGAGGTACGTACGATCAAATATATGAAAAGAATCACGACATATCAGCTGACTTGCATTCTAGAGTTCAATGGTATGACAGTTTTTGGTGCGACTAGTTACGCCTGGTCGTGCACGTCAAGGAGGCGATGACCAGGAAGCAGTTTTCAGCGAGGGTTACCATGGGAGGAATCGTTCCAGTAGTAGCTACAGTTCAATGGTGTTCCCTCGTCTCTTGTAGTCTGCTAATATGTCAGGTGTCACCCTTGACTCACCATCTGTAGTACACCGTCAAGTGCTTCCTCGTATCATGCAGTGTGCTCATTTGTCGAATGTCACCCTAGTCTCTACCTAATAGACCTGTGCTACACCGTCGCGTGATTCCTCATGTGTTGTATGGTGCTAACTTGTCACGTGTCACCCCACCCTAGTCTCTACCTAATAGACCTGTGCTACACCGTCGCGTGATTTCTCATGTGTTGTATGGTGCTAACTTGTCACGTGTCACCCTTGTCTCGCAATCTGAGTTTCACCGTACCGTGTTTCCTCATGTCTCGCATGGTGCCAACTTGTCACGTGTCATCCTCGTCTCGCAATCTGTGCTACTCCGTCGCGTGTTTCCTCGTGTCTTGTATGGTGGTAACTTGTCAAGTCACCCTTGTCTCGCAATCTGTGCTACTCCGTCGCGTGTTTCCTCGTGTCTTGTATGGTGGTAACTTGTCACGTGTCATCCTCGTCTCGCAATCTGTGCTACTCCGTTGCGTGTTTCCTCGTGTCTTGTATGGTGGTAACTTGTCACGTGTCACCCTTGTCTCGCAATCTGTGCTACTCCGTCGCGTGTTTCCTCGTGTCCTGTATGGTGGTAACTTGTCACGTGTCACCCTTGTCTCGCAATCTGTGCTACTCCGTCGGTTGTTTCCTCGTGTCTTGTATGGTGGTAACTTGTCACGTGTCACCCTTGTCTCGCAATCTGTGCTACTCCGTCGCGTGTTTCCTCGTGTCTTGTATGGTGGTAACTTGTCACGTGTCACCCTGGTCTCGCAATCTGTGCTACTCCGTCGCGTGTTTCCTCGTGTCTTGTATGGTGGTAACTTGTCACGTGTCATCCTCGTCTCGCAATCTGTGCTACTCCGTCGCGTGTTTCCTCGTGTCTTGTATGGTGGTAACTTGTCAAGTCACCCTTGTCTCGCAATCTGTGCTACTCCGTCGCGTGTTTCCTCGTGTCTTGTATGGTGGTAACTTGTCACGTGTCACCCTTGTCTCGCAATCTGTGCTACTCCGTCGCGTGTTTCCTCGTGTCTTGTATGGTGGTAACTTGTCACGTCACCCTTGTCTCGCAATCTGTGCATCACCGTTGCGTGTTTCCTCGTGTCTTGTAAGGTGGTAACTTGTCACGTCACCCTTGTCTTGCAATCTGTGCTACTCCGTCGCGTATTTCCTCGTGTCTCGTATGTTGGTAACTTGTCACGTGTCACCCATATCGCACAATCTGTGCATCACCGTTGCGTGTTTCCTCGTGTCTTGTATGGTGGTAACTTGTCACGTCACCCTTTTCTCGCAATCTGTGCTACTCCGTTGCGTGTTTCCTCGTGTCGTGTAAGGTGGTAACTTGTCACGTCACCCTAGTCTCGCAATCTGTGCTACTCCGTCGCGTGAACCCTCGTGTCTTGTATGGTGGTAACTTGTCACGTCACCCTTGTCTTGCAATCTGTGCATCACCGTTGCGTGTTTCCTCGTGTCTTGTATGGTGGTAATTTGTCACGTCACCCTAGTCTCGCAATCTGTGCTACTCCGTCGCGTGTTTCCTCGTGTCTTGTATGGTGGTAACTTGTCACGTGTCACCCTTGTCTCGCAATCTGTGCTACTCCGTCGCGTGTTTCCTCGTGTCTTGTATGGTGGTAACTTGTCACGTGTCACCCTTGTCTCGCAATCTGTGCTACTCCGTCGCCTGTTTCCTCGTGTCTTGTATGGTGGTAACTTGTCACGTGTCATCCTTGTCTCGCAATCTGTGCTACTCCGTCGCGTGTTTCCTCGTGTCTTGTATGGTGGTAACTTGTCACGTGTCACCCTTGTCTCGCAATCTGTGCTACTCCGTCGCGTGTTTCCTCGTGTCTTGTATGGTGGTAACTTGTCACGTGTCACCCTGGTCTCGCAATCTGTGCTACTCCGTCGCGTGTTTCCTCGTGTCTTGTATGGTGGTAACTTGTCACGTCACCCTTTTCTCGCAATCTGTGCTACTCCGTTGCGTGTTTCCTCGTGTCGTGTAAGGTGGTAACTTGTCACGTCACCCTAGTCTCGCAATCTGTGCTACTCCGTCGCGTGTTTCCTCGTGTCTTGTATGGTGGTAACTTGTCACCTCACCCTTGTCTTGCAATCTGTGCATCACCGTTGCGTGTTTCCTCGTGTCTTGTATGGTGGTAATTTGTCACGTCACCCTAGTCTCGCAATCTGTGCTACTCCGTCGCGTGTTTCCTCGTGTCTTGTATGGTGGTAACTTGTCACGTCACCCTTGTCTCGCAATCTGTGCATCACCGTTGCGTGTTTCCTCGTGTCTTGTAAGGTGGTAACTTGTCACGTCACCCTTGTCTTGCAATCTGTGCTACTCCGTCGCGTGTTTCCTCGTGTCTCGTATGGTGGTAACTTGTCACGTGTCACCCATATCGCACAATCTGTGCATCACCGTTGCGTGTTTCCTCGTGTCTTGTATGGTGGTAACTTGTCACGTCACCCTTTTCTCGCAATCTGTGCTACTCCGTTGCGTGTTTCCTCGTGTCGTGTAAGGTGGTAACTTGTCACGTCACCCTAGTCTCGCAATCTGTGCTACTCCGTCGCGTGTTTCCTCGTGTCTTGTATGGTGGTAACTTGTCACGTCACCCTTGTCTTGCAATCTGTGCATCACCGTTGCGTGTTTCCTCGTGTCTTGTATGGTGGTAATTTGTCACGTCACCCTAGTCTCGCAATCTGTGCTACTCCGTCGCGTGTTTCCTCGTGTCTTGTATGGTGGTAACTTGTCACGTCACCCTTGTCTCGCAATCTGTGCATCACCGTTGCGTGTTTCCTCGTGTCTTGTAAGGTGGTAACTTGTCACGTCACCCTTGTCTTGCAATCTGTGCTACTCCGTCGCGTGTTTCCTCGTGTCTTGTATGGTGGTAACTTGTCACGTGTCACCCTTGTCTCGCAATCTGTGCTACTCCGTCGCGTGTTTCCTCGTGTCTTGTATGGGGGTAACTTGTCACGTGTCATCCTCGTCTCGCAATCTGTGCTACTCCGTTGCGTGTTTCCTCGTGTCTTGTATGGTGGTAACTTGTCACGTGTCACCCTTGTCTCGCAATCTGTGCTACTCCGTCGCGTGTTTCCTCGTGTCTTGTATGGTGGTAACTTGTCACGTGTCACCCTTGTCTCGCAATCTGTGATACTCTGTCGCGTGTTTCCTCGTGTCTTGTATGGTGGTAACTTGTCACGTGTCACCCTTGTCTCGCAATCTGTGCTACTCCGTCGGTTGTTTCCTCGTGTCTTGTATGGTGGTAACTTGTCACGTGTCACCCTTGTCTCGCAATCTGTGCTACTCCGTCGCGTGTTTCCTCGTGTCTTGTATGGTGGTAACTTGTCACGTGTCACCCTGGTCTCGCAATCTGTGCTACTCCGTCGCGTGTTTCCTCGTGTTTTGTATGGTGGTAACTTGTCACGTATCATCCTCGTCTCGCAATCTGTGCTACTCCGTCGCGTGTTTCCTCGTGTCTTGTATGGTGGTAACTTGTCACGTGTCACCCTTGTCTCGCAATCTGTGCTACTCCGTCGCGTGTTTCCTCGTGTCTTGTATGGTGGTAACTTGTCACGTCACCCTTGTCTCGCAATCTGTGCATCACCGTTGCGTGTTTCCTCGTGTCTTGTAAGGTGGTAACTTGTCACGTCACCCTTGTCTTGCAATCTGTGCTACTCCGTCGCGTGTTTCCTCGTGTCTCGTATGGTGGTAACTTGTCACGTGTCACCCATATCGCACAATCTGTGCATCACCGTTGCGTGTTTCCTCGTGTCTTGTATGGTGGTAACTTGTCACGTCACCCTTTTCTCGCAATCTGTGCTACTCCGTTGCGTGTTTCCTCGTGTCGTGTAAGGTGGTAACTTGTCACGTCACCCTAGTCTCGCAATCTGTGCTACTCCGTCGCGTGAACCCTCGTGTCTTGTATGGTGGTAACTTGTCACGTCACCCTTGTCTTGCAATCTGTGCATCACCGTTGCGTGTTTCCTCGTGTCTTGTATGGTGGTAATTTGTCACGTCACCCTAGTCTCGCAATCTGTGCTACTCCGTCGCGTGTTTCCTCGTGTCTTGTATGGTGGTAACTTGTCACGTGTCACCCTTGTCTCGCAATCTGTGCTACTCCGTCGCGTGTTTCCTCGTGTCTTGTATGGTGGTAACTTGTCACGTGTCACCCTTGTCTCGCAATCTGTGCTACTCCGTCGCGTGTTTCCTCGTGTCTTGTATGGTGGTAACTTGTCACGTGTCATCCTTGTCTCGCAATCTGTGCTACTCCGTCGCGTGTTTCCTCGTGTCTTGTATGGTGGTAACTTGTCACGTGTCACCCTTGTCTCGCAATCTGTGCTACTCCGTCGCGTGTTTCCTCGTGTTTTGTATGGTGGTAACTTGTCACGTGTCACCCTGGTCTCGCAATCTGTGCTACTCCGTCGCGTGTTTCCTCGTGTCTTGTATGGTGGTAACTTGTCACGTCACCCTTTTCTCGCAATCTGTGCTACTCCGTTGCGTGTTTCCTCGTGTCGTGTAAGGTGGTAACTTGTCACGTCACCCTAGTCTCGCAATCTGTGCTACTCCGTCGCGTGTTTCCTCGTGTCTTGTATGGTGGTAACTTGTCACGTCACCCTTGTCTTGCAATCTGTGCATCACCGTTGCGTGTTTCCTCGTGTCTTGTATGGTGGTAATTTGTCACGTCACCCTAGTCTCGCAATCTGTGCTACTCCGTCGCGTGTTTCCTCGTGTCTTGTATGGTGGTAACTTGTCACGTCACTCTTGTCTCGCAATCTGTGCATCACCGTTGCGTGTTTCCTCGTGTCTTGTAAGGTGGTAACTTGTCACGTCACCCTTGTCTTGCAATCTTTGCTACTCCGTCGCGTGTTTCCTCGTGTCTCGTATGGTGGTAACTTGTCACGTGTCACCCATATCGCACAATCTGTGCATCACCGTTGCGTGTTTCCTCGTGTCTTGTATGGTGGTAACTTGTCACGTCACCCTTTTCTCGCAATCTGTGCTACTCCGTTGCGTGTTTCCTCGTGTCGTGTAAGGTGGTAACTTGTCACGTCACCCTAGTCTCGCAATCTGTGCTACTCCGTCGCGTGTTTCCTCGTGTCTTGTATGGTGGTAACTTGTCACGTCACCCTTGTCTTGCAATCTGTGCATCACCGTTGCGTGTTTCCTCGTGTCTTGTATGGTGGTAATTTGTCACGTCACCCTAGTCTCGCAATCTGTGCTACTCCGTCGCGTGTTTCCTCGTGTCTTGTATGGTGGTAACTTGTCACGTCACCCTTGTCTCGCAATCTGTGCATCACCGTTGCGTGTTTCCTCGTGTCTTGTAAGGTGGTAACTTGTCACGTCACCCTTGTCTTGCAATCTGTGCTACTCCTTCGCGTGTTTCCTCGTGTCTCGTATGGTGGTAACTTGTCACGTGCCACCCATATCGCACAATCTGTACTTCACCGTCGCGTATTCCCCTGTGTCTCGCAGCGTGCTACCTTGTCACGTGTCACATTTGCCTTTCAATCTGTGCTACACTGTCACGTATTTTCTCGTGTCGCACAGCGTGCTACCTTATCATATTTCACCCTTGTCTCGCAATCTGTGTTTCACCGTCGCGTGTTTCCTCATGTGTTGTATGGTGCTTACTTGTCACGTGTCACCGTTGTCTTGCAATCTGTGCTTCACCGTCACGTGTTTCCTTGTGTCTCGCATGGTACCAACTTGCCACGTGTCATACGTGTCTTGCAATCTGTGCTTCACTGTCACGTGTTTCCTCGTGTATTTTATGGTGCTAACTTGTCACGTGTCACATTTGCCTTTGAATCTGTATTACACTGTCACGTTTTTCTCGTCTCTCGTTTTATGCTTACTTGTCTTGTGACACCCTTCTCTCTCAACCTGTTCTACTGCACACCATTTTAGGTGTCAGTTTTGTCTCTAATCTGTATAACGTGTCCTCCTTGTTTCACACAGTGTGCTATAGTGTAGCGTGTTGTCCTGGTCTCAAACAGGTTATCACATGCCAGAATTGTATCGCACTGCGTATCACGTGTACAATACTGTGAATCACTTGCCTTGATTTTCTCACATTGTGTTTCACGTTTCTCTTTGTCACTCACAGTATGTTACACGATCACATGACTGTCATTTATAACACTGTGAAATGAAATATTCCCTTTCCCACAGTAGGTATCACGTGGTCTTCTTGACACTCACTGTGTACTACCTAATCTCTCATCTTCCTTGTCTTACCCTGTGTGCTACACCATCACGTTTGATCTTTGTCATACGTCGTTTGCAATATGATCAATATGTATCATGTGACTTCTTTGTCTTACACCATGCACCGGGTTTCTTTGTTTTTAAACTGAATATCCCGCGTTTCCCGTCTAACTCTGTCCTCCTTGTCCCACTCAGTATATCCTATCACACGCTCTTCTGTCACCACCTCGTGCTGTAGCGGCTAGCGTTCTTAGCTCTTGGACCGAAGGTCCGGGTCCCATTCTCCGTTGTGCTCAGAAATTTTAATTCTGGAGTGACGGTTCGATTCCCACCTCAGCCATCCAGGAAGTGGTTTTCCGAGGTTTCCTACTTCTACTCCTGGCAAATGCTGGGATGGTTCCTAACCTAGGGCCATGGTGGCCTCCTTCCCAATCCTATCCCAAATTTACAAAATTGCACTAGGACATCACATTAAAACAGGTTATCACTCAAATTCCACACACACCGAATACACGGGGCTATATGACCCCCTCAACAAACCAAAAACAATAACAACGCTTTCCTATCTAACACGGTCCTCCTTGTCTAACGCAGTGTATATTCCTTGTCTCACACTGTCCATCACGCGACTTCACTGTCTCACACTTTGTATCAAGAGTCTTCACCGTCTTACACCGTGCATCACGCGACTTCACTGTCTCACACCGTGCATCACGCGACATCACTGTCTCACACTGTGTATCACGCGACTTCACTGTGTCACACAGTGCATCACGCGACATCACTGTCTCACGTCGTGCATCACGCGACATCACTGTCTCACACCGTGCATCACGTGACATCAATGTCTCATACTGTGCATCATGCGACATCACTATCTCATACTGTGCCTCACCCGACATCACTGTCTCAAACCACGAATCACGCGACATAACTCTCTCACACCGTGCATCATGCGACATCACTGTCTCATACTGTGCCTCACGCGACATCACTGTCTCTCACCACGAATCACGCGACGTCACTGTCTCACACCGTGCCTCACGCGACATCACTGTCTCACACCTTGCATCACGCGACTTCACTGTCTCACACCGTGCCTCACGTGACATCACTGTCTCACACCGAGCATCATGCGACATCACTGTCTCACACCGTGCATCGCGCAATTTCACTGTCTCACACCCTGCATCACGTGACATCACTGTCTCACACCGTGCCTCACGTGACATCACTGTCTCACACCGTGCATCATGCGACATCACCGTCTCATACTGTGCATCACGTGACATCACTGTCTCACACCGTGCATCACGTGACATCACTGTCTCACACCGGGCATCACGCAACTTCACTGTCTAACACCGTGCCTCACGTGACATCACTGTCTCTTACTGTGCATCACGCGACATCACTGTCTCACACCGTGCATCACGCAACTTCACTGTCTCACACCGTGCCTCACGTGACATCACTGTCTCTTACTGTGCATCACGCGACATCACTGTCACACACAGTGCCTCACGCAACTTCACTGTCTAACACTGTGCCTCACGTGACATCACTGTCTCATACTGTGCATCACGCGACATCACTGTCTCACACCATGCCTCACGCGACATCACTGTCTCAGACCGTGCATCACGTGACATCATTGTCTCATACTGTGCAACACGTGATATCACTGTCTCACACCGGGCATCACGCGACATCACTGTCTCACACCGTGCCTCACGCAACTTCACTGTCTAACACCGTGCCTCATGCGACATCACTGTCTCACACCTTGCATCACGCGACTTCACTGTCTCACACCGTGCCTCACGCGACTTCACTGTCTCACACCGTGCATCACGTGACAGCACTGTCTCATACTGTGCATCACATGACAACACTGTCTCATACTGTGCATCACGCGACATCACTGTCTCACACCGTGCATCACGCAACTTCACTGTCTCACACCGTGCCTCACGTGACATCAATGTCTCTTACTGTGCATCACGCGACATCACTGTCTCACACAGTGCCTCACGCAACTTCACTGTCTAACACCGTGCCTCACGTGACATCACTGTCTCATACTGTGCATCACGCGACATCACTGTCTCACACCATGCCTCACGCGACATCACTGTCTCACACCGTGCATCACGTGACATCACTGTCTCATACTGTGCATCACGTGATATCACTGTCTCACACCGGGCATCACGCGACATCACTGTCTCACACCGTGCCTCACGTAAATTCACTGTCTAAGACCGTGCCTCACGCGACATCACTGTCCCACACCGTGCATCACGCGACTTCACTTTCTCACACCGTGCCTCACGCGACTTCACTGTCTCACACCGTGCATCACGTGACAGCACTGTCTCACACCGTGCATCACATGACATCACTGTCTCATACTCTGAATCACGTGACTTCACTGTCTCATTGTCTCACACCATGCATCATGCGACATCACTGTCTCACACCGTGCATCATGCGACATCACTGTCTCATACACTGCATCATGCGACGTCACTGTCTCACACCGTGCATCACGCGACATCACTGTCTCATACTGTGCATCATGCGACATCACTGTCCCACACCGTGCATCACGTGACATCACTGTCTCACACCGTGCATCACGCGACTTCACTGTCTCACAACATGCATCACGCGACATCACTGTCTCACACCGTGCATCATGCGATATCACTGTCTCACACCATGCATCATGCGACATCATTGTCTCATACCGTGCATCATGCGACGTCACTGTCTCACACCACGAATCACGCGACATCACTGTCTCACACCGTGCATCATGCGACATCACTGTCTCACACCATGCCTCACGCAACTTCACTGTCTAACACCGTGCTTCACACGATTTCACTGTCTCACACCGTGCATCACGCGACTTCACTGTCTCACACCGTGCCTCACGCGACTTCACTGTCTCACACCGTGCATCACGTGACAGCACTGTCTCACACCGTGCATCACATGACATCACTGTCTCATACTGTGCATCACGTGACTTCACTGTCTCACACCGTGCATCACGCGATATCACTGTCTCACACCGTGCATCACGCGACATCACTGTCTCACAACGTGAATCACGCGACATCACTGTCTCACAACGTGAATCACGCGACATCACTGTCTCATACTGTGCATCATGCGACATCACTGTCCCACACCGTGCATCACGTGACATCACTGTCTCACAACGTGCATCACGCGACTTCACTGTCTCACACCGCGCATGACGCGACTTCACTGTCTCATACTGTGCATCACGTGACATCACTGTCTCATACTGTGCATCATGCGACATCACTGTCTCATACTGTGCCTCACGCGACATCACTGTCTCACACCACGAATCACGCGACATCACTGTCTCACATCGTGCATCACGCGACATCACTGTCTCACACTGTGCATCACGTGACATCACTGTCTCATACTGTGCATCACGTGACATCAGTGTCTCACACCGTGCATCATGCGACATCACTGTCTCATACTGTGCCTCACGCGACATCACTGTCTCACACCACGATTCACGCGACATCACGGTTTCACACCGTGCATCACGTGACATCAATGTCTCACACCGTGCATCACGTGACATCACTGCCTCACACCGTGCATCACGTGACATCACTGTCTCATACTGTGCATCATGCGACATCACTGTCTCATACTGTGCCTCACGCAATATCGCTGTCACACACCGTGCATCACGTGGCATCACTATCCCACACCGTGCATCACGCAACATCACTGTCTCACACCGTGCATCACGTGACATCACTGTCTCATACTGTGCATCATGCGACATCACTGTCTCATACTGTGCCTCACGAAATATCACTGTCACACACCGTGCATCACGTGGCATCACTGTCTCACACCGTGCATCACGCAACATCACTGTCTCACACCGTGCATCACGTGGCATCACTGTCTCACACCACGAATCACGCGACTTCACTGTCTCACACCGTGCATCACGCGACATTTGTGTCTCGCACCGTGCATCACGAGACATCATTGTCTCACACCATGCATCATGCGACATCACTGTCTCACACTGTGCATCATGCGACATCACTGTCTCACACCATGCATCGTGCGACATCACTGTCTCATACACTGCATCATGCGACGTCACTGTCTCACACCGTGCATCACGCGACATCACTGTCTCACACCGTGCCTCACGCGACATCACTGTCTCACACCGTGCATCACGCGACATCACTGTCTCATACTGTGCATCATGCGACATCACTGTCCCACACCATGCATCACGCGACATCACTGTCTCACACCGTGCATCATGCGATATCACTGTCTCACACCATGCATCATGCGACATCACTGTCTCATACCGTGCATCATGCGACGTCACTGTCTCACACCACACATCATGCGACATCACTGTCTCACACCGTGCATCATGCGACGTCACTGTCTCATACTGTGCCTCACGCGACTTCACTGTATAACACCGTGTGTCACGCGACATCACTGTCTCACACCGTGCATCACGCTACTTCACTGTCTCACACCGTGCCTCATGCGACTTCACTGTCTCACACCGTGCATCACGTGACAGCACTGTCTCACACCGTGCATCACATGACATCACTGTCTCATACTGTGCATCACGTGACTTCACTGTCTCACACCGTGCATCACGCGACATCAATGTCTCACACCGTGCATCACGCGACATCACTGTCTCACAACGTGAATCACGCGACATCACTGTCTCATACTGTGCATCATGCGACATCACTGTCCCACACCGTGCATCACATGACATCACTGTCTCACAACGTGCATCACGCGAATTCACTCCCTCACACCGCGCATCACGCGACTTCACTGTCTCATACCGTGCATCACGTGACATCACTGTCTCATACAGTGCATCTTGCGACATCACTGTCTCATACTGTGCCTCACGCGACATCACTGTCTCACACCACGAATCACGCGACATAACTGTCTCACATCGTGCATCACGCGACATCACTGTCTCACACTGTGCATCACGTGACATCACTGTCTCATACTGTGCATCACGTGACATCAGTGTCTCACACCGTGCATCATGCGACATCACTGTCTCACACTGTGCCTCACGCGACATCACTGTCTCACACCACGAATCACGCGTCATCACTGTTTCACACCGTGCATCACGTGACATCAATGTCTCACACCGTGCATCACGTGACATCACTGCCTCACACCGTGCATCACGTGACATAACTGTCTCATACTGTGCATCATGCGACATCACTGTCTCATACTGTGCCTCTCGCAATATCACTGTCAAACACCGTGCATCACCTGGCATCACTGTCTCACACCGGGCATCACGTGGCATCACTGTCTCACACCACAAATCACGTGACTTCACTGTCTCACACCGTGCATCACGCGACATCACTGTCTCATACTGTGCATCATGCGACATCACTGTCCCACACCGTGCATCACGTGACATCACTGTTACACACCGTGCATCACGCGACTTCACTGTTTCACACCGTGCATCACGTGACATCACTGTTACACACCGTGCATCATGCGACGTCACTGTCTCACACCGTGCAACACGCGACATCACTGTCTCATACTGTGCATCATGCGACATCACTGTCCCACACCGTGCATCACGTGACATCACTGTTACACACCGTGCATCACGCGACTTCACTGTTTCACACCATACATCACGCGACATCACTGTTTCACACCGTGCATCATGCGATATCACTGTCTCATAGCATGCATCATGCGACATCACTGTCTCATACCGTGCATCATTCGACGTCACTGTCTCACACCACGAATCACGCGACATCACTGTCTCACACCGTGTACATGCGACATCACTGTCTTATACTGTGCCTCACGCGACATCACTGTCTCAAACCACGAATCACGCGACAAAACTCTCTCACACCGTGCATCATGCGACATCACTGTCTCACACCGTGCCTCACGCGATATCACTGTCTCACACCATGCATCACGCGACTTCACTGTCTCACACCGTGCCTCACGTGGCATGACTGTCTCACACCGAGGATTATGCGACATCACTGTCTCACACCGTGCATCACTCGACTTCACTGTCTCACACCGTGCATCACGTGACATCACTGTCTCACTCCGTGCCTCACGTGATATCACTGTCCCACACCGTGCATCATGCGTCATCACTGTCTCATACTGTGCATCACGTGACATCACTGTCTCACACCGGGCATCACGCGATATTACTGTTTCACACCGTGCCTCACGCAACTTCACTGTCTAACACCGTGCATCACGTGACATTACTCTCTCCTACTGTGCATCACGCGACATCACTGTCTCACACCGTGCATCACGTGACAGCACTGTCTCACTCCGGGCATCACGCAACATCACTGTCTCACACCGTGCCTCATGCAACTTCACTCTCTAACACCGTGCCTCACGTGACATCACTGTCTCATAGTGTGCATCACGCGACATCACTGTCTCACACCGTGCCTCACGCGACATCACTGTCTCACACCATGCATCACGTGACATCACTGTCTCATACTGTGCATCACGTGACATCACTGTCTCACACCGGGCATTACGCGACATCACTGTCTCACACCGTGCCTCACGCAACTTCACTGTCTAACACCGTGCCTCACGCGACATCACTGTCTCACACCATGCATCACGCGACTTCACCGTCTCACACCGTGCATCACGCGACTTCACTGTCTCACACCGTGCATCACGTGACATCACTGACTCACACCGTGCATCACGTGACATCACTGTCTCATACGGTGCATCACGTAACATCACTGTCTCACACCGTGCACAACGTGACATCACTGTCTCACACCGTGCATCACGCGACATCACTGTCTCACGCCGTGCATCACGCGACATCACTGTCTCACAACGTGAATCACGCGACATCACTGTCTCATACTGTGCATCATGCGACATCGCTGTCTCACACCGTGCATCACGTGACATCACAGTCTCACACCGTGCATCACGCGACTTCACTGTATCACACCGTGCATCACGCGACATCACTGTCTCATACTGTGCATCACGTGACATGGCTGTCTCACACCATGCATCATGCGACATCACTGTATCATACTGTGCCTCACGCAACATCATTGTCTCACACCACGAATCACGCGACATCACTGTCTCACACCGTGCATCACGTGAAATCAATGTCTCACACCGTGCATCATCTGACATCACTGTCTCACACCGTGCATCACGTGACATCAATGTCTCATACTGTGCATCATGCGACATCACTGTCTCATACTGTGCCTCACGCAATATCTCTGTCTCACACCGTGCATCACGTGGCATAAATGTCTCCCACCGTGCATCACACAACATCACTGTCTCACACCGTGCATCACGTGGCATCACTGTCTCACACCATGAATCACGCTACATCACTGTCTCACACCGTGCATCACGTGACATCACTGTCACACACCACGAATCACGCGACATCACTGTCTCACACCGTGCATCACGCGACTTCACTGTCTCACACCGTGGACCACGCGACATCACTGTCTCACACCGTGCATCACGCGACATCACTGTCTCACATCGTGCATCACGCGACATCACTGTCTCACAACGTGCATCACGTGACACCACTGTCTCATACTGTGCATCACGTGACATCACTGTCTCACACCATGCATCATGCGACATCACTGTCTCACACCGTGCATCACGCGACATCACTGTCTCACACCGTGCATCATGCGACATCACTGTCTCACACCATGCATCATGCGACATCACTGTCTCATACCGTGCATCACGTGATATGACTGTCTCACACCGTGCATCACGTGACATCCCTGTCTCACACCGTGCCTCACGCGACATCACTGTCTCACACCATGCATCATGCGATATCACTGTCTCACACCGTGCATCACGTGACATCACTGTCTCACACCATGCATCATGCGACATCACTGTCTCACACCGTGCATCATGCGACATCACTGTCTCACACCATGCATCATGCGACATCACTGTCTCATACCGTGCATCATGCGACGTCACTGTCTCACACCGTGCATCACGCGACAACACTGTCTCACACCGTGCCTCACGCGACATCACTGTCTCACACCGTGCCTCACGCGACGTCACTGTCTCACACCACCAATCATGCGACATCACTGTCTCACACCGTGCATCACGCGACATCACTGTCTCACTCCGTGCATCACGTGACATCACTGTCTCACACCATGCATCATGCGACATCACTGTCTCACACCGTGCATCATGCGACATCACTGTCTCACACCGTGCATCATGCGACGTCACTGTCTCACACCGTGCATCACGCGACATCACTGTCTCACACCGTGCATCATGCGACGTCACTGTCTCACACCGTGCATCACGCGACATCACTGTCTCACACCGTGCATCATGCGACATCACTGTCTCATACCGTGCATCATGCGACGTCACTGTCTGACACCGTGCATCACGCGACATCACTGTCTCACACCGTGCCTCACGCGACTTCACTGTCTCACTCCGTGCCTCACGCGACATCACTGTCTCACTCCGTGCATCACGCGACATCACCGTTTCACACCGTGCCTCACGCGACATCACTGTCTCACACCGTGCATCACGTGACATCACTGTCTCACACCGTGCATCACGCGACATCACTGTCTCACACCGTGCATCACGCGACATCACTGTCTCACACCCTGCATCACGTGACTTCATTGTCTCACACCATGCATCATGCGACATCACTGTCTCACACCGTGCATCATGCGACATCACTGTCTCACAACTTGCATCGTGCGACATCACTGTCTCATACACTGCATAATGCGACGTCACTGTCTCACACCGTGCATCACGCGACATCAATGTCTCACACCGTGCCTCACGCGACATCACTGTCTCACACCGTGCATCACGCGACATCACTGTCTCATACTGTGCGTCATGCGACATCACTGTCCCACAACGTGCATCACGTGACATCACTGTCTCACACCGTGCATCACGCGACTTCACTGTCTCACACATTGCATCACGCGACATCACTGTCTCACACCGTGCATCATGCGATATCACTGTCTTATAGCATGCATCATGCGACATCACTTTCTCATACCGTACATCATGCGACGTCACTATCTCACACCACGAATCACGCGACATCACTGTCTCACACCGTGCATCATGCGACATCACTGTCTCATACTGTGCCTCGCGCGACATCACTGTCTCAAACCACGAATCACGCGACAAAACTCTCTCACACCGTGCATCATGCGACATCACTGTCTCACACCGTGCTTCACGCGACATCACTGTCTCACACCATGCATCACGCGACTTCACTGTCTCACACCGTGCCTCACGTGACATCACTGTCTCACACCGAGCATTATGCGACATCACTGTCTCACACCGTGCATCACTCGACTGCACTGTCTCACACCGTGCATCACGTGACATCACTGTCTCACACCGTGCCTCACGTGATATCACTGTCCCACACCGTGCATCATGCGTCATCACTGTTTCATACTGTGCATCACGTGACATCACTGTCTCACACCGGGCATCACGCGATATTACTGTTTCACACCGTGCCTCACGCAACTTCACTGTCTAACACCGTGCATCACGTGACATTACTGTCTCCTACTGTGCATCACGCGACATCACTGTCTCACACCGGGCATCACCCAACATCACTGTCTCACACCGTG
Organism: Meconema thalassinum; assembly: GCA_946902985.2. Taxonomy (NCBI): domain Eukaryota; kingdom Metazoa; phylum Arthropoda; class Insecta; order Orthoptera; family Tettigoniidae; genus Meconema; species Meconema thalassinum. The sequence continues at coordinate 907,236,206 of OX336389.2, forward strand.
CCTCACGCAACTTCACTGTCTAACACCGTGCCTCACGTGACATCACTGTCTCATACTGTGCCACTGTCTCACACCGTGCCTCACGCGACATCACTGTCTCACACCATGCATCACGTGACATCACTGTCTCATACTGTGCATCACGTGACATCACTGTCTCACACCGGGCATTACGAGACATCACTGTCTCACACCGTGCCTCACGCAACTTCACTATCTAACACCGTGCCTCACGCGACATCACTGTCTCACACCATGCATCTCGCGACTTCACTGTCTCACACCGTGCATCACGCGACTTCACTGTCTCACACCGTGCATCACGTGACATCACTGTCTCATACGGTGCATCACGTAACATCACTGTCTCACACCGTGCACAACGTGACATCACTGTCACACACCGTGCATCACGCGACATCACTGTGTCACACCGTGCATCACGCGACATCACTGTCTCACAACGTGAATCACGCGACATCACTGTCTCATACTGTGCATCATGCGACATCGCTGTCTCACACCGTGCATCACGTGACATCACTGTCTCACACCGTGCATCACGCGACTTCACTGTATCACACCGTGCATCACGCGACATCACTGTCTAATACTGTGCATCACGTGACATCGCTGTCTCACACCATGCATCATGCGACATCACTGTATCATACTGTGCCTCACGCAACATCACTGTCTCACACCACGAATCACGCGACATGACTGTCTCACACCGTGCATCACGTGAAATCAATGTCTCACACCGTGCATCATCTGACATCACTGTCTCACACCGTGCATCACGTGACATCACTGTCTCATACTGTGCATCATGCGACATCACTGTCTCATACTGTGCCTCACGCAATATCTCTGTCTCACACCGTGCATCACGTGGCAAAACTGTCTCCCACCGTGCATCACACAACATCACTGTCTCACACCGTGCATCACGTGGCATCATTGTCTCACACCATGAATCACGCGACATCACTGTCTCACACCGTGCATCACGTAACATCACTGTCACACACCACGAATCACGGGACATCACTGTCTCACACCGTGCATCACGCGACTTCACTGTCTCACACCGTGGACCACGCGACATCACTGTCTCACACCGTGCATCACGCGACATCACTGTCTCACATCGTGCATCACGCGACATCACTGTCTCACAACGTGCATAACGTGACACCACTGTCTCATACTGTGCATCACGTGACATCACTGTCTCACACCATGCATCATGCGACATCACTGTCTCACACCGTGCATCACGCGACATCACTGTCTCACACCGTGCATCATGCGACATCACTGTCTCACACCATGCATCATGCGACATCACTGTCTCATACCGTGCATCACGAGACATGATTGTCTCACACCGTGCATCACGTGACATCACTGTCTCACACCGTGCCTCTTGCGACATCACTGTCTCACTCCATGCATCATGCGATATCACTGTCTCACACCGTGCATCACGTGACATCACTGTCTCACACCATGCATCATGCGACATCACTGTCTCACACCGTGCATCATGCGACATCACTGTCTCACACCATGCATCATGCGACATCACTGTCTCATACCGTGCATCATGCGACGTCACTTTCTCACACCGTGCATCACGTGACAACACTGTCTCACACCGTGCCTCACGCGACATCACTGTCTCACACCGTGCCTCACGCGACGTCACTGTCTCACACCACCAATCACGCGACATCACTGTCTCACACCGTGCATCACGCGACATCACTGTCTCACTCCGTGCATCACGTGACATCACTGTCTCACACCATGCATCATGCGACATCACTGTCTCACACCGTGCATCATGCGACGTCACTGTCTCACACCGTGCATCACGCGACATCACTGTCTCACACCATGCATCATGCGACGTCACTGTCTCACACCGTGCATCACGCGACATCACTGTCTCACACCGTGCATCACGCGACATCACTGTCTCACACCATGCATCATGCGACGTCACTGTCTCACACCGTGCATCACGCGACATCACTGTCTCACACCGTGCATCACGCGACATCACTGTCTCACACCGTGCCTCACGTGACTTCACTGTCTCACACCATGCATCATGCGACATCACTGTCTCATATCGTGCATCACGTGACATGACTGTCTCACACCATGCATCACGTGACATCACTGTCTCATACTGTGCATCACGTGACATCACTGTCTCACACCGGGCATTACGCGACATCACTGTCTCACACCGTGCCTCACGCAACTTCACTGTCTAACACCGTGCCTCACGCGACATCACTGTCTCACACCATGCATGTCGCGACTTCACTGTCTCACCCCGTGCATCACGCGACTTCACTGTCTCACACCGTGCATCACGTGACATCACTGTCTCATACGGTGCATCACGTAACATCACTGTCTCACACCGTGCACAACGTGACATCACTGTCTCACACCGTGCATCACGCGACATCACTGTGTCACACCGTGCATCACGCGACATCACTGTCTCACAACGTGAATCACGCGACATCACTGTCTCATACTGTGCATCATGCGACATCGCTGTCTCACACCGTGCATCACGTGACATCACTGTCTCACACCGTGCATCACGCGACTTCACTGTATCACACCGTGCATCACGCGACATCACTGTCTCATACTGTGCATCACGTGACATCGCTGTCTCACACCATGCATCATGCGACATCACTGTATCATACTGTGCCTCACGCAACATCACTGTCTCACACCACGAATCACGCGACATCACTGTCTCACACCGTGCATCACGTGAAATCAATGTCTCACACCGTGCATCATCTGACATCACTGTCTCACACCGTGCATCACGTGACATCACTGTCTCATACTGTGCATCATGCGACATCACTGTCTCATACTGTGCCTCACGCAATATCTCTGTCTCACACCGTGCATCACGTGGCAAAACTGTCTCCCACCGTGCATCACACAACATCACTGTCTCACACCGTGCATCACGTGGCATCACTGTCTCACACCATGAATCACGCGACATCACTGTCTCACAACGTGAATCACGCGACATCACTGTCTCATACTGTGCATCATGCGACATCGCTGTCTCACACCGTGGACCACGCGACATCACTGTCTCACACCGTGCATCACGCGACATCACTGTCTCACATCGTGCATCACGCGACATCACTGTCTCACAACGTGCATAACGTGACACCACTGTCTCATACTGTGCATCACGTGACATCACTGTCTCACACCATGCATCATGCGACATCACTGTCTCACACCGTGCATCACGCGACATCACTGTCTCACACCGTGCATCATGCGACATCACTGTCTCACACCATGCATCATGCGACATCACTGTCTCATACCGTGCATCACGTGACATGACTGTCTCACACCGTGCATCACGTGACATCACTGTCTCACACCGTGCCTCTTGCGACATCACTGTCTCACTCCATGCATCATGCGATATCACTGTCTCACACCGTGCATCACGTGACATCACTGTCTCACACCATGCATCATGCGACATCACTGTCTCACACCGTGCATCATGCGACATCACTGTCTCACACCATGCATCATGCGACATCACTGTCTCATACCGTGCATCATGCGACATCACTGTCTCACACCGTGCATCATGCGACATCACTGTCTCACACCATGCATCATGCGACATCACTGTCTCATACCGTGCATCATGCGACGTCACTTTCTCACACCGTGCATCACGCGACATCACTGTCTCACTCCGTGCATCACGTGACATCACTGTCTCACACCATTCATCATGCGACATCACTGTCTCACACCGTGCATCATGCGACATCACTGTCTCACACCGTGCATCATGCGACGTCACTGTCTCACACCGTGCATCACGCGACATCACTGTCTCACACCATGCATCATGCGACGTCACTGTCTCACACCGTGCATCACGCGACATCACTGTCTCACACCGTGCATCATGCGACATCACTGTCTCATACCGTGTATCATGCGACGTCACTGTCTGACACCGTGCATCACGCGACATCACTGTCTCACACCGTGCCTCACGTGACTTCACTGTCTCACACCGTGCCTCACGCGACATAACTGTCTCACTCCGTGCATCACGCGACATCACTGTTTCACACCGTGCCTCACGCGACATCACTGTCTCACAGCGTGCATCACGTGACATCACTGTCTCACACCGTGCATCACGCGACATCACTGTCTCACACCGTGCATCATGCGACATCATTGCCTCACACCGTGCATCACGTAACATCACTGTCTCACACCGTGCACAACGTGACATCACTGTCTCACACCATGCATCATGCGGCATCACTGACTCACACCGTGCATCATGCGACATCACTGTCTCACATCGTGCATCATGCGACGTCACGGTCTGACACCGTGCATCACGCGACATCACTGTCTCACACCGTGAATCATGCGACATCACTGTCTCATACCGTGCATCATGCGACGTCACTGTCTCACACCGTGAATCACGCGACATCACTGTCTCACACCGTGCCTCACGCGACATCACTGTCTCACACCATGCATCACGCGACATCACTGTATCACACCGTGCATCACGTGACATCACTGTCTCACACCGCGCATCACTCGACATCACTGTCTCACACCGTGCATCATGCGATATCAGTGTCTCACACCGTGCATCACGTGACATCACTGTCTCACACCCTGCATCATGCGACATCACTGTCTCACACCGTGCATCATGCGATATCACTGTCTCACACCATGCATCATGCAACATCACTGTCTCATACCGTGCATCAAGCGACGTCACTGTCTCACACCGTGCATCACGCGACAACTCTGTCTCACACCGTGCCTCACGCGACATCACTGTCTCACACCGTGCGTCACGCGACATCACTGTCTCACACCACGAATCACGCGACATCACTGTCTCACACCGTGCATCACGCGACATCACTGTCTCACACCGTGCATCACGTGATATCACTGCCTCACACCATGCATCATGCGACATCACTGTCTCACACCGGGCATCATGCGACATCACTGTCTCACACCGTGCATCATGCGACGTCACTGTCTCACACCGTGCATCACGCGACATCACTGTCTCACACCGTGCATCATGCGACGTCACTGTCTCACACCGTGCATCACGCGACATCACTGTCTCACACCGTGCATCACATGACATCACTGTCACATACTGTGCATCACATGACTTCACTGTCTCACACCGTGCATCACGCGATATCACTGTCTCACACCGTGCATCACGCGACTTCACTGTCTCACACCATGCATCACGCGACATCACTGTCTCACACCGTGCATCACGCGACATCACTGTCTCACACCGTGCATCACATGACATCACTGTCACATACTGTGCATCACATGACATCACTGTCCCACACCGTGCATCACGTGACATCACTGTCTCACACCGTGCATCACGCGACTTCACTGTCTCACACCATGCATCACACGACATCACTGTCTCACACCGTGCATCATGCGATATCACTGTCTTATAGCATGCATCATGCGACATCACTGTCTCATACCGTGCATCATGCGACGTCACTATCTCACACCACGAATCACGCGACATCACTGTCTCACACCGTGCATCATGCGACATCACTGTCTCATACTGTGCCTCGCGCGACATCACTGTCTCAAACCACGAATCACGCGACAAAACTTTCTCACACCGTGCATCATGCGACATCACTGTCTCACACCGTGCTTCACGCGACATCACTGTCTCACACCATGCATCACGCGACTTCACTGTCTCACACCGTGCCTCACGTGACATCACTGTCTCACACCGAGCATTATGCGACATCACTGTCTCACACCGTGCATCACTCGACTTCACTGTCTCACACCGTGCATCACGTGACATCACTGTCTCACACCGTGCCTCACGTGATATCACTGTCCCACACCGTGCATCATGCGTCATCACTGTTTCATACTGTGCATCACGTGACATCACTGTCTCACACCGGGCATCACGCGATATTACTGTTTCACACCGTGCCTCACGCAACTTCACTGTCTAACACCGTGCATCACGTGACATTACTGTCTCCTACTGTGCATCACGCGACATCACTGTCTCACACCGTGCATCACGTGACATCACTGTCTCACACCGGGCATCACGCAACATCACTGTCTCACACCGTGCCTCACGCAACTTCACTGTCTAACACCGTGCCTCACTTGACATCACTGTCTCATACTGTGCCACTGTCTCACACCGTGCCTCACGCGACATCACTGTCTCACACCATGCATCACGTGACATCACTGTCTCATACTGTGCATCACGTGACATCACTGTCTCACACCGGGCATTACGCGACATCACTGTCTCACACCGTGCCTCACGCAACTTCACTGTCTAACACCGTGCCTCACGCGACATCACTGTCTCACACCATGCATCTCGCGACTTCACTGTCTCACACCGTGCATCACGCGACTTCACCGTCTCACACCGTGCATCACGTGACATCACTGTCTCATACGGTGCATCACGTAACATCACTGTCTCACACCGGGCATTACGCGACATCACTTTCTCACACCGTGCCTCACGCGACATCACTGTCTCACACCATGCATCACGCGACATCACTGTATCACACCGTGCATCACGTGACATCACTGTCTCACACCGCGCATCACTCGACATCACTGTCTCACACCGTGCATCATGCGACATCACTGTCTCACACCGTGCATCACGTGACATCACTGTCTCACACCGTGCATCACGTGACATCACTGTCTCACACCGTGCCTCACGCGACATCACTGTCTCGCACCGTGCATCACGTGACATCACGGTCTCACACCACGAATCACGCGACATCACTGTCTCACACCGTGCATCACGCGACATCACTGTCTCACACCGTGCATCACGTGATATCACTGCCTCACACCATGCATCATGCGACATCACTGTCTCACACCGGGCATCATGCGACATCACTGTCTAACACCGTGCATCATGCGACGTCACTGTCTCACACCGTGCATCACGCGACATCACTGTCTCACACCGTGCATCATGCGACTTCACTGTCTCACACCGTGCATCACGCGACATCACTGTCTCACACCGTGCATCACATGACATCACTGTCACATACTGTGCATCACATGACTTCACTGTCTCACACCGTGCATCACGCGATATCACTGTCTCACACCGTGCATCACGCGACATCACTGTCTCACAACGTGAATCACGCGACATCACTGTCTCATACTGTGCATTATGCGACATCACTGTCCCACACCGTGCATCACGTGACATCAGTGTCTCACAACGTGCATCACGCGACTTCACTGTCTCACACCGCGCATGACGCGACTTCACTGTCTCATACTGTGCATCACGTGACATCACTGTCTCATACTGTGCATCATGCGACATCACTGTCTCATACTGTGCCTCACGCGACATCACTGTCTCACACCACGAATCACGCGACATCACTGTCTCACATCGTGCATCACGCGACATCACTGTCTCACACTGTGCATCACGTGACATCACTGTCTCATACTGTGCATAACGTGACATCAGTGTTTCACACCGTGCATCATGCGACATCACTGTCTCATACTGTGCCTCACGCGACATCACTGTCTCACACCACGAATCACGCGACATCACGGTTTCACACCGTGCATCACGTGACATCATAGTCTCACACCGTGCATCACGTGACATCACTGCCTCACACCGTGCATCACGTGACATCACTGTCTCATACTGTGCATCATGCGACATCACTGTCTCATACTGTGCCTCACGCAATATCACTGTCACACACCGTGCATCACGTGGCATCACTATCCCACACCGTGCATCACGCAACATCACTGTCTCACACCTTGCATCACGCGACATCACTGTCTCATACTGTGCATCATGCGACATCACTGTCTCATACTGTGCCTCACGCAATATCACTGTCACACACCGTGCATCACGTGGCATCACTGCCTCACACCGTGGATCACGCAACATCACTGTCTCACACCGTGCATCACGTGGCATCACTGTCTCACACCACGAATCACGCGACTTCACTGTCTCACACCGTGCATCACGCGACATTTGTGTCTCGCACCGTGCATCACGTGACATCATTGTCTCACACCATGCATCATGCGACATCACTGTCTCACACTGTGCATCATGCGACATCACTGTCTCACACCATGCATCGTGCGACATCACTGTCTCATACACTGCATCATGCGACGTCACAGTCTCATACCGTGCATCACGCGACATCACTGTCTCACACCGTGCCTCACGCGACATCACTGTCTCACACCGTGCATCACGCGACATCACTGTCTCATACTGTGCATCATGCGACATCACTGTCCCACACCATGCATCACGTGACATCACTGTCTCACACCGTGCATCACGCGACATCACTGTCTCACACCATGCATCACGCGACATCACTGTCTCACACCGTGCATCATGCGATATCACTGTCTCTCACCATGCATCATGCGACATCACTGTCTCACACTGTGCATCATGCGACATCACTGTCTCACACCATGCATCGTGCGACATCACTGTCTCATACACTGCATCATGCGACGTCACTGTCTCACACCGTGCATCACGCGACATCACTGTCTCACACCGTGCCTCACGCGACATCACTGTCTCACACCGTGCATCACGCGACATCACTGTCTCATACTGTGCATCATGCGACATCACTGTCCCACACCATGCATCACGTGACATCACTGTCTCACACCGTGCATCACGTGACATCACTGTCTCACACCGTGCATCACGCGACATCACTGTCTCACACAGTGCATCATGCGACATCACTGTCTCACACCGTGCATCACGTAACATCACTGTCTCACACCGTGCACAACGTGACATCACTGTCTCACACAATGCATCATGCGACATCACTGTCTCATACCGTGCATTATGCGACGTCACTGTCGGACACCGTGCATCACGCGACATCACTGTCTCACCCCGTGCCTCACGCGACATCGCTGTCTCACACCGTGCATCACGTGACATCACAGTCTCACACCGTGCATCACGCGACTTCACTGTATCACACCGTGCATCACGCGACATCACTGTCTCATACTGTGCATCACGTGACATCGCTGTCTCACACCATGCATCATGCGACATCACTGTATCATACTGTGCCCCACGCAACATCACTGTCTCACACCACGAATCACGCGACATCACTGTCTCACACCGTGCATCACGTGAAATCAATGTCTCACACCGTGCATCATCTGACATCACAGTCTCAAACCGTGCATCACGTGACATCAATGTCTCATACTGTGCATCATGCGATATCACTGTCTCACACCGTGCATCACGTGACATCACTGTCTCACACCATGCATAATGCGACATCACTGTCTCACACCGTGCATCATGCGACATCACTGTCTCACACCATGCATCATGCGACATCACTGTCTCATACCGTGCATCATGCGACGTCACTGTCTCACACCGTGCATCACGCGACAACACTGTCTCACACCGTGCCTCACGCGACATCACTGTCTCACACCGTGCCTCACGCGACGTCACTGTGTCACACCACCAATCATGCGACATCACTGTCTCACACCGTGCATCACGCGACATCACTGTCTCACTCCGTGCATCACGTGCCATCACTGTCTCACACCATGCATCATGCGACATCACTGTCTCACACCGTGCATCATGCGACATCACTGTCTCAAACCGTGCATCGTGCGACGTCACTGTCTGACACCGTGCATCACGCGACATCACTGTCTCATACACTGCATCATGCGACGTCACTGTCTCACACCGTGCATCACGCGACATCAATGTCTCACACCGTGCCTCACGCGACATCACTGTCTCACACCGTGCATCACGCGACATCACTGTCTCATACTGTGCATCATGCGACATCACTGTCCCACACCGTGCATCACGTGACATCACTGTCTCACACCGTGCATCACGCGACTTCACTGTCTCACACCATGCATCATCTGACATCACTGTCTCACACCGTGCATCATGCGATATCACTGTCTCATAGCATGCATCATGCGACATCACTGTCTCATACCGTGCATCATGCGACGTCACTATCTCACACCACGAATCACGCGACATCACTGTCTCACACCGTGCATCATGCGACATCACTGTCTCATACTGTGCCTCGCGCGACATCACTGTCTCAAACCACGAATCACGCGACAAAACTCTCTCACACCGTGCATCAGGCGACATCACTGTCTCACACCGTGCTTCACGCGACATCACTGTCTCACACCATGCATCACGCGACTTCACTGTCTCACACCGTGCCTCACGTGACATCACTGTCTCACACCGAGCATTATGCGACATCACTGTCTCACACCGTGCATCACGTGACAACACTGTCTCACACCGTGCATCACGTGACATCACTGCCTCACACCGTGCCTCACGTGTTATCACTGTCCAACACCGTGCATCATGCGTCATCACTGTTTCATACTGTGCATCACGTGACATCACTGTCTCACACCGGGCATCACGCGATATTACTGTTGCACACCGTGCCTCACGCAACTTCACTGTCTAACACCGTGCATCACGTGACATTACTGTCTCCTACTGTGCATCACGCGACATCACTGTCTCACACCGTGCCTCACGCGACATCACTGTCTCACACCATGCATCTCGCGACTTCACTGTCTCACACCGTGCATCACGCGACTTCACTGTCTCACACCGTGCATCACATGACATCACTGACTCACACCGTGCTTCACGTGACATCACTGTCTCATACGGTGCATCACGTAACATCACTGGCTCACACCGTGCACAACGTGACATCACTGTCTCACACCGTGCATCACGCGACATCACTGTCTCACACCGTGCATCACGCGACATCACTGTCTCACAACGTGAATCACGCGACATCACTGTCTCATACTGTGCATCATGCGACATCGCTGTCTCACACCGTGCATCACGTGACATCACTGTCTCACACCGTGCATCACGCGACTTCACCTTATCACACCGTGCATCACGCGACATCACTGTCTCATACTGTGCATCACGTGACATCGCTGTCTCACACCATGCATCTTGCGACATCACTGTATCATACTGTGCCTCACGCAACATCACTGTCTCACACCACGAATCACGCGACATCACTGTCTCACACCGTGCATCACGTGAAATCAATGTCTCACACCGTGCATCATCTGACATCACTGTCTCACACCGTGCATCACGTGACATCACTGTCTCATACTGTGCATCATGCGACATCACTGTCTCATACTGTGCCTCACGCAATATCTCTGTCTCACACCGTGCATCACGTGGCATAACTGTCTCCCACCGTGCATCACACAACATCACTGTCTCACACCGTGCATCACGTGGCATCACTGTCTCACACCATGAATCACGCGACATCACTGTCTCACACCGTGCATCACGTGACATCACTGTCACACACCACGAATCACGGGACATCACTGTCTCACACCGTGCATCACGCGACTTCACTGTCTCACACCGTGGACCACGCGACAGCACTGTCTCACACCGTGCATCACGCGACATCACTGTCTCACATCGTGCATCACGCGACATCACTGTCTCACAACGTGCATCACGTGACACCACTGTCTCTAACTGTTCATCACGTGACATCACTGTCTCACACCATGCATCATGCGACATCACTGTCTCACACCGTGCATCACGCGACATCACTGTCTCACACCGTGCATCATGCGACATCACTGTCTCACACCATGCATCATGCGACATCACTGCCTCACACCGTGCATCATGCGACGTCACTGTCTCACACCGTGGACCACGCGACAGCACTGTCTCACACCGTGCATCACGCGACATCACTGTCTCACATCGTGCATCACGCGACATCACTGTCTCACAACGTGCATCACGTGACACCACTGTCTCTAACTGTGCATCACGTGACATCACTGTCTCACACCATGCATCATGCGACATCACTGTCTCACACCGTGCATCACGCGACATCACTGTCTCACATCGTGCATCATGCGACATCACTGTCTCACACCGTGCATCACGCGACATCACTGTCTCACATCGTGCATCACGCGACATCACTGTCTCACAACGTGCATCACGTGACACCACTGTCTCTAACTGTGCATCACGTGACATCGCTGCCTCACACCATGCATCATGCGACATCACTCTCTCACACCGTGCATCACGCGACATCACTGTCTCACACCGTGCATCATGCGACATCACTGTCTCACACCATGCATCATGCGACATCACTGTCTCATACCGTGCATCACGTGACATGACTGTCTCACACCGTTTATCACGTGTCATCACTGTCTCACACCGTGCCTCACGCGACATCACTGTCTCACTCCATGCATCATGCGATATCACTGTCTCACACCGTGCATCACGTGACATCACTGTCTCACACCATGCATCATGCGACATCACTGTCTCACACCGTGCATCATGCGACATCACTGTCTCACACCATGCATCATGCGACATCACTGTCTCATACCGTGCATCATGCGACGTCACTTTCTCACACCGTGCATCACGTGACAACACTGTCTCACACCGTGCCTCACGCGACATCACTGTCTCACACCGTGCCTCACGCGACATCACTGTCTCACACCGTGCCTCACGCGACGTCACTGTCTCACAGCACCAATCACGCGACATCACTGTCTCACACCGTGCATCACGCGACATCACTGTCTCACTCCGAGCATCACGTGACATCACTGTCTCACACCGTGCATCATGCGACATCACTGTCTCACACCGTGCATCATGCGACATCACTGTCTCACACCGTGCATCATGCGACGTCACTGTCTCACACCGTGCATCACGCGACATCACTGTCTCACACCATGCATCATGCGACGTCACTGTCTCACACCGTGCATCACGTGACATCACTGTCTCATACTGTGCATCACGTGACATCAGTGTCTCACACCGTGCATCATGCGACATCACTGTCTCAAACTGTGCCTCACGCGACATCACTGTCTCACACCACGAATCACGCGACATCACTGTTTCACACCGTGCATCACGTGACATCAATGTCTCACACCGTGCATCACGTGACATCACTGCCTCACACCGTGCATCACGTGACATAACTGTCTCATACTGTGCATCATGCGACATCACTGTCTCATACTGTGCCTCTCGCAATATCACTGTCACACACCGTGCATCACGTGGCATCACTGTCTCACACCACAAATCACGTGACTTCACTGTCTCACACCGTGCATCACGCGACATCACTGTCTCACACCGTGCATCACGTGACTTCATTGTCTCACACCATGCATCATGCGACATCACTGTCTCACACCGTGCATCATGCGACATCACTGTCTCACACCTTGCATCGTGCGACATCACTGTCTCATACACTGCATCATGCGACGTCACTGTCTCACACCGTGCAACACGCGACATCACTGTCTCATACTGTGCATCATGCGACATCACTGTCCCACACCGTGCATCACGTGACATCACTGTCTCACACCGTGCATCACGCGACTTCACTGTTTCACACCATGCATCACGCGACATCACTGTTTCACACCGTGCATCATGCGATATCACTGTCTCATAGCATGCATCATGCGACATCACTGTCTCATACCGTGCATCATGCGACGTCACTGTCTCACACCACGAATCACGCGACATCACTGTCTCACACCGTGCATCATGCGACATCACTGTCTTATACTGTGCCTCACGCGACATCACTGTCTCAAACCACGAATCAAGCGACAGAACTCTCTCACACCGTGCATCATGCGACATCACTGTCTCACACCGTGCCTCACGCGATATCACTGTCTCACACCATGCATCACGCGACTTCACTGTCTCACACCGTGCCTCACGTGACATCACTGTCTCACACCGAGGATTATGCGACATCACTGTCTCACACCGTGCATCACTCGACTTCACTGTCTCACACCGTGCATCACGTGACATCACTGTCTCACTCCGTGCCTCACGTGATATCACTGTCCCACACCGTGCATCATGCGTCATCACTGTCTCATACTGTGCATCACGTGACATCACTGTCTCACACCGGGCATCACGCGATATTACTGTTTCACACCGTGCCTCACGCAACTTCACTGTCTAACACCGTGCATCACGTGACATTACTGTCTCCTACTGTGCATCACGCGACATCACTGTCTCACACCGTGCATCACGTGACAGCACTGTCTCACTCCGGGCATCACGCAACATCACTGTCTCACACCGTGCCTCACGCAACTTCACTGTCTAACACCGTGCCTCACGTGACATCACTGTCTCTTAGTGTGCATCACGCGACATCACTGTCTCACACCGTGCCTCACGCGACATCACTGTCTCACACCATGAATCACGTGACATCACTGTCTCACACCGTGCATCACGCGACTTCACTGTCTCACACCGTGCATCACGTGACATCACTGACTCACACCGTGCATCACGTGACATCACTGTCTCATACGGTGCATCACGTAACATCACTGTCTCACACCGTGCACAACGTGACATCACTGTCTCACACCGTGCATCACGCGACATCACTGTCTCACACCGTGCATCACGCGACATCACTGTCTCACAACGTGAATCACGCGACATCACTGTCTCATAATGTGCATCATGCGACATCGCTGTCTCACACCGTGCATCACGTGACATCACAGTCTCACACCGTGCATCACGCGACTTCACTGTATCACACCGTGCATCACGCGACATCACTGTCTCATACTGTGCATCACGTGACATCGCTGTCTCACACCATGCATCATGCGACATCACTGTATCATACTGTGCCCCACGCAACATCACTGTCTCACACCACGAATCACGCGACATCACTGTCTCACACCGTGCATCACGTGAAATCAATGTCTCACACCGTGCATCATCTGACATCACTGTCTCACACCGTGCATCACGTGACATCAATGTCTCATACTGTGCATCATGCGACATCACTGTCTCATACTGTGCCTCACGCAATATCTCTGTCTCACACCGTGCATCACGTGGCATAAATGTCTCCCACCGTGCATCACACAACATCACTGTCTCACACCGTGCATCACGTGGCATCACTGTCTCACACCATGAATCACGCGACATCACTGTCTCACACCGTGCATCACGTGACATCACTGTCACACACCACGAATCACGCGACATCACTGTCTCACACCGTGCATCACGCGACTTCACTGTCTCACACCGTGGACCACGCGACATCACTGTCTCACACCGTGCATCACGCGACATCACTGTCTCACATCGTGCATCACGCGACATCACTGTCTCACAACGTGCATCACGTGACACCACTGTCTCATACTGTGCATCACGTGACATCACTGTCTCACACCATGCATCATGCGACATCACTGTCTCACACCGTGCATCACGCGACATCACTGTCTCACACCGTGCATCATGCGACATCACTGTCCCACACCATGCATAATGCGACATCACTGTCTCATACCGTGCATCACGTGATATGACTGTCTCACACCGTGCATCACGTGACATCACTGTCTCACACCGTGCCTCACGCGACATCACTGTCCAACACCATGCATCATGCGATATCACTGTCTCACACCGTGCATCACGTGACATCACTGTCTCACACCATGCATCATGCGACATCACTGTCTCACACCGTGCATCATGCGACATCACTGTCTCACACCATGCATCATGCGACATCACTGTCTCATACCGTGCATCATGCGACGTCACTGTCTCACACCCTGCATCACGCGACAACACTGTCTCACAACGTGCCTCACGCGACATCACTGTCTCACACCGTGCCTCACGCGACGTCACTGTCTCACACCACCAATCATGCGACATCACTGTCTCACACCGTGCATCACGCGACATCACTGTCTCACTCCGTGCATCACGTGCCATCACTGTCTCACACCATGCATCATGCGACATCACTGTCTCACACCGTGCATCATGCGACATCACTGTCTCACACCGTGCATCATGCGACGTCACTGTCTGACACCGTGCATCACGCGACATCACTGTCTCATACACTGCATCAAGCGACGTCACTGTCTCACACCGTGCATCACGCGATATCACTGTCTCATAGCATGCATCATGCGACATCACTGTCTCATACCGTGCATCATGCGACGTCACTATCTCACACCACGAATCACGCGACATCACTGTCTCACACCGTGCATCATGCGACATCACTGTCTCATACTGTGCCTCGCGCGACATCACTGTCTCAAACCACGAATCACGCGACAAAACTCTCTCACACCGTGCATCATGCGACATCACTGTCTCACACCGTGCTTCACGCGACATCACTGTCTCACACCATGCATCACGCGATTTCACTGCCTCACACCGTGCCTCACGTGACATCACTGTCTCACACCGAGCATTATGCGACATCACTGTCTCACACCGTGCATCACTCGACTTCACTGTCTCACACCGTGCATCACGTGACATCACTGTCTCAAACCGTGCCTCACGTGATATCACTGTCCCACACCGTGCATCATGCGTCATCACTGTTTCATACTGTGCATCACGTGACATCACTGTCTCACACCGGGCATCACGCGATATTACTGTTTCACACCGTGCCTCACGCAACTTCACTGTCTAACACCGTGCATCACGTGACATTACTGTCTCCTACTGTGCATCACGCGACATCACTGTCTCACACCGTGCATCACGTGACATCACTCTCTCACACCGGGCATCACGCAACATCACTGTCTCACACCGTGCCTCACGCAACTTCACTGTCTAACACCGTGCCTCACGTGACAACACTGTCTCATACTGTGCCACTGTCTCACACCGTGCCTCACGCGACATCACTGTCTCACACCATGCATCACGTGACATCACTGTCTCAAACTGTGCATCACGTGACATCACTGTCTCACACCGGGCATTACGCGACATCACTGTCTCACACCGTGCCTCACGCAACTTCACTGTCTAACACCGTGCCTCACGCGACATCACTGTCTCACACCATGCATCTCGCGACTTCACTGTCTCACACCGTGCATCACGCGACTTCACTGTCTCACACCGTGCATCACGTGACATCACTGACTCACACCGTGCTTCACGTGACATCACTGTCTCATACGGTGCATCACGTAACATCACTGTCTCACACCGTGCACAACGTGACATCACTGTCTCACACCGTGCATCACGCGACATCACTGTCTCACACCGTGCATCACGCGACATCACTGTCTCACAGCGTGAATCACGCGACATCACTGTCTCATACTGTGCATCATGCGACATCGCTGTCTCACACCGTGCATCACGTGACATCACTGTCTCACACCGTGCATCACGCGACTTCACTGTATCACACCGTGCATCACGCGACATCACTGTCTCATACTGTGCATCACGTGACATCGCTGTCTCACACCATGCATCATGCGACATCACTGTATCATACTGTGCCTCACGCAACATCACTGTCTCACACCACGAATCACGCGACATCACTGTCTCACACCGTGCATCACGTGAAATCAATGTCTCTCACCGTGCATCATCTGACATCACTGTCTCACACCGTGCATCACGTGACATCACTGTCTCATACTGTGCATCATGCGACATCACTGTCTCATACTGTGCCTCACGCAATATCTCTGTCTCACAGCGTGCATCACGTGGCATAACTGTCTCCCACCGTGCATCACACAACATCACTGTCTCACACCGTGCATCACGTGGCATCACTGTCTCACACCATGAATCACGCGACATCACTGTCTCACACCGTGCATCACGTGACATCACTGTCACACACCACGAATCACGGGACATCACTGTCTCACACCGTGCATCACGCGACTTCACTGTCTCACACCGTGGACCACGCGACATCACTGTCTCACACCGTGCATCACGCGACATCACTGTCTCACATCGTGCATCACGCGACATCACTGTCTCACAACGTGCATCACGTGACACCACTGTCTCATACTGTGCATCACGTGACATCAATGTCTCACACCATGCATCATGCGACATCACTGTCTCACACCGTGCATCACGCGACATCACTGTCTCACTCCGAGCATCACGTGACATCACTGTCTCACACCATGCATCATGCGACATCACTGTCTCACACCGTGCATCATGCGACATCACTGTCTCACACCGTGCATCATGCGACGTCACTGTCTCACACCGTGCATCACGCGACATCACTGTCTCACACCATGCATCATGCGACGTCACTGTCTCACACCGTGCATCACGTGACATCACTGTCTCATACTGTGCATCACGTGACATCAGTGTCTCACACCGTGCATCATGCGACATCACTGTCTCAAACTGTGCCTCACGCGACATCACTGTCTCACACCACGAATCACGCGACATCACTGTTTCACACCGTGCATCACGTGACATCAATGTCTCACACCGTGCATCACGTGACATCACTGCCTCACACCGTGCATCACGTGACATAACTGTCTCATACTGTGCATCATGCGACATCACTGTCTCATACTGTGCCTCTCGCAATATCACTGTCACACACCGTGCATCACGTGGCATCACTGTCTCACACCACAAATCACGTGACTTCACTGTCTCACACCGTGCATCACGCGACATCACTGTCTCACACCGTGCATCACGTGACTTCATTGTCTCACACCATGCATCATGCGACATCACTGTCTCACACCGTGCATCATGCGACATCACTGTCTCACACCTTGCATCGTGCGACATCACTGTCTCATACACTGCATCATGCGACGTCACTGTCTCACACCGTGCAACACGCGACATCACTGTCTCATACTGTGCATCATGCGACATCACTGTCCCACACCGTGCATCACGTGACATCACTGTCTCACACCGTGCATCACGCGACTTCACTGTTTCACACCATGCATCACGCGACATCACTGTTTCACACCGTGCATCATGCGATATCACTGTCTCATAGCATGCATCATGCGACATCACTGTCTCATACCGTGCATCATGCGACGTCACTGTCTCACACCACGAATCACGCGACATCACTGTCTCACACCGTGCATCATGCGACATCACTGTCTTATACTGTGCCTCACGCGACATCACTGTCTCAAACCACGAATCAAGCGACAGAACTCTCTCACACCGTGCATCATGCGACATCACTGTCTCACACCGTGCCTCACGCGATATCACTGTCTCACACCATGCATCACGCGACTTCACTGTCTCACACCGTGCCTCACGTGACATCACTGTCTCACACCGAGGATTATGCGACATCACTGTCTCACACCGTGCATCACTCGACTTCACTGTCTCACACCGTGCATCACGTGACATCACTGTCTCACTCCGTGCCTCACGTGATATCACTGTCCCACACCGTGCATCATGCGTCATCACTGTCTCATACTGTGCATCACGTGACATCACTGTCTCACACCGGGCATCACGCGATATTACTGTTTCACACCGTGCCTCACGCAACTTCACTGTCTAACACCGTGCATCACGTGACATTACTGTCTCCTACTGTGCATCACGCGACATCACTGTCTCACACCGTGCATCACGTGACAGCACTGTCTCACTCCGGGCATCACGCAACATCACTGTCTCACACCGTGCCTCACGCAACTTCACTGTCTAACACCGTGCCTCACGTGACATCACTGTCTCTTAGTGTGCATCACGCGACATCACTGTCTCACACCGTGCCTCGCGCGACATCACTGTCTCACACCATGAATCACGTGACATCACTGTCTCACACCGTGCATCACGCGACTTCACTGTCTCACACCGTGCATCACGTGACATCACTGACTCACACCGTGCATCACGTGACATCACTGTCTCATACGGTGCATCACGTAACATCACTGTCTCACACCGTGCACAACGTGACATCACTGTCTCACACCGTGCATCACGCGACATCACTGTCTCACACCGTGCATCACGCGACATCACTGTCTCACAACGTGAATCACGCGACATCACTGTCTCATAATGTGCATCATGCGACATCGCTGTCTCACACCGTGCATCACGTGACATCACAGTCTCACACCGTGCATCACGCGACTTCACTGTATCACACCGTGCATCACGCGACATCACTGTCTCATACTGTGCATCACGTGACATCGCTGTCTCACACCATGCATCATGCGACATCACTGTATCATACTGTGCCCCACGCAACATCACTGTCTCACACCACGAATCACGCGACATCACTGTCTCACACCGTGCATCACGTGAAATCAATGTCTCACACCGTGCATCATCTGACATCACTGTCTCACACCGTGCATCACGTGACATCAATGTCTCATACTGTGCATCATGCGACATCACTGTCTCATACTGTGCCTCACGCAATATCTCTGTCTCACACCGTGCATCACGTGGCATAAATGTCTCCCACCGTGCATCACACAACATCACTGTCTCACACCGTGCATCACGTGGCATCACTGTCTCACACCATGAATCACGCGACATCACTGTCTCACACCGTGCATCACGTGACATCACTGTCACACACCACGAATCACGCGACATCACTGTCTCACACCGTGCATCACGCGACTTCACTGTCTCACACCGTGGACCACGCGACATCACTGTCTCACACCGTGCATCACGCGACATCACTGTCTCACATCGTGCATCACGCGACATCACTGTCTCACAACGTGCATCACGTGACACCACTGTCTCATACTGTGCATCACGTGACATCACTGTCTCACACCATGCATCATGCGACATCACTGTCTCACACCGTGCATCACGCGACATCACTGTCTCACACCGTGCATCATGCGACATCACTGTCCCACACCATGCATAATGCGACATCACTGTCTCATACCGTGCATCACGTGATATGACTGTCTCACACCGTGCATCACGTGACATCACTGTCTCACACCGTGCCTCACGCGACATCACTGTCCAACACCATGCATCATGCGATATCACTGTCTCACACCGTGCATCACGTGACATCACTGTCTCACACCATGCATCATGCGACATCACTGTCTCACACCGTGCATCATGCGACATCACTGTCTCACACCATGCATCATGCGACATCACTGTCTCATACCGTGCATCATGCGACGTCACTGTCTCACACCCTGCATCACGCGACAACACTGTCTCACAACGTGCCTCACGCGACATCACTGTCTCACACCGTGCCTCACGCGACGTCACTGTCTCACACCACCAATCATGCGACATCACTGTCTCACACCGTGCATCACGCGACATCACTGTCTCACTCCGTGCATCACGTGCCATCACTGTCTCACACCATGCATCATGCGACATCACTGTCTCACACCGTGCATCATGCGACATCACTGTCTCACACCGTGCATCATGCGACGTCACTGTCTGACACCGTGCATCACGCGACATCACTGTCTCATACACTGCATCATGCGACGTCCCTGTCTCACACCGTGCATCACGCGATATCACTGTCTCATAGCATGCATCATGCGACATCACTGTCTCATACCGTGCATCATGCGACGTCACTATCTCACACCACGAATCACGCGACATCACTGTCTCACACCGTGCATCATGCGACATCACTGTCTCATACTGTGCCTCGCGCGACATCACTGTCTCAAACCACGAATCACGCGACAAAACTCTCTCACACCGTGCATCATGCGACATCACTGTCTCACACCGTGCTTCACGCGACATCACTGTCTCACACCATGCATCACGCGATTTCACTGCCTCACACCGTGCCTCACGTGACATCACTGTCTCACACCGAGCATTATGCGACATCACTGTCTCACACCGTGCATCACTCGACTTCACTGTCTCACACCGTGCATCACGTGACATCACTGTCTCAAACCGTGCCTCACGTGATATCACTGTCCCACACCGTGCATCATGCGTCATCACTGTTTCATACTGTGCATCACGTGACATCACTGTCTCACACCGGGCATCACGCGATATTACTGTTTCACACCGTGCCTCACGCAACTTCACTGTCTAACACCGTGCATCACGTGACATTACTGTCTCCTACTGTGCATCACGCGACATCACTGTCTCACACCGTGCATCACGTGACATCACTCTCTCACACCGGGCATCACGCAACATCACTGTCTCACACCGTGCCTCACGCAACTTCACTGTCTAACACCGTGCCTCACGTGACAACACTGTCTCATACTGTGCCACTGTCTCACACCGTGCCTCACGCGACATCACTGTCTCACACCATGCATCACGTGACATCACTGTCTCAAACTGTGCATCACGTGACATCACTGTCTCACACCGGGCATTACGCGACATCACTGTCTCACACCGTGCCTCACGCAACTTCACTGTCTAACACCGTGCCTCACGCGACATCACTGTCTCACACCATGCATCTCGCGACTTCACTGTCTCACACCGTGCATCACGCGACTTCACTGTCTCACACCGTGCATCACGTGACATCACTGACTCACACCGTGCTTCACGTGACATCACTGTCTCATACGGTGCATCACGTAACATCACTGTCTCACACCGTGCACAACGTGACATCACTGTCTCACACCGTGCATCACGCGACATCACTGTCTCACACCGTGCATCACGCGACATCACTGTCTCACAGCGTGAATCACGCGACATCACTGTCTCATACTGTGCATCATGCGACATCGCTGTCTCACACCGTGCATCACGTGACATCACTGTCTCACACCGTGCATCACGCGACTTCACTGTATCACAACGTGCATCACGCGACATCACTGTCTCATACTGTGCATCACGTGACATCGCTGTCTCACACCATGCATCATGCGACATCACTGTATCATACTGTGCCTCACGCAACATCACTGTCTCACACCACGAATCACGCGACATCACTGTCTCACACCGTGCATCACGTGAAATCAATGTCTCTCACCGTGCATCATCTGACATCACTGTCTCACACCGTGCATCACGTGACATCACTGTCTCATACTGTGCATCATGCGACATCACTGTCTCATACTGTGCCTCACGCAATATCTCTGTCTCACAGCGTGCATCACGTGGCATAACTGTCTCCCACCGTGCATCACACAACATCACTGTCTCACACCGTGCATCACGTGGCATCACTGTCTCACACCATGAATCACGCGACATCACTGTCTCACACCGTGCATCACGTGACATCACTGTCACACACCACGAATCACGGGACATCACTGTCTCACACCGTGCATCACGCGACTTCACTGTCTCACACCGTGGACCACGCGACATCACTGTCTCACACCGTGCATCACGCGACATCACTGTCTCACATCGTGCATCACGCGACATCACTGTCTCACAACGTGCATCACGTGACACCACTGTCTCATACTGTGCATCACGTGACATCAATGTCTCACACCATGCATCATGCGACATCACTGTCTCACACCGTGCATCACGCGACATCACTGTCTCACACCGTGCATCATGCGACATCACTGTCTCACACCATGCATCATGCGACATCACTGTCTCATACCGTGCATCACGTGACATGACTGTCTCACACCGTGCATCACGTGACATCACTGTCTCACACCGTGCCTCACGCGACATCACTGTCTCACTCCATGCATCATGCGATATCACTGTCTCACACCGTGCATCACGTGACATCACTGTCTCACACCATGCATCATGCGACATCACTGTCTCACACCGTGCATCATGCGACATCACTGTCTCACACCATGCATCATGCGACATCACTGTCTCATACCGTGCATCATGCGACGTCACGTTCTCACACCGTGCATCACGTGACAACACTGTCTCACACCGTGCCTCACGCGACATCACTGTCTCACACCGTGCCTCACGCGACGTCACTGTCTCACACCACCTATCACGTGACATCACTGTCTCACACCGTGCATCACGCGACATCACTGTCTCACTCCGTGCATCACGTGACATCACTGTCTCACACCGTGCATCATGCGACATCACTGTCTCACACCGTGCATCATGCGACGTCACTGTCTCACACCGTGCATCACGCGACATCACTGTCTCACACCATGCATCATGCGACGTCACTGTCTCACACCGTGCATCACGCGACATCACTGTCTCACACCGTGCATCATGCGACATCACTGTCTCATACCGTGTATCATGCGACGTCACTGTCTGTCACCGTGCATCACGCGACATCACTGTCTCACACCGTGCCTCACGTGACTTCACTGTCTCACACCGTGCCTCACGCGACATCACTGTCTCACTCCGTGCATCACGCGACATCACTGTTTCACACCGTGCCTCACGCGACATCACTGTCTCACACCGTGCATCACGTGACATCACTGTCTCACACCGTGCATCACGCGACATCACTGTCTCACTCCGTGCATCATGCGACATCATTGCCTCACACCGTGCATCACGTAACATCACTGTCTCACACCGTGCACAACGTGACATCACTGTCTCACACCATGCATCATGCGGCATCACTGACTCACACCGTGCATCATGCGACATCACTGTCTCACATCGTGCATCATGCGACGTCACTGTCTGACACCGTGCATCACGCGACATCACTGTCTCACACCGTGAATCATGCGACATCACTGTCTCATACCGTGCATCATGCGACGTCACTGTCTCACACCGTGAATCACGCGACATCACTGTCTCACACCGTGCCTCACGCGACATCACTGTCTCACACCATGCATCACGCGACATCACTGTCTCACACCGTGCATCATGCGATATCACTGTCTCACACCATGCATCATGCAACATCACTGTCTCATACCGTGCATCATGCGACGTCACTGTCTCACACCGTGCATCACGCGACAACACTGTCTCACACCGTGCCTCACGCGACATCACTGTCTAACACCGTGCCTCACGCGACATCACTGTCTCACACCACGAATCACGCGACATCACTGTCTCACACCGTGCATCACGCGACATCACTGTCTCACACCGTGCATCACGTGATATCACTGCCTCACACCATGCATCATGCGACATCACTGTCTCACACCGTGCATCATGCGACATCACTGTCTCACACCGTGCATCATGCGACGTCACTGTCTCACACCGTGCATCACGCGACATCACTGTCTCACACCGTTCATCATGCGACGTCACTGTCTCACACCGTGCATCTCGCGACATCACTGTCTCACACCGTGCATCATGCGACATCACTGTCTCATACCGTGCATCATGCGACGTCACTGTCGGACACCGTGCATCACGCGACATCACTGTCTCACACCGTGCCTCACGCGACTTCACTGTCTCACACCGTGCCTCACGCGACATCACTGTCTCACACCGTGCATCACGCGACATCACTGTCTCACACCGTGCCTCACGCGACATCACTGTCTCACACCGTGCCTCACGCGACATCACTGTCTCACACCGTGCATCACGCGACATCACTGTCTCACACCGTGCATCACGTGACATCACTGTCTCACACCGTGCATCACGCGACATCACTGTCTCACACCGTGCATCATGCGACATCACTGTCTCACACCGTGCATCACGTAACATCACTGTCTCACACCGTGCACAACGTGACATCACTGTCTCACACAATGCATCATGCGACATCACTGTCTCATACCGTGCATCATGCGACGTCACTGTCGGACACCGTGCATCACGCGACATCACTGTCTCACCCCGTGCCTCACGCGACATCACTGTCTCTCACCATGCATCACGCGACATCACTGTCTCACACCTTGCATCACGTGACATCACTGCCTCACACCGCGCATCATGCGACATCACTGTCTCACACCGTGCATCATGCGACTTCACTGTCTCACACCGTGCATCACGTGACATCACTGTCTCACACCGTGCATCACGTGACATCACTGTCTCACACCGTGTATCATGCGACATCACTGTCTCACACCGTGCATCACGTGACATCACTGTCTCACACCACGAATCACGCGACATCACTGTCTCACACCGTGCATCACGTGACATCACTGTCTCACACCGTGCATCACGTGACATCACTGTCTCACACCATGCATCATGCGACATCACTGTCTCATACCGTGCATCACGTGACATCACTGTCTCACACCGTTCATCACGCGACATCACTGTCTTACACCGTGCATCACCCGACATCACTGTCTCACACCACGAATCACGCGACATCACTGTCTCACACCGTGCATCACGTGACATCACTGTCTCACACCGTGCATCACGTGACATCACTTTCTCACACCGTGCATCATGCGACATCACTGTCTCACACCATGCATCATGCGACATCACTCTCTCATACCGTGCATCATGCGACGTCAGTGTCTCACACCGTGCATCACGCGACATCACTGTCTCACACCGTGCCTCACACGACATCACTGTCTCACACCGTGCCTCACGCGACATCACTGTCTCACACCTTGCATCACGCGACATCACTGTCTCACACCGTGCATCACGTAACATCACTGTCTCACACCGTGCATTACGCGACATCACTGTCTCACACCGTGCATCACGTGACATCACTGTCTCACACCACGAATCACGCGACATCACTGTCTCACACCGTGCATCACGTGACATCACTGTCTCACACCGTGCATCACGTGACATCACTGTCTCACACCATGCATCATGCGTCATCACTGTCTCACACCATGCATCATGCGTCATCACTGTCTCATACTGTGCCTCACGCGACATCACTGTCTCACACCACGACTCACGCATCATCACTGTCTCACACTTTGTATCATGAGTCTTCACTTTCTCACACATTATATCACGCGTTTTCACTGTCTCACACTTTGTATCACGAGACTTCACTGTCTCCCATCGTGCATCACGCGTCATCACTGTCTCACACTGTGTATCACGGAACTTCACTGACTCACTGTCCATCACGCGACTTCACTTTCTCACACTGTGTATCACGAAGTAGTAGTATGTCCTTACCGGGTATCATTGAAATCGCGTTTGCCGTTTAGATTTTATTACGGGCTCACACGCACACATACGCACACACACTCACGAAAAGTGATCTCATAAACCTATTTTTTCATAAGATGGAAATAGGCCGAAAAGAATAGTTCCTGTACTATCATAATACCTTGTGACCGGCAATTTCACAATCTCAGCTGTCCCGCACTTCGAATGAAGCGGCAGAATACTGTCCCGTGAAGTGTTCGAACTCATACCTTTTCCGTGTCGACTCAAAATATTTCAGTATAGTGCCTTTAATAATGATACTCTATTTGCGATACTAGTATAAGCACTTATTTAAATTCACCTTTCACTGAACCGTACCGTCCCGGCTTGGACATAGGACTGAAAATAATTGACCGTACTCTCCCGGCTCGGACATAGGAACTGAATATGCCAAATCGTACCGTCCCAGTTCGGACATTGAACTGTAATAATTGCTAACTATACCATCCCGGATCGGACCAAAGAGGAAATAATGCCCGAGTCCCAACTCCCGCCCAAATCTGGCTTCATAAGAACAATCATTTCTCTCCGGTAGGGGAAACATAAGGAACTAAATCCTTAAAATATCAGCTTATTTTTATGAATATTACGCAGAGCTAGTCCCTTTGTGGATCAATTAACATTACTATCTTTTACCTTTGACTACATTAGCTCTGACAAAATATAGAACAGGCAATCAACAATATATTCGATACATTTTGAAATTTGCTGCCCATTTTCAATGTTGGCAGTAAACGTACATATGTAGCTGTTTTTTGATAATTACATTAATGTATTGACGTTAGTTCATCAAATTTTAATAAAACAACTTAAAATCTATTATCTAACACGTTTTATTAGTTTTTTTTTGTCGTGTGGCCTCCTGAGAGGCCGAGTGCAGGTCCTTCTATTCGACGCCCGTGGGTGACCTGCGCGTCGGGATGAGAGATGGAAGGGATGAAGATGAATGAAACTGGGCAAGGATGTGGAAGGAAGCGGCCGTGGCCTGTCAGAAGGTACTGTCCCAGCATTTACCTGGTGTTGAAAATGGGAAACCACGGAAAACCATTTCAAGGACAGCCGACGGTGGGGATCGAACCCACGCGTCTACCGAGTCAGCAGAGAGCTTGGCCCCATGGCCTAACGCAGCGCTTTAGCCAGCGTAGCCACTACTGTCGGTGTTTTATTAGTTGAGTGCTATAAAATGAAATATCGAGTCAGGTCTGCAGACATAACTTCCAAATACCAGTGCACATCCCTTACGCGCCCCCTTTTTTCTTCATAACCTCCAAATCTGACTAATAGAATCACTTAACTCTCTGCTAATATCACCCCCACCCCCTACCCGCTATCCTACACAGGTTCAAAATTCTTGTTTGAATCCCATGATGACCCTCTTGCAAATGTGTTATGAAAGAAAGGGAGTAAGATAAATGGAAACCATATGTAATTGAAAAATTATTTTTTATTATTATTTTGCATTACACAAAACAGAAATACCATTATTGCATATGCATAGTATAAAAAGAACCACACTATTGGAACTGCATTCTCGTCCAGTTCTGCTTCATGGAACTGGCTGTTGAACTGGATCCAGTGGACAGATCTGTAAGAATACAAACATCAAACTATAAATACAACAAATGTGGAATGTAACTTATAAGTCACTAGACATGGAAGAATGCAGGCTAAGCTTCTCAAGTAAATATCCTGTAAATGGGCATGGAGGATTTCAGTTAATAGGTCGTGGATTTCTTAATTTTCTCGTCAAGAATACATCTGTGTCGTTGGCCTATGCATTGGCATGTCAAACGTATTGGCTAAATGGCAGGGCAACAGCAGTCAGAGTTGGATGTCACAGGTTAGTGTCCCACATGTTTTGTACATTTTTACTTTATCTTCCATCTATGCGGCTTGTATGCCCACTCTTTGTACAACACACAACCTAATAGTTGAAATTTCCTAACTTGTCAATGGGGTCGGCCTTTATCATATAAAATCAGAGAAATAAACTAAACAAAACATAACATAACAGAAATTTCTAATGCACAAAACACGACTTCAATAACCCCCAGTGCAACAATATAAACAGCAATAAATAGCTGCATGTACTAAGGAACACAAAACGTGTTACACCTTAAAACAGTAGCCTACTGGTATGGCACAGAAAAAAGTATATTGAAAGGAAAGTGATTAGTCCCTTGTGCATAGATTTACATGAGTCAACGTTGTTTGGCATCCTTGAAACATGAGTCACCTTCAGTGATCTCAAGAGTAGCCTAAATATTGAGACTCTTGTTCTAAAGGTCCTGGGTTTGATTGCAAACAAAAAAAATAATTCTAGTCTGTTTGGAACATGCAAAACTGAGAAGGGTTTGGCTTAGTTCACACCACAGCGATCCAATCAAATGATGGTTCCTAAATTAAGGCCATGGCTGCCTCTTTCCCAATCCTAGTCACAAATGCATATACCACTACAGACAACCTATACATACATTTACCGGGAAGGTAGCTCTACACTTCCCCATCCCACTCTCCCGGTATAGTACCGGAGCGTAAAACATTTGCCACACTGTGTGTGTGTCTGTTTCTGATTGCGAAAACCTACTGTCACACGCGTCAATGTTCTCAGATAGGGAAGTATTCGGCTTGCTCCCCGCACCACTCTATACCCACCTGCTACCGCTGAGCTCTCAATGTCAAGTGCATAGCTGAACGCTGGTATCCGAACACAAGTTGATATGGCTAATGGTCACAACATTCAAGCAGCAACAACAACAACAACAACAACAATCCTTGATAATGTGGTTTTGCAGCAGACACCAATATCCATCCATGTTAAAACAGCTCACAGCGATTATTTGTTCTGAAACAGTTATTTCAATGCTCCCAACATTAGGTATTTATGTTGTTCTTGACTAATCTTGACATGAACATTGTCAGGAATATGCCAGCCATCGTAGTTTCTCATCCGGGTGGCGAATTGGTTTTGAAGTTACTAGTTGAGGAATCTATGACATAAAAAATGTCAAGAAATATGGATCCATAGTAAGTTTCATCTATTGTATTATGTAACATATCGACATGAATATGTAACGGCTGAAACAAATATTTCGGTAATAAAGAATCATCCATGTAGGCATTCAAACAATAGGCCTCAATATGTAAGCATCACATCTGTTACCTCTCCATAGTTTGATACCAACAAGTTATTCTCATTTCAATAGCGTGGGACATATTGTTCATCAGCCCCAGGTACTTAGGTGTGCGTTGCACTTGTCTGTATTTCTGTGATGAGTGCAGTAGTATGTGTACATGCATTACGGACAAGGATGGAATAGGTCCCCCAGGATTTGAAATAAAGTACGGTACTATCCCAGCATTTGTCGCAAGGGAGTGTCGAAAAACCACACTTAGGATAGCCTATGTCAATGCCAGGATTCAAACCGTCGATCTATCGACTTGCTGCAGGTGCCCATCACGGCCGATGCATGACCTAACGAGCATGGCTACGCTGCAGGATGTCATTCCAACTGAATGGTATCAGAACTAGAAAAAAAAAAGATTTTTAAACGCTTCTAAAGACTATCATCGGCTCTAAGAATATGTCTCCAATAAACTTTATTATTAAGAGTTGAAAACCCCAGGAAACAGACTGTTACTGAACCTGAAAGATTCAGACTTCATGGAAGTGATCCATATGCCTCACTGCTGCCTAGCATACACATTGCAGCAAGTGCCTTGTAGCATTCCCTTGTACCCAGAAGAAGAAGTGATAGCTTATTTAGGATGGAAGTGAAATAATTTCCTCTTCGGACTAAACAGGAGGAAATCAAAGACAGTAGGCCTCCAGCTAGGGGTTAACTAGCATTATTAGTAAGGATCACGCATGATAATTCCTTAGGAAGCAATGAGGACAGGTAAATAGTTTACAGGTCCTCATTCTCTCTCACAGTGAACCTTTGCCACACACAAATACCAGTCATGTAGTACTGCTCAAATAAGCACTATACAAACTTACATGATATAATGAGACCTGCCGAATTATATTATTGGTATAACACTCTCCAGAAAATTGGATCAAGAGCATTTTAAAACTATTCCTGGCGGCGTTCCAGATATGAGGGTTATAGGCTATGTTGGTCTTCCACATGACTGACACGCCACAGTTCATCACTAAAGAACATGTATATTTCATTACAAATAACAGAATTGCTCATATTTTCCTTTTTTTAAACTCACGAATCAACATTATTATAACATCCACACCATTTACAAATATCTTTAATAAAAACAAATATCCTGCCGTAGCCTGCCATCTAGCAATATATATAAATAATCGGCAGCAAGGGTTGCCATCATAGTATAAATATCAACAGGTGCAATTCTTTAAATATAACTAAATCATTGCAATTATATCAAACACTGTAATGATGTTTATAATATGCGATCAACTTCTGAAATTCATAACAATAGATTTCATTTCCAAAGAGTTTAATCTACCCCTAACACATAATACGGTTGTAATCCTGTTAGTGTGAGTGTATACCAATCACATTTAAGACTTTAAGAACAGAGCGCTAGGACTACCAGCACACATCCTCAGTTCGTGCTATTATTTTTCCAAAGTTGCAAAACCGGAGCGTGATAAAAAAACCAGAGGCAAGATAAGGTTTAGCCAATCCTATTTAAGTTCTGGAGGCCTGGAAAGGACATTGAACTGATTATACTGTATCTTCGTGTTCCACTTGCCAGCTTGCCTTCACACTGTCGTCATTACCACGTGACTTGGAGGGGTGGGGGTTGAAAACCTCCGTTCCTAGCCATCATTCTTTGGTAATATAGGTGTGTTTACGTACAGTGTATTGAATATTGTTTTATTATTCTGGCACCTTGAAACATAGATATAATACATGTGACATTTTCTGTTGTCTATAAATATGATACACTATTGTTTGTAGAAAGTGAAGCACCAAGAACAAGAGATGTGACCAAATTGCACTTTATACCACAGATTAGGGACATGACAATACATTACTGATTAGAAAGATAGTCCGTAAATGCGAGTTGACGGTCGATATTCAGTACGGCGTCGCTCCACCACGTGCTGCACTCAGAGCCGCTAGACGTGGCATGGAATCATACAGCGCTTGAATACGCTGCTGGGGAATACCGTCGCACGCGGTTTGTAGGCGCATCCACAAAGCATCAATAGTGGCGGCAGGTGGACCTGAACGAACAAGTTGCTGACTGACCATATCCCAGACATGTTCGATGGCCGGCATGTCAGGCGAACGGGCAGGCCAGGAAGCAGGGGTATCCGTCGTTCTGCGAAGAAGGCTTGCACATTCCCCGCCACATGCGGGCGGTCATTATCCTGATGAAATATGGCCTGTGGAACGGCCTGCAAGAGGGGCAGTGCCGTGGGCTGTAAAACTGTTCAGATTGCCCGCAAGATGTACGAGACGCGATCGCCTGTTATAGGCAATTGCGTGCCAAACCATTACACCTGGTGTTTGTCCGCTATGCCGCTCAACAATACAGCCTGCCTGATCGCGTTCTCCACGGCGGCGTCGAACGCGTATGCGACCATCTCTGTAGGAGAGGATGAAGCGGGACTCGTCCGAAAACACTACATTTCGCCACTCAGCCTGCCAGTGTTGGCGTGCACGTGCCCATTGCAGTCGGAGGCGTCGGTGGTTCCCAGTCAATAGAAGCCGATGCAGTGGCATGCGTGCTACCAGTCCAACCCTCAAAAGACGGCGCCGGACCGTCGACGCAGACATGTCCACCCCCATTGCAGTGCTGCACGTCGAGCCAACACCGTGGACGACGCTGTTCTGTCCGCTATGGCCATGCGGAGAAGATGGTGGTCGTCGTCGTCTCGCGCTGTACCCTGCGTCGCCCTCCTCTCTCCACTGGATCCACATAAGCTTTCTGTTGACGCAGCGTGCCCTGTACGAGCCGCAATGTCCCGGAACGACAGACCCACCTCCCGGAGCCCAAGTATTCTGCCCCGTTCAACCACACTCACATGCTGATAGTCTAACCTGTGATGTCGGCGAGGCATCGTTGCACTTGCTTACACGTTTCCACATGGTATGACGGCCCCACGCCGACAGACTTGTGCGGAACACTGACCTGTCCGGTCCCAAGGCAGAGGGCACTGGTGGGCCAATGTGCACGCCATCTCTCTGCTATTTCAATCACTTAGTATGGTACCTCAGGCCTACACGACCCCTGTTCTGGGAGGGTCTCCGACCATTTCTTCTGGGTGTTTCACTTTCTACAAACAGTACTGTATATAGGCTAGACTCAGGGATCAAGAATGAGTTCATTTGACATCGTCCTCCATCTTACTTTTTTGATATTGGAATTTTTTTGTTTGGTCATCTTTTAAAAATGGATATTATACACTTCAGAATCGGAGCTTCTCCGCCTAGAGTTATCTTCCCACTAACTCGCATTTAAGCTTGCTATAAACGGCTGGGCCATGATCCAAGCCACGTCATGGCTAGTTGTCGTCACTACCTTTGTTCTCAGGACTACGCATCAGCGTAGCCGAGCTGTGATACTGAATTCAGGTACAGTATAATTAGTGTCCTTATATGTGCAATTCCATGAGACTTAGTATTATTTATTATACATTCAATTGCTTTGTTATACCTTTAGGAGTGACCTGAATAACGACAAGGAAATCAGACACGTTTAAATTGAGTTGCTGTTGTTGATTGTTAAGAGGCTTTGCGACATCGTTCTCATGTAGCCCCGTGTACTTGGGTGTGTGTAGAAGCTGTCTGATAACCTGTGATACTGTAATGTCTGTACTAGTATGTGTATTTGTAATAGAGGTAGAATTTGGGTAGGAAGCGGCCATGGCCTTAAGTTAGGTACCATTCCGGCATTTGCCTGGAATGGCGGTGGGAAATCGCGGAAAACCACTTCCAGGATGGCTGATGTAGGAATTGAACCCACCTCTTCTCAGTTTTTCTTCACGCGGCTGAGTGTACCCCGTTTCAGCCCTCAAACCAGAATTATATATCTTGGCAGAGCCAAGAATCGAACACGGACCTCCGTGGTGACGACCAAGAATCCTAGCAACTATGCAACGAGGGGGACACGTTTAAATTGAACTTTGATCCACCTTCTTTTATGAAATGTGTATGAACGACATGAAGCCATTTTTTTGATCATCCCTAACACTCCCAGGGATTATTTTACACGATTATTTACGTTACTCAATTTATAAAGCAGTTGCACAGAGATTTGTCAAGGGAAGAATCTGTTCTGATTCACTATCCGTAAGGGCTATTTGAAATTCAGTTGTACAACGTTGCAGTACTCTCTGTACGGTAGTAGACTTCCATATTCAAAGAGGCAGATGGTTGAAATCAATTACTTCCATCCTCTGGGACAAATACTTCTGAAATTTATTCATAACATTCTCCGAAGAGCTCTCGAAGTCACCAAGGGACAAATCTATGACGCTTGGAATCACATTCTAGGGAATCCACTAGAGTCTAGACTACTGTTCCCAAGCCATGCTTTGGAGGATCATTTTTAGCCTATTTTCATCTAATGGAACATAGGTTTATGAGATCTAATTTTGCCCGTGCCTGTGTGTGTCCTCCCCTATTAAGTTTTGATTAGCCAGAGTGATTTTAATGACCAAGGACATTCTACTACCCCGCACAACTCCGGCGGTGCCTTTCGAATTTCATAATTGTCGCTAATTCAACAGAGCGACAAAGCGAATTATTTCACTAGTACTCTATATCTCCGACACTATTGCATCAATCAAACTGAAATATTTTATGGCTGTCACCACGGAGGATCGGGTTCGATTCCCGGCTCAGCCAAGAAATGTAATTCTGGTCTGAGGGCTGGAACGGGGTACACTCATCCTCGTGAGGTAAAACTGAGAAGCGGTGGGTTTGATTCCTACCCCAGGCATCCTGGAAGTGGTTTTCCGTGGTTTCCCACTTCTACGCCAGGCAACTTAAGGCCACGGACGCCTCCTTCCCGATCCTCACCTGAATTACAAATACATCCAATACTACATGCACCATAATAACACCGATAATCAGATACATTCTACACACCCAAGTACACGGGACTAAACGACCACGATCTCCAAGCCCGTCAAATGAAACAACAACAACAAAGACTATACGCAACTAGAAAAATATAAGATTCATTAAGAAATCCCAATATAATAGTTGGACCTCTAATAAAGGACAGCATTGAATGCAAAACCGTATCATGAGTAAATGCGCAGTAATCTCACTATATATAAATCAATTGCCGTGCGTTAGTCTCACAAAAACTCGAAAACTACTGCTCCGATTTCGCTGAAAATTGTACAATTTGTTCTCATTATGGCGGACAGTGTTTAGAAAGTAGTTTAAACTAATGCGTAGTTCTTTCTAAAATTAATTTAAATATCAAAGCCACACCAATCGACTATTGCACCTAATAACTTGACGGACAGATGGAGACATAATGATTCCAGTTCAAAATCTTCTATGAGCAAAGAAAACATCCCATACTATAATCCCATTGTTCAATATGTGCAATAAAATAATACTTTACGTAACAGAATCATTCATATCTGTAAACTGTATATACTCTATAATCCAATTACAGCGTATTAAAGTAAGTTATAATAATACTACATTTCACGTTATGTTGTCAGACCAACATCTCTAATGTGCGAACGTACTACTAACAGAAAGGATGTTAACATTGTAAAGTTCTCAAAGTGAGTTCGATAGATTTCAGTTACTATCAAAACAATTCCGTGTCGTTTTACAGTGCTCATTACATACGAAAATTCCGTGTCGTTTTACAGTGTTCATTACAATGGCAAGGAGAGGACGAACTGACATAGGTCGTCGAAGCCAGTCAAATGTGCGGTGAGCTACTTCACGTGCAAGCCGAACTGATGACCAACCAGCGACGGATAATGAAAATAGTCGTATTGGCATGTCTGATTTACGTTCGAGAGCGGCTGAAAATGAACGACAAGCGAATAGATTCAGAATGCAATGAGTTCGTGAACATCAAACACAACGCCAGCAAGCACGACACACTGAACATGACCGATTGTGCCGACGCTATGCTCCTGTGAACCTGGAACGTCAGTTGACCGTATCAATGGAGGAGCTCATTCGGCGTGTTTTTCCAAACGTATGGCAGTGGTGGTTTCCCAAAATAAAACCTACCACTAATAAGGGGTGAAAGAGTAATCTTTCAGGTAAACATTGCTTTGCACATACAACATGCATGCAGTGTAATGCTATGATGAAATTAAACGTTGTTCCACATGAAACGCATGCCTACAGCTGGATGCCACTATGATTTATCATTTTTGTTTTTTTGTTTTCATGCATGCGCACTTGTTTTTTTTGTAAGAGGGCGGGCTTTTTGAATAATGATTTAAAGATAAGTTATTTTAAAAAATAACCAAAAGATTCAAAACTAAAAGGTAATCGGCTTTTTAATATCTCATGAACCAATAAGGCTAGGGACTTGTATGAGGGGTCGTTGGACTTGGGGTGAAGCCCTGTTTTTGAATGTATTATTCATTTTCGTCAAAAGGGCCTAATTACACTTTTGTTAATATCTCGCTAACTAATAATCGGAGATGGTCAAGTGAGGTGTCATAGGACTCAGGATGGCCAACCTTTTCCCATGGCCAACGAATTTACCCAAAAGACCCAAAACAGCAAGGCCATTGACCTAATATTTTATAAACTGATCATTAGAGAGGGTCAAGTGAGGTGTCATAGGACTTAGAATGGTTAGCCCTTTCCCATGACCAATGAATTTACCCCCAAAAGTCCAAAACAGCAAGATTTTTTAAACTAATAATCGAATATCAACAGGCGAGGTGTCATGGGACTTAGAATGGTCAACCCTTTCCCATGGCCAATGAATTTACCCAAAATACCCAATACATCAAGGTCATCGGCCTGAGATTGTATAAACTAATAATCGGATGCGAACATGTGAGATGTTTACCATGCGTGATGAAACATAGCTAGGTAGAGAAAGAATTAGTGTAGGCTACATGTATGGTGACTGACAATTCTTTTACCATTGGAACTTGTTTTCAGATCAAACTGGAGTATAGAGCGAGTATAGGTTGCAGGTATGGGTTAATAAATGGCAAACGGTTTACATAAACTCTGATTTATCGATTCAAGAATTAAGAGTAGACTATCTTTAATTGATTGCTTAAAGCGGATAGCTAAAACACAAAAATGATCAGTGGTTACCGGGACAAGATGGTCGCTACACACAACAAGCTTTAAATACTTGAGGCTAATAATCTACACACACACACTCGCTTGTTCTAAACTAAACTGTGTTGTTGTCAGTGCTCAGACAGTAGGCTGATGACAAAATGCATTGCTAACAAAAATATAACCATTTCCGGTTGTCTAATATTACCAGCTATCCATTTTGTGTTACAGTGGTAAGCACTTTTAGCTCTTGTACTGGTGGTCTTAACTCGATTTCCAGGTCTGAGGCCTGGGACAAGTCAAACTAAGAAACAAGGGCATGGTGGTGCAGTGGTTAAGCTGTTAGCCTTTTGACCAGGGTTCGATTTCAGGTTAATATGCATGTCATAAACATATTAAACAAAACAAAACAGAGATAACGTTTAAAACTGATAACATTTGTGTCTTTTCAAATCATTACTTGTATTACAAATACAAAGGTGAACTGGGTTTGATATACAGTCAATGATGTCTATCACACACTAGACTGTAAGAAAGCCAAAAGAGCAAAAGTTGTAGGTAGAGCAGTGGTAAAATTGCTATATGTAGAGAACTACGTAGCGGATTTATGAACTGGCAAAGCTATATCGCATAAACATTGCAGGATACAATCCAGCAATCAAATTTGTATCTTGTAGAACAGAGAAAATGACCTTTTACCTTGATGGATAGCAATGAGTGCAGATGAATGACCTATGCATTAGCCTACCATAGGGTTATAACCACGAGGTGGAGGTGTGATTTCTATTTTTTATTGTTTAGAGACATGGCTTTTTTGTAACCAGTAGATTTAGTAGATTTAGTATTTTGTAAATATTCATTTTTGTAATTGTAAATAGTGGAAACATTTTTATTTTTTGTAATAGTAAATGTTAAATGTATAACTAAAAGTTCTTTGGGATAAGTGTGCATGTCAAGGATAAATAGCGTGGTTGTATTTGTTTTTCAAAGACAGGTATGGTTGTGTGAATGTATGACTATAGATAGAATGACAGAGAGAGAGAAAGCTTGTGTGTGGGTGTGGGTGTGTGTGTGTGTGTGTGTGTGGGTAGCATTGATTGTTCAACCAAAGCAAACACGGCAAGGTAGAATGGTGGGGTAATTAATGTATATAGCAAATGGTAAAGTGTATACTGTAGTTTTTTAACACTTGTGTTTTTTAAATGCAGCGGTAGATAGGTGTTATTTTGTAAAACAGTCTTACCTACAGTAGTAGTAGTAGTAGGCCTATACGTTTTTGGAAACAAACAGAAGGAGAATGCATTATTGCCATGGCCAAGCACTTCCATTAAGACGATTTCAAGAAAATTTCAATCAGCAAATGTGTGTTTAACAAAACTAAACTTTCAACATGGACTAAATCATATGGAAAAAAATAGGAAATCCATGTTTCCATATAAACACAATTTAAAAACTTAAAACTGACATTTAAAAAATGTAAATGGGAAATTGACAAATGTGTAAACAACAAAATGGAAAATTCATGTTTCCATATCATGAAATCCAAA
The DNA here is from genome assembly GCA_946902985.2 of Meconema thalassinum. NCBI lineage: Eukaryota > Metazoa > Arthropoda > Insecta > Orthoptera > Tettigoniidae > Meconema > Meconema thalassinum. The sequence continues at coordinate 907,275,379 of OX336389.2, forward strand.
AACTTTAAACTGACATTTTCAAATCGTGTACATGGAAAATTGACAAATGGCAATGTGTGAAATGTGAAAATGAAAAAAAAATGAACAAACGGCTATCATTATTTAAAAAAATTAAAAACCGTCGTGTTCTTACGTTAAAGTGTGAATCAAACCACATCTACTTACTTGGATCACCCGAGACTGAGTAGACCTGTTTTAGTCCTAATATACAGTACTTTTAAAATTTTATGTTAAAGCTCGAATTGAACTCAAGAGCTTTGGAGTGCCAGCTAACTATGCTAACCGTTACGTCACAAATACAACTTTACACTACTCTTAATGAACAATAATAAGAAATAGAATAATAAATGTTGAATTTTTTTAAAGGATGAACATGGTGACACTGTTCCTGTTGCACAGTCTGCTAGCCACTAGCCAGCAGCTGGGGTCTTAGAAAACGATACAGTTGACATTTTGTAATGAGATGTGACTTGTTTCCATGGTTGCTGTTGAGTAAAAACTAATCCTGTACAAGGAAGCAAGGGTTCGAACCCCTTACCTATCATTACTGTTGCCTGAACATGGCTTGACGACTCTGTATTATTATGATACTCGGTACACAAACCATAGATAGAGTGTATTGTTTAAGATCACTTTCTTTCTGAACATAGGTGGAGACTGTTGATGGTTAACAATGACATTAATATGGTAGGTCGTGGGTATAGCAATTAAGAAAAAACAGACAATACCCATACAATATTTTTATTTATTTAATATAAGTACTTGTACAATAGTTACATTCAACATACATTTCTTTTTTCTCTATTACTATTTAGTCCTTTTTGATCCTCTTGCATATGAAGGGTAGATAACCTTGTAGTTCAGCCCCTTAAAACAACAACAACACCACAACTTTTTGCATAGTCTGTGAGGTTGATGACTCTTGAGATGTGGAATATGGATTAAACATAACTTTTACAGCAGGGGTTAAATGTTGCTCAATAAACACTGCACTCTTTTGAGTAGCAACATTTTTTTCTTGTACTAGCTTTTTAGCATTGTCATGATTATTTGTTGACACTAACAGTGTTTCATTTGGTACACCACATTGATGATCACTCACACTTAAAACCTTACCATTTCTACTTTTTAGATTGCCTCGACATATTTTTGACCTCTCTTTTGAGCATCGCCAAAATATTATTCCTTTTACATTTTGACGATTATAGTTCTAAGAGTGGCCTTTATAGACTACACGTTGTTTACCTTTGTTAGTTGTAGTAAGTTCCATAGTAGCAACTAACCTGTTAGTATGATTTGCTCACTACAAAGGTTATAACTGTTCTGATAATAAAATCATTTAGCGTTGGCTTTTATATTTAATATGTACAGTTTGAAGTGATAGCAAAAGTGAGAGCAAAATGGTAGCAGAGTGGTAGAGAATATTACATGTCTTGTTTATAAATAGTTTAAGCGGTTATGTGGATCAATTACATAATAATTTTTGCTCGACGAAGCTCATTTTCTATATCCAATAGTTCTTCATCATATTCAGTATAACCAGCCTGTTTATAAACATGCAGTTGCTGAAGCCGTCGGATTAGCTTACCTGGATTGTTCCAGTAGACAAATTCAACAAATGATTTTTTGGTGTAAACAAAGCATTACCATTGTCATTATTATTATTATCATTATCATCATCATCATCATCATCATCATCATCATTATCGTCATCATCATCATAATAATCCTCATTACTATTACTATATAGTCCTTTTTGATCCTTTTGCAATACCACATTTTGCACAGTCTGTGTTGCCTTTGATAATGTTGGGGGTTTTTCAGACATTGACAACTGTCCTAACACGACTTTCTGAGGAGATGATACATGCTTTTTAACAAACAATGCTCTATCTTGAGCTGCAATATATTTTTCTGGGACTAGTGGTTTAGCATTTTGAAGAGTTTTTTAAACAGCAACGATGTTTTGTCTGGTACACTACATTGATGATTACTCACACTTAAGACATTACTATTTTTACTTTTCAGCTCACCTCGACACTGTTTTGAACGATGTTTTGAACAACGCCTAATAACAGTTCCATTTTTATTGGTACGTTTTACAATATATGTATATCCTTTATAGAATGCATATGGCATATCATAGCTATTTGTTGATACTTCCATGTCAATTGTCAAGCATGAACTAATCTCTAGCAAAGTTCACTCGATAATATAAATAATAGTTTAAAGTGAGAGGAAAAGTGGGTGCAAAAGTGGGTGCAAAGGTGGGTGCAAAAATGAGTGCAAAATTGGATGTAAATGTGGGTGCAAAAGTGGGTGCCGTTTATAGTAGGCATGAATTTTACTAGAATGTAATTTGAGTGAATGTAATTTCTAAACTCAAGTAGTGAATAGTCAGTTGGTATTGGTCTATGCAAGCGTAAACATGTCACATACACTGGTGATGGCTACTCAAGGCTTTAAAGTCAACGAAAACAAGTACAGTATATATTTAAAGAGGTGGCTATTATCGATTGCACAGCACGCGGGTTACCATATCATTTTTTCGGACTAGTGTTTTACATTTGAAAAGTTTTTTTTAAACAGCAACGATGTTTTATCTGTCACACTACATTGATGATCACTCACACTTAAGACCTCACTATTTTTACTTTTTAGCTCACTTTGACACTGTTTTGAACGATGTTTTGATCAACGTCAAATAACAGTTCCATTTTTATTGGTTCGTTTTACAATATACGTATAACCTATAGTACGCATATGGCTTACCATAACTATTCGTTGATACTTCCATATCAATTGTCAAGCATGAAATAATCTCCCATAAATGTCACTCGATATTAAAAATAATAGTTTAAATTGGTGCAAAAGTGGGTGAAAAAGTGGGTGTAAAAGTGGGTGCAAAAGTGGGTTTAAAAGTGAGTGTAAAAGTGGGTGCAAAAGCGGGTGCAAAAGTGAGTGCAAAAGTGAATGTAAATGTGGGTGCAAAAGTGGGTGCAGTTTATAGTAGGCACGATTTTTACTAGAATGTGATTTGAGTAAATGTAATTTCTAAACCCAAGTAGTGAGTAGTCAGTTGGTTTTGATCTATGCAAGCGTAAACATGTCTCATACACTGATGATGGATACTCAAGGCTTTATGGTGAACAAAAACAAGTATATAGTTAAAGAGGTGGCTATTATTGATTGCACAACACTGAATCTATTTTTGAAATTTTGACAAAGGGCGTAAATGCACTTTTGTTATTATCTCGCGAACCAATAAGACTAGGGCATTGTATGAGGTATTGTTGGACTTTTTGCCGAAGACTGCTGGTAAACACTTATGTTCCCACGACCTTTTTAAAGATGGCGGCTGACCCACGAGGGGTGATTAAAAAGTATTCCAAGTGGCGCTTGTCGATAGGCAAACCAATAATCAAAGAGGGGTATGACAGACCTTGAGGCGATAACCCCTTTTGATTGATCCCTGATGATTTGCCCCCTTTGGACTGGTCCCTGTTGACTAGCCCCTGTGGACGGGTCCTTTTTGAAGGGAGTCATTTTTGACGGGCCTCTTGTGAAGGGTCACTGTGGACGGATCCCTGTGGACGGGTCCCTGTTGACAGGTCCTTTTGACTAATCCCTATGGACAGGTCCCTTTGCACTGATCCCTATGGGTAGGCCCATGCATTTATCCAAATTATGTCAAAGGGACGGGTCCAAAGGGATTAGTCAAAAGGACCTGTCAACAGGGACCCGTCCACAGGGATCCGTCCACAGAGACCCGTCACCAGGGGCCCGTCAAAAATGACTCCCTTCAAAAAGGACCCGTCCAAAGGGGCTAGTCAACAGGGACCAGTCCAAAGGGGGCAAATCAACAGGGATCAATCAAAAGGGGTTATCGCCTCAAGGTCTGTCATACCCCTCTTTGATTATTGGTTTGCCTATCGACAAGCGCCACTTGGAATACTTTTTAATCACCCCTCGTGGGTCAGCCGCCATCTTTAAAAAGGTCGTGGGAAGATAAGTGTTTACCAGCAGTCTTCGGCAAAAAGTCCAACAATACCTCTTGCAATGCCCTAGTCTTATTGGTTCGCGAGATAATAACAAAAGTGCACTTAGGCCCTTTGTCAATATTTCAAAAATAGATTCAGTGTTGTGCAATCAATAATAGCCACCTCTTTAACTATATACTTGTTTTTGTTGACCATAAAGCCTTGAGTATCCATCATCAGTGTATGAGACATGTTTACGCTTGCATAGATCAAAACCAACTGACTACTCACTACTTGGGCTTAGAAATTACATTTACTCAAATCATATTCTAGTAAAAATCGTGCCTACTATAAACTGCACCCACTTTTGCACTCACATTTACATTCACTTTTGCACTCACTTTTGCACCCGCTTTTGCACCCACTTTTACACTCACTTTTATACCCACTTTTGCACCCACTTTTACACCCACTTTTCACCCAATTTTGCACCCTCTTTAAACTATTATTTTTATTATCGAGCGACATTTATGGGAGATTATTTCATGCTTGACAATTGATATGGAAGTATCAACGAATAGTTATGGTAAGCCATATGCATACTATGGGTTATACGTATATTGTAAAACGAACCAATAAAATGGAACTGTTATTTGACGTTGTTCAAAACATCGTTCAAAGCAGTGTCATAGTGAGCTAAAAAGTAAAAATAGTGAGGTCTTATGTGTGAGTGATCATCAATGTAGTGTGACAGATAAAACATCGTTGCTGTTTAAAAAAACTCTTCAAATGTAAAACACTAGTCCGAAAAAATGATATGGTAACCCGCGTGTTGTGCAATCGATAATACCCACCTCTTTAAATATATACTGTACTTGTTTTCGTTGACTTTAAAGCCTTGAGTAGCCATCACCAGTGTATGTGACATGTTTACGCTTGTATAGACCAAAATCAACTGACTATTCACTACTTGAGTTTAGAAATTACATTCACTCAAATCACATTCTAGTAAAATTCATGCCTAGTATAAACGGCACCCACTTTTGCACCCACATTTACATCCAATTTTGCACTCATTTTTGCACCCACCTTTGCACCCACTTTTGCACTCACTTTTACAACCACTTTTACACTCCCTTTTACACTGACCTTTGCACTCACTTTTGCACCCACTTTTGCACCCACTTTTCCTCTCACTTTAAACTATTATTTATATTATCGAGTGAACTTTGCTAGAGATTAGTTCATGCTTGACAATTGACATGGAAGTATCAACAAATAGCTATGATATGCCATATGCATTCTATAAAGGATATACATATATTGTAAAACGTACCAATAAAAATGGAACTGTTATTAGGCGTTGATCAAAACATCGTTCAAAACAGTGTCGAGGTGAGCTGAAAAGTAAAAATAGTAATGTCTTAAGTGTGAGTAATCATCAATGTAGTGTACCAGACAAAACATCGTTGCTGTTTAAAAAACTCTTCAAAATGCTAAACCACTAGTCCCAGAAAAATATATTGCAGCTCAAGATAGAGCATTGTTTGTTAAAAAGCATGTATCATCTCCTCAGAAAGTCGTGTTAGGACAGTTGTCAATGTCTGAAAAACCCCCAACATTATCAAAGGCAACACAGACTGTGCAAAATGTGGTATTGCAAAAGGATCAAAAAGGACTATATAGTAATAGTAATGAGGATTATAATGATGATGATGACGATAATGATGATGATGATGATGATGATGATGATGATGATGATGATGATGATAATGATAATAATAATAATGACAATGGTAATGCTTTGTTTACACCAGAAAATCATTTGTTGAATTTGTCTACTGGAACAATCCAGGTAAGCTAATCCGACGGCTTCAGCAACTGCATGTTTATAAACAGGCTGGTTATACTGAATATGAGGAAGAACTATTGGATATAGAAAATGAGCTTCGTCGAGCAAAAATTATTATGTAATTGATCCACATAACCGCTTAAACTATTTATAAACAAGACATGTAATATTCTCTACCACTCTGCTACCATTTTGCTCTCACTTTTGCTATCACTTCAAACTGTACATATTAAATATAAAAGCCAACGCTAAATGATTTTATTATCAGAACAGTTATAACCTTTGTAGTGAGCAAATCATACTAACAGGTTAGTTGCTACTATGGAACTTACTACAACTAACAAAGGTAAACAACGTGTAGTCTATAAAGGCCACTCTTAGAACTATAATCGTCAAAATGTAAAAGGAATAATATTTTGGCGATGCTCAAAAGAGAGGTCAAAAATATGTCGAGGCAATCTAAAAAGTAGAAATGGTAAGGTTTTAAGTGTGAGTGATCATCAATGTGGTGTACCAAATGAAACACTGTTAGTGTCAACAAATAATCATGACAATGCTAAAAAGCTAGTACAAGAAAAAAATGTTGCTACTCAAAAGAGTGCAGTGTTTATTGAGCAACATTTAACCCCTGCTGTAAAAGTTATGTTTAATCCATATTCCACATCTCAAGAGTCATCAACCTCACAGACTATGCAAAAAGTTGTGGTGTTGTTGTTGTTTTAAGGGGCTGAACTACAAGGTTATCTACCCTTCATATGCAAGAGGATCCAAAAGGACTAAATAGTATTAGAGAAAAAAGAAATGTATTTTGAATGTAACTATTGTACAAGTACTTATATAAAATAAATAAAAATATTGTATGGGTATTGTCAGTTTTTTCTTAATTGCTATACCCACGTCCTACTATATTAATGTCATTGTTAACCATCAACAGTCTCCACCTATGTTCAGAAAGAAAGTGATCTTAAACAATACACTCTATGTATGGTTTGTGTACCGAGTATCATAATAATACAGTGTCGTCAAGTCATGTTCAGGCAACAGTAATGATAGGTAAGGGGTTCGAACCCTTGCTTCCTTGTACAGGATTAGTTTTTACTCAACAGCAACCATGGAAACAAGTCACATCTCATTACAAAATGTCAACTGTATCGTTTTCTAAGACCCCAGCTGCTGGCTAGTGGCTAGCAGACTGTGCAACAGAAACAGTGTCACCATGTTCATCCTTAAAAAAAATTCAACATTTATATTCTTTTTCTTATTATTGTTCATTAAGAGTAGTGTAAAGTTGTATTTGTGACGTAACGGTTAGCATAGTTAGCTGGCACTCCAAAGCTCTTGAGTTCAATTCGAGCTTTAACATAAAATTTTAAAAGTACTGTATATTAGGACTAAAACAGGTCTACTCAGTCTCGGGTGATCCAAGTAAGTAGATGTGGTTTGATTCACACTTTAACGTTAGAACACGACGGTTTTTAATTTTTTTAAATAATGATAGCCATTTGTTCATTTTTTTTCATTTTCACATTTCACACATTGCCATTTGTCAATTTTCCATGTACACGATTTGAAAATGTCAGTTTAAAGTTTTTGGATTTCATGATATGGAAACATGAATTTTCCATTTTGTTGTTTACACATTTGTCAATTTCCCATTTACATTTTTTAAATGTCAGTTTTAAGTTTTTAAATTGTGTTCATATGGAAACATGGATTTCCTATTTTTTCCATATGATTTAGTCCATGTTGAAAGTTTAGTTTTGTTAAACACACATTTGCTGATTGAAATTTTCTTGAAATCGTCTTAATGGAAGTGCTTGGCCATGGCAATAGTGCATTTCCTTTCTGTTTGTTTCCTAAAACGTATAGGCCTACAACTACTACTACTACTACTACTACTACTGTAGGAAAGACTGTTTTACAAAATAACACCTATCTACCGCTGCATTTAAAAAACACGTGTTAAAAAAACTACAGTATACTATTTACCATTTGCTATATACATTAATTACCCCACCATTCTATCTTGCCGTGTTTGCTTTGGTTGAACAATCAATGCTACCCACACACACACACACACCCTCACACAAGCTTTCTCTCTCTCTATCATTCTATCAATAGTCATACATTCACACAACCATACCTGTCTTTGAAAAACAAATACAACCACGCTATTTATCCTTGACATGCACACTTATCCCAAAGAACTTTTAGTTATACATTTAACATTTACTATTACAAAAAAATAAAATGTTTCCACTATTTACAATTACAAAAATGAATATTTACAAAATACTAAATCTACTAAATCTACTGGTTACAAAAAAGCCATGTCTCTAAACAATAAAATATAGAAATCACACCTCCACCTCGTGGTTATAACCCTATGGTAGGCTAATGCATAGGTCGTTCATCTGCACTAATTTGCTATCCATCAAGGTAAAAGGGCATTTTCTCTGTTCTACAAGATACAAATTTGATTGCTGGATTGTATCCTGCAATGTTTATGCGATATAGCTTTGCCAGTTCATAAAACCGCTACGTAGTTCTCTACATATATCAATTTTACCACTGATCTAACTACGCCTTTTGCTCTTTTGGCTTTCTTACAGTCTAGTGTGTGATAGACATCATTGACTGTATATCAAACCCAGTTCACCTTTGTATTTGTAATACAAGTAATGATTTGAAAATACATAAATGTTATCAGTTTTAAACGTTATCTCTGTTTTGTTTTGTTTAATATGTTTATGACATGCATATGAACCTGAAATCGAACCCTGGTCAAAAGGCTAACAGCTTAACCACTGCACCACCATGCCCTTGTTTCTTAGTTTGACTTGTTCCAGGCCTCAGACCTGGAAATCGAGTTAAGACCACCAGTACAAGAGCTAAAAGTGCTTACCACTGTAACGCAAAATGGATAGCTGATAACATTAGACAACCGGAAATGATTATATTTTTGTTAGCAATGCATTTTGTCATCAGCCTACTGTCTGAGCACTGACAACAACACAGTTTAGTTTAGAACAAGCGTGTGTGTGTGTGTATAGATTATTAGCATCAAGTATTTAAAGCTTGTTGTGTGTAGCGACCATCTTGTCCCGGTAACCACTGATCATTTTTGTGTTTTAGCTATCCGCTTTAAGCAATCAATTAAAGATAGTCTACTCTTAATTCTTGAATCGATAAATCAGAGTTTATGTAAACCGTTTGCCATTTATTAACCCATACCTGCAACCTATACTCGCTCTATACTCCAGTTTGATCTGAAAACAAGTTCCAATGGTAAAAGAATTGTCAGTCACCATACATGTAGCCTACACTAATTCTTTCTCTACCTAGCTATGTTTCATCACGCATGGTAAACATCTCACATGTTCGCATCCGATTATTAGTTTATACAATCTCAGGCCGATGACCTTGATGTATTGGGTATTTTGGGTAAATTCATTGGCCATGGGAAAGGGTTGACCATTCTAAGTCCCATGACACCTCGCCTGTTGATATTCGATTATTAGTTTAAAAAATCTTGCTGTTTTGGACTTTTGGGGGTAAATTCATTGGTCATGGGAAAGGGCTAACCATTCTAAGTCCTATGACACCTCACTTGACCCTCTCTAATGATCAGTTTATAAAATATTAGGTCAATGGCCTTGCTGTTTTGGGTCTTTTGGGTAAATTCGTTGGCCATGGGAAAAGGTTGGCCATCCTGAGTCCTATGACACCTCACTTGACCATCTCCGATTATTAGTTAGCGAGATAACAAAAGTGTAGTTAGGCCCTTTTGACAAAAACGAATAATACATTCAAAAACAGGGCTTCACCCCAAGTCCAACGACCCCTCATACAAGTGGGTAGATTATAAGCTTGGGAATAACCTAACCCCCAAGGGAAGATGAAGAAAAAGAAGTGGGTTTCGGACTGGAGAAAAAGGATGGAGAAATAGGACGAGAGTCCAAAAGAAGTTATAATTAATAGTTCTTGCTCAAATGCAACAAGTGGTGAACACCCTATCAATAGATTTATTTTTATTACATAGGAAGAGTCAAGGAAGACAGGATCTTGCCTAACCGTCATGTTTGAGAAATGATAAATCAATAGAACAAATCTTAATTTATTTAACAATGTAAAAAGAAGTAGTTTCTGTAACAAATATATAATTTTGATTTTTACAAACAATTGGGGTCGCAGACCTCCGAAAACATCTAAAGCTTGCGCCAGGCAATTGATAATTCTTTTGATTTTAAACCTTTTATATGCTTTAAAATCTTCGTAAGCTTTTGAAATGGCTAAGATGAATAAATGAAAAATTCAAAGATCACTGACATAATTAAAGTTAAACAATAAATCAAGTACAAGGTGTGTACTTTAAGGATTTAGAAATAATTACAACTTCGAAAGCAACAACAACAACAAAAAACAGGAAGAAATTGAAATAGAAGTTTCTATAACTTCTTGCATTAATACTGAACTAATTTTAAAGATTATACAAATAGGGCAGGTCACTTATTGTGAAACCTGAAGAGAAAAATTGAAAGGAATTTTCTAGAACTCCTATGTTTAAGTAGGGATCACGAGAAAAATGGGGCAAGTTTCCCTTTCGTGAAACCTAGAGATAACTCACTTTTGAGTTGAAAGAATTGGATTCCCTCATTAGAAGGGAGAAACAATATAATTTAAGGCGTGTACTAGACACGAAGTTTTACAGACATTAATTCGTTATACGTGGAGCAAATAAGGGAGGGCACTTATGTAGAGTGACACCTCATTGAAAAAAGACCTAAAGTAACAATTTTATTATTTTGGTTTGTTAGTAAAGGGTTTGGGAAAGATCAAATGGGATTGAGGAAAAGTGTTCATGGCCGTATTTAATGTACTCGGACGAGCGCGACGCGGATGAAAAGTTGAAAAGGCACTGTTTTCACTATAGTCAGTTGATATAGTTGAAAAGTTCACTGTAGTAGCACAAAACGTTGATGGTAAAGAAAGTTATTGCAATGGTGGAAAATAACTAGTTACACTAGATTTGCGAGAGTCTATTGCTTGAGAAACTTGTAGGTTATAGTTGAATGCACCAGAAACATCCCAACGGAGGAAGAAAAATTAGATATTGATTAGCAGTTCATAAGGAAGATTCCTTAGTTTGAAAAAGTATTCCCATGTGAGTGGAAAATACATGACAGTATAACTGGTAGATAGAGTGTAGGTTCTGGAAGGTTCCAGAGCAATGATGACTTGTTTAAATTGGGTAGAGAATCCCTCGGCGGAAAGCTAGATTATATAGACTGTGGGTATTTTGGAAATATCCCTCGATGTGAGATAGCATCTCAGAAAATCTTTCATATTGAAAGTAAGACTTGATAGTTTAAGTTTGATCAAGAAGATCTCTTGAAAGCAGTTATTATCACATAGCAACTTTCACTGTCTATAAAATCCAAATAAAAGCATTGAGCCTTTTAAAAGCGATGAGAATGAGGTTAAAACATGAAGTCGGTACTTATCTTTGCTTCATGAAGAAGGCGATGTTGCTGTTGACGGTTGGTTCTAAAATTCGAACATGGCGTCGAATTTAGAAGTTTGCCTCTTGGGTAGAGGTGGCGAGCTTTATTTAAGCTCTAACAGAATGGTTGACTTCCGACGTACAAGTGAGGGCTGCAAGACGCAGCGAAAGTACACTAGCCTAGACGGCATGTCCAACAAGAAGTTGAGTGCACTTGAGAGGGTGAGCGGTTGCTCACGGCATGGAGACAAGTCGAGACGAAGTGTAGAAGTGACCGAGCGAGCAGGCTGCGCGCGCGGAGTAGAGAGCAGTAGGAGGAGGCGAGAAGAGGGGGAAGCGGGCGAGTAAGGGGAGGAAACAAAGAGGTTATACATAAAAATGAAAAAAATTTACAAAAACAAAAATTTTCATGGAGCGGTGTCTTCACGGAGTAGTTTGTTGGTGGAGAACACGACGCCCTGCGGATTAATGTAGAAGTCTTCATGGCTTGAAGCAATGGAAGTTCGGAAGGCAGCGATCGGACGCTGTCAGGCTGGTTCGACGGAATATGCGTTTCTGTAAAAAACTGACAGAAAAAATGAGCAAATGCACGGGGCAAACATGAGGTAACAGTTCGATGTTGGTGTGTACGGGAAAGAAATGTAAATAAATGGACTGATATAAAGTAATGAAGAACAGCACAAGCTAATTCTTTCTTTCCGTGTATTTCCAAAAATACACCATGTTGGGGGACAACAGCAAACACCAGCAAAGAACAAGAACACAATAAGAAAGAGATCTTATAATATAACCATTGGTAGTAGAGGTCATTCTTTCCCTGACTCTTCCCTTCCCTCCTGGGTAATAATCGGTCATTTCGCCAAAGATCTATGCTAGAGGGAGAAAGGGAAAACGGGGAAGCACCTATGAGGAACTGACCAGGTGTAAGTGGAAGCAAATTATCAGGGTTATTAGAATGCGGGGGCGACGGGCGCGAATTAACAACGCTGTCAATCACAACGTAGCTAGAAGCTGCGAGAAATAAAGCTCTAGTGAAGATCGCGACAAGATGCGAAAGGAGAGTTAACAAATTTAAACAAAGCGTATAGAAACAAGTACATCGATTAAGGATAAGAATATACCAAATAAACAAAGGAACTATGCGAGTAGAAACAAGAACGCCATAGGTAACCACAATCTAGTAGCCATAAACAATGACTTTAAGTTATAATAAGCATCAAAAGGGTTAATCAGAAAAATACTTAAGTCAACAAGAAACGTGACGTAACAAGCATAGATGCAAAAACACATCGAGTGTAACGACGAGAGAAAACAAGTTTGTTTAACAATGAACAATAAAAGTGCAAAATATGTAAGCATGAGCGCATAAAAAATATGCAACGATGTTATGAAACAAGGATCGAAACAGCTATAGGATACGAGTGTGAACAAGTGGGAGAGATAGGTAAGAACGACCTTGACCCACATAGTACAGCGAGATAACGAATATAAATAGCTGAAAGAGTCCTTGACCAGAACAAGTTTACTTTGGTAAGGAGGTGAGCAGCTTCTGAAATTATGGGAGCAACTCGCAAGACAATGGTTGGCAGTCAGCCAAAGTTGAGATAAGGAAAACTTGCTCTGACCTTTGTCAAGCATAGAGGAAGTAAACGGCAGCTTGGCCTTACCCGAGCTTGTAAACAAACGAGATTGACAAACAAGCAGTTCAAAATAAACAAACAAAGCGAGTGCAATCAGCCGAGACTTAAAGCGGAACTTCAAGTAACACGTCATGCAGTCATCCGTAGCTTGGGCGTGAAAAACCAATTTAAAGACATATGAAATAAAGCAAGTAATCAATTTCGCATAATTTTGAGGATCACGGGATCCAACAATTTTCAACAGAAAAAGCTTAATTCTTCTGAACAAAGAAGAGAAGCTGGGACATTGAGAAGGAGTTTATGCGCAAGAATAGTTATTCTAGATGCTAGAGAACTCAGATTTGCAAGCGGTTTCAAAAGCGGCTTCCGAGTGTGAGGAAGAGGGAAGGAGGCGGCCATGGCCATCCTACTAAATAGCGAGAGAAGTGAAACATAGCTTACAGCGAAATGATGGTGACTGATAGCCATGGTTTTACACAAGGGGAAGATAGATTTCGACAGAAAGTTTAAACAATTACCTAATACAAAAAATGACATGAGAAGGTAAACCAAGTGACCCAAAGCGAGGCGAACTTGAATTGCCATTTTGTGCGGAAATAAGGCAAAACCATTTAAACAACTTACGAAGGTGACGTAGTTGTTTACAATGAGACATCGTTTCGCCAAGTGTTTTTCAAATGTATTGAGATCGGAAACATAAGTGTTCTCTTTTTCAGAAAAGGGATTTGAATCGGCAGTAACAAAATGACATTGCGATTTGGTTTGAAGACTGGGATGTTGGATTTGACCAGTAATGACCCAACCAAATCGGTGTCTCTGGCGACCACGTTTGAAGATAGCCTACGGGTTTGTTTACGAAGGCAATTCCAGAAAATATTGGCACTGAAAAGTATGTCAATGGGGCCTTGAGCATTAAACTGAGGATCAGCTAACCTTAAATGCGAAGGAATCTTTAAACCGGAAGTATTAATAGAGCTGCTAGGATTGTCCTTGCCAATACTGGTAAGAATGAGACAGTTTAAGTTAAGATTGGTGTTTCATTGACAAATGTCTCTGATTTTCAATTTTGAAGATTGCAAGGCTTGAGTTTGCAAATTGTCAATGCCGGATACATTGATGGAAGTAGGTGATGAATAAAGACCTAGTTTTTTAACTAACGATTGCGAAACAAAGTTGTGAGTTGAAGCAGAGTCGAGAAGACCGCGGGTTCGAAACCAATTTCCAAATTTATCTTGGATTTCGAATTGTACAGTGGACAAAAGGACTTGCGCACTGTGAGAAGTTTCGGCGTTAGAAATGCAGGAAGAAGCATTAGTTTGTTCGGAGCTGCTCTGCATGGAGTTTGAAGAAACAGGTACTAGTGACCTCGATTGATCATGAAAGTGCAATAAAGAATGATGCGGTCTTTTGCAATGAAAACAGAGGCTGGAAGACGTACAATTAGAAGCAGAATGCATAGGTGACAGGCAGTTATGGCAATATTTATTATTGAAGACAAACTTCCTTCTGTCTTCAACAGACAATTCTTTAAAGGATTTGCACGAGTACAAAGCGTGAGAAACCTTGCAGAATGTACATTTTAAAGATTTGTTGAGCGGCCTAATATGTTCTCTTGGACTGTTGAAAGAAGCAGAACGGGTTTGCTTTTTCTCGACAGATGGGTGCTGATGTCCATTTGAAGAGACAAGTTTTTTATCCAGAATGTCACACAGAGGACTAGTTTCGACTCTTTCGCAGTGAAATGAGAGTGTTGTAAGGAATTGGCACCGGCTGTTGAGAAACGAGATGAGATGCTCTAAAGAATGCTCATCCTTGCGAGTGAGTTCGATTTCCCAAGCCTTTAATGTTGAAAAGTCGAATCTGGATGTAGCTAGATGAATAAGGACGGTGTCCCAAGTTTGGACTGGTTGCTTAAGTTGATATAACGCTCTAACATGTAATTGCATGGAATCTAACAGGTCTCTTAAAGATGTGAAGTCATTAGGTTTTACGACTGGCAAGTTGAACAGGCAGCGAATGTGGCGAGCAACACACAAACGTACATTACCATATCTCTCTTTAAGGAGATTAAAGGCGATGTGGTAGTTATCTGCGCTTAAAGGCAGTGACTCAACCAAGGCCAAGGCCTGGCCTTCCAAGGACGAACGCAAGAAATAGAACTTGTGGATATCGAGAATGTCTGTGTTTTCATGGATAAGGGAGCAGTAAAGTTCGTAAAAGGAATACCATTCACCTTCCTGGCCTGAGAAGTGAGGTAGAGTTATCTTAGGAAGTAACGGTTTCGGTTTGTCCTTGTGAACAGAAGAAGGTGCGAACTGGGCCGGATTGATGACCCTAGTGTCCGGTTCTGAGATACTGCCGATCAGTTGGTGGGCCTTGGCAATCCCTTCAAAATACAAGGGTTCAACCTCGTCCCGATCCGATTGAAGTTCTGGGCAAGCGGATTCAATGTCGGTTTGAATTTGATCATAGTAATCGTAGGACCGTTCGTACAACTTAAGGCGTTGTGTCAAGACGTCTAGATCACAATTGGCGGGATTTATTTTATTAATGAAATTTCTAAATCTGGTAAGCTGTCCTTTGTAGGAAGAACATCTGGCAATGAGAGTTTCATCCTTTTCAGTTGGCATAATGAAATGGGTAAATTGAAGTGTAACTTACGAAACTGTAGCGAGATTTTGAAAATGCTGTCAGGTTGGCAGCAGAAGACAGGTTGCAAGTAAGACAGGCTGAAGAAGACAGGAACGACCTCTATCACCTTCACCAGCTTTGCACTGCGAAGTTATAGCTGAAAAATTCAAAGAAGGTATTAATGATTTGAAAAATATTGTCAAATGGACTTTGAGCAATAAATAACGAATAGTTTCTCATAAATAGACTCTGAGAAATGGACTCTCCCGGGTTTCGGGAACCAAATTTTGGGTAGACTATTAGCTTGGGAATAACCTAACCACAAAGGGAAGATGATGAAGAAAAAGAAGTGGGATTCGGACAGGAGAAAAAGGATGGAGAAATAGGACGAGAGTCCAAAAGAAGTTATAATTACGAGTTCTTGCTCAAATGCAACAAGTGGTGAACACCCTATCAATAGATTTATTATTATTAAATAGGAAGAGTTAAGGAAGACAGGATCTTGCCTAACAGTTATGTTTGAGAAATGATAAATCAAAAGAACAAATCTTAATTTATTTAACAATGAAAAAAGAAGTAGTTTATGTAACAAATATATAATTATGATTTTTACAAACAATTGGGGTCGCAGACCTCCGAAAACATCTAAAGCTTGCGCCAGGCAACTGATAATTCTTTTGGTTTTAAACCTTTTATATGCTTTAAAATCTTCGTAAGATTTTGAAGTGGCTAAGATGAATAAATGAAAAATTCAAAGATCACTGACATAATTAAAGTTAAACAATAAATCAAGTACAAGGTGTGTACTTTAAGGATTTAGAAATAATTACAACTTCGAAAGCAACAACAAAAAAACAGGAAGAAATGAAATAGAAGTTTCTATAACTTCTTGCATTAATACTGAACTACTTTTAAAGATTATACAAATAGACCAGGTCACTTATTGTGAAATCTGAAGAGAACATTTGAAAGGAAGTTTCTAGAACTCCTATGTTTAAGTAGGGATCTCGAGAAAAATGGGGCAAGTTTCCCTTTCGTGAAACCTAGAGATAACTCACTTTTGAGTTGAAAGAATTGGATTCCCTCATTAGAAGGGAGAAACAATATAATTTAAGGCGTGTACTTGACACGAAGTTTTACAGACATTAATTCGTTATACGTGGAGCAAATAAGGGAGGGCACTTATGTAGAGTGACACCTCATTGAAAAAAGACCTAAAGTATCAATTTTATTATTTTGGTTTGTTAGTAAAGGGTTTGGGAAATATCAAATGGAATTGAGGAAAAGTGTTCATGGCCGTATTTAATGTACTCGGACGAGCGCGACGCGGATGAAAAGTTGAAAAGGCACTGTTTTCACTATAGTCAGTTGATATAGTTGAAAAGTTCACTGTAGTAGCACAAAAAGTTGATGGCAAAGAAAGTTATTGCAATGGTGGAAAATAACTAGTTACACTAGATTTGCGAGAGTCTATTGCTTGAGAAACTTGTAGGTTATAGTTGAATGCACCAGAAACATCCCAACGGAGGAAGAAAAAATAGATATTGATTAGCAGTTCATAAGGAAGATTCCTTAGTTTGAAAAAGTATTCCCATATGTGAGTGGAAAATACATGACAATATAACTGGTAGATAGAGTGTAGGTTCTGGAAGGTTCCAGAGCAATGATGGCTTGTTTAAATTGGGTAGAGAATCCCTCGGCGGAAAGCTAGATTATATAGACAGTGGGTATTTTGGAAATATCCCTCGATGTGAGATAGCATCTCAGAAAATCTTTCATATTGAAAGTTAGACTTGATAGTTTAAGTTTGATCAAGAAGATCTCTTGAAAGCAGTTATTATCACATAGTAACTTTCACTGTCTATAAAATCCAAATAAAAGCATTGAGCCTTTTAAAAGCGATGAGAATGAGCTTAAAACATGAAGTCGGTACTTATCTTTTGCTTCATGAAGAAGGCGATGTTGCTGTTGACGGTTGGTTCTAAAATTCGAACATGGCGTCGAATTTAGAAGTTTGCCTCTTGGGTAGAGGAGGCGAGCTTTAGTTAAGCTTTAACTGAATGGTTGACTTCCGACGTACAAGTGAGGGCTGCTAGACGCAGCGAAAGTACACTAGCCTAGACGGCATGTCCAACAAGAAGTTGAGTGCACTTGAGAGGGTGAGCGGTTGCTCACGGCACGGAGACAAGTCGAGACGAAATGTAGAAGTGACCGAGCGAGCGGGCTGCGCGCGCGGAGAATAGAGAAGTAGGAGGAGGCGAGAAGAGGGGGAAGCGGGCGAGTAAGGGGAGGAAACAAAGAGGTTATACATAAACATGAAAAATCTTTACAAAAACAAAATTCTTCTTGGAGCGGTGTCTTCACGGAGTAGTTTGTTGGTGAAGAACACGACGCCCTGCGGATTAATGTAGAAGTCTTCATGGCTTGAAGCAATGGAAATTCGGAAGGCAGCGATGGGACGCTGTCAGGCTGGTTCGACGAAATATGCGTTTCTGTAAAAAACTGACAGAAAAAATGAACAAATGCACTGGTTAAACAGGAGATAACAGTTCGATGTTGGTGTGTGCGGGAAAGAAATGTAAATAAATGGACTGATATAAAGTAATGAAGAACAGCACAAGCTAATTCTTTCTTTCCGTGTATTTCCAAAAATACACCAACAAGTCCCTAGTCTTATTGGTTCATGAGATATTAAAATGCCGATGACCTTATAGTTTTGAATCTTTTGGTTATTTTTTTAATAACTTATCTATAAATCATTATTCAAAAAGCCCGCCCTCTTACAAAAACCCCAAGTGCGCATGCATAATAACAACAAAAGAAATGTTAAATCATAGTGGCATCCAGCTGTAGGCATGCATTTCATGTGGAACAACGTTTAATTTCATCATAGCATTAAACTGCATGCATGTTGTATGTGCAAAGCAATGTTTACCTAAAAGATTACTCTGTCACCCCTTATTAGGGGTAGGTTTTATTTTGGGGTGGAAATAAGTTGTCCATAGGAAAGGGGGTGTCCGCC
This sequence comes from Meconema thalassinum, assembly GCA_946902985.2. NCBI lineage: Eukaryota > Metazoa > Arthropoda > Insecta > Orthoptera > Tettigoniidae > Meconema > Meconema thalassinum. Next base: position 907,294,007 of record OX336389.2, read on the forward strand.
CGAGATATTTGACTCCTCGTACAAGTGTCTAGCCTTATTGATTCACAAGATATCGCGTGTTCGCCATCTCGTGAGGAGGGTGAGGAGGAGGAGGTTTTAGAACTCTCCCAAAACCACTACTTAGGGCAAAACTTCAAAACCATAATTGGCTGAGCGAACGAGACATATTGGCAGCGAAAAACAAAGATCTCAAAGAGTTCATTCCGGGATAGTTGTTTTCCTTCAAATCAGTTGACACAGTTATCAACCAGGATGAGGTAGTCAACTATCCCACAGAATTTTTGAATTCGCTGGAATTGCCTGGATTATCACCTCACACTTTGCAATCGAAAATAGGCTCAGTCATCATTATATTGCGTAACATCAATCAACCTCGACTATGCAATGGAACGAGACTGGCTGTGATAAAGCTTATGAATAACGTCATCGATGCGACGATTTTCAAGGGAAAGTACAAAGGAGTGGATGTTGGACAATTGAATGTCACGTGTTCGCGTGTCGGAAAGCCGTCATCTTTGTTTATTTACGCGCCGGAAAACTAAACTAAAAGCGTTGTTTACCAGAAAGCTTTGCATTGAATGTTAACTGCATTTACCTTTCATGTCAATAAAAGACATTGAATTCATAATTTTGAATTACAAACGAGTTTCATTTCATAACCAAACAATACTCAAACCGTACACGATGCGGCTAATTTTATCGATATCAATTTGTAAGAGGATATAAAGAAACCAGAGATATATAAGCAAAGCGAACTGATGTGAGTTTAATAATAATAATGAACTGACGTACATGGATGGCAATAGCGGAACTGGTCAAACTAAACATGTGCGAACATGGCGCGAGTTTTAGACAAACTGAAAAATAAAGGGCAGGTGGCAGCACCTAACATAAAATAGAACCGCATACTTGATAAACAAGAATAAAACCAATCAAAGTTACAACACTTCCCCTCAAGTACAGGTTCATAGAATCTTTACACTCTTCAAACCAGCAAACTTCAAGCAACGTTCATGTTTCATTCGACTTAAACTCTTCGTGAGAAAGTCAGCAACTTGATCGTTCTTAGAGATATACTTCAAAACAAAAAAATTACACTCAAAGACGTCACGAACCAAGTGATGTTTGATATCAATATGTTTGCTTCTACTGTGATACATCGCGTTCTTTGCCAAATTAATTGCACTTTGATTATCACAAAAGATGAACATAGTGGCTAAATCTTTGAAGCCTAACTCGAGCAGAAATCGACGTAAGTATACAGCTTCCTTGGCGCACTCTGACAACGCCATGTACTCGGCCTCCGTGGTGCTAAGGGCCACGGTTCTTTGTTTTCTTGAGTCCCACGATATTGGGCATCCGCCGAGCAGGTACACGTACCCCGTGTAGGACCTCCTATCTTCTTGGCAGCTTCCCCAGTCGGCGTCGACGAATCCTTGGATCGGTTCGGTGTCTGCTTCGTAGATCAGCGCGATGTTCGAAGTCCCCTTCAAGTACCGCAGCACTCTTTTGGCAGCTTTCCAATGTTCGACTCCGAAGCAATTATTGAACTGTCCCAGGTAGCTGACAGCGAACGAAATGTCCGGACGTGTAGTTGTCGACAGATATGTCAGCGCGCCTATCAATTCGCGGTAAGGCAACTTCAACTCGTCAGTACTGGGATTCTCATTTTTGCTCAATTTCGTTCCAGGGTCGAGTGGTGTGACTACAGGGTTGCAGTCGGCCATCTCGTAGCGTTGGAGAAGCTCTTCAATGTAACCTTGCTGTAGCATGGCTATGCATCCGGTCTCCTGGATTAGTTCGATGCCTAGGAAGTGTTTGGCCAATCCTAAGTCCTTGACCTTGAAATTTTCACTTAGGACTCTGGAAATCTCGGCGATCGTTTTTTGCATTTTGATAGCACCATCATGTCGTCAACGTAAACGGCAATCAAAGTTATGTTATTTCCGGAACCAATATGGAATAGACACGGATCCGATGCGGTTGGTTTGGAACCGCACTTCCTCAAGACCTCACGCAGCTTGGCATACCAGTTTCTCCCGGCCTGTTTCAATCCGTACAGTGATTTTTGTAGTAAGCAGACCTTGTCGCCTCCCTGCAACTGGCGAAGCATGTTCTTGGCCTTCTCCTTGGTTTCGTCGTCAGTTCCAGACATCGCAATGCTCTCTAACATCTCCCTGAAGTTCTTCGGTTGTTTCATGAATATTTCCTCGTCTAGGTCACCATACAGATAAGCCGTTGCGATATCGTACTGTCTGATTTTTACACCGAGCTTGGCAGCGATACAAACCATCAATCGAATTGATTCCATTCGCGGCACCGGTGCGAACGTGTCAAAGTAGTTGATTCCATACTCCTGGTTGAAACCTTGAGCCACCAGCCTGGCCTTCCTCTTCTCAAGTATTCCTTCAGGTTTTAGTTTGTCGTGCAGCACCATTCGGCATCCGATGACTTTGGCATCATGGGGAGGATCCACCAGCCCCCGCGTATTGTTTCTCAGGATAGATTTCATTTCCATGACCATGGCACCATGCCACTCGTTAGAGTTTGGTCCTGTTAATGCCTCCTTGAATGGAATCTCTGCTAGAAAAATCTCCTCGTCTTCTTCTTGCTCCTCCACATCTTGGAGATTTGTTTGAAAAAGTTTCTTCGGTCTTCCCCTTTTTCCAGTTCGCAGAATCTTGGGTCGACCAGGTCCTTGCATCAATTGAGTCGTAGTATCGGATGTTTCGACAGTCGTTCTATCATGATCATCCACTGGCGTCACATCGAAACCCAGGGAAGGTTTATCATCTTCTCCGATTTCGGGTTGAGAGACTGGTTCCTCCATGGCAGCTGGTTGATCTTTTTCTCTTGGTGATTGTGGCGGTGGTTCTACAAAGAACAGCTCCCAACAAATATCTTGCTTCGAGGATTCCGGGCGCTCCATCCTAGTCTCTTCCAGTGGCTTTTCATTCTCGAAAAATTTTACATCTCGGCTGATCAAAACTTTGTCTTTGTCAGGGGAGTATATGCGAAAGCCCTTGGTTTCTTCGGAGTAACCCATGAACACGCCTTCTCTGCCTCGTTGATCCAGTTTTCCTCTTCCGGGATCCCTGTCCAAGAAGTAATCCTTGCTTCCAAACGTTCTGAATTGCGAGATGTCAGGAATCTCTCCTGTCCACAATTCGTACGGTGTTTTGCCTCCGATACTTTTTGATGGCAGGCGATTACGGATGTAATTTGCAGTATTCACTGCTTCCACCCAGAAGCGGTGAGGTAATCCGGCGTCCAACAACATGCACCTGGCAGTCTCCAACAAAGTCTTATTCATCCTCTCCGACTTCCCGTTTTGTTCAGGGTTGTGAGGGACTGTGAGGCGTCTTGTGATTCCGCGCTTCTTCAGGTAGTTGTCGAACTCTCGATTCAGGTATTCCCTGCCGTTGTCAGACTGGATCACCTTTACTAGTTTTCCTTTCTGATTCTCCATCCTACTCGACGTACTCGACGGTAGCTTCGTAGAACTCTGATTTTGCCTTCAGAAATCTCACTTCACACCAATGAGAGTGATCGTCGATGAATTCCAAGAGGTACCTTGAACCACCCATAGATGGAGTCGGCATCGGTGCACACACGTCCGTGTGGATCAAATCGAGTAGCTCTATCCGTCGATCGGATTTCTTTGGAAACTGCGTCCTGGACATCTTCCCCTCGAGGCAGACATTGCAGTCCAGAGTCGTCGATGGATTCCTCAGCTCAACGTCAGAAACCCTCCCTTTTCTCACAGCTACCAAGATGTCGCCCACGTTGACATGTCCGAGCCGACTGTGTAGCAATTCTAGATCAGTTATTCTGGGCGATGCAGCCATATTTGCACGTTCTTGACTCTCACTGACGTAATATAGGTTATGCTTCCTTTCAGCTCGCATCAAGACTTCTCCTTTTTCGTTCATGACGACTGCACCTTTCTTGTCAAAAATCACCTCGTGGCCGCGGTCGGTGATCTTTCCCACCGACAGCAAGTTTGTCCTGAGGTCTGGAACGTGAGAAACATCTGAGACAGAGACATCTATCTCTTCATTCGCAATGCGGGTAGATAAGCGAACACTGCCTTTTCCCACGATCTCTGCCGTTGAATCATCAGCCAATTTCACCACACCCCTTCGTGACTCATCGATCTTCGAAAAAATCGCAGGGTCGTCAAAGATATGTGAAGTGGCGCCACTGTCTAGACACCATATTCTGCGTACGCCACTGCTCTGAGTTGTTGTCGCCTGTAAGCATAGTTCTCGAGTGAAATTTGCCGATTCAGTATTAGAACTTTCTTTACCTTTGTTTTTCGATGGATCTCTTTGTTTAAATCTGCACTGGCTGGCTCGATGTCCTTGCTTTTTGCACACGTAGCACCGGAACTCAGATCCGCCTCCTTCTGTTTCACTGTTGTTGTTTAGTTTGGGTTTTGTTTCTTATAGTTCTTGTTACCTGGACCAGTCTTCTTCTTGACGAACATAGCTCCCGCTATTTCACCTTATGTGCTCGATTTTCGTGCGTCATCCTCTTCGATGATTTTGGTCTGAAGAGCCTCAGGAGTCGGTAGGTTGTCACGTGACTCTATTGCACACCTGAAGTTCTCGAATCGTGCCGGCAAACTGTATAAACACATAACTGTCAACAATTCCGGATTGATCGTGATGTTCATATCTCCCAATTTGTCCACGGTGTCGAAGAAATCGTTCAGATAGTCACGCACGTCGCCATCGTCCGCCAATTTTTGTAAGGTTAGCCTTTTCAGTAAGGTCGCCTTCCGAGCCGGTCCCTGGGATTGGTAGATCAGTTTCAGTCGTTGCCATGTATCACGTGCCGTGACACAATTCTTGACTTGCTTTATTTCACTTGGAGACATCGACAAAATGATCAGCGACCGAGCCTTTTGATCCTTCTTGTCCCACTCTTGAATTGCCGCCGCGTTTGCATTTCCAGCCGCTGGTTCTGGTTTCGTAGAATTCCCGCCGACGAATTCCCACAAATCGCCCGTAATGAGGATAGCCTGCATCTGCACGGCACACGTGTCGAAATTATCCTTACCGAGGGGTTCAATTCTCCCAATACTTCCGGCGTTCATTTTTGAGGTTAACTTCTGGCACGTTTTTACGAATAATTACGATTTGTTATTTACGCACATGTGCGAATATGGCTCGAGTTTTAGACAAACTGAAAAATAAAGGGCAGGTGGCAGCACCTTACATAAAATAGAACCGCATACTTGATAATCAAGAATAAAACCAATCAAAGTTACAACACAATTAATTGGAGTTGGAAGGTTGATTAGGATTAATAAATGCTTATGAAGAGTTACAATCAAATCATTTTCTGGTGGTACTATCCCCGTATATTCTAGAGGCGGTCTGTTGGATATCCGAAGCAACGGCTGGATTCGTAGACCCTGACTGCTCCGGCGCAAAATACTAGCCAAGGATCTACGTCCAACTAGACCCTCGCGAATATACGTGGCGGAAATTACAATACAACTGTGAATTACATGAAAAATACACTTAGCTCGTGGTAAAACACCTACCTTATTCTCGCGGATCTCGTGGTCAGCCTCTATGGACCAAAAATGGGTTTCACAGTTGCATCTCCTTATATCTAAAATAAATTGCGACGACACGGCTTCAAATAAAACTATACAATTTAATAACAAATACTAAACTAGGGCTAAACATTCACACAACAAAATAAAATACACACTCCCATTCGCTCATCTCTACACTCATGCCACTGAAAGAACTGCGTTCTATGAACATTATGACAAAATTTGGTGTAGCTTGTGTCCATACATCAAGCTGTACAATAGTTACACACCTCTGTGTATTTACATTCTTCTGGCACGCTCCCAAGCACAGATGGGCGCTCGGCGCACGCGACCCTTGCCACGTGTCCGATGACATAACATTCACCGTTGCATTCCCAGTCTGTCTGGTTTAAAGAAAGAAAGAAAGAAAGAAAGAAAGAAAGAAAGAGCTCGAGCCGTGCGGTTCACAACAATTCTCCCCATTTGTGCGGCCTGGCCAAGCTATGGCCTTGGCCAGAAACTAGTTTTAAAGAAGTCCTCGCTATTCCAGCCTGGTCCACAAATGTGCTCTCCATAACAATAAAAGCTGTGTTAAATTGAAGCAGATTCACGTCAGACAAAAACGTGAACTGCAAACAAATCCTACATGTTACTGACATAAAACTTCTACACACACTCTCATTCGTACTCTCGCATTGTGACGTCCCAATGGAGTTCATTTCATTCGCACTGAACAAGAAACAAACCACATACAGTCACATACTCATTCACACTCTAACCTCTACGTTAAACAAACTATAAACTTCCTATTCCTAACATATTATACACTCGATTGGGAAATAATAAAGGTTAACACTAAATGAATTTATAATGACGCTTATAGCATCAGCTATAGTCCTTTCAAAGTAATAGCGTCTAAAAACACTGAGCCTGTGCTCTGATCTAACAGTTATGTCAAATACAGTGAACTGTGATCCTTAAAATGTTCTACATCTCCAGAAATAACCACCACCAGTCTCTCCTCTCTGATCTGGTGTCAAAATAGTTTAAATACATTCGACCACTTAAGTTGAAACATATGCCGTTACAAGTTTAGGTTTAATCATCTCGATAAAAGTATAGCATAACAGCTGTCATCATCAATTTCCTGTTCCAATTTCAACCGTGACCCTTCCTGTCCTCTCTAAATCCCAGGTCGTGTATAACAAAATAAGGAGTACTCTCTACTCACAGTTTAATGCCTTGCCAATCCTAGTCATGCCCACGCAATGACTGTACTTTAAAATGCGGAACACACCTTCGCAATAACCTCGTATGCCAACTACATACGGAAATACACAAAAAACCACCGCCAAAGGGTTATCAACTCCACTTCTTTCAACCTGGCATTCCTTACAAAAGGGCATAATTTCTCAGCGTTGTCACCACAATCGCTGGCCTCATGAAAAATAACAACAATTGTTAAATGATTAATTTATACATCTTAACGACCTTTGGAATTCACGATAATAACCTCCTCACTTAATACTCTTGAAACGATACTCTGATAAGTATAAACTGTCTTGCATACATTTAATAAAAATACTACATCTCATCTTCACACATCTGGGTTCGACTTTAATCGAGGAAGGAATATTATGTCTACAACGTGACATGATATTACTCCTCGTAATTATTTAATCACAACATCATATCTATGTGTTTGTGTCCAACAAGAATCTATCACGACGAGGATATCAAACGATAACTACCCTAACGTCGGATGATAATTAATCTTCCAAGAAGATTCTAGCTTCCAATAAATTAAATGACTGAAAGTTCAAAGCTTTCTTCAATAAAACATACAGTTAGTCATATTCGTATTCTCTTCATTCAGAACGAATGTCTATGAGTTCTGACGATAATAATCGTGTCCACGTTAAATGTTTCTTTTCCACAATGTGACATGATCTTTCACAATATATCACTACCAAGATCTTCTTTCTTGACGTTTCTTCTCGACGGATAAAATGCCCAAATTAAACTAATAAAAATTAATTTAATGGGTAACATAGACAAAATGTCTATCACCTGCATTCAGAATGAATACAAAAACGACGAAAATAAATTACTGTTCCTTAAAGGAAATGACAAAAGCTTGTTTCTCGAACAAGTAAATAATCTCAGTTCAGAAACTGGATTCCTAACAAACGAAGTTAATAGCGTCGCAAGACGATCACTATAATAAATTTCGGAGAATAAAAATGCTATACATGGAGTACATAAATACAGTGTCGAAAAATGGATAAAGGATTTGCTCAGAAAATGTCACTACAAGCTCTAACTACAAGGTTAGTGAACACTGCTACCTGGTCTCGAAGTCTAGAAGATCAAGATAGAGTATAACAAAATACGCTGATGTTGCATCTCCCAAAGATCTGGGCTGGATCCTAGCTCGTCTCCACGAACTCGTGACCTCAGGAAAGGAACGAATTCCCCCACTGGAAACAGCAAGCTCCGACCGGAATCGAACTGCGGGCCTCCAATCATCATCTTCATTTTGACCGGGATAACCCTGGACTTCTTGATAATCTTGATGTTTCTTCTATCTCCGTCACAGCACAGTCTCATTATAACAGTGAGTAGCGTCGAAAGTTCTGCTTTCCCCTTCAAAAGGCATTTGAAGAGAAAGTCTTGGACCTCACTCGTATAACGAACATTCATGTAGATGGAATCTGAACATCGTTCTGTAGTCGCTGATGTTAATGTTGAGCTCATGTTTGACAAGAATGCACTTGGATAGAGTTGTGCATCAAGTCTCATGATCGCTCACTAAGACGACATTCACGAACAGTCTCCTCTAACGAAGCTCCATCGTTGACTATATCGCTTCTATCTGCTTATACTCCTGGCACACATAATAATTTAGTCCATAATAATCTTCATAATACTAGACTGAATATTGTTCTTCACTATGGAATACATCTCCATCCTAAGTGTTGTAATACAGTTCCACACAAGTAATATTAATAGGCACTCGTACTCACTTGTGGTTGCTGCCTGAGCTGCAGTCGCTCGGACAAAGTGTCGTATCGCGCTGGAAAGTAACACTTTTCTCGCGCTTCACAAAACTGCTTATAATTGCTGAAATACTTCACTCAAACTTCTGAAAGTCGGTAACATACAATATCTGCTAGTCAGCTACTATATGTAGTTGAAATAAATTCTCTGAAGCCGATCAGACCGAAGTGATTGCGGTATATGTGATCCTCGCAACTTCACCTAGATTCAAGGCGCGGTCGTCTCCTAATTCCGCCCTTGCTTATGCCTTGTCTCCACGAGTCACCTTCTACTAGACCGGTGAAACACTCGAAACTCCTTTCTCTTCCAATTGCACACGTCTGACCTCTTCGACGTTCAGATACACAAGAGCCCCGGTGCTTGGCGTCTCCCCTCCAAGTCTACCGATTTTAGCCGCCTTTTCGAGTTCCCTCTCGAATTCGCGCGGGCTCTAGCAAATCGCTTATTTCTTCCAATGGCGACCTGCTATTGACTTATAAAATATTTCCAATATTTTATTATCATATTCTTCTCTTTTCCAATATAAAAATTCACTCTCTAAGGGCTTAAATGAATTAAATATCCATAAAAATTTAGTTGCTCGAACTCCTCTCTTCTCTAAAACTTCTTCCTATTGGCTGTAAGCTCATATCCAATGGGATAATTTATAACAATATTTAAACAAATCCTGGGAATATTCGCTGTTGCTAGGTCGATTCCAAGCTTCTAGAAACTTCCATTACGCAATACAATCACGTGACGGAATTTCCCTCCTTGCTCGACGTCGCCTCACGACTGGTTTCTGCCAAGTTCCAGCCATCATATTCCTTGGTTAAATTTTATCATGGGCTTCGAAAAAAAATGTAATATTCCCATTTTCATCCCTTATAATTCATTTTACGGGGGCAGTACGAAGTTCACCGAGTCATCCAGTATACAATAAAATACATTTCAACAATGTGTGGCTCGCTTATTAACCCAAGAACAAACAGACATTTATACTTCCAGGACACACGTGGGCTAACACTATAAATTTAACACGGATGGTCCAAAATAACATTATACAATTTTCTAAATGAAAATGGATGTCTTCATGATAGGGAAGAATCCTGAAAACGGTAGTGATGACAATTATCAAACCATCAAATATTGAAAATTGTGCCACGTACAGAATACAAGGAGAGCAATAGATGATTATATCAGTTAAGCATTTTACGTCAGTGATCTAAGCATTTTACGTCAGTGATCTAATTTTATGCAAGAAAAGGTCTACTTTTTGACATGGTACTTCCAGTAGACCTTCGTGATACCTCCACCGAGTCGCGTGGTAGCAGCTCGTTGTCAGATTGATACATGTAGCACACACTTCAAGAAGAGGAGATAAATCGTAGCATGGCCTGGATAGGTCTATGCTATATAAAATGTTCAATATAATCCAGGAAAGGTGTAAATACTGTAACAGTCAAGGTACCTCACTGCTCACATGTAGTACGACTCTGATACTAAGCAGGAAGGAAGACTAAATGGATCACAGAGAGAAACTCATGGCGCAGGGGCTAACGCGAGGTCTCGGGTTCGATTCCCGGCTCTGTCGAGATTTTAAAAGTCTTGGTATGGTCTTGTACGGGGTCTACCAGCCTCGTGATGCTAGATGGGAACCTGCCGGATGCTGAGGCTGAAGATGTAGAGGAAAGGAACTGGCCACCTCACCACCTGGTTAGTGTTCCCTTGACACACTATTCGGGTTACCTACATCCCTTGTGGATATGACACTCTTTAACCTTTTGTTGGATTACAAGGCACCAAGTCTCGACTTAAATTTAATTCTTACCAAGTCGATTAGCCGCTTCACGGCACAGAGAACACGTCGATGGGAAGCGAAGTCCTGAAATTAAATTAATAAGTTGAGTAGTTTTCACAATAGAATGGCTAGAAAAGCAATGCCAAAATCAGAGCCCTGCAAGCCCGTCTGCATTACAGCCCGACCCGACATGTTCCAGTTTTTGTGTTTCAGCATTTAATATCTGCATATGCCTGGAGTAATTAAACAAATTGAAATAATATAGTCGATTACAAAAAAAATAGCTACATTAAGGATACTGAGTACTATTGAGCATGCGAATTGTGTACATTATCAGGCATCATTATACAAACATTTTCTTCTTTTGTGGTCAGGATACGGCTAAGATTTTTGGAACATTCCAAAAAGTAACTCCCACAGTTTCAGCTCACATGAGATGTTGAAAGTGACCACCATTATCTTGCAGGCACGAAATTTTCACGCTTAGACATGTTTTGCGACACTTTTTCCAAAGTTGCCGATTCTATTTCTCCAATAAAGTTAGACATCGCTTCATTGAGCTCTTGTAAGGAATGAGGATTATCTCTTTATAGACTTTATATTAAATATCCTCAAATAATTTTTATTTGGAGGGGTTAATTGTGGCGGACGAGAAGGCCACAATTTTCTTGAGATTACTCGATTTCCGAAAAGAATTCGCAACACAGCCATGGTCTCGTGAGCAGTATGGCACGGGCACTATCTTGCTGGAACCAGCAATAGCGCTCATCCAATAAAAATACGAATTGTTGCATAATATCCCAATTTCAGCACTTAATGTGTTTGACCCAATTGATGCTCCAAGTTCTTGTGACAAACATTTTACAGATTTCCGTGCAGATCTCTCAATGCACTGCCAAATATCGCGAAGGAAAGTGTCAGTAATTAATGTAGGTCTCCCACATTGTTCTCTACCACCACGAAGTCTGTGTCACGAAACATGCGTACAATGAATGTATGTCTACCCCATATTATTCTCGTTTCCAATGGGGTCGGGGATGAGATGCGATGAAATTCTGTGTGGCGGATGGTTTTACGGCCGGATGCCCTTCCTGTCGCCAACCTCATGAGAGGAGTTTGTGAGAGATGAAATGAATGAAGATGTATGAAACTGGGCAAGAATGTGGAAGGAAGCGGCCGTGGCCTGTCAGAAGGTACCGTCCCAGCATTTGCCTGGTGTTGAAAACGGGAAACCACGGAAAACCTTTTTAAGGACGGCCGACGGTGGGGCACGAACCCACGCGTCTACCAAGTCAGCAGAGAGCTTGGCCGCATGACCTAACGTTGCTCATTAGCGAGCGTAGCCACCGCTGTCGATTAACGAAACCTGCGTAGAAGATCATACAAAAAAGATTGACCTGGTAAGGGTTGACAAGGAAATCTATTCATCCACACATCTCTCATAACTTTTGCACTCAAAATAAGCGTCCAATAAAGCAACCCGTTGTGTGCGCGTAAAATGCATTGTCGCCCGCTTGACCTTCTAACACTCACTCGGCGCAAGGCAACAGTCGCACTGTTCTGACATTACTATAACTGGTTCTACCATGTCTGATAAAATGCCAAATTTTTCCGTCAGATACGTGAGCTACGATTTTCAAAGTCATAGTCCGGTGACTAAACGAACACCCTGTACAGACATAAACAGCTTCAAATAATCTTAAATAACGCAGTGGCTAGCATTCTTAGCTCTCGCCCCTGATGTTCGCGTTCTATTCCTGGCTCTGTCAAGAGGTTTTATTCTGGTCTGAGTGCTGGAATGGGGTACACTCAGCCTCGTGACGCAAAACTGGGAAGAGTTGGGTTCGATTCCCACCTCAGTCATCCTCGAATTGGTTTTCCGTTGTTTCCCACTTCTACTCCAGGCAAATGCCGGGATGGTTCCTAGCTTATGGACATGACCGCCACCTTCCCAATCCTCACCTGAATTACAAGTACAGTACACACACTACTACAGTATATTTACCACAACAATACACGTTAACAGGCATATTCCCACACTCACATATACACAAAGATATATATATTGTGCCCGTTTGGACCGAGATCCAAAGACCACATTTTGCAAATTATCGAAATCAGTTCAGCACGAGATAATCTATCCCAGGGTCTATCTGGGCGAATACTAGGTCTAAAACTGGCATCCCTGATATCGGCAATTCGCAAGTAAGGTAGGGAGAGAAATAATTTAAAAATAGCACACTTCTTAAAAATCTCAATTTATTTATAATTAAAATTTGAAAATTACTTGCAAAAATCCTCAAAAACACAAACACAATCACATATAAAAATCAACATCTCCTATAAATAAATAAACACCTCTAAACGTCGTTGAATTGATACCCAGAAAATTGATAGCCCATTCTGGTATGAACAAAAAAAAAGTCTAATATTTACACTCGGGTGACCACGATTCGATTAAGATTTCCAGTGATCCCTTCTATTTATATTTGCAGATTCACTTTCTCGAAGATTTTTTTATGATTGGTCAAGTATATGTTGAATGTTATTTTGAAAATTTTCACTTTCATTAGTCCATGATGTTTTCCAAAAGAAAAGAAAAATGGAAAAGTTATTTCACTGAATTCATTGAAGTTTTGCATCAATATATATCAATATTCGGCTAACATAAAGTCGAATGTTAATATTGTTGTATCTTGTGAAATTTTTGTTTCAAAGAACAAAGAAATCTTTATAAATTTTTCATTTTTTTAATGATATGAAAAATAAATCTTTTCTTTTTTCTCATATCCATTTGTCTCACATAAACAAAATTTTAATTTTACTCATCTCAAAATTTGCTATATAAATTAGCATGAACTGTTATTAACAATAGAAATTGTTGTGATCTATCAGTTGATTAAATCTTTTCCAACAAATACTTTTCTCACAGTCAGATAATTTTCTAATATCTCAAAAATAAAAATAAAAAATATGTTAATCACCAAATTTATTATTATTATTATTATCAAAATTTTCTATAAATTTATTTATAACAGGTCTTCTCTCACATTCCAATTATGAATATTAATGCTCATTTCAAATGTCATTATTATTATTCCAAGCACAAAACATGCATATTTTCAGTTATTTATTCTATTATTGCATTAGCAACTATTTATTTCCTTAATATTTTTCTCGGTCAGGTTCATCAAATCTAAACTCATATGTTATTCATTTATCTAGGCATAATATTGGAAATCTAGATTGATCCAGGTAAAAATTTAATATTCAGATCTACAGATTCTGGAAATTGACTAGAATATGGGGCGGACCACTTGCCACCCTTCTTTTACAACTGAGAGCACACATGCTCCTATTAACCACTTCAAATAACAAACACACACCTACATGTGCACATAACTACAGGAACCAATGTCCTCTTGGATGACCCCTTGGCCTGCACATAAACTCAAGTGTCGACAATCCTAATCGCACACTAAAATCACCATATTTGACTTCAAATATTTTTTTTCACAATACTTTTTTTATGCTTTGAAAAATCCTGCCTTACCAGTTTACTGTGTGTTCCAATTTAATGTTTCCATTGAAAATATGTAGTTAATCCTGGTCAACTTTTCCTTGCCTCCATTTTACATAATCTCACCCTAGTTTATACGTTTTAATACTTGCCGCCTTATTTTTCCTTCATTAAATATTTCTAGTGCTTTTGGAAAATCTCCTAAACTCAAATCCTTGCTATTCCACTTCATTCACAAACTAATTTAAACCTGTTAATAAATACAAACTTCTATTCCAAAAATAAACAAAAGTTAATATATTAAATTCATTACTGTTCCATTTATTTAAATCCTTCCATGAAATTATTATTATCCCTGGCAAAATATTATTTAGGCGTTGTTGGTTTTACAACATCAGAATTATTATTATTGCCCTATTTTATCCAAAAATAATTAAATCATTGTTTAAATCCTCATCACAAATTATTTATAACACTCTCACTTCCTGATTATTAGTTCAGTAATTTTAATCACTATTAATAAATTAAATTAAATTAACAAATTTGTGCTATCACCTTCCAAAATAAATTGTTTATAATTTAATGGTGTATTCCCTCTTTGAGTATTATTAATTTATTTATTCCACAGTGATTTATTATTATTATTAAATAATAAAATAAATTATTTAAATAATCCAAGTTGTGTCGAGCCTCTAATAAAAGCTATATAAAAATAATTACTATTCCTTGAAAAATGAAAAAAACATGAATATGACTGTTGTCCTGACAGCGTAGCAAAATAGTATAATAAATTGTCCGACTTCAATATTGCTCCATTTGTCATCCTGGACAAATATAAATGATGTTCCCATAATGATGATGGTGTTGATTTCTTATTGTGAAAGTTTAGAAAGGAATTCTCAAATACTACATTAGGCTAGTGAATAATACATGTAGAGTTGGCTTACTTCATGCTTGATGTGATGGTAATCCGTGTCCTTCGGCGTTCACTATTGCCATAACGTCCTCCCATGGTCATCTGCGATTCCATATAAGCTTCGTTCCCTTCAATATCACACATATCCTCGTATAGTTTTAACAGCGCATGTCGGTGATTATCACAACGCGTTCACAAACACTCCCGTTGTACTTAGTAAAATTCGACATGTTGAAATGTTGTAAAGACTTGTACTGTTCGTTTACTTTCTTCAAGTTCGACATAATAACAAGTTCCACATTCGAATATTGCGGTTTCATTCGCCTTACTATTCCAGGACACCTGTTAGCAGCGTGAAATGAACGATAAATGCAATGTCCTTCTGGTATTAGTAGAATGCCTAATATTCGGTTTCACCACAAGAAACATAATGTTTTTTTTAGGCTGAACTTATGTGAATGGTATTTCGAAAAATTACCACCACTAACCAGTAGAATAACTTGACCAGAATGTCGTCTAATATTCTAAGACATGCGAGATATACAAGTGTTCATTCACTGAACAGAGACTAAGTCCGTGGACAGCTCGTCCAGCTATTAAGTTTCTTCGACGATCAAAATGACGGCGTAACAACTCGTTCACGGTATAGCGGTGATGTTCACAAGAGCAGTTGCTCGGTTGAAGTACATGTCCTCCTTGATTTCCTTGCTCCTCTTATACTCACAGCGGTGAAACTTCTAGAACCTTCCATTCCGTAGCTCAGCTCCTGCTAAACGGATTTCCTTGCTTGATAGCTCCATTTTCTTCAAATTTGATAACCAGAAAACTGTGCTATTTTTCAAAGTTCAAATCCATCGTCTCGAGGAAATTCTACAAAACTTCAGTTACGTAGGCTGGTGTGCACGTCACAGTTCCACGTCACAAGCCCCTACGTCTCATACCTCCCTCAACACTCGAAGTCTCCAAGCGCGCTATTCAAATATCAGCCGCTCCATTGCCAATATAGACTAACGTCTCTTCGTCTTAATAATGACGTCACTATGTCACGGACGTGTACACAATCCGGGTACAATATATATACAGTGTGTAATTGATATAATGGAAGTCCGTTACACTGGTGATAGAAACGTGATGATTTGTTTGAGAGGTGGGGAGATTATTGGCTGAGGAATAACCTAACCACCAAGGGAAGATGATAAAGAAAAGGAGGTGGGTTTCGGACTGGAGAAAAAGGATGGAAAAATAGGAGGAGAGTACCACAAAAGTTATAAATTTAACTTTAAATGCACTCAAAGGCGGTTGCCCCTGCAAATCAGCTCTCCGATACCTAAAGTGAGTAGGGACCTGGGCAAAGCTAACGGGAGACGCAGCTAGGACTTGGGCGGTTTGCAAGAGAATGGCTTTAGCGTATTCCCTCTCAAGTATACATATGCCTACTATGGGGATGGGTGATGGTCTGGCAAGACAAAGAGTAACAGACTTATTGTATGTCTGTTCAAAGGAATTAGTTTTTGAACAAGTGATTCGAAGAATGCCAATAATTTGAATCGATTTTGATATTTCCAGTTTTCGAAGTTGTAGAGTTCCTAAAAGGCGACCAAGTGCTTCCAAGAAGGATAGTGATAAAAGAATTATACCTTTGGGAATAATTTTGGTAAGTGAACCAATGGTTGCATTTGGAAATGTCTAAGCTTTTACCCAGCAAGGAGCCGACTAAAAGTTTAGGCAAAGAGAAACACTTATCTTTTGGAAAACCAACCATAAGTTTTTTGGAGAGGATCTCCACAAGCAGGAAGCTGGCGTAGCGAGCTGTACTTGCCTTACTGGCCAGTTAGAATTAGCTATTAAAGCTAAGAGAGACTTTACCAAGATAACCACTAAGAGTTCTTGCTCAAATGCAACAAGTGGTGAAAGCCCTATCAATAGATTTAATGGCATTAAGTGGGAAAAGTCAAGGAAGACAGGATCTTGCCTAACTGTTATACTAGAAAAATGAAAAAGCGAAAAGGAACTCTTAATTTATTTAACGATTCAAAAGAATTTGATGAATTTAACAAATATATATTTTCAATTTTGTTAACAATTTGGGGTCGCAGACCTCCGAAAAAACATCTAAAGTTTGCGCCAGGCAATTAACAATTCTATTGGTTTCAAACCTTTATATGTTTTAAAATCCTCGCAAGATTTTAAAATAGAGAGGATAAAGTACAAAAGTTAAGAACAATTAAAGTGATTAAAGTTTGACAATAAATCAAGTACAAGGTGTGTACTTTAAGAAATTCTGGGTAAATATCTTGAAAAGAGTAACAAATTCGAAAGTAACAACAACAAAAAGCAGGTAGAATAAAAGAGAAGTTCCTATAACTTCTTGTATTGAAGCTGAATTACTTTTAGTGATTACACAAATGGGGCAGGTCACTTACTGTGAAACCTGAAGAGAAAGTCAAAAGGAAGGTTCTAGACCTCCTATGTTTAAGTAGGAATCACGAGACAAATGGGGCAAGTTTCCTTTTCGTGAAACCTAGAAATAACTCACTTATGAGTTGAAAGAATTGTATTCCCTAATTAGAAGGGGGAAATAAGATAATTAGAAACGTGTACAAAACACGTAGTTATACAGAAATTAATGAATGATATGTAAGCAAAAGTGGGAGGGCACGTCTCTAGCGTGACACCTCATTGAGAAAGACCTAAAGTAACAATTTTATTATGGTTTGTTAGTAAGGGGATTAGGAAAGATCAACTGGGATGGAAGGTAAATGTTCATGGCCGTATTTATAATAATCGAACGAGCGCGACGCGGAAGAAATACTGAAAGAACACTGTTTTTCACTATAATCTGTTGAAATGGATGAAAAGTTCACTGTAATAGCGCAAATGTTTATGGCAAAGAAAGTTATTGCAATTATGGAAAATGACTAGTTGCACTAGGTAGGCGAAAGTCTATTGCTTGAGAAGGTTGTAGATTATCATTAAATACGCCAGAGAAAATTCCAACGGAGGAAGGAACATTAGCTATTGAGCAGTAATTTATAAGGAAGATTCCTCATTTATAAATAGTATTCCCACAAGTGATTGGAAAATACATGACGGCACGACTTGTAGATAGAGTGCAGATTCTGGAAGGTTCCAGAACGATCCTAAACGAAGAATAGGGCCAAAGTTATTCCAGCGGTGGAACGAGCTTAATATTTTATAAACAGTGGGTATTTGATAATATCCCACGTTGTGAGAAGATTTCTCATTTAACAAGCATAAGAAGTGTTGCTTTTTACGAAGATTGGCTTAGACAGACAAAGCTCAATATGGAAAATCCCGCGAAGGATGATTATTGCCAGAAATAAGTAATCTCACACTGCCTATAAATGATTATTAAAAGCATGTAGATATTAAAACCGATGAAGATGAGGTTAAAACCTGAAGTCTGTACTTATCTTTGCTGCATGGCGATGGTGAAGTTCCCTTTGACGATTAAAGTTCCAACATGGCGTGGAATCTAAAGAATGCCTCTTTAAATCAGGAGGCAGGCTCTAGTTGAGCCTTGACTGACTAAGTCGAGGGCCGACGTTCAAGTGAGGCCCACTCAGCGAAGCGCAGAGGGACCAGGAAAGGGAAAAGAGTGGGGGTAGGAGACAAAAGGAATACATATCAGAATAGACAACCTTGAAAAAATAAATGTTTTTCTTGATGAATGGTCTTCAAAGAGTTGATAGCAGACGATACTATCGCAGCCTGGTGGGTGAAAAAGGAGACGAAGTTCTCTTGATCACGGAGATGATAGCTGGCGATGGCGACGAAATCTGGTGGCCAGATGGATAAGGAAGTCCTCTTGCACGGGAAGAATTGAGGAACTTCAAAGATTCGCTGCTAGATGACGCTAGGAGAGTCATGGAAGATATATATCTAGAACAGACTCACAAGTAACATAAGAGACATGACCACCAAAGAGAAACTAGAAGATCACTGTTGGTGTTTGAGAAAAAGGAAGGAAGGAACAAGCAAAGAGTATTAACAAATATACTCTATCATACCGTGTATTCCAAGAATACACCAAGAGGCTTGGCGATTTTGGTCATTTAGCCCCATGTAGTTGGGTGTGGGTAGAATTTGTCTGATGACCTGTGTTTTTGTGGTATCTTCAGTTAAGTGGGTATTTGTAATTCAGGTGAGGATTGCGAAGAAGGCGGCCGTGGCCATACGTTAGGAACCATTCCAGCATTTGCCTGGGGTAGAAGTGGGAAACCATGGAAAACTACTTCCATGATTTAATACTAGTATGGTTCCACATGTACATAATAATAATAATAATAATAATAATAATAATAATAATAATAATAATAATAATAATAAAGCAAATATAGAGAGTTGGTTGGGCCTATCAAAAGGCAATGGCATGTAGAATTGTCTCAAGTACGGGCGTGATCCCAAGTACCTTGCTCCAAGGCCTTAAAGAACTGGATCTGGATACTCAAATGTACAAACTAATGCAGAAGGCAGTAGTTCTCTCAACAACCCGAATCGTCTGGAAGTTCATGGGTAGCGATTTCGACTTTCCAGCTTAGAAGTGGCTGTTTCAGTAACAATACTTTGGTTCCCTGAAGCCCGGATAGTTATATTGTGATGTACCAGCAATGTGTCATATATACTGTATAAAACAATTATAATAATTAAATGATAGCGAGGCTGTGTAGCTCAGGTAATAGAGTGCTATCCTTCTCGAGGGTTTGATCTAGGCTCAGCCATGTTATACATGAAGGTGAACAAATACGACAACCTTATGCCGATGGATGTAATGGCACGCACATGAAATTCTGTGAACACAACATTCCGGAATCTCGACATCCCCGCAAAAAATAAAAATAGTGTGTCTAACAACAGATTATTATTATTATTATTATTATTATTAAACACATTATAAGAGATCATATCTTTACTGAATGTTATTTATTTTAAATTAGGGTTCGAATTTTTCAGGACGTTCAGTAAATAAACATCTTTGATAAGTTAACAATGATGATGGAAGAGAATTACAAGCTTGTTGTGCTTGTTGTTGTTAATCAATTTTAGGGGCTTGGGACATTTGTTTATCAGCCCCATCTAGTTGGATGAGTGTTGGATTTGTCTGATAAACTGTGTTTCTGTGGTGACTGTAGTAGTATGTGGAGCTGTAGTTATTAGGGTCGTATTATTTATTTATTTAGTTAGTTTCGTTTCATTTCGTAGTCAGTTTACCCTCCAGGTAGGCTTTTCCCATGGATTCAGCGGGGTATCCCACCTTTACCGGCTCTACGGGCAGTGTTCTGGAGCTTGACATCGGGTCGGGGGATACAACTGGGGAGACGGGACTAGCGCCTCGCCCAGGCGGCTTCACCTGCAAAGCGAACAGGGCGCCTCATGAGGGATGGGACGGGATAGGAATGATGGGAGGGATAGACAAGGAAGAGGGAAGGAGGCGGCCGTGGCCTGACTGTAGGTACCATCCCGCCATTTGCCCGAAGACGAAGTGGAAAACTACGGAAAACCACTTCAAGGATAGCTGAGATGGGAAGCGAACCCCCTCTACTCATTTGGACCACCCGAGGATGAGCAGACCCCGTTCTAGTCCTCATACCACTTTTCAAATTTAGTGGCAGTGCCGGGAATCGAACCCAGGACCTCCGGGGCGGTAGCTAATCACGCTGACCACTACGCAACGGAGGTGACTTAGTTACTTATTATTTTGTTATTTATTTTTATTTTTATTTTTATTTAGCCATTTAATTATTTAAGTCGCTGAAGAAGTTCGTTAATAGAAATTTACTGGAAAGTACCATACTGATTTCAATGTCCGAAACGCAATTGAGGTTATGCCTAAAGAGATCGACACCATACCGTTAGCAACATCCAGCAATGTAAGTGAAACATCTACTCCACCAAGTTCATATGGAACTAAAGTAAAATGCTCTAAAATATATTTGACTTTACCCTTGACTGATAATTCCAATAAACTGCAATCTGGAAATATAATTGTAGAGCTCAGTATCCTGTCAGAAGCGTTATAAAGATTTACAGTGTGTAGGGTCTCTAAAGGTCGATCCACAATGCTCAGTCGGCAGTCGGTAGCTGGTAGTTGGCAGTCGGCAGCTGCAGTCAGAAATTAGTAGTTGACAACCTAGCCATTCACAATGCGCAGTCTTAACGACTGCTAGGAGTAAATAATACAGTGGCATTCTTTTATTCCTTGTGCACAGAGGAGTTGTTGATAACATAAAAACTTGCAATAGGAATATTTGGAGATGTACGGATTATTTTTTAAACCGTGTATTTAAGATTAAAAAGGTACGGGTTGCGAAGGATAGGTGAGGTGGGAAGGGAATCCCCTGTACTCATTTGAACCACCCGAGGCTGACAAGGAGAGGTCGCCAAGTGGTTTTCTAGAAAAGTGTTCAAATTTGGAGGGTTTGCTCTTCATAAGAAAATATTTTTGCCGTGTTCGAGCGTTTTTACCAATGGGCCTTGGTGTGTTCAAAATTGAACGTTTAAAATCAATCCTCAAACTTGTGTAGTCCTATTCTCGCACTCGTTTCCGGCTCGTTCCCGTGGTGTAGTCGCTAGCGCATTGGCGTGGGGAACTAAAGGTTTCAAGTTCGAGTCAGACCTTGGTCAGGACACTTTTTTGATGTGTAACATCTTTCCGTTCGTGATGATGATGATAATTGTTGTTTTAAGGGGCCTAACATCTAGGTTATCGGCCCCTCTTTCCGTTCGGTTGCTGGATAGTTTTGTGGGAGTGATTTTGAAAATTGGAGACGGAAGTGGATCGGAACGATCGAGCTGGCAGTGGTGGATCGAACGGAAGTATGCACTGCCCGCTCGATCAATCGAACGGAAGTGTACTAGCTGGCAGTGGTGGAAAACGGAAGTATGCACTGCCCGCTCGATCAATCGAACGGAAGTGTACTAGCTGGCAGTGGTGGAAAACGGAAGTATGCACTGCCCGCTCGATCAATCCAGCGGGCAGCGGTAAGACCCAGCTGGCAGTGGTACGAGAAGCAATGAGCGCGCGGTGTCGGAAATTGATACCATGGCGTAGCCTACTCTCGGCCATGTGGAATGTATATGACATACTGAACGGAAAACGCTCATGCGAACTCTGGTGTCAAGTGATTGAAACATACGACATGGTACACGTTCGAAGTCTTCGTATAAGTATTTAAATGGTAAAATGCCTTAATATCAAACATTGTAAGTAGTCGGCATTGCCGGTATTATGTTTCTGCACAATGGATATTCAAATGTTAACCCACATAACGGTAATGCAGTCATCATATAATATAATCGTTGTGGTTATACGAGAATTGAGCAAGCCTTCATGAACTATTACTGAATACATTCTCTTTACTCACAAGAGGGCCTATTCATAAGGCATTTTAAACTCAATTTCACCCAGGAACATTATCGAAACAAGCATTGGGTTCGAATCGCGGACGGGGTAGATATTTTTGCTACCAGATTACCATTTTAAACTATATTTATCATATCAATATGACTAATTTTAACAGAATCCATATGAAATTACGTGTTGGTCTGTGAATGAAGAGGACCTGTTTATAAGGAATTTAAGGTTATGAGCGGTGTCGCGTTTATTAATCTAGTTGATCCATATCGTATTCTTTATTTAGGCTAATGCTGGTGGAAGCTACAAATCATCTAATAAAATGAGTTCCGTATTATAAACTACAATATCTGTAAAACACTCCCTATTACAATAGATTAATATTTGTGCCAATAATAGTATAAAATACCGGTGTATCAACAATTTCACGCGAGGTTTCTTCTATGTCAGATGTTACACATCACATGCGACTACTGTAAGGCTCGTATTTTTTTTTACTGTTATTATTGTCTTTTGCATTCTAGATACTGTTGATTGTAGACAACCGCACACACGTAATATTAAATACGCATAAGCGTCAATCAATACCTCCGACTTATCGAACCCGCTTATACGGCACTTGCGTGACGAAGAGTGTCCCGCGATGTAACTCACACGAGTTCCGTATCGAGTTTTGGATACAGACAGTTTAGCTTGATGGTAGAGCAGAGTGGGTTCTTGTGTTCCTGCATTAGACTCGGCGTAGTGCACATGAACGTAGAGTCGCCGACCACGCTGCATTTAAATTTTTCTTCTTTCTTATTCGTTTACCCTCCAGGTTGGTGGAACCCACGGACTCAGCGAGGGAACTCACCACTACCGCCTTTACGGGCAGTGTCCTAGAGCTGGGAAACATCTAATCGGAGGGGATACAACTGGTGAGGTGTGATTGGCACCTCGCCCAGGCGGCCTCACCTGCAAAGCGAACAGGGGCCTCATGAGGGAAGGTAATAGAAGGTCAGGATGGATAGGCAAGGAAGAGCGAAGGAGGCGGCCGTGGCCTTGAAGAAGGTACCATCCCGGCATTTGCCCGAAGACGAAGTGGGAAACCACGGAAAACCACTTCGAGGATGGCTGAGGTGGGAATCGAACCCCCTCTACTTATTTGGAACACCCGAGGCTGAGTAGACCCCGTTCCAGTCCTCATACCACTTTTTCAAATTTCGTGGCAGAGCCGGGAATCGAACCCAGGACCTCCGGGGCGGCAGCTAACCATGCTGACCGCTACGCTACGGAGGCGACGCATTTAAATTTTAACGAATAAAACTTACGACTCGTTCAAGCTTCAAGGACGAATAATAATGATGTTAAAATATTGTACATAGCCCCAAAACCGAAGAGACCACAGCAAATACGTTAGAAAACACAAAAGACAATAACAGTAAAAAAAACGTCCTGACCTAGGTCTGACTCGAACTCGAAAACTTTAATTCCCCACGCCAATGCGCTAGCAACTACGCCACGGAAACGATCCGGGAACCTGTGCGAGAATAGGACTACACAAGTTTGGGGATTGATTTTAAACTTCCATTTTGAACACACTAAGGCCCATTGTCAAAAACGCTCGAACACGGCCAAAATATTTTCTTATGAAGAGCAATCCCTCCAAATTTGAACACTAGTCTAGAAAACCACTTGGCGACCTCTCCTTGTGAGTAGACCCCGTTCCAGTCCTCATACCACTTTTCAAATTTCAAACTATTTCATTATAAACAACACTAGAATTAGTCGGAAAAAAAACAAAGGATCGCCACGTAGCTCTTTTCTATCAGAGAGGTTCCAGACATTATTAGTTTGTTCTTACGGTACTTAGCTTCTCGAAGGCGCTCAACTGGGTGGATGAAGCGATGAAGTGAAGCTCTGTGTCTACACCTTCATGAGATTAATGCAATGACAGACATCTCAGTGACACAGGTTATCATACAACTTCTACACACACCCAAGCACACGGGGCTACATGACCACGATGTAGCAAAGCCCCTAAAAGAATCAGTAATTCTTATTTGAAGTACTGGGATGGTATCGTTGAAATGCAAGCGGTGTCAATCTCAGGCTAGTGGGCCAAACGCGTTTACTTTATCACGTACAGTAAATGAAATGGAGAACATCTATGTCCCTGGGCGAGATAGGGCAAGCTTACTCCCCTTATTCACGGCACAAAAACCCTCACACTTTTCCAAGATATACATTTTTACACTAACACATTTCACCCGACGATATTCAGCTTGTTCACAACATCACTTTGGGTGCTAGTGTGTCCAGTATTTTTCTCACTGAACAGAACTCTTGAGAATGGTGATATAAATCATCGGTGCCCGTTTTATCACTACAAGTTAGTTGTTTCCTGGATTGGCTACAATACACTATCTCTCTCTTCTCACTGTTAATTATCATTATAAACAACACTAAAATTAGTCGAAGAAAAAACGAAGGAGCGCCACGTAGTTGCTTTCTATCAGAGAGGTTCCAGACATTATTAGTTGGTTCTTACAGTACTTGGCTTCTCGAAAGCGCTCCACTGGGTGGATGACGCGATCAAGTGAAGCTCTGTCTCTACACCTTCACGAGTATTAATGCAATGACAGCACATCGTAACAAACAATCATATTATGTTCATCTGATAAATAGAGCTACCCAATGAGTACATTAACAATTCTACGCATTTTATAAATTCAACACACCATACTATAAATACACAACAACGACCACTGATCTCAAAAATAGCCTCCACAAAATCTACTGGAACAGATTTGTTGTTGTTGTTGTCGTTGTCGTCGTCGATTCTTCAGGGGCTTTGTGACATCGTGGTCATGTAGCCCCATGTACTTGGGTGTGTGTAGAATTTGTCGGGTTACATGTGTGATTGTGATGTCTGTACTAGGGTGTTTTTTGTAATTGAGTTAGGAATTTGGTAGGAAGTGGCCGTGGCCTTCCTGGCATTTGCCTGGAGTAAAAGTGGGAAACCAAGGATAACCACTTCCAGGATGACTAAGGTACGAATCGAACCCACCTCTGTTCAGTTTGGCCTCACGACGCTGAGTGTACCCCGTTCCAGCCCTCAAACCTGAAATAAATTCCTTGACAGAGCCGGGAATCGAACCCGAGCCTCCGCGGTGACAGCCGAGAATGCTAGCCACTATACAATGAGGGAACATACACAAGATTAAACCATTTACAGCCAATAGACCAGACGTTACACTAGTAGGTAGGCTCAGAAACACACTTATTTGATTGACATTGCAGTGCCAAATACAGCATCCAACAGGTTGACAGTTGAAATCGAATAATACAGTGATTTGGCCGCAGACGTGAAGACCAATTTCATATCACTTCTTATCTAAGCAACGTTGATGAGGAGGAACCCTGTTTAATTTAAGGAGTTTTGTGACATCGTGGTCATGTAGCCCCGTGTGTATGGAATCTGACTGGTAACCTGTGGCATTGTAATGGTCGTGGTAGTGTATGTGTTGTGACTGAGGCTAGATGTTTGAAGGAGGCTGCCGTAGCCTTAAGGTAGGAACCATCCTGCCATTTGCCTGGAGTATAAGTAAAAACCATGGAAAACCACTTCTACAACAGCTAAGGTGGGAATCGAACCCAACTCTTCAGTTTTACCTCACGAGGCTGAATGTAGCCCGATCCAATCCCCAGATCAGAATTAAATTTCTTGGCATAACGTAGAATCGAACCTAGAGCCTTGGATCTGGAGTCTCAATACGAACCCCGAGACCACAGAAGGTGGCTTGCAGGGAAACCTGCCAGCATTGGAACTCTCCATCAGTACAGTAACAATTATCGTATCAAAAAGTATTTCGCCTACACATTGTGTTTAACAGACAGAAAATTACCAAATGAAGTTCGTGTTGGTCATGCTGTATACAGGAAGTATATACGAACCATAAAGATGTTAAGCACAAGCACAGAGTCCGCCTCGTTGAGTAGTAGCTAGCATTCTTGGCTGTCAACACGGAGGCCCTGGTTTGATTTCCGGCTCTGCCAAGAAATTTAATTCTGATCTGAGGTCTCGATCGGGATACTCACCCTCGTGAGGCAAAATTGAGAAGAGGCGGATTCGATTCTTACCTCAGCCTTCTTGGAAGTGGTTTTCTGTGGTTCCGCACTTCTACTCCAGGCAAAAGCCTGGTTCGCACCTAACGTAAGGCCACGGCCTCTTCCTGCTCAAATTCTACCTCGATCACAAGTACACACACTAGTACAGACATCTCAGTGACACAGGTTATCATACAACTTCTACACACACCCAAGCACACGGGGCTGCATGACTACGATGTAGCAAAGCCCCTAAAAGAATCAATCATTCTGATTTGAAGTACTGGGATGATATCGTTGAATTGTAAGCGGTGTCAATCTCAGGCTAGTGGGCCAAACGCGTTTACTTTATCACGTACAGTAGATGAAATGGAGAACATCAATGTCCCTGATTCATTTAGAGGCTAGGGACATCGTGGTCATTTATTCCCGTGTACTTGGGTTTGTAAATAATCTGTTTGATAACCTGTGTCATTGACATATGCAGTGTGATCGCAATTGGGGCTAGGATTGGTACGCCGGTCATAGCTTTTAGTTAGGTACCATCCTGGCAGTTGTCTGGTGTAGAAGTGGAAAACCACATATAGGATGACAGAGGTGGGAATAGAACCCACATCTTCTCAGTTCCACCTCACCTCATCCCGTTCCAGTCCTCAGACGAGAATAACATTGACAGAGGCGGGAATCAAAATCAGGCCTCAGGAGTGACAGCCAAGGATGCTTTAGTCTATACATAGGAGAGTAAATTATAATTATAATAATAACAACGTATATTTCCATACCAATTTGAACTGCTGTCTACCATAAAACTTGGGCGGGTCAGCTTCTAACGTCACTCAATATGACTCTCGAGCTGATGAAATATGCATCAATTTCTTCTCCTGACTGACTAATGACCAAAGCAATTATCGCATGTGAAGAAAGAAAGAAAGAAAGAAAGAAAGAAAGAAAAAAAGTGGCAGAAAATGAGCACATTGTATGACTGTGGCAAGTTACTACTTCCCTGTGAACCAACTACTGCTCGGGTCTAAGCTGCGTGAACCTGAGAGGAATGTGCATCGTGGACTATGAGAAATGATGTTGACGAGTGATGAAGTTTCTCGGTCCGTGCATAGTACAGAACCAAATACAATGGTCAGTGACTCACTCACTCATTCGTAACACCACAGTGGTTAGAGCAACGGCCCTATGTTAGCAGTATTGGAATAGAAAGGAATACCAGGTATCACGGCGGGCTGTTGACAGACCCTTCTCTTCTCGCCTGGCCCTTCCCTGCTCTTTTCTCTCACCCCGCAAGTTCACAGAGCTTGGATCCGAGCAGTATATTCAACTTTCAAAATTATAAATAAAACTAACAAGAGAAGAAAATCATTTTCTGTTATACCAGATCAGTCTTTTTATTAGTGGTAAATTTTAATTGCCACCGATACAAAAGAGATACCTCAGGGAAACGTCTATAGACCCTCCATGTAGTCCCAAGCATTGTGTAGAACCGGGGTTCTCAAACTTTTTCTGTCGCGCCCCCCTTCTGAAACATGAAATATCTAGCCCGCCCTATTCTCATTTCCTTTCTTAGCACTTCTCATAGGCTACTCCCCACAAAAAAAAGATCACACAAGATCTACTGTGCATGCTACTGCCTAATTAGGATTTCAACTACCAGTTACATTAATAATAATAATAATAATAAAACACAATTCATTATTCTTAGAGCACATCAAAATACAACAACGTTTTGTAAAAAAAAGTCATGCATATGTATTACTTTTGCTTATAAAAATAAAAACAATTGCTTCACGTGCAGTTATTGGAATTGAGCAAATTTTGTTTGTTTCACTAATTAGCTGTTTAGCTGTGACACCTGTGTTCAGTAATGCTTTTCATATTTGAAAGCTCGTGACTTATAAATGACAATCTAAATAATATACACAATTTTCAACATTTCACTGTGAATTTGAAAAATGTTATGTTAAAACTCTTCACCCATGAAAAAGTGAAACAGGAGAATAAAAGTGTACATGGATCAGAATTCGGTAATTCTCAGACACTTACGGAGTTAGTGTGATGTGTGAGCTTGAATTTGAGATGAAAGTAAATCCAGTCTTGGATGGATATTTGAAACAGCAACCCGCTGATCCCCTTCCAGCTGCAGCCGAGACCGATGCTTCGTCTTGACGGATGCCATTGGGGAAAATGTTGACTCACACAAGTGAGTTGAAGCGAAGGGTAATAACAGGTCCACTGCTTTTCTTGATAAAATGGGATATTCATTCCGAATCTTAACCCAAAAATTTTCAAGACTTAAATTCGACTTAAATTCATTTCGAAGTATTCTGTCACTTGGAGAGTTCTATTAGTTCCTCCTGTTCTGCCGTTAACAGGTGGGCTGTTACGTTTGTTTCAAACGGACTGCGAATCCTGTCATTCTCAGTTGAAGGTTGTGGAAATCTACCCTCGAATTTTTGACGAAGGTTTTGGAGGTGTTCTACGACAATTCCACTAATTTGACAAATATCTAACTCATTTTCTTCCCGGAATTCATTCAGACAATGAAACATCTCACAGCTACCTTTGTCCATCTGGGCTTTCCAAAGTTCAAGTTTTCTTTTAAAAGCAAGCACTTTGTTGCTTAGAATGAAAATATTACTACTGTATTTCGTCCTCGAAGTGACACGTTAAGTTAATTCAGTTTTTCAAATTCGTCAGCCAAGTAGCACAGTATTAAAAGCCATTTCTCATCCAGAAACAGGGTTGCGAGTGTAGGACTGCTGTCCAATAGGAAAATACGAAGTTCATTCTTCAACTCCACAACGCGACGAAGGACTCGACCACGACACAACCAACGTACCTCCCTGTGCAATAGAAGCGAATCATGTGTAGATCCCATCTCCTCGCAATGAATGGAAAATAGCCGAATGTTTAAAGCTCTTGCTTTCACAAAATGTACATGACTAATTACATCGTTCGGCACTTTATTGACTTCCGGTTGTAGTACTTTTGAAGCCAATGCCTCCCTGTGTATCATGCAATGTGTGAACTTTACAGAATTAGTAACAGCACTCACTCTTGCTCTGAAACCCTTTTTAGTTCCAGTAAATGCCGACGCCCCATCAGTACATATACCAATACAATTTGTCCATGAGATATTGGTGTCAATAAAAAAGGAATTCACAAGAGAAACAAGAAGTTCAGTGAAGAACTATACAGCCTACTTTTCATGCCAATGATTATTCTACAGTATATGAACCTATCTAGAATAATGACGAAATTAAGTTGGTAATATCGAAATATCTAATTAGTTCAAAATATACCTGGTATAATGTAGCCTTGTAGAGCACTACAGTTGGCAGCCCTGGTGACTGAATATATTCTTAGTTCCACCTCTTAAGGTACAAAATACAAAATTTGGTTGAAGTCCAATGGACGTTACATGCAGTTAGACACTGGATCTATCAGCACGCGTAAAAGCATGTTGCCAACAATACCATGCGTGTGCTGGTCAGAAATAATCTGAATTATTATGATATCTTGTTGTGCCAATTTTGGATGAATTCCATTTGTTAGTATAGAAGTTACATGTATTTTAAAATTGGACATATCAGCAGGCATAGAATCATGTTGGCAGCACCGCGTTGTATTAATTACTCCAAATTAATCTAGAATGTCAGGTGCTGTACGTGTGCAAAGTATAGAGCTGTTGGCTTGCATACTTTCTGATATATTGATATTAGGGTAAAAAAATATAGACAGCATTTATTAACAGTTGGCAGCCCTGATTGCTCTTAACAATACTTATAGTCATATCTGTTATGGTACACATTGCACATACGAAATTTGGTTAAAATCCAACTGATAGTATAGAAGTTACATGTATTTAAAAATTGGTACTATCAGCAGGCTTATAATCATGTTGGTAGAACTGACGTATATAAGTTACTCCAAATTAATCTAAAATGTCAGAATATACGTGTGCATAGTTTAAAGCTGTTGGCTTGCATACTTCCTGATATATTGGTATTTGGATTAAAAAAATAGAGAGAGCAATTATTAACAGTTGGCAGCCCTGGTGGCTCTTAAGAATATGCTCAGTCTTATCTGTTTATGTACAGATATTACATACAAAATTTGGTTGAAATCCAGTTGATAGTGTAGAAGTTATATGCATTTAAACATTGGACCTATCAGAAGGCTTAACATTATTTTGGCAACACTGTCATGGTTGGCCTCCTGGAAATTAAACTGAAATAGTATTATCTACATGTGTGCCAATTTTGGAATAGCTCCCATGCATACCTTGCAAGATATCCAACATGGAGCTCAAATTTCTAGTGCGTTTTTTCAGCAGTTGGTATCACTGACATCATTTTCAAATATGGACGTGAGCTATTCCGGTGCACATTTTTACTCATACTAAATTTGGTTTTGATTGCTGCAGCCGTTTAGAAGTTGATAGGGGACACACACACACATTTTCCCGGATCGATCTCATAAGACTACTTTTTCCTCATTTTTGCAAAATGTGAAAAGTAGGCTAAAAATATCTTTGCCTGTAGTCCGCCCTTCCAGAGCTTTACAAAATAGAAAATCCTCGTGCATTTAATTTTCATGACAGTAGCGTACATAAATAAGAAGCTGGGTACTGTTTACGATATCGGTACTGTCATCAAGTTGCAGGGCAAATTTTGGGCTATCATGAAGACGTGGTAGCAATTAATTTTTTATGTCAGAGGCTACTACATCAATACGACGAGTTACTGTATCATTTGAGAGCGGTATCGACTTCAAACACTCGCCGAACTTTTCTCCATGCATGATCGCGCACATTTTCACGGCCGCAGGAAGAAGTAATTTCCCACCAACAATATGTGGTGATTTGGATTTTGCAATTAAATAGGATACCTCCAAGGATGCTCTTAGCGCTTTATTAGGAACTGTTGCGTGCTTTTCTAGGAATCTAACATTTCCTTTTAGTTGTTGCTCGTGGCGCTTAAAAATGCTAAAGGTTTACTTACACAGTCTGGATGTATAGTCTGTATAGTAGGCACTTTGAGAACCCCTGGTGTAGAAGCATGCAGTAATACACTTATGGACATACTGTAAGTGTTCACACAGAGGCCCATTGACCCATTAGTCAGTATAAAATAAGCACAGGCTTCAAACTGTCGTTTGCTAAAATCTCCAAACAAAGAACGCATTGAGGTTGTTCCTGATTATTATTCGAAAGAATGCTGGTAAAGCCTAATGTCAGATACTCGTCTTGATATTTACGCACTTTCACTTTGTGTGTAGAATTAATAAACCTGATGGGAGCAGAAGTAGACGCGGAAGAACAATGGACTTTGTTTAAATTCGAACCTTGTTCTTTTTCCGAAGGAGGGCAAGCACTATCACTTTCATGGGGTCTCTTTTTGCCACTTCTAATAAGCCTTTTATCCATGGGCAATGGCGTCACTCGTATCAGTTTATTGTAAAGTTGGCTAACCACGCACTAGAATTCACCTGTTCACTCACTCTCTTTGAACTGACTGGAAAGGCCTAGCTGAATTCGAATCGGCAACGGTAGAAATAGAAGAATCCATTCTTGGAATCCATTCTTGAAAGGAAGTGTCGGTCCCATTGTCAAGCGGCTTATTGTCATTAAGTGTTTGGTAAGGAGATGTCACTGCGGGAGGCGAGTGAAAGGGAGCTGTGTGGGAAATGTTACTCGCCACCTTTTCTCAGAATTCCTGCTGGCAGGATCTACTGGTCAGTTCTTGTGAAATAAGACAGCAAAGGTACGCGTTTATTATTCTTGAATGGTCTTGGGAGCTACCTGCCTATGATAGGTTCATGATATGAGGATAGTAATATTTGTTACAGAATATGAAATATAAATATTTCAATCAAAGCCAGTGCCCCCCTTTATCACTCTCTGCGCCCCCCCGGGGGGGGGGGCACTTTGAGAACCCCTGGTGTAGAAGCATGCAGTAATACACTTATGGACATACTGTAAGTGTTCACACAGAGGCCCATTGACCCATTAGTCAGTATAAAATAAGCACGATAGCAAACTGCGTACGTTGTTTGGTCCATCAGGAATTGAAAATATATATTATGCATACATACGCTAAAAGACGAACTGTGAAATTCTGATTATTGTGTACAAAGTGTAGCCTACATAAAGAGATGAGAAAAATAAGGCCTGGCAGTGGGGGTACAGTATGCCTTGACAGATGCAAGCTATCAACAAAACTGAGTAGTACGCATCAGTTCTGACTTGAACATTGAGGGGTGAACACAGTTACGAGCCTTTTTACATTAGAAGTGGATAAGAGTGATTCAAGGTGGAATGGGGAAAGTTAGGATAGAAACTACAATGGTAGAAAGAAAAATAATAGTAACTCTGCATGAAGAAGGCAAATCATACGCCGAAATCGCTCAAATCATTCAACGAAGCAGATACACACTGTGCAGTATCATTAAAAAGTTTAAAACATCAAAAACATTGATAAATAAAGAGAGAAGCGGACGCCCTCGTAAGCTCACTCCGAGAGAAGAGAATACGGTAATTAGGACAGTGCAAAAAAACCTCGAAAATATCATCGTCCAAAATTGCAGCAGAACTTCAGGAGTACCATGGTAAACAGGTAAGTCCTAAGACTATTCGTAGGACTTTTCATTGAAATGGATATCTTGCCCGAAGTCCCAGGAAGAAGCCATTTATCAGCCCAGTAAACAAAAAGAAGAGACTGACATTTGAAGAATGACGACTTGTAGAAAAAAGTATTTTTTTTCAAATGAAAGCAAATTTAACATTTTTCGCCGTGATTGAAGAATGTCGGTGTGTAGGAAAATGAATACAGAGTTTGAAACAGCCAACCTCCAGGCTACAGTTAAACACGTTGGTGGAGGTGTTATGGTGTGGGGGTGCATGGTGGGTTCAGGTGTTGGAGACCTAGTGTTTATAGATGGAACAATGAACCGGTATATTTATTTGGATATTTTGAGAAACAATTTACGACATAGTGCTCAAAAGCGGGGTCTACAGGCCGATTAGTACTTTCAGCAGGACAACGAACCGAAACATACTGCTACTAATGTTCATTATGGGGTTGTTTACAATACACCTCATATCCTGAAATCCCCTCCCCAGTCCTCTGACCTTTATCCCATTGAACATTATTATGGGGTGAATTTGAACGACGCGTCAGTAAACACCACATATCCAACAAAATACAGCTGAAAGAATTACTTCTACAATAATGGAATACAATTGGTGAAGAAGTCAGAAGGAAATTTAGTAGGTCAATGCCCAACATATTGAGAAGTGTTATTCACACCATGGGAATGCGCACACGTTAGTAACCCGTACACAAATGGTGACAAACTGGTAGTTTAATTTGTTGTGGGAACATTTATGTCCACCCATAAAAAGACTAGAAGATTATCTTTATTTTATTTTTTAGCAAAGCTGTTCTTTTAAGTTTGTGTATTCTGTAACTAAATATACATTTAGAAACGACATATATTTCTGTTCACTCTCTATTTAAAAACGCAATTCCTATTGCCAATATGTGCAAATGTCAAATGTCTCCACTACCGTGTGAACACGTATGTCAGTAAGTGTATCTCTGTAGGAGAGCCTGTTCCCGGAATGGTGCGAATGGAGTGATCTATCGCCAGAAGAACTTCAACGGTTCGGAAACGGTTCCTTCATCTTTGGTAATGAGGGGCTTAGCCTAAAGCCGAGCAGTGTGGGGGATGATGGAGCACCTCATCACAGCCATACTCCAGAATCACCATTACCTTCATCTTGTTAGGGCTTTGACTCACTTTTGACTTTCATTGGTGCACCCAGCAGCATATATGTAGTTCCCATTTCTGCAATTCCATCAACTGCTGTGGACCCCATAGTGAAGCAATTTTTCTATTGCCAAGGCAGTCTTTAAGGATATGAAACATAGTCTTAAACTATACACCTTTGTCTCGGGTTATCTCACGAACCGCTTGGGTTGTATTCGTTCCCAACAACTAGCCAACAGTCTGCACGTCTTCGTCACTGAAACCGGAGCATCCCAGCCAAGATATGTCTGTTACACTCAGGCGCTCATCACTGATGGATTTTACGCACCGTTATCAACATTCTGTAAGGCAAAGCCGAATCTCCGCGCCTCACAAAGACCTTCTACACCAGGTGATCAACATACGGCCCACGAAGACTTCTTAAGTGTCCCCCTGGCTGAGTGTTTATAATGTACTTAATGTGTATGTTTTTCGTACATACCGAAAAACGTAGTTAATAAGAACTTTGATGTAAACTACGGAGAAAGGAGATAAAGCCATACGAAGAATCTCTGAACTATTCGTACCGTAGTTTTCTTCTAGAAATGATGTTTCTTTTATTCGGCTGTAGGAAAGTTCTAAGATGCAAGCGCGTACCAAACACCCGACGAGCTGGCCGATCTGTGTATGGGAAGCCTGCGCCAAACCCGACCCCACCCAACCCGACACGAAAGGGCCGGGCGTTGTTTCTGTTCGCTCGAATTAACTGGCGCTTGGAAATGCCAGGCCAGGTCGGACAGGCTTGGTTACGTCAGAGGAATATATTATTTGGAATATACTAACAATAGCAGTATACGAACATTATACTCATGTTCAAATAACGTTATTGCACGTTGTGAAGCATTATGAAGCTAATAATGCATAGCAAGTATTTGGCTCATATTATTCTATCTAGTGGATCATTCTTCTTCGATAATCACTTTCAATCCTGAAAGTTGCAAATTGCCATTCATAATTCATGATTCATACATAGACTCGACCTTTAAGCAGGAACATATAATTAGCACAAATATTTAACAATATCAACTTTCTTACGTATTGCACTGTAACCTGTTGTAGGGTATGAAAACTCGTTTGACTATACATCATATACGCATACTTCTAACAGACACATGAGTAATTTTAGATGTTCATCCTACTTTTCGCATAAAATGATTTGAAAGTAGCATTATAAGAACAATCATGGGGCGATGTGCGTGTGTCTGTCAGTCGTTCTGCCCCCTCCCCTCCTAACAATTTCTGAATGGCTGCTCGGGTCACAGAGAAATTTTATAGTATTACCCTCAGAATTTCGACTTTTTCTGTTTTTGTTAACACTACTGTTACCATCTGTTATTAACAGGTGATACCAACTTTACAGTTATTCTCGAGATCCTCGCAAACAACTGAAATCATTTGGACAACAAATCGTACTATACGAACTAACAGAGGATTTGTAATTCCTTGGCTGTTGCAGTAATTGTTAACCGGTGGCAAGAGTATGTACCAACTTTAGAGCTGCCCTTGAGGATCTTCCAAGATACTAACTCAATTTTGATTATTTTTACTTTTTTTACAAACTTTTACAAACTATATACTAACAAAACGTGATTTGCGAAGATTTAGGTTTTTTGAATGCAGATAAAGTCAGCAAAAAACCTGGTACTAACTTAACGGGTACATTTGAATAACTCTTAATGGCCAGACATGATTTCTTTCCTAACTTTGGCCAAAGAGTAACTATTTGCAGATTCCGGAAGTGTGCTCTTTAGTTCTTAACGGAACACTTAGTTCAATGCTGTAGAGTAAAATCAAATTGCATTTTGTTAAAATGTTATGCATGGCCATTCAATATTATATAATTTGGTTTTAAGTCTTTGAATGTAAGCTCCACGCGAAATATTTATTTTATCAACCTGAGCAATTCTATTAATTAGGATAATTAGAATTATTCTTAGGTAGATCAACTGAATACCCGCAATTCTCAGAAATGCGACAAACTATTCTCCGTAGTTCAAATGTGGGTCAACAAATTTACTTCGCTATATGAAGGAAAAGTGTTCAGTACTGAACAGTGACAACAGCGATGATAGAAACGCGACAACAAACTCAGTTAGAAATAGTCAAAGTTGTGGTCAAGTCTCAACTGAGCGAGTTACATAAGACATGTTAGACAAATGCGATGATTTTGTGGGTTGTGACTTGATATCATTTGAAACAGTTGCTGGAAAGTGTATATATTTTATTCATATTCGCTAGCACATATCACAAAATCAGAAAAATTAAGATTTCTTCCAAAGTGCGTACCACCACAGAAACATGTGACTTCTGAAAACCACAGACTTTTAGGAATGTACAGGCTTCATGATCGCTGAGATCGTTTTCTCTCCTCTCTACTTCTCTGAACATGTTACCACAGAGAGCAGAGGCACTGACTGACAACACACACAAAATACGTATATTCAGTACACGGGGCTGATCTAACTAAAAATACCACTAATCTTCATAATTTTGAGCGATGTAACATTTTGATGGTGAGAATACCTATCGCCCGGCATCTGAAGTCTCCATAACTTGTCGTCGTCGTAGCTTAACATTGTCGAGCTGTACAGTACTGCGCCAGGCTTGACCTGACCTTGCCCGAGAGAATCGGGGGGGGGGGGGGGGGGCTCTGACGCAGCTTGACTGATTGGTTACAATAAGGTGCTTGACTTACTTGACTTATTTCCTGTAACTCCTAAGTAGAGCATAGGGAATAGACGAATTTCCTCCATCGGACTCGGTTCTGCATCATGGCCTTGACCTCCGTCCAGGTCTTCTCACCATTGCAATACCTTCCACCACCTCTACACTCGGCCTTCCACTTCGTCTAATGGGCTCCATTCCACTGTTTGTCGCTGTAGCGAGTGCCCGATCCATCTCCACTTCCTGCGACGCATCTCAATGTCAATAGGTGTTTGTTTAGTTCTGTTCCATAGATCATCATTGAAAATGACCTGTGGCCACCCTATCCTCAGGATATTCCTCACTCTTGATCACAAAAGTCTGAAGAGTTCTGATGATTTACATATTTGTTTTTCCTGGTTTCGCAACAATAGAGCAGGACTAACTTGAGATTTGTATTTAAGATGCGCAGTTTAGTGTTGATGTTAAGCTCTCTACATCTCCAGATTGGTCTTAGCATTGCAAATGCACCTTTAGCCTTATTAATTATATTGTTAATATCCTCTACGGTTCCTCCATCTGTGGTGACAATACTTCCCTGCAAAAACATTGTTTAACTCGTTCTATCTCTTGATTTTCCAGGATTAGTTCTGAATCGATACGGTTCTTGTATCTCATCGCTTTAGTCTTCTTTGCGTTAATCTTCAGTCCGACCTCTGCTGCTTCTACTCTCAAATCATTCAACTTGGCTTCCATGTTCTTAAAGCTGCTGGTTAGCAAGCACGAGTGATCTGCGAAGTCCAATCCCTCCAGCCTGTCTGTCCCCATTGGAAGAGTATGCCTCTTCGTCGGTTCATCGCTTTCCTCATCATCAGATCTAGTACCATAAGAAATAGTATCGGTGACAATAAGCATCCTTGCTTAACCCCGGTGTTAACTGGGATGGGGTCTGATAGCATTCTTTGGACTTGGCATGTGTAGTAGGTGTACATCTCCTTGCCTATGTTAATTAGTTTTCCTCGAATCCAAAATTCTTTCATGGCTCTCCACATCGTTAAGACACTCTCAAAGGTCTTCTTAAAGTTTACAAATAGCACATACAGTGAGGACTGACGTTCAGTAGACTGTTCCAAGATTATGCGTAAGGTGTTGATCGGATCTGTGCATGGGTAACCTTCTCTAAATCCTACTTGTTCTCTCCTCAGTTCTTGGTTGACTCGCTGTTTTCATTTAGCCTAAAATCACTCGTGAGAGGACCTTGCTTGATATTGAAAGGAGAGTAGTCCCATCACCAGTTGTCACATTTTGTCAGATCTCCTTTCTTCGGGAGCTTGATCAACAGCCCCTTCTTCCGATTGGCTGGTATCTTTTCGTGTTCCCATATTTCCATTAATAGTGGAATCAGAATATCTGCTGACGCTTCGATATCAACTTTGTGCCTCCGGTGCGATATTGTTCAGTCCTGCAGCCTTACCGCTCTTGAGTTGTTTGATGGCTCTTTCAATCTCTAGTTTCGATGGTGGTTCCGAGCTGATAACAGAGTCTTCATGCTCGTCCTCTGCTGGCTCTTCTACTTCCTCTTGAATTGTTAAACGATTTAAAATCTCCAAGAAGTGCTCTCTCCATTTTTCCAATTCATTCTGGTTAGTCAATAATTTCCCGTCCTTTGCTTTCGCGGGCTTGCCGAATCAGGAGAAATATCCTGATAGTCTCTCTGTAATGTAATATAGGGTCTTACTATCTCTGGTTTGCGCTGCAAGGCTTACTTTTCTCGCCGAAAGTACCGCTTTACTGTCCTATTCAACTGATTTAAGTCCACTCTAGCTTGTTCCTTCTCATCTCGTGTTCTTGCGGTATTAAGTTGTGTTTTGCATTCTTTCCGTTTATCCACCACCCTTCATGTCTTAGAGCTGACTCGCTCTACCTTGCCCAGATCCTTACCACACGTATTGCTGTAAGTGCTCGTGATGTTCTCCCAGTGCTGGTCAATCGCCTGTTCTTCCTCTTCCTCAGTGGTTTCGCAGCTAAAGTGAAACATTTCTCTGACGCAGCTTGATTGAATGGGAACAGGATATTCTTCAACAACGGCCAATAAAGTGGTCCACATCTGATGTGTAATATAATTTAGTTTTAAAATTTAAAGATTGTTATTTCTTATCTCATAGTTGGGACCTCTTATGCCAACTGATATTTTATACACGCATCTGTAAGATAAAGTACGTATGCAGTGTTAATTTTTGTTTATTTCAGGTTACCGTGGTACTCCAGCAATCAGAGCGGCACAACGAGGCTCCGCGTCAGAGTGTCCAACATTGTCGTTGCTTCGTTTCAACTCTTCCATAACATCATGCCTGTCGGAAGAAAAGTGGAAGTGGAACTGGACGAGGGCGTGGTCATGGATGTGGATGGGGACGTGGACGAGGACGTGGACGAGGACGTGGAGGTGGAGATGGAGGTGGAGGGGGAGGTTGAGTTGGAGGTGGAGGTGGAGGGGGAGGTGGAGGTGGAGGTGGAGGTGGGGGTGGAGGTGGAGGGGGGGGTGGAGGTGGGGGTGGAGGTGGTGGTGGAGGTGGAGGTGGGGGTGGAGGGGGAGGTTGAGTTGGAGGTGGTGGTGGAGGGGGAGGTGGAGGTGGAGGTGGAGGTGGAGGTGGAGGTGGAGGTGGAGGTGGAGGTGGGGGTGGAGGTGGAGGTGGAGGTGGACGATGACTTCGAAGTTGAAGTTGACGTGACGTGACGTTGAAGTGACCAAAAAGGGTCACTTTTTATTTCTTTCAGAATTATCATTGTATTACACCGCATATTCACATTTAAGATTATAAATTTACAATATTAAATTTTCAGATGTTTAATTAAAATGCACTTAGTGTAAGCAATTTAACACTTTCTTCTTATTTCCTTCTTGCCTCTTACCTACGAGGAGCCGGTTTCGATTGACGGCTTCGCCAGAAATTTAAGAATCGATGTGAAGGATGCACTCAGCCACGTGAAGAAGTTGAATATATACCTGATATGGGGAGAAATGCGGCTGAGGGAGTCATCGCTCTGGGCTCACGTCCCCCACAATCATCAAGCTTTCTACCGACAGTAGTGGCTACGCTGGCTAAAGTGCAGCGTTAGGCCATGGGGCCAAGCCCTCTGCTGACTCGGTAGACGCGTGGGTTCGAGCCCCACCGTCGGCCGTCCTTGAAATGGTTTTCCGTGGTTTCCCATTTTCAACACCAGGCAAATGCTGGGACGGTACCTTCTGACAGGCCACGGCCGCTTCCCTCCACATCATTGCCCAGTTTCATTAATTCATCTTCATCCATTCCATCCCTCATCCCGACGTGCAGGTCGCCCACGGGCGTCGACTAGAAAGACCTGCACTCGGCCTCTCAGGAGGTCACACGCCACAAAAAAAAAAAACATCAAACTTTATAACTGAGTGGCCGTCGTCCTTGTATTCGTGCGGTCTTCTTGGCTCAATCGCAGGTTGGTTTTATTGTTTTTATTATTATTATTATTATTATTATTACAGTATTATTATTTACTGTGGGTGACATGATTCAGTGACACACGCCACACAGGATGGAACACTGCCAAATCCAGATCACTAATGTTACATTCTTGACTGTCGCCCCTGAAGTCTGGGTACGTTTTCCAGCTTTGACAATAAATTTAATTGTGGTCTGAGGTCTGGAACGGGGGTACACTCAGCCTTATGAGGAAAAACTGAGGAAAGGTGGGTTCGATTCCTACCTCAGCCATCTTGGAAGTGGATTACTGTGGTTTCCCACTTCTACTCCTGGAAAATGCCGGGATGGTTCCTAACTTAAGGTATGTGTATACGTTTAGGAAGAAAATCCACATTTTTGAACCGATTCCTTTGATACTTTTACCACATCGCACATGAAACCCAACCATCGTTTTTTTGTATCAGAAACATTGATTTCTGTTATCAGTTTCCTGAATGTTTGACAAACAGAATAAAAAATGAAACATTTTCATAATGTTCTAAAATTACTAAATATTATTCAGTCATCAATTTTATTTTACTGAGTTATTTTATTTAACGTATATTATGTTCTGAACTAGAATCGTGCAGTTATATTCAACAGACAGAG
The DNA here is from genome assembly GCA_946902985.2 of Meconema thalassinum. Lineage (NCBI taxonomy): Eukaryota > Metazoa > Arthropoda > Insecta > Orthoptera > Tettigoniidae > Meconema > Meconema thalassinum. The sequence continues at coordinate 907,334,865 of OX336389.2, forward strand.
TGTAGGAGATTTTTGTTCATTCTTCAAAAAAGAAATGCCATTTTATCATTGCTTAAAATAAACAAGGTGGCTAACATTTTCAAAGTATCCAAAAATCCATAGGTCGCAGCATTCCTACATTCATTAGATTTAATTAAATGCATCAATAATATTCATACGTTCATCAGATTTAATTAAATGCATCATTAATATTCCTACGTCAATTTTTGATGTTGATTTTCTTAATTTGAAAGGCATAAAATGTTAAAGATTTTAACCCTGAGAATAACGTAAATAAAGTTACACATTTCTGATATGACCAAACGAACTAACTTAGAGATAATAAAAACGGTGCTAATATACTGTAATATGTCATGTTTATGATTTTCATACCTTATATGATATTCCGAGATATTTAGATGCAAGAGAGATGCTGTAGAGCCACGTCTCCTAGACATGTGCTCACGAGCCCCCTTTAAATAGTTTTCAACTACTAACAGGTGGAATATCGACATGAAATATATGTTAATTTGAAGCAGACAAATAAGTCTTCCATTTACAATAAAAAAAACGAAAATTGAATTCTTGGTCAAAAAAGCCATTTCAAACTTACATACTGTACATACCTTAAGGCCACGACCGCCTCCTTCCCAATCCTCACCTGAATTAAAAATGCAAATACTATTATAGACATCACAATAACTCTACACCAGACAAACTATGCAGTCACTCATGTGCACGGGGTTGAATGACCACGATTTTCAAGATCCTCAAATGAAACAACTACTAATGCTACAATGAGATATAATAGTAGCTTTGAGCTGAAGTAATTTGTAGTGTAGCAAATGATCACGGACCACTCGGTGCACCAATCATGAAAGAAGGTCAACTCTCCGCAGGGAAATAGTTTCCAATAAGCAAAAATAGAAGACGCAAGAAGTCCGAGAGTTCCAGGACAAGATAGCAGGGAGAGAGATATTGGCAGCTCCTCAACAAATAGCCATCCATTCCATGATATATGACTTGTCACGTATGAAAGGAGTATTGGCTTCGCGAAACTTCGGAAATGCACGCTGGGCAGTTCATGGTTGTGCAGTATTTACGGAGCGATAGACGGCCACCGTATTGGAGAAGATAATATTAATGTTATGAGTTTTACGTTTCTTTTAACTACTGCGGCTTTAGAGACTCCTAACGGAGAAGGAACATGCAGCCTGCTGTGGTCGTGGGAAGCGTATTGAGACTCCGTTCTTGAAGATTCTGGGTCCCAATCCCACGTCTGCCAAAAAATAAAGAAAATCTTTTCTGAGCAGGAGTGAGGCTCATTGAGCCCGGTGGAGATAGCAGAGAATATGTTAAATCATTATTATCATTATCGTTACAATATACACAGTATAGAAAATTTAGAAAAACTGGACACATTTTATGAATTATCTTTCAATTCCTACTCATTTGATTAACCGGTAAATTGGCAATTATTGAATTACAAGAAATATTAAAAATAAACGAGGTTTTAAACTTTTCAACTGATTCCATCTTGAAATACTGTATTAAAACAATTGCACATCATTAGATGTCTCCATACTAAGCTCCGAATAAAGATTCGCTGTGCCAAGATTCATTGTATTTGGGTGATAAGATCGCCAGAAAATATATTTTAAATATTTGAAAATCACTTGACCGCCATGTTGTTTTTGTGATTTTCAGGATTTGGAATTAACAGTCCTCTATCACCATACAAAATGTTAGTTCGATTGCTTCAATATATTCGGTGATATTGATAACTGGTAAAATATATGGCATGGACGCCATGTTGGATTGATTCATACGCGTATACAGGCTATAGAGTTTTATGCCAGCAGATGAATATTATTATCGTGGCTCATTATATAAACTTAGATTCCTATCACTTGTTTAGGGAACGAGAAGTATAAAGCGTAGTTTTTTTTTTTTTTTTGCACAGGCGCCACTTCTTGGTTCTCATTTAAATTGAATGAAAATAGACGTCAGTATATTAAACCATGTATGAAGATTTACCGAGCTAAGATTCACTGCGCCGTGATAATTAAGTCACGAGAAAAATCGTTACAGATATTTAAATTCCCGTCGCCACCATGTTGGTTTTGTACTCATCAGATTATTGAAAGTTCCATAGGTGAATGTACGTTTATAGCCTCTATCAACATACAAAATTTGAGTTTGATTCCTGTAATTATATTCATACATATTGAGAATCGTGTAAATATTTCGGATGGTCGCCATATTTGATTATTCTATATGGAGATATGTATCATTTGATGTAGATTATCGCGTATGTTCATTGCACAAGCGTTCACTATGATCGCATGATTAGAACAACAACAAAAAAAACCAACGTAACATTAAAATTTCGCACAACCGCTATTTTGAGTTTATGAAAACAATTGAATCAAATTAGATGACAGTAGATTAAATCTTATATACATATTTGTCGTACCAAGTTTCACTGTGCTCGGATAATTAAATCGCGAGAAAATGCCATTTAAATATTTTAAATTTACTTGGCCGTCATGTTGATTTTGTACTTTACAAGTGTCTCATAACGGAACTTACCTTAGGATTCTCTATCACCATACGAAATTTCAGTGTGATATCCGTAATTGTTTCGGAAATATACGAATGCCGGTGAAAACATTTTGCACGGCCGCCATTCTGGATTGGTGAAACCTATTCAAATTTGAAAGGCACGGTCGAGATCGGACGGAGTAGCACTAGGCCTATGTCCTTACCAAGTTTGATATCGCTTTGGCGGTTTCTATTTTATTAGGGACACATACACACGGACAAAAACCGATCTCATAAACCTATTTTTTTCCTATGATGAAAATAGGCTGTAAATGATGAAAAAGTAGACTTATGGGATTAATCAATGCAAATGTGTGTGGTCTGTCTGTTCTTCTGTTTGTTGGTGCGACCCACCCTATCAACTACTAGACGGCTCGAGCTATCGAAACCAAATTTGTTATACCAGAACATCTGAAAATAGCGGCAGTGCTTCCAACTACTGAAAATTTGCAATTGAAATTAGAACTCTATGTTGGATATCTAAGAAGGTATTCATGGGAACTGTTCCAAACTTGGCAACATATAGATCATAATATTTCAGATTAATTTTCAGAAGCCCATATATCACTGAGCTTCGCACATGATTCTACGCGTGCTAATAGGTTCAATGCTTAACTGTATGTAACATCCATAGTAACAATTCACTTCGAAAATCTCACATGCATTGACCGGGAATTGGTGAATGACAAGCAGCTTGACCAGTCAAAACACAGGACGATCCATTACATACATGAACGAGTTGTTTGTAATATGGACAAGTTGAGGAATTTGGGTAGCCTTCGCAGGAGGAGAAGAGATCATTTCAGCCTATGGGAAGAGGATTGGTTAGACCCAAACTTTAGAATTGGGGTTAATGATTCCCTCATTTGTAAAGTTCTAGGGAGTTGGTATCAGGGATTTCCATGCGGGGAATGCGAGGTGCTGAGTATCACAGCTGAGACTGAAAGGTCGCCCATGTTAGTGGAGTGGCGCAGTCACCGGTGACTGAGTGTGGGGCCAGGTACCGTTGCGCTAATACGCTACTCTGCCTGGATTGTATGCTTTATTTCAAAATAGCTAATCTTAATAGGTGGCGGTCTTCCCCCAGCCGGAGCTGGGCCAAATTAGGTCATGATACCCTGGGTGAGTTGTACTATGGAGATGTTAGTGTGTTACAGCACCTTCAGATGAGTTATTATTATTATTAGGTCGTAATTTAGAGAAAACTACTGCTGACGATCGCTGTAGGCTATGTGGTTTTTAAAGAGGTTCCTCCTCGGCAGACAGCGATCGGAAGGCAGTCGTTGATTAAATAAACTTGTTGCTTTGTTGTGGTGTTTGAAGCCATATTTTCAGTGTTGCCTTAGTAAACAAGAGTTTAGTGCTTTTCAGTCGGTCAACACGAATGTACCCAAAAGAGATGGGTTATGCCCTAATCCTGAAATAAATTACATGAGATTAATAAAACACTAGGATGACCAGTTTCGATCGTCAAGCGATCATCATCAGATCCAATACACTTAGGCTATAAAATCTATGTTTGAAATACAGGTGAAAATATTTACAATATGTACAATTATTTAGTTGCAGTATTGGTACTGCAACTGTCAGTGTATGCTAAATGCAGTATATATGTTAGGTGAAATGCTAAATGGTGATGCCTATCCGGAGATTGTACTTTAGAGAGATTATATGGTTGTAAACTATGGTTAAACTATAAAATTTTAGGCTAACTACTTATCTGATTGTCTTCCGTACTACAGCTATTCGCAGTTTCCGTGCTCACTTGAACTCGCTGTGCGGTCGACTGCGGTGGTTATCTTAACGACTGGTTTTTCCCTGCCTTCCCCCCCTGTCCCTACGTGCTGTGGGGAGTGATCGCGATGTGTTTATGTGAGGTGTTGCCAACCTAGATAAGATGTATGTTATTGAATGAGGTGGATCTACAACTATTAAAGACCGTGGATTAGTCCTCGCCACGCGTGGAGCATAACCCATTCAATAACATACATCTTATCTAGGTTGGCAACACCTCACATAAACACATCGCGATCACTCCCCACAGCACGTAGGGACAGGGGGGGGGAAGGCAGGGAAAAACCAGTCGTTAAGATAACCACCGCAGTCGACCGCACAGCGAGTTCAAGTGAGCACGGAAACTGCGAATAGCTGTAGTACGGAAGACAATCAGATAAGTAGTTAGCCTAAAATTTTATAGTTTAACCATAGTTTACAACCATATAATCTCTCTAAAGTACAATCTCCGGATAGGCATCACCATTTAGCATTTCACCTAACATATATACTGCATTTAGCATACACTGACAGTTGCAGTACCAATACTGCAACTAAATAATTGTACATATTGTAAATATTTTCACCTGTATTTCAAACATAGATTTTATAGCCTAAGTGTATTGGATCTGATGATGATCGCTTGACGATCGAAACTGGTCATCCTAGTGTTTTATTAATCTCATGTAATTTATTTCAGGATTAGGGCATAACCCATCTCTTTTGGGTACATTCGTGTTGACCGACTGAAAAGCACTAAACTCTTGCTTGTTGCTTTGGTTAATTAATTAGAATTTAGTTATTATTTGCCTCGCCCTCGAATATATGCAGTAATTGAGAGCCAAGAGTAGGTAATATAGGCCGGAGCTGGGACAGGGACTAATGTGCAAGATGGCGGCTGTGTGAGTCCAACCCCATGCTGGTTGTATGGAGGGAGAGACATAGCTGGCGCAGGGGCTAATGGGCAAGATGGCCGCTGAGCGTGGCGGTCAAAGACAATGCAGAGCAGTTAAAATAGCGAGAGGGTAGCTGATTGCAAGTATATTTAGTCAGTCAACCAAAAACAGTGGTGACTAGCGGGGGACGGTGAGAGTAGTATTATTTATTTATTTTATTAGTTAACATTTTTTTTTTTTTACCACAGGGCTAATACACAAAATGGTCATTGCACGCAACCACTTACACATATAGCATACTAACTTATACTAACCTCACCTAACCTAACTGTACCTAACCTAACTTTACCTCACCTTACTTCACCTAACCTAACCTAACCTAACCTAACTTCACTAACCTCAGTTCACCGAACCTAACTTGACCTCACCTAACTTGACCTAACCTAACCTCACCTAACTTAACAAACCTAACCTAACCTAACCTAACTTCACGTAACCTCGCCCAACTTCACCTAACCTAACCTAACCTAACTTCACCTAACCTAACCTGTAAAGCTAAGCCAAAGGCTAATGCACACACCCAAAGTACATAAGGGCACACGCAACTATCTTTATGTTAGTCTTATAGAGAGTAAGGTAAAACTAACACCTGCACTGTGGCTACTGTGCAAAATGTTCACTATTCACAACAAGCTTAGAATTACAAACTCAGTTAAGTTTTTTAAAAAGTAACAACTTTTAATAATTTTTTTCTTTTCATTTTCATATTTCACACATTGCCATTTGTCAATTTCCAATTTACAGTTTTTAAAATTTCAGTTTAAAGATTTTCCAATTTCGTCAATATGGAAACATGGATTTTCCAATTTTGTTGTTTACATGTTTTTGATTTAGTCCATGTCAAAAGTTCATAATTGTAAAACACGATTTTTTATTACATATAACAAGGCTGTATACCTTATCCCAAAGCATATAGGTAATAAATGGGTTATACTATACTATACTTTTGGCTACCTAGTTTCGGCTACCTAGGGGCAATTTCTTAACATTACTAGAGGTTAACAGTCTGAATTAGGAGTGTACAAGCAGTGTCCATAAATTTTTTTAAAATTCTTTTTAAATACATTAACAAAATTTTCACATAATAATGTTTTTTTGTTGCTTGATTGACGATTTATTTTTTATTTGTAGTGTTATTGTTTTACATTAATATATTTCCTGTTTCATTTTTAGGATTTTCATATACATAACTTAACTCTTTAAGCATGGTCAACAGTTGAGTAATGACCATAGGCATGTGTAGCTATACCATCCAAATCAATTACTCTTTTATCATCACCAGGACACAAAGCAATTTTGTTTAGTTTTATAGATGATATGTTATGTTGTTTAGAAGCGATAAAGTTCATTGGTATTCTTTTTACCTTGTTTTTCATGATACAATCCTTATAGTCTCGAAAGCTTATACAATTTTTGACAACACCTCTGCTAATACCTTTATTCTTTTTTATTTCTATGCCATTTATGTCTATAGCATTCATTTTAGCTCCAAGTCCAACAAATGCTTTATTAATTTGTCCACAAGCCTCGTCTTTAAATTTTCCCAACGTATTCTTGTTTGATGTAGAGTAACATATGTGATTAGTAGGAAATTCAGAAGTGTCCAGGTGTTCTAGGAAATCCAACTTGTCTTGATAAACATCTTGGGTGTTAACCAAATAAATGAACGAGTCAGTATCCATATACATAAGTTTAAGATTTTCAATTCCATAATGGGTAGCAGCACATCATAGTGATGGAAATACATAAGAGTTTTTGAAATATCCAGTATACACATTCCAATATATAAGTATATAGGCTTATTGAATATAATGTTACGTTTAGCCATGTGGAAAGCAGCTAGGTTAGGACCATAAATTGTTCTGTCAATAAATGTTGGCTTTGCAATTAGCTTTCCAGCCTTTTTGCTGTCAGTCACAAGACGTATGTCTATTCTTTTACAAATATTTTCCGTTGTTTTTCCAAAAATGGCATTGTTAAATAATTTGTACAGATTTTTCTCAAAATCATTTCGGATTGTTTTCTAAGGTTGTTATTAAAATCAACGTATGCCTTTAGCCAAGGTCTTTGTTTGAACTTTAACACACGTCGATTTTTTTCAATTTTAGTCCATGATCTAGAGCGTGTTTAAGTGCCATATAATGAACAACATACCGCCTTCGATTTCCAAGATGAGGCCCATCTTAGGGTTCGCCTCGCCCCAATCCTTCCAACAATGCAGCAGTCACCATGAATGCACCTCGCAAGAAACCCAGTAGAGAGCTAACCTCCCCAATATTTAAAACCAGACCCGCTAAAACAATGTTGGCACCGTTATGGCCAACAATGCTCAGCAGGTAATGGAGTTGCCGCTAGCCGTTGGCGCGTTATAGAAGTGGCGGCCTGCCCGTAGGCTGGCACTGGGAAGCCGCAGCAGATCTTCCCTTATTGGCTTAAATATAACATTTAGCCTAGTCTCCTTTAAACTATCTTTGAAGTACCTCACCGGTAGCAGATTCCCAGCTAATTAGCTAGCCTAAATGCACACTCGAAGGAAACCTTAGCATCAATTAAGGAAAGATACGGAGATGAGGACTCTCGCGTCTGACTTAGGCGAGCTCCAAGCGAAGAAAGTGTGAAAATTTTGCCCACGCTAGTGGACAGGTGCTGGAACTATTACGTAGATACAAAGGAGACAGTTCAATGATCATACCAATGTATGAAAAATCAAATGGGGTGTATGGGCGATGTTTGAAAGGTAAATTAGTGGATGGAACGCCGTGTGCACCCACTTTCATGTCTGATGCCGGCTATAGTAGTAGGCGTCTTCCAGGATCCCGTCCTGAAGTCCTGGGTTCCTACCTTTCACTGCGCGACAGGTGGTGCTACCTCTCTGGCAGCAACGTGACTTGCACTATGTAGGCCCTATGCGCCGGTCTTCTGGCTCTTACTACTCCCTTCTTTGTTTCTTCCGGTCGTTTCTTTATCTGCCTCGAAATTGCTGTTTGTGGGAAATTTTCGTGTGTATGGAAGACTGCTGTGTGGTTGATTGCTCATCCGCAGTGTCCGTTGCCAAGCTGGGAATCAATTTCCCGCTTCGTGGTGTCCATTCATGAGACAATGGGAATGGACCTTGATACTTCCTTTCAGTGCAGCGTTTCAACTCTATAGGAATGTGTGGCGGTTAATAATTCTCGCTTCTTGGTGCCGGATGGTTTCCAACGCATGGTCTGTGTATACTGTGTGGAATGGATGACTGAATGGAATCCATACCATTTCCTCTCATTTGTCACTCGATAAAGATGAGTGGCAGCTCAGATCTATCTGAATTGACTTTCAATGTATATCTGGGCACGAACTCTAATGTGGAAAGGGGATGATGGTGCAGTGGTCAAGCTGATTGTCTTCCACCAAGGTGACAGGGTTCGATTCCCGGTTAATGCATGTGACATTTTCGAGGTGAAATGTCGCGTCTGGTGGTTCGGATTCTACGCAAAGAGGAGGCCCGGGTCTTATGATCACAAAATTAATGGTCACGTAAAACTACAAGCTTCCTTTATTGCAGGTTTTCTTTCATCTCTCAATTAACGAGGCGTTACGTGGTTTCAGAATCAAGCCAGCGATATGGAGATTTCTTGTGTGGAAGTTAGAGGGAGGATCAGTCCTGAAGGGAAATTGATATATGCTCGGGTCTTACATTTTTGCCGAAATTTCACAGGACTGTAGTGCCAACTTCAAAACGTATTACATACCGGCCGACAGTCTTGGAGTTAGGCCCCCTAGAACAATTATGGAAGTATCAATATTCAGTCGGAGACGAGAAATCGTAGTGCGCTTATTTAATACCATGGAGAAAGAGACTTCAGCGCGTAGCAGCCTAAGCCTTGGATTACAGTTGAATTTTAGTTAAGCTTGTGATTTGTAAATTCGTTTGCACAACTGAATCTGCCACTGTGTAATATCAATCTAGCATGCTACTAAACCATGCTTCATCCACTAAGCTTTTTACTTAAATTCTTTTTGGCGGTTTCGAGAAAGAACAGGTTGCTAGCTCCAGCTCATGTTAAAACCCCTGGGTGAAACTTGCCAGGTAACAGGACTATTCGGCGCGGATCGTCCGTTAAGGCAGGTTACAGCCCATAATTTAAATTTGTTTTGTCTTCCGGGAGAAAATAAATTGTTGTATCTCATTTGTTGAGGGTTATGCAAGGAAGCATTTGAGAGGTGACTTAAAAACCGCTCCAGCCAACAAGATTTCAAAAATTGAGTTTATAGCGTATACACGTTTCTTAGGAACTGCTCCATCATAATATCGTATGTATTATCTTCACGTCATTGCTAACCCATACACATTTTATAACACATATAGCCTACATCGCTATCTTATATTAAAATAATTCGGAAGAAATTTCACTTTTTGTTAAAACTGAAATATCTTAACCAGTAATCCTGCTACGACTACGTTTGTTGGCTTGAGGCACTATGCACGTTACGACGCGTTATCCATTTTTAGCCTACTTTCGATTTTTACAAAATAATAAAAGTAGACTTATGAGATCTACACAGGGCCAAAAATTGTGTGTCTGTCTGTGAGTGTGTGTACCTATATATGTGTGCCATTTGGTATGTCTGTCCCCCCCTATCAATTCAAACACGATGAAACTGAATTGAACAAAATTTGGTATAGAGGTAACACTAGCAAGGGGTACCTCAGTGTCATGTTTTATATCGCCACCATCTTGACGGAAACGTAATGGTGGCCACTCAAATGTTCAAAGCTTAATTCAAATTACGACTAACCTAATCATCTGATCTCTAACAAATTTTGCAACAGGATACCTTCATGTAGGAAGCGTCTTTTGACCAAACTACAAGGTCATCAGCCCAATAGTTTGATGATGGCGGCCGTGTATGTGTGCAAACGGATCCCCCCTATCAATTCAAACACAACGAAGTCAAATCGAACCAACTTTGGTACAGTGGTAGCACTAGCAAGGGACAACTCAGTGTTATGTTGTATATCGCCGCCATCATAACAAAAAATAAATGGCGCCCACCCAAAAGTTCTGAGCTTAAATCTAATTACGACTAATCTAATCATCCGATCTCTACCAAAGTTTGCAGCAATATACCTTAATGTGGGAAGCGTCTTTTGCCCAAACTACAAGGTCATAGTTTCAAGATGGCGGATGTATGAATCATGCAAGTATTATAGTCTAACCGTAACTTACGTTTCAACAAGGCCTGGCCTTACGAAATACGCTCAGCGTACATAGGGAGGTTCAAACTGTCCTCAAGGAGGTGACCGGTAGGATATTAGCATTTTTAAATAAAAACATAGAATATGTAGCCGCAGTAGTGACTAACAGTTCAGGCTGACCATGCCATATCGTGCTTGTCCGTGCCATCCCGTTGGGTCAAAATGGCGCTATTGATTGCTCGTAAATTCATATATTGCCGTACCTTCGTAAGTTTATATACTTTAAGGAATGTACTGAACAAAGTAATACATTACTGTATGTGTATAAAAAGCGTTTTTCGCACAGACGCCGTTGAAAGAACTTATAGTTTCGGTCTGATGTATTTATTCGTGTGCCTACCCACGTAACAAATCTATTTGTTATGTGGGTAGTCTGTGCGAAATGCGCTTGCTATACACATACAGTAAGAGTTAGTTAGTTAGTTAGTTAGTGAGGTTTTAAGGGGCAGAACTACGAGGTCATCTGCCCCAAACATACAGTTAATACAGATAATAATAAAGTTATTGGTCTTACCGACAGTAGTGGCTACGCTGGCTAAAGCGCAGCATTAGGTCATGGGACCAAGCTCTCTGCTGACTCGGTAGACGCGTCGGTTCGAGCCCCACCGTCGGCCGTCCTTGAAATGGTTTTCCGTGGTTTCCCATTTTCAACACCAGGCAAATGATGGGACGGTACCTTCTGACAGGCCACGGCAGCTTCCTTCCACTTCCTTTCCATCATTCATTTCATCTCTCATTAACTCCTCTCATGAGGTTGGCGTCAGGAAGGGCATCCGGCCGTAAAAACCATCGCCACAAAGTCTTCCATCGCATCTCATCCCCGACCCCGTTGGAAAACGGGAATAATAAGGGGTAGACATACAATAAAGTTATTGGTCTTACGTCCCTGTTAACTACTCTGATTTTAGAGACGCCGGGGAGGCAGAATTTTGTTCCGAAGTGGATCTTTAACGTGCCAGTAAATCTACTGACACGGCTCACTCGCATTTGCGCACCCTCAAATGCCAGCTGACTGCGCCAGGATACGAACCTGCAACCTTGGGCACAACAAGCAAGAACGTTACCGCTGAGCCACGCAGCAAGGAGGTTAATACAGAACGTGTCTTATTATTATTATTACTATGGGATAAATATTGTACTATTCTTTTCTTCTTCTTTCTTTTCTTAGTCGTTTACCCTCCAGGTTGGTGGAACCCACGGACACAGCGAGGGAACTCACCACTACCGCCTCCACGGGCAGTTTTCTAGAGCTGGGAACATCTAATCGGAGTGGATACAACTGGTGAGGTGTGATTGGCACCTCGCCCAGGCGGCCTCACCTGCAAAGCGAACAGGGGACTCATGAGGGAAGGGAATGGATGGCCAGGATGGATAGGCAAGGAAGAGGGAAGGAGGCGGCCGTGGCCTTGAAGAAGGAACCATCCCGGCATTTTCCCGAAGACGAAGTGGGAAACCATGGAAAACCACTTCGAGGATGGCTGAGGGGGAATCGAACCCCCTCTACTCATTTGGGCCACCCGAGGCTGAGTAGACCCCGTTCCAGTCCTCGTACCACTTTTCAAATTTCGTGGCAGAGCCGGGAATCGAACCCAGGACCTCCGGGGCGGCAGCTAACCATGCTGACCGCTACGCTACGGAGGCGACTATTGTACTATTAACATTCTAATAGTTATCACGAATAGTATCCATCCATGGTTTTGAACAGTATTTAGGGAAAATAACCATTTAAATGAGAGAAGAAAACACCTTTCCCTATCGCCCTCGTAGATCATGTGAGCAAAAACAAGTTGAAATCTTGCTGTACGAGGTAGGGAGGGTATAATAAAATAGTTAAAAAGAATTATAATTTCCGCCGTTGGATAGTCTTGAACCCGGGATCTTCAAAACAGCAACCGAATACGATACCACTCGCACACTTTTCCAGCACACACTTTAGCATTTTGTTGCGCTTCTTATTAACGCGTATGGTAAAATATTCAATTATTACAGTTAGATCTTAAATGTTGATTGGAATGCATTCATTCGGTACCTGGCATGTTTTCAAATTTAATTGAAGCAAGTTTCGCGAACGCTTTGCGTTAATAAGACGAATGAACTGCAAACAAATCCCTCAAACGACAACCCTTCCCCATGTTGTATTTCATACAACTTGGCGAACAAAATGCTAGCGTGTGATACACTTCAGTCATAAAAGCAGGTGTACGGACGACGATGAACAGAATCATACAGGATTTTGTACCAACGATCACAACATCTTCCTCACCAGCAAGTGTCGTGTGATACGGGCTTTTAGTGAGAAAAGTCATGTTAATAGCCTAATGAACTCAATACACTACGGTATTTCCCATAAGTGGATCAATTAATACTTTTTTATATTCGTCAAACGTAAGCATGGGGATTAGATTATATCCCGTGGTTACAGAGGGCTTTGACTTGACACAGCGTAAGAATGAGGAATGGTTTACAACCCGAGACGTTACAGAGGGCTTTGACTTGACATGTGTGGTGGCCTGGGTGAGTCAGAGTTTTCCTTTAAACCAAGGTGGTGAACATTTCGAACACTTGCTACCATGAATATACAGGATACCTTGCTTTCGTTCTACAGATCATTATGTCGTCGTCCAATCTGGCTACGTACCTTCGGATAAGTACGGTCCTTTTCAGGACCAAATAAAAAATCACTCGTTGGAACAGATAGATATGCGTCCATAAAACATCCGCAATAAACGACATTAAGCACAACAAAATTGTACTAGTTCAAATCTACTACATTGCGACTTCGCTACTCTAGCAATTCTTGTTTTAGCCACTATAGCTACCAAGAACCATGGTGTATTGCTGGCACGTATTGAATCTATTCGCATACACTTCCTGTCCAAACGTAAGAAGGTGTTATTCGGAGCTCTGATCGTTTTAATCATGCATTATATTTTATGTTATTGAAATAACACTGCCACTATCGATTTCTACTATATCCGCGAGCATGTACTCAACGGTAAAATTGTACTAAGGTCGTAAAGGAGCAGGTACAAATGTTTTAGGATGACTATGATATACGCGTTATTTGCGTTGCCGTCCTCCAAAAAAAAATAAGCGGCTAGTGGACCACTCTGTATATATTTATAACACCACATATTTCATCACTCGACTACAGCGATTAAAATTAGTTGTCCTTGATCCGCGGTAGAGTCTATTGTTGTTGTTGTTGTTTTTGATTCTCTAGGGGTTTTGCGGCATCATGGTCTTGTAGCCCCGTGTACTTGGGTGTGTTGAATTTTGTCTGATAACCTGTGTGGTGGTGATGGCTGTATTAGTGTGTGTATATATAATTCAGGTGAGGATTCAATCAATCAACGTATACTATCCGTATAGCACGTTGTATTTCAACAAGCTACTAAACCCAACATTCAATTATACTCCTTGAAAAGGACAAAGATTTATAACTATACCCATGCATTTAGGAGAAAGTAGGCTATATGTTCTATACTGAATTTCTTGTTTTCCCTTTCACCTTTGTTTTGCTGTATATTCATCTTTTTAAATTTTACTTCTGGTATTTTTCTTGAAATTAAAAGTTAGAAAATAGGTTCTCTACTACTGTATTTTACTCAGTTGAGACCAAGAAGGGGAATATTCAACTAACTTTGAAAACATATCAGAGCCGAAATGAAGATTTGAGAAACAATCCACTAGTCGAAAATGAATAAGTTTATAATTGTAAGTTCCTTCATCCAACCTTTAGTTTAGAAATGGTATGCCATTTTAGGCACATTTCCCCTACGGATAGCATAGTTAGTTTCATGTTGGCTTACAGTACAAATATTTAAGATTACGGTTGGTATATCGGAAATAGTAAAGCAGACATACTTCACATGGTTACTGTACATTATGTATATACAGTATAATAGATTATAATTTTGTGTTCACGTTGTTGGCCGATGCATATTTTAGGTTATGGATAGCGAAAATCACAAAGGCAGAACACACAGGAAGTAGAGAAGTGGATCATTTCGCATAGAACAGAAGCAGCTGAAAGCAAAAGGTGTTGCCTATTGCACCCTTCAATAAAGCATGGTTTCGTCGAGAGTCGTCTACGGGGTCGTGTTCAGTCCTGACTGCGTTACACAGCAAAGTTCGCATAAAACAACATGCTCTAATGAATAGAAAGGTTCACGACAGAGGCTATACTAGAAATAAAATGAATAACAAGTAGAATAAAAGAAATTTAATGACTGAAAAGTATGTGCATAATAATAGTAATAAATAAAAACAAATCCTCCCTGACTTTCACCCCCTTAATAAATAATAATAATAACACTGAGTGGTAGGAACTCGCTCGTCACAACAAGACAATGTGAATGCAGCTTCTCATAAGTGATAAAATCATAACATAAGCATTTGAGCGGTAAGAACTCACTCGTCACAATATATGGATACAAGTCCATCTTTCTCTGGTCAAGAAGTTATATAATGTGTGGTGTACTGTTCGTTAATAAGAAATCGAGTACTGATGTGAGTCCGTTTACAACTGAAACAGACATGTTGCTTACGTAGTGCATCTTTTAAATCACACTACGGCTATGGGACCCACCCTTAATTAATACACTAAAACTACTACTGACACATTCAAGATCTAATAATATAAACAGAATGAAGAGTCTCCCTGAGATTCTAGCTGGTGCAGGAGCACACGGAATAAAAAGAGCATGCCAGAAATAGGCCAAAAACCGCTCTCATCAACTTGGGAACATAGCTCCGCGCACCCTAACTTGACACGGGTCAAGAACGCATCAAAAATAAACACACCAAAAAATTGAACCAACAACAACAAAATACAAGCCTAACGGCTGAAAAATTATGTTTACATTTATATGAAACGCCAGACAAACACGAATTTCGGCGGCTACCTTACAATCATGGACAGCTCCCATTTAATCAAGCAATACTCATTATAACCGATCAGGTTTTGTGAATTTAAAACAACATCATAAATTGCAGTATAGGAAGCAGATCTGTTACTAATGACAAGACACGTTATCTGATTGAGCTCCCCCCAACTTGTATGAGTCACGCTGTCCTACAAATACCTCTCTCAGTCTGGCAAGCTAGGGCAGTTTCACTCTGGAAACGGTCAACAAATCTCACCCATCCACAGGATGGCGAGAAAACACAAATATATACCACAAGTTCAGCCTCGTGAGGTCATGAACTGGGTTGACGTGGAGCAAGTCAGAATAATCACCATGATATATTCTCGCTAGCACATCATAAAAATCACATACGCCCCCATAGCTTGGACTGAATCTCAAACACACTCACTCTGGGTCGGCTCAAACAGATCAACAATACTGCGTCCATTGACACATTAACAAAAATACACAACAAAAACTCGGGTGCAAAGTGCCATCCCGTTCAAATCTGCTGGAATGCAACTATCAAAATAATCCTGATCCGTCATAAAATTCTACTCACAAATAATCTTTTACCCTCCAAATTCTATTTTTAATCTCAAAATTAATTCAGTTCCATTTTTGTTGTAAGGCAAATCTCCGAATAATAATGCTTGACCGCAATTTACGCAAGCGAGATCGAGCAACGGCTGCGCGTCCCCGCGTAAAGTTAAACCAAATACAAACACAAAATATATAAATTACACAACGCTCGGCTAGTCCCATATTTAATGTGTCAGTGAAACAAAAACTAATAATCTACATTACCAAGCAAGCAAACAAATATTTACAAAAATATCCCATAACACAGTAGCTGACTTAATAAATAAATACATTTATTTGGTACTCAATCCTTTAAAACAGCGCCAGGAATTACGTCTGCAGCCATCTCCTTTAAGATGTTTATCTGGTCATTGACATCTTCAGGCAAACGTCCTGCTGGTTCCCAGATCCATCCTCGTTCTTGGACGTCATCACGTGCTGAATTAAATAAAGTTTTGTCAGATACACACTCGATATAATTCCTACTATATTCACCTATCAAGTACTAAATTCCTTGACAGTCTATTTGGTGAATTACTTCGATGAACTGGTCCTACTGATAGTGCTGGGACTATAAATAAATCACTGAAGTTATACTTATAATTTGACGACACTGTTCCATGTTCACAAACATGAAAATCTGCAGAGTATGAATGTTCCGTCCTCAGACGTACAAAAATTAGTAATTCGTTCCGTCCTCAGACGAACAAAAATTAGTAGTCCTCCTCGAAGCATCTTGGATCCTTATAAATGACACTGACTAGGGTAGGTGTGGAAGGGGATCTATTAAAAAATATTCCATAATAACTATCAGACTAGCATGCGATCGGTATCATTGAGTTCGTAGCAGTGTGGAGGTTACGATTATGCTGTAGCCGGCTTGAATCGATCGTGGAATTAATCTGTAGATAACTCCCGCGTTAATTTACCCGTGCGCGTTCCCAAGCCGAGTTCCCGCTCAGACAAGGCGTCTTGATATTATTGGCCTAGACTCTTGTATGTCTTTGCGCGTTTTTACATACATTTCTGCCGTAGGGAGTGGTTCACATGATGATAGACCAATTACCTTGTAGCATTCGATTTCTTCCTTGGCGCCAATCTTCATAGCAACAAGCCATAGTGTGCGTCCCCAAGCCAACATTCGCTCTAAAAGTTGCACCTGTTCTATGTCTCAAGAATATATACGCATCCTCCTAAAATACCACAGGAGCTTAAACCATTGTGTCCTCTCGGCCACTGATTTCTCAATATTTTCCCAACAGCGTCTGGCTCTCATATCTGTTGTCTGTATAAATGTATCAAAAGACGATGAATAATTATTAGAATCCTTTATATAGCCTGCGGATAAAGGGTTCACAACCCCCCTGCATGGAAAAAATCGAACATAACAAATAGTCGATTTTTATACAAATACAAAACATCTGTAATCCATTTCTGCCAATCCTAGAGAAATCTCCCTCTCATCAGTCTAGTCTAGCCGCCACTGTCGTTGGAGTCACAACACTTGCTCGTGTTTACATCCCGTTTCCTCATTCATTCAAACATTCCGCAAACCAGCCTGCTTGACTGATCGCCTAAGGCTAGTATCTCCCCTTTCCAGTGTCCTTATCGCTCTCGCTCGCTCTGTCGCTGTGTCGTCACCGTCAGAGCTCATTAGTGTCTGACCACAGCACACTGTTCTCTACTTCCTCGTTCTACTGACGTACTCACTGACTCACGTATAGTTGGATGTGCAAAAAGGACGTCCATATATTCAATTTGCAGCATTATTTCTGCGTTCCCAAGGTTCCCTAGTATAATACAACTTTAAATTCGCCGCGTTATAGACAGACATTGTATCTGTACTCAATTCTTTCACTCTGTATGCGTTGTTACCGAGATTCCGCACAATACAGAAGGGGCCAATAAATTTTGGACTGAACTTGTTAAATACCTTCTTCTCTGGATCAGATGTCGCTGGCTTCCGTACCAAAACAAGCTCGTTGACTACTAGTTCTCTGTGATACCTTTTATTTCTGACACGACGTAATCTGCGATCCGCCTGGTTTCTCATATGGACTCTCGTTCTCTCAATTCTCAACTCATGACCAACCATGGGATCTTGTGGGCAATTGATGATGTCGCTCCACGATCTTACTGGATATTCGTTCATGTGCAATACCAAGGGAATCTGGCCTGTTGATTCATGTCTAGTTGTATTCATACAGGTCTCTACATCTTTGATCCTGTCTACCCACTTGTGATGTTCATTGGGAATGAAGATCCTTAAATATTTGGTAATACATTTTATAGCGCGTTCGCTTGGATTAGCTTGGAGGTGGCGAATGCTACTAAACATGTGTTTTACATCCAAGTCTTCCATACCTTTCTTGAATTCGGCACTCGTAAAATAGCTTCCGTGGTCAGACAATATAAATTCTGGTTTTCCAAGGATTGGAATAACTCTATTTCGAATACGACTGAGTACGTGTTTCGATGTAGTTTTCTGAATGGGGCATAATACGACAAACTTAGAAAACACATCAATGCACACTAGCAAATGACGGCAACCTCGCCTACCTTTTGGGATTGGACCGAAACAGTCCAGGGCCACTAGCTCGCAGGGTTTCTGAGGTAGCAATGGTCTAGGATACTGCCACATTAAGTAATTATTCGGCTTCGTCCTCTGACAAGGATCGCAAGTCTTTATTACGTCACAAATGGTAGTCCTCATTCGCGGCCATGTAAACGTTTCTCCAATGGTCGCCTGTGCCTTGTCTAATCCCACGTGACCGAAGCTTTCGTGTATGTGCCAAGTAAGTCCTCTTTGTAATGATGCAGGTACCATGATACGTAATTTGGTGTGTTCTTCATCTATCCATTTATGCAGTAAATTGTTAAGGTAGACATATCTTCCTTCTCTGGCTTTTGCTTCTCTGTAGGCCGGGGTTCTTGCTGGTAATTCCTTCTTAAAATACTGGATCATTTGGTACATCCATGGTTCTGCTTCCTGCTCTCGTCTTATCTCCCGTAATTCCTCCAAGAATGCATGGTCCTTTGCTGTTAACTCAATATGCTGTACTATTGCTGTTTCTTCGGTATCAGGCTCGGGGTTCCTGCTTAATACATCCGGAATTACATTCATTTTTCCTGGGCAATGTTCAATTTCGATGTTAAATTGTTGTATGTAGATGGACCAACGTGTCACACGCTCGCTAGCCATCGATGTCTTGAACAAGAACGTTAGTGCTTTGTGGTCTGTTCTAATAACAATGGAGTAACCATACACAATTCGTTTCCATTGTTGTAAAGCATGAAGTATTGCCAACAATTCGAGTTCCGTGACCGTATAGTTGCGCTCGTGTTTACGCAATTTGCGGCTCACAAATGCTAAATAATCACGACGTTGAAGGTTAGCTGGATCTTCTTGGTATAACATTGCTCCTATACCAACCATGGAAGCATCCGCTTGGATAATAAATTTCCGTTGAAAGTCTGGATAACCTAGTTTGATACAATTTTCCAGTAATAATTTTGTCTCTTGAAATGATTTCTCACACTCAGCGTTCCAAAGCCATTTGTTGTTCTTCTTCAGCATTTCCTGCATAGGTGCTACGGTTTCAGTATATCCTGGGCAGTTTTCCTTAAAGAAACCCGTCACGCCAAGGAAAGCTCTGATATGTTTCACTCTCGTTGGTGTAGGGAAATTCTTTATCGCCTCTATCTTAGCAGGGTTTGGTCGCACTCCCTCCTGGTCAATGATGTGCCCCAAGTATAAAATCTCCTTCTTGAAGAAATGGGATTTCTTCAAGTTGACTTTAAAATTTGCAGTTCTAAGGTTGTTCAAAAGCTTGTCCAAATTTTCCATATGTGTCTCAATGTTATCTGAAGCCAAGAGTATATCGTCAATATATCGTACCGTCATTTCCTTCACTTCTTCAGTCAGGTTCTGATCCAAGGCTCGAATTAATGCGCATCCAGCAGTTTTAACGCCGAAGGGCATGCGGACGAAGCAATATGTCTGATTATCGAACAAGAAGCCAGTAAGAAGCTGTGACTTCTCATCCAGTTCGAGATGGTGAAACGAACTCGTCAGGTCTACTGATGAATAGATGCTCTTGTTCTTAAATCCTTTTAAGACGTCTCTGATGATTGGCGCTCTGTCATACTCGGGAAAAATAAGGCGCATGTTAAATTTCTGGCATCTAGACAAAGTCTAATGGATCCATTTGGTTTTGTTACTGCCAAAATCGCATTTAAATAAGGTGTAGGAGTCTTCTTAATCACTCCAGCTTGCAACATATCATCAATAATCCGTTTTACTGGCTCTCGATGTTCTTCTGGTATAGGGTACAATTTGCTTCGAAATGGGGACCAATCCTCAACCTGCATAGAATACTGAAAGTTTATTATCTTCCCTGGAACTGTGTCAAACACTGCCTTGTGTCTTCTTAAGATCTCCTCAAGTTTCTTCCTATGTTCCACCCCTAGTTGTATGTCACTGAGCCGCTCCTGTAATAGTTCTTCAAACTGAGTATCGCTGTCCTCTCCTTCTGCTAGTAAGGCCCATATCTCCTGAGAGTCACTCTCTTCATTTAATTCCACAACAGCCACATCTATAAGGTCATCTTCCGCCTTTCGTGTCTCCTCTTCTGTCTCCTCTGCTATTGCCTCCAATGCCCATGAACTCACGTCTTTCCCTGTAGTGATTTCATCCATGTGTAAGCCCACATCCTTCAGTTTATCAAACTCCTTAAAACTGACTGTGTTATTATGCAAATCTATGACTGCCTGGTAGTCACAAATGAAATTTGCTCCCAGAATAATGTTAAAATTTATTTTAGCCATTATGATGAAAGTCTGTCCAAATATATGGACTAATATATCCAATTCTATAAATGCCTGACGTTTGCAAGTGACGGTGCGTTCGGGAATAACGCCCCTCACCTTGAGTTGCGGTACTGGAATCACAGGAATATTCTGACTCCGTCCCAACTCTCGAACCAAAGCCTCCGATACAAGACTGATTTGTGACCCCGTGTCAACCAAGCATCTCACGTTAATTCCACCAATCTTGGCATAGATAATAGGTAATTGTTTGATATCATCGTTCCGTGGTTTTACAATCTCCTCCAGGCAATCTTCCGGCAAAGCTATCCATTCTTGTATGTGTGCCACGACCCATCCTTCTTCACGATCCGGCTGTTGCTCTCTCAGGGTGAGTCCTTTTTCAATTATTGGGATTTTTTTTACAACCCCCGCGACTACCATCATTCTTCTGTCGCGTATTTCCCTGGCGTTCTTCCTGCTTCAATAAACTCTCGGCACCCTCATGTGAGTATCAGGATTTGACCTCCTATTTATTGCATTTTCCCAATGTTTTTGTTCGTCCCCTCCATTAGCGTGTAACTCTTCCAGGTAGCGCTGCGATTCGGCGTGCCTGTCATTCCAATCATTTCTATAATTCCGATAGTCCCCCTGGTTCTGATATCTTCTTTCACGCCACTGTCGATTATCATTATTGTTATTTTCATAACGTCTGTAGGGTCCCTCATTTCTCCTATTATTTCTCCATTGTTGGTATCCTCGCTGCTGATACCTATTGTTGCCCTGTATCTGTCTCTCATTGTTATTTTCATGACGCTGGTGTGACCTATTTTCGTCACCCTCCTGACCTCGTCTTGGTGTTGTTGACACACTTGTATTTGTGGCCTGCGACTTGGTGTGTATTTGAGCGGGTTTAACCACCTCCGTTGTGTTTACCAGTTCCAGTTCTCGTCCCCCTCTTTGCTGCAAGTGAGATGTTGTCTCGTCAATCTGACGTAAGATTTGTTCGGCTCGAACCGCTGTGTCCACGTTTGCTGCTACTAAAACCTGCTGAACATTTACTGGCAACTGCCGTGCAATCGTCATAACCAGATCCGATTCTTCTAAAGGGTAATCAAGATCCCGAAATTTCAACAATTGTAGCGAAAAGAAATCTGAATATTTTGTCTGCTGAGTCGACTGATATTTTCTTGAATAAAGTTCCATTCTGAGACTTTGTTGTAGAGAAGACGACCAGTACTTTTTAAGGAACGCAATCTTAAAATCATCTATCCCTCCGAAAGTATACTTGAAGCTCAAGAACCACGTAAGTACATTTCCGAAATAAATCGTTCCATCAGTCTTAAACGACGCGCGGGCGGTATATTATTATCATTAAAATAGTGATCCATCTCTTTAAGATACGCCTTCGGTGTGACACCAGAATTTTCTGTGAATTTATTAGGTTTAACTTCATTTTATCGAATTACTTGAACGACTTGAGGGTGCTGATAGCCATGTTGAGGGGTAGAGGTCCCTCCAACGTTGTTGTGAAATCCCTCTGTGCTAGTCGTTAATGGGCTACCTGTCATTCCGTGCCCATTATCCGCGCTAATTGCCCTCTGGCTCGTTGAGTCAACTTCCTTATCTGCGTGCTCTGTCTGAAATAACGTGTTCTGTCCTAATGAGCGCAACTCTGCTTTAATGATTCTGTCCGACTGTTCTTTCATTTCATTCTTGATTTCTTCCTCAAGTACTTTAATGCGCGTATGATTTTCACCTACGGTCTTTATAATAGTTAGCCGTTCTTCTTTAGAGTCGCAGCTCATCTTGCGCCAATCCTTTCTGATGCTATCTTTTATCGCTCCTAATTTTTCTTCCATCTGCTGTTTCGTGTCCTGCTGATTCGATTCTATCTTCTCAAGCCTGTCTTCTAGACGTAGATTATTCTCATCCATCGTACTC
The DNA here is from genome assembly GCA_946902985.2 of Meconema thalassinum. Taxonomy (NCBI): domain Eukaryota; kingdom Metazoa; phylum Arthropoda; class Insecta; order Orthoptera; family Tettigoniidae; genus Meconema; species Meconema thalassinum. Next base: position 907,357,658 of record OX336389.2, read on the forward strand.
TTTAAATTATCCTGGTCCGATTCTAGGTTTTGCCATCGCTCTGCTGATTGTATTTCTAATTTATCCATGTCCTTTATTAAGCCCGTGATGCTTTCATTTACTGCTGACAATTGTCCCTGGATAAACGTAGAATCCTCCTCCATTTTATCACACCGCTTTTCAAGACCATCCTGTGCCGTTTTAACCTCACTGTTATTTACCGTGCATGCTAATTCTATCTGAGCTAGTTTTGCTAATACAATTTCGTCCAATTCATTTAAGGTTGAAGGTATCCTCTAATTTTTGTATCTGACCTAGCTGTTTGTCATTATTCTTACTTACATCAAGCGCGAATTGAACCATCTGCTGTGTAGTGTATTCTTTCATCTCTGCAGATAATGTGGCTAACTGACTCGTATTTCGGCTTTCTTGCGCTTCTAACTGTTTGTTTATATTTTCATTTACTTGCGCTTGTAAGGAGTTACCCTGTTCATTTAATTTAATTTCTAATGACTCACTCTGCTCGGCTAATTGTGATTTTATAGTGTCATTCATTTGAGCCTGGAATGACTCACTCTGTTCAGATAATTTTGCATTCTGTTCAGATAATTGTGCATTCTGGTCAGATATCTTAGTGTCCAATTTTTCACTCTGTTCCGCTAATTGTGATTTTATAGTGTCATTCATTTGAGCCTGGAATGACTCATTCTGTTCCGCTAATTGTGCATTCTGTTCAGATAATTTACTGTCTAATCTTTCACTTTGTTCTCTTAATAGTTTCTGGGTTCGTGCCGTAGCACTCTCAATAATCGCCTGGATCTCTGCGACCGTCGCCATTTTCACACACAAATATATATATATATATCACTGAGAAGACAGGAGGATGGCATGCAAACGTCTCCCTGACACACACATATATAATTCCTGACATACATTTACTTCATTTGACCACATTCAGTTCATTTAAACTTATTCCCTTTACTCCCGCAAATCAATCGTCTCTGAATGGTTCTAATTTTACATTATAATTTTCTTAACCCCGCACATATTCAGTCATAAATTACTATCCAGATCTGTTGTTAACACTGACTAATTAACAAAGTATTAATTGTCATTTAAGGCTACCAGCCTCCTAACATATTCGTGAGTTTGACTTTCTAAACAACACTAATTTTATACTTAATCAATGGGCGCCCGATTTCACGTACATTATTTTACTAATTACATCAATAAACAAAACGTGAATCGTATTTTAACTTGCAAACTCGTGATTCTACTGTATATTCCATTTTCTTGGCGGTACTTCTCTTCGCCGTATTTACGTTAACAAAATATCACTTCCGGTGATCTCAAACAGTCAAAAACAGCGAAACACCCCATGTAGGGTAACAGCTTGTTTATGATCCGCTAGAAAAGCCCAAAACAACGAAACGCTCCACGGTATGACGCCAGCTTATCTATGCTGTCTATCCCCCGTGTTCTAGTAGTGAACTAGCAACGAACTAGCCCCACTTGGCGCGCCAGCTTGTCTATGCACCCTTCAATAAAGCATGGTTTCGTCGAGAGTCGTCTACGGGGTCGTGTTCAATCCTGACTGCGTTACACAGCAAAGTTCGCATAAAACAACATGCTCTAATGAATAGAAAGGTTCACGACAGAGGCTATACTAGAAATAAAATGAATAATAAGTAGAATAAAAGAAATTTAATGACTGAAAAGTATGTGCATAATAATAATAATAATAAATAAAAACAAATCCTCTCTGACTTTCACCCCCTTAATAAATAATAATAATAACACTGAGCGGTAGGAACTCGCTCGTCACAACAAGACAATGTGAATGCAGCTTCACATAAGTGATAAAATCATAACATAAGCATTTGAGCGGTAAGAACTCACTCGTCACAATATATGGATATAAGTCCATCTTTCTCTGGTCAAGAAGTTATATAATGTGTGGTGTACTGTTCGTTAATAAGAAATCGAGTACTGATGCGAGTCCGTTTACAACTGAAACAGACATGTTGCTTACGGAGTGCATCTTTTAAATCACACTACGGCTATGGGACCCACCGTTAATTAATACACTAAAACTACTACTGACACATGCAAGATCTAATAATATAAACAGAATGAAGAATCTCCCTGAGATTCTAGCTGGTGCAGGAGCACACGGAATAAAAAGAGCATGCCAGAAATAGGCCAAAAACCGCTCTCATCAACTTGGGAACATAGCTCCGCGCACCCTAACTTGACACGGGTCAAGAACGCATCAAAAATAAACACACCAAAAAATTGAACCAACAACAACAAAATACAAGCCTACCGGCTGAAAAATTATGTTTACATTTATATGAAATGCCAGACAAACACGAATTTCGGCGGCTACCTTACAATCATGGACAGCTCCCATTTAATCAAGCAATACTCATTATAACCGATCAGGTTTTGTGAATTTAAAACAACATCATAAATTGCAGTATAGGAAGCAGATCTGTTACTAATGACAAGACACGTTATCTGATTGAGCTCCCCCCAACTTGTATGAGTCACGCTGTCCTACAAATACCTCTCTCAGTCTGGCAAGCTAGGGCAGTTTCACTCTGGAAACGGTCAACAAATCTCACCCATCCACAGGATGGCGAGAAAACACAAATATATACCACAAGTTCAGCCTCGTGAGGTCATGAACTGGGTTGACGTGGAGCAAGTCAGAATAATCACCATGATATATTCTCGCTAGCACATCATAAAAATCACATACGCACCCATAGCTTGGACTGAATCTTAAACACACTCACTCTGGGTCGGCTCAAACAGATCAACAATACTGCGTCCATTGACACATTAACAAAATACACAACAAAAACTCGGGTGCAAAGTGCCATCCCGTTCAAATCTGCTGGTAAGCAACTATCAAAATAATCCTGATCCGTCATAAAATTCTACTCACAAATAATCTTTTACCCTCCAAATTCCATTTTTAATCTCAAAATTAATTCAGTTCCATTTTTGTTGTAAGGCAAATCTCCGAATAATAATGCTTGACCGCGATTTACGCAAGCGAGATCGAGCATCGGCTGCGCGTCCCCGCGTAAAGTTAAACCAAATACAGACACAAAATATATAAATTACACAACGCTCGGCTAGTCCCATATTTAATGTGTCAGTAAAACAAAAACTAATAATCTACATTACCAAGCAAGCAAACAAATATTTACAAAAATATCCCATAACACCGTAGCTGACTTAATAAATAAATACATTTATTTGGTACTCAATCCTTTAAAACAGCGCCAGGAATTACGTCTGCAGCCATCTCCTTTAAGATGTTTATCTGGTCATTGACATCTTCAGGCAAACGTCCTGCTGGTTCCCAGATCCATCCTCGTTCCTGGACGTCATCACGTGCTGAATTAAATAAAGTTTTGTCAGATACACACTCGATATAATTCCTACTATATTCACCTATCAAGTACTAAATTCCTTGACAGTCTATTTGGTGAATTACTTCGATGAACTGGTCCTACTGATAGTGCTGGGACTATAAATAAATCACTGAAGTTATACTTATAATTTGACGACACTGTTCCATGTTCACAAACATGAAAATCTGCAGAGTATGAATGTTCCGTCCTCAGACGTACAAAAATTAGTAATACGTTCCGTCCTCAGACGAACAAAAATTAGTAGTCCTCCTCGAAGCATCTTGGATCCTTATAAATGACACTGACTAGGGTAGGTGTGGAAGGGGATCTATTAAAAAATATTCCATAATAACTATCAGACTAGCATGCGATCGGTATCATTGAGTTCGTAGCAGTGTGGAGGTTACGATTATGCTGTAGCCGGCTTGAATCGATCGTGGAATTAATCTGTAGATAACTCCCGCGTTAATCTACCCGTGCGCGTTCCCAAGCCGAGTTCCCGCTCAGACAAGGCGTCTTGATATTATTGGCCTAGACTCTTGTATGTCTTTGCGCGTTTTTACATACATTTCTGCCGTAGGGAGTGGTTCACATGATGATAGACCAATTACCTTGTAGCATTCGATTTCTTCCTTGGCGCCAATCTTCATAGCAACAAGCCATAGTGTGCGTCCCCAAGCCAACATTCGCTCTAAAAGTTGCACCTGTTCTATGTCTCAAGAATATATACGCATCCTCCTAAAATACCACAGGAGCTTAAACCATTGTGTCCTCTCGGCCACTGATTTCTCAATATTTTCCCAACAGCGTCAGGCTCTCATATCTGTTGTCTGTATAAATGTATCAAAAGACGATGAATAATTATTAGAATCCTTTATATAGCCTGCGTATAGAGGGTTCACTATAAAACATAAAACATTAGGGACATGCCTGCAAAAATGCTTCCTTCTCCTGAGGTAGGATATAAACTATATCTGGGGAAGTGCACAGTCTGACGTATGACTGCGTTGTATATGTTGTTAATTTATTCATTTAAGGGGCTTGGTACATCTTGGTCGTCAGCCCCATGGAGTTGTGTGTGTTTTGAACGTGTCTAATAACCTGCACTCGTGTAATTATTAAAAAGGAAGATTGTAGTTTTACGTGACCGTGAATCTTGTGATTATAAGCCACGGGACCTCCTTTTTACGTGGAATCCGAACCACAGGACATGGCATTTCACTTTGAAAATCTCACATGCATTGACCGGGAATCGAACCCGGACCGCCTTGGTGAGAGGCATACAGCTAGACCGCTGAGCCACCACGCCCTCGTGTAATTTTTGTAGTAGTGTGTGGGACAGGGATGGGGTAGGAGCTCCTGCGCTTCAAGTAATGTATTACGGTATCCCTGAACCCGCCTGGAGAGAGTGTGGAAAAGCCCGAAAAAAAACAGACTCACGATAGCCGCAGTCATCACCGGTATTCGAACCTGTGACCTCCGGACTTGCTGCAGCTGCCCGCATGACCGTGGTGCACGGCTATGCCGCGGCGTTGCGTTCTATATCTAGACATAGTAGAATAGATCGATTACTTGCACCTGTTTATGACTACAGGAAATTTTTCATTTTAGGTGTCCCCCCCCCAGGGGCTCACATCTAGTGGGATGTGGGTTGGCGACCACGGGACCCCATCTGAGTCCGGCATTGCTTCCACCTACTTGGGCCGGGCGCCTCTCCATCTTCTTTCCTGTCGACCTCTCTTGGTCAACTCTTGTTCTCTTCCGACCCTGACGGCATTAGGGTATCCGAGGCCTAGGGAGTCTTTCCCTTTCCCGCTTTAATTGCCCCTTGTCTCCTCTTTCCTTGGCAGATGACCCCGCAGTTCCGCCCCTTAAAACAACAACAAAACAACAAAACAACAACAACAACCTCTTTCCTCATGCCCTCATTCTTCGAGGGGTCAGCCTTCTTTTTCTTTTAATGTTATATCTTGCCTTCTGCACAAGGCCCTCAAGGAGGCACGGTTTATGTATCCCCACCACTTCTGGTGCACCCTGGATAGTGCTACAACCTCAAGGGCTCACGGATGGTGAATTTGGAAGTGGGCGACTCCGAGGGATTCCTGAGCTGGATCTGTTTCGTCCCCTTTTAGGTAGATTTCATTAGAACGCTAACTATTGCAATGGATACCGAGCCCGAATTTATTGAACCCCAGATATGCTGCAGTCGAGAATCGAACCTGTGTTACGTAAGAGTTTTAATTTTTTTATTTAAAGGAGATTGGATGTATTATACGCCGTACATGCATGTAGTTAATGCAGGCAAGAAGCTGTGTACTTCCTAGTAGCTTTTATAAAAGCAAGAAATGGAGAGAGAAATGCTTCAATTTATAATCTGTATATTTTAACATGGAAAGAATGACACCAAGTTGGAGCAGCAAATTGACAATTCATTGAGTCCTTGACAAGTTACGCTGGCTCAGAACCAGTTTTGACGTGTGTGTGAGAGAGATGGACAGAGTCTTCCGAGACAGGGGACTTTGCACCCGACCCATCGACAGGTGAAGCCGAGCGCACGTCATGCCAAGCAACCACCTATACACATAGGAGTCACGTGATCACAGCTTACCCAAACAAATAATTTACGGATAATGGCGCGGATATAATTATGATATTTAATTAGAATAATTATAGACAATTCGAATATGGAAATACGAAGCTATTTGGAAATAAATAATTATGGACTGAAGATTAGTTTGAGATAAAGGATTGTTGGAGAGATATTCAGATGAGAAGTGGACAGACGCTGTTTTCGCGCTAAGACGCCATTTTTTATGCAGAGGAGGCAAGTCTTCCTTCAAAACCAGATTCATTCCACTCCGAGCGATCGAAACGACAAGTTGAGCTATTTGAGGCTCCACCATGTATTATTGAAATCGAGTCAGCGAGTGACTTCTTCCGGTCAAGCGATAGAAAGAAGCTCCGGTGAAAAATAGCAGTGCAAATGAACATTATAATCTGAAGCAGAGATATAATACTGCATTATACAAATTTTAACATATCCGAGAAGAAGACTGACTACAATTATACTTCTACGATTTCTCGAGATATATTCTAAATCTCAGAAGAAATATATTTTACGGCAATACTTCAAGAAACATTCAGCAACTATTCACTATGTCGACCAAATCGAGTCAGAGAGGATATTATAACATGAACTCTACAAAGGGAGTTATGACTTGTTAAACGCTATGATGGGGAAATAATCTACAATCAATGATATGGACACCGGGTGTGACTTAATAAGACGAGATGGAATAATGAAGACGAACTACCGCATTTCCAACTGTAGTTCGAAGATGTCACAAAATGCAACTCTACTATTGGAGATTCCAATAACACCATGGAATTCTCACAATATTATGGTAATGCCATCTACATGCACCGTAGAACATCGAGAGAGCTGCCGTACGAAGAGAATATCGACAGAATCATCTGATTCAGAAGCGTACGCGGGATGCCAGATCGAGTTCCGATGTACGAGGCCGGAAATCAGCGATGGTTCAACCCAGGTCATACGAGACGATGCGCTATTGTGGGCCGCCAAAGCTGGCCCAGGTGGCGGCTAGACAAGCAATCTAGCTTCGCTCGCAAGTATTCGGAGAACGCAGTGACAGGAATGAGGTTCTCAGCTGTTCACCGCTAACGCAGCTTGTCAAGAGATGTACGGGTAGTAAGGTATTTGAGGGTTTACGATTCATTTAGTACTGTAGTTGTTGCTATGTTGAGTATATCCTGTGTGGACCAACATTTATGACCAAGTTAATTTTCAGGATTTTTAATAGTTTCTTTAGTCATGTTAGGTGACATTTCAGTCATATTAGAGTTTGTAATAAATGTTACACGTCACCGTGCGTCGTTTTGACGTGCTGTAAATTTCTTTAATTGATTCCTCGTCTGCTTTTTAATAGTAATAGAATTTCCGATGTTGTAGACACGTTTTATAGATCGTGGAACGTTACAAAGATTCATATTGTGAAAAACGCTACGTAACACTGTATACTATTGTTTAAACGCTATAAAGCATTTTGTGACGTTATAGAATGCTTTATATTGTCTCGGGAAGCTATAGAGAGGTATTAAGCAGTATAATATGTTTTATTAAGTATTACCAGCACGCTATTCGATGCTGTAGTGAAATTTTATGGACATGAATGTTATACAAGGCTTTGCAATCACGTAAATATTTTAAATACATGAAAGTATTTCCTAAGCAATCAGCTGTATTTAAAGAAAGATGTATTAATAGGGAGGAGCAAGTCTAGCTCATTATTGAACGAAAGACTTAATAATGCTAATGTAAGCATGATGTAAGCGAGAAACGAGGTGTAGTTGATACACTCAGTTAATATGCGATATAAGTTGAAAGGAATGTTGTTGAACATTTATGTTGTAGGGATAAACTCAGATGGAGAGGAAATTAAGTATTTTTTATTAATTGGATGGCATATACAGCTGCAGATCTTCAAAATATTTGGTTAAAATTGTAACGTGGTTAATTTATGGAATGTATACGGCAAATACGTAATAATATCGCAACTGAATCGCTATAGCGAGGTATTGAAATGAATGATTGTATAAATAAAAGCGGTGCAATGTTATGGAACAAGAAATGGTAATATATTAGCACGAGGACGATTGTATAAACGCTAGTGATATATTTTTAAATTGAAAGTTATTTCATAGTATTTGAATAACTAGTAGGCTTACTGATCTTCTCGCATCCTAGGCGGGGTGTTGAGATGGGTTTTTATAATTATTATTGTTGGAATTCCGTGCAGAGTTACGGTTAGATGAACGTCGTTGTTGAAGAAGTATGCGCAGGTGGTAAGATGCAAATTTAAGGGACTTGTTCAACGCAACGATAAAATATTATGTCTACGAGTAGAAGCGATTGATAGGAAGTAATGTGTGTAATGTTAATATTGTCTATGGGACAACAAAGTTAATGCGATGTGTGCAATGTTGTAATAAGCACCACAAACCACGATGGTAAGAGATAAAGTTAACCATGAAGATAATCTGTTATATTGCTCATCATTTATTGTTTTATTAATTATTATGACATTTTAGAACAGCAATTACCTTTGTTGGTTGTTGCTTATGTTCAATTGGATTTGAAATACTTACCGGAAATGACGCGATAGCTGTGATTCTCTATTAATGAGAAATATGAGTGAAGGAAGGATCTAGGAGAGATCTAAGAAGATCTAGGGAGGAGAAATCATGCAGTTCGTGATATAATTGTAAATATTTAAAAAAGGAGTATCATTAATAAGCCAAATTAAATTTTAATAGAATTTAAGAAAGTTAGGGATGTGATCTAACGAAAATTAATGTATAATTTAGGAATGTTAGAATGTAAATTATAGAGGTAGCTTGAGAAGAAGCGAATCTCAGATGTACAGTATGATCCATAAATTGATCCACGCTTAAATATTTTAGACTTGATGTCTATTTTGAGGAAGCATTTATCGTAAATAAGGACAAGGTGAGGTCCTAAGTGGTGACGAAATTCACAAATGTTTCAGTTATAAAATATGAAGAGATTATTTTATATATGCAGGGAATGCTTTCGAGCATATGATTTGATAATTTTATTATGTTGAATTTTTGAATAAACGACGACAGGCACTTATTAGTCTGCTTGTTCCTTTTAAAGAATTTCACGATTTCTTCATTTAACAATTAAGGACGGTGGTACTACTGGTTAGATACAGGTGCCCACTTAATGTTAACCGTTCACACTTGAGTTTCCGAGAGTCATGTCCTACCATACTTTGTAGTGGGCATTTTTTTGAATGTAGCCGTGTTTAAACATAATGCACCAAGGGATTCCTACTTAACCATCTAGCGGGATTTGTTAGTTTATCAAGCTGGGTATCAGCAGTCCTTGCGATCCTTCCCATCCTCGGATAATAGGTGGTGGCTATGTGAATATCAGGTACATTAGCATGTTTCGACTTCCAGGAAATTTCGACATATCAACGCGTTTCACATCCCTCAGACCCCAAAACCACCATCAGTTCAACATTTTATGTATACTTTATGTATATATATTGTGCCCGTTAGAGGAGGTTATCTGGTCCACCACCGACCGAGCGTGGCTTCCCAGTTGACCCCTTCCTCGAACACATATGGCCGAAGAGGATCGGAGTACACTCCTTGTGGGGCTATTCCGGCACAAGACTCCTCGTCTCAATAGGGATCAGGTTCCCATCATAGCATAAGTCAAAGACACCCCAAGGAAAATGCACCCCCAAAAGAAAAACAAACTACTAAATTAAAATCCAGGCTTAAGTAAAATTCATGAAATTATTTATTCAAATACCAAACCCCTAGCCTACCATCGGAGGGTAATAATCGGCTAATCCGCTGAATGAATAAAAAAACATAACAAAAGAAACAACCCCTAACTCTAATGAATTAGCCCTCTCGACTGGTCCTAAATACATAAACAAAACAATAGCAAGGCTTGGGAAGTGGTACAAAATAACCCTAACTTAATGTACAATAGCAAAAGCATGATGTTTCGAAGTGAAACATCAGGTAAACAAACAGTCAATTCATGACAGAAAAATCTAAAATAAGCCGTGACCACCCCGTATTTACATTTAAATTTACATAATCGAAGCTAAACCTAATTAATTGACCTACGGCGAGAAGCGTCCGTGGTAAAACAAAACTGAACAAAAGTTTAAGTATGATTAACAATCATCATTTACAACACAAAGATATACAGCAACTGTACAACAAGATCTACAAAGTAGAAGAAAAATGGGTCACAGTTGGGTTAACAAATCACAATGAATAAATATCACACACACAATAGCATTGTTATTAATCCTGCCTACAACACAATGGTTACTCTTTGTTTCCATTGGTCATCTGAATGTGTACATAAGAAACTGAAAGTACTGTTCGATAACAGTTGAACTCACTAAGATTCACGGCCAACGAGTTGAAAACTCTAGGTCACCAGTGACCTCTGTCCGTCGATAATGTCAGCTGCTAAAATATTCCTCCAAGGAATACACCTGGCAAGCACAATGCAATGGTCAGCAAGATTTCAATTGTCGATCAAAGTTTAACAGTCGATTAACAATTAAAGAGTATTTTAACAGTCGTCTTAAATAAATTAGATTTGTGGTGTTTGAAGCCATTTTTTCAGTGTTGCCTTAGTAAACAAGAGTTTAGTGCTTTTCAGTCGGTCAACACGAATGTACCCAAAAGAGATGGGTTATGCCCTAATCCTGAAATAAATTACATTAGATTAATAAAACACTAGGATGACCAGTTTCGATCGTCAAGCGATCATCATCAGATCCATTACACTTAGGCTACAAAATCTATGTTTGAAATACAGGTGAAAATATTTACAATATGTACAATTATTTAGTTGCAGTATTGGTACTGCAACTGTCAGTGTATGCTAAATGCAGTATATATGTTAGGTGAAATGCTAAATGGTGATAGCTATCCGGAGATTGTACTTTAGAGAGATTATATGGTTGTAAACTATGGTTAAACTATAAAATTTTTGGCTAACTACTTATCTGATTGTCTTCCGTATTACAGCTACTCGCAGTTTTCGTGCTCACTGGAACTCGCTGTGCGGTCGACTGCGGTGGTTATCTTAACGACTGGTTTTTTCCCCTGCCTCCTCCCCCTGTCCCTACGTGCTGTGGGGAGTGATAGCGATGTGTTTATGTGAGGTGTTGCCAACCTAGATAAGATGTATGTTATTGAATGAGGTGGGTCTACAATTATTAAAGACCGTGGATTAGCCCTCGCCACGCGTGGAGCATAACTCATTCGAACTAAGCGTTGACGGTCTTATGAGGACGTCCCGGCACCTTTAATACTGACGCGAATATGGGCCTTGGTTTATTGCAGAAGAAAAGTACATTGTACACCTGATCCAGATAACATTTACCTATTAAAAACCCCATAATGTCCCCCCTTTTTTATCTAGCTTGGCTGTGTCGCTAAATTGTGTTTTGTTTCCGACAGGGTGGGTTTTTTAGTAGCGTGAAGAGGGGTGAGCTCTCCATGAACGTGTGTTCATTTAGATTGTTGGGATTGTTTCGTTTGGCTAGGTGTATCTCGATTGCTTCCTTTATGTCAAGAGCTCTAAATGAACACACGTTCATGGAGAGCTCACCCCTCTTCACGCTACTAAAAAACCCACCCTGTCGGAAACAAAACACAATTTAGCGACACAGCCAAGCTAGATAAAAAAGGGGGGAAATTAGGGTTTTTTTAATAGGTAAATATTATCTGGATCAGGTGTACAATGTACTTTTCTTCTGCAATAAACCACGGCCCATATTCGCGGCAGTATTAAAGGTGCCGGGACGTCCTCATAAGACCGTCAACGCTTAGTTCGAATGGGTTATGCTCCACGCGTGGCGAGGGCTAATCCACGGTCTTTAACAATTGTAGACCCACCTCATTCAATAACATACATCTTATCTAGGTTGGCAACACCTCACATAAACACATCGCTATCACTCCCCACAGCACGCAGGGACAGGGGGAGGAGGCAGGGGAAAAACCAGTCGTTAAGATAACCACCGCAGTCGACCGCACAGCGAGTTCCAGTGAGCACGAAAACTGCGAGTAGCTGTAATACGGAAGACAATCAGATAAGTAGTTAGCCAAAAATTTTATAGTTTAACCTTAGTTTACTACCATATAATCTCTCTAAAGTACAATCTCCGGATAGCTAACACCATTTAGCATTTCACCTAACATATATACTGCATTTAGCATACACTGACAGTTGCAGTACCAATACTGCAACTAAATAATTGTACATATTGTAAATATTTTCACCTGTATTTCAAACATAGATTTTGTAGCCTAAGTGTAATGGATCTGATGATGATCGCTTGACGATCGAAACTGGTCATCCTAGTGTTTTATTAATCTCATGTAATTTATTTCAGGATTAGGGCATAACCCATCTCTTTTGGGTACATTCGTGTTGACCGACTGAAAAGCACTAAACTCTTGTTTACTAAGGCAACACTGAAAAAATGGCTTCAAACACCACAATGTTCACGGCTTGTCAGGCAAATCGTGAAGCCAAGAAATTCAAATCACTCAGGCTTAAACTCATGAAATTAGACAAGTCAATTTGGTTCAACAAAAAATGTATAGAACTAAACCTCACCCCTAAATACGTACCAATTAAAACCGTACCGAACACACCAGCCACGATCATTTCAACCAAACAAGCCAAAGCGCTTTGGATAAAAAACGAATTAAGATTTGCATACATAAGAAAGCAAAAAATTAACCAACAATTATACGACATTCAATTGCAACTAAGTAATTTCTGGCACGCGGCCCAATGGGACAGCTTCACCGAGCACCTACATGACAACATCCAAATCAGAGCAACGAGGAAGCATGAAACGCTAGAAAATAAATTAAGAAAACTAGGAGAAACACAGAACCATCAATCTAACGAACAACACACGAATAACAATGAATTCAATTTCCACAGCAGAGTAAACAACAGAAAGAACGTAACCTTTTCTCAAGGTGAAATGAATATGTTAGACAAAGGTTTGAAATACAACTGCACAGACGCACACACGAACCACAATATAAAACAGTTAATCACAGATATTGAGATAGCCAGTCACAAGCTCCCAGCAGAAGACAGGGAATTAACCAAAAATCTCGCCACCAACGAAGCCAAAAAAATCCTCAAACGAGAGGGCGATAGCAATAACATTCAAAACAACAAACAACTCAAAGAAATAAAGTCGTTGAAACAAAAAATAAAAGAACATGACTTAATCATCACAAAAGCAGATAAGGGAAACACTACAGTAATTTTGAACAAAACAGAATACATTGAAAAAACAGTCGAATTCCTAAACAACAACGAAATCAAGGAATTAACAAAAGACCCCACCAACAAATTCCTAAAACAAATAAAAAGTGCGCTAAAAGAAACAGAATACATACTGACCAAAGCCGAAAAATCAAAACTAATAAACGTGAACCCGAAAATACCGTCATTGAGGGGACAACCAAAAATACACAAAAAGGAATGCCCAATGAGACCAATCGTCAATTGTAGGAATGCCCCTAATTACAAAATCAGCAAAGAGTTACTAAAAATCTTAAAATGCCGTCTTTCCAACGACAAAAACAACTCTGTAAAGAACACAACAGAACTAGTAACAGCATTGAACACCCTACAAATGAAACCTAGCTTCAGGCTAGTATCCTTCGACGTAACTAACATGTACACCAATATTCCGATTATTGAAGCAATCAACACTATCGAAAACAACTTAAAATCCAACAATTCGGTAAAAGAAATTGAAGAGATTGTGAGATTACTGATGGTCGTTCTCACCCAAAACGTCTTTCAATTCGACAATAAAATATACACACAGAGAGAAGGCCTAGCAATGGGATCGCCACTAAGTGGGTTAATCGCTGACATCTTCATCAATGCACTAGAAAATGCGTTCTTAGAAAAGACTTCAACAAAGGGAATAGTAATATGGAAAAGATACGTAGATGATGTAATTTGCATCTACGATACTGAACTAACAAGCGAAGAAACAATTCTCCAATCCATTAATAGCCTTCACCACTCTATCAAATTCACTAAGGAATCCGAAATAGACCGGAAAATAAATTATCTCGATATAACTATTGAACGTAAAGACAACGACCTTTCATATTCCATATTCCGGAAAGCAACACAAACCTCGCATGCAATCGACAATCAGTCTAATCACCCCAGTACGCACTAACTAGCGGGTTTCAATTCAATGGTGCACAGAGCTTTAAACATACCCATGTCAAAAGGCAACTATAATAAGGAAATAAGAACTATTATGCAAATAGCAAAGGAAAACAACTTCTCGCCAAGAAAAATAAATCAAATTATAGCCAAACATAAAAATAAAGATAAAACGATTCCCAAACCAGACAGTAATGAGAAAAAATTTGCGCGTTTCAACTATGTGAATGCGAATACATATAAAATCACTAACCTATTCAAAAAACAAGGCATAAAGATAGCTTTCACGACGAAAAACACAACCGCTAGGCACCTCCTAAATAGTAATCTAAATAAACGTGACCCGTATTCAAGGTCAGGGGTATATTCTATAACGTGCCAAGACACCGATTGTCAAGCTAATTACATCGGGCAGAGTGGAAGGCGAGTAGACACACGTTATAATGAACATAGGAATGCGATAAGATACGGAACACATTCAGCCGTGTGCGAACATATGTGTGACGCAGGGCACAGCTTTACCAACACAGAGTCGGACCTTAAAATAATCCATCACGAATCGAAAGGCAGAGCTCTTGACATAAAGGAAGCAATCGAGATACACCTAGCCAAACGAAACAATCCCAACAATCTAAATGAACACTCGTTCATGGAGAGCTCACCCCTCTTCACGCTACTAAAAAACCCACCCTGTCGGAAACAAAACACAATTTAGCGACACAGCCAAGCTAGATAAAAAGGGGGGAAATTAGGGGTTTTTTAATAGGTAAATGTTATCTGGATCAGGTGTACAATGTACTTTTATTCTGCAATAAACCAAGGCCCATATTCGCGGCAGTATTAAAGTTGCCGGGACGTCCTCATAAGACCGTCAACGCTTAGTTCGAATGGGTTATGCTCCACGCGTGGCGAGGGCTAATCCACGGTCTTTAATAATTGTAGACCCACCTCATTCAATAACATACATCTTATCTAGGTTGGCAACACCTCACATAAACACATCGCTATCACTCCCCACAGCACGTAGGGACAGGGGTAGGAGGCAGGGGAAAAACCAGTCGTTAAGATAACCACCGCAGTCGACCGCACAGCGAGTTCCGGTGAGCACGAAAACTGCGAGTAGCTGTAATACGGAAGACAATCAGATAAGTAGTTAGCCAAAAATTTTATAGTTTAACCATAGTTTACAACCATATAATCTCTCTAAAGTACAATCTCCGGATAGCTATCACCATTTAGCATTTCACCTAACATATATACTGCATTTAGCATACACTGACAGTTGCAGTACCAATACTGCAACTAAATAATTGTACATATTGTAAATATTTTCACCTGTATTTCAAACATAGATTTTGTAGCCTAAGTGTAATGGATCTGATGATGATCGCTTGACGATCGAAACTGGTCATCCTAGTGTTTTATTAATCTCATGTAATTTATTTCAGGATTAGGGCATAACCCATCTCTTTTGGGTACATTCGTGTTGACCGACTGAAAAGCACTAAACTCTTGTCTTAAATTAGATTTCATGATTTAATCTGTGATTATTAGTTTATAATCGTAGGTTTAAGAGTGCATTAATTATGACGATTGACCAAATTGCAAGGCTTCCTATATAACTGGACTACCACTTGTGTACAACAAAGTACACTCGAACTTCACTACTCCGTGCTATCAAATGCTCAAAAAACCATACTATCAGTAACCTGCCTGGCTCAATGGCTCTAGCAATAACATCCTCGGCTAGTATTGTGACATAACAGTGGTCTACCGGCCTTCACAAAACATGGGTACCACCCCTAACATCGTGTAACAACACGGCAACAAAACATTCACATAATGTGAGAAAAATATAACCTTAAGAAAAAACTGTCAATAGCGTCTAAATGCAACTGAGATTGTTTCAACAAAATATCATTAGAACATTCCTCGCTTACAACATTTGCGAGTATCATAAATATAACTGGTGAGTAGGCTGTCACATTGTATCCTCGTATTTCAAAGAATTGCTGTTACTATGACCAAATTACAATACAAGCCTATAAAGCTGACTCGTCCAGAAAAATCCCTTCTACAGAACTGTTAGCAATCAACATGTCAAGTGTCAATGGTCTCATTTGAGATCTGGTTCGGCATCACTGTGGCGTGACTTTAGATACACCTGTACCGCTAGCATACTGCCTTCACGTACTAGCCTCACTGAATGAGTTTCTTTGGCAAGCAGTACAATCTAAAATGTTCGTTTTTGGGTTCACAAAATATTGTCCTATACGTGACCCTTCATTTGCAGTTCATAATAAATACACTTTATAATGCTAGTAACGTTGCAATAGAATATAAAAGATATCAACCTAGATGGGCTTGCCTTAGCAAAGCAAAGAAGATTAAACGAGAGATGTTCCTCCCTTAATAATGTCTTTGACGGATATGTCACTCATTGCGGGTTGTGAAAATTATAATTTCGTGCACTCAAAGCACGTTAAAGAAGTCAATAGACATTCTCACCATCTAAACCTATGGTGTTAACTTGAAATGATACGTGTTGAGTGTGAATCGGGATTATGAGTAGTATTTCAAATATATTCCACTCCTCCACACTGATATTAGATTCAGCTCGAATCACGTGGTCTTCTTGCCACTACAAAAATGTATTTACAATAACTATAAAGTGAATGGGTAAGTTCTCCCATCAAATTATACGCCCGTCAGTGGTGTTCTAACATTATACAAAAATTGGGAGCTTCAAAAGTGACAAATATCAGCAACAGCTGATTCAATGATAAATTACTGCTCCTTCAAAAAATGACACAATTAGTTTTTCCATGATGTAGACATCATTATTACAATGGTGCATCGTGTGTAAACACACTGTTCTGGTGACTAACTCTATGCTTTGGAAACGAAACATGTCGTCGATCGTGAAAAGTGAAAATACCATAGACGATACTAAAAAGAAGAACAACTAAAGTACCCTACCTAGATGACTGAAAATCAGAGTTACGGTCGCTAAACTAATCCACCAAGAATCATCACCTTACAAATGGACATTAGATCATGACTCACGGCGTCTGTTGATCACCTCATCCACAAAGGAATAAACCTGAGGGGTAATTTCCTTCCATAAGTGTTTGGGCGAAAACTTCCATCGCTCGTCCTCAGACATCTTTATCCACTCTTCGGCTTCCATTTTATCGTGCTGCTCGGATGTTGCGGTATATCTCCCATCAAGTAGCTTACGCCATCATCGGCTGCATGGTGAACGGTGACGAAGTTCTCAGCACGTGGCGATACTCTGATATATTGTAGGCTATGCAGTTTCGACGATGAAGCACTGCTTCTATAGTAGTTTAATTAAGCAACACTGCTGTTACACTTATAATTGCAGACTATGTTTCAATAAATGGCCTTGTCTGCGGCACAGAATTTAATAGACACAGCACGTGTCTGCTCACTTCGACAATCACTGTTAGTGAAAATATCAATCACATTTCATCTGCGGTATCTTGTGCTTATAAATCACGGCTTTGCACAGCTCGGATATTTCTCATGTTATTCACACTGTTATTAAATGAAGCACTTTGCAACATTGATGACTCACAGAATTTACACTTAGTAAATGACACAATAGTCGGCCATGCATGGTCTGAAAAAAATGTGACCATGTGCAAGATCACAATCGTGGATATTTTAATATTTCCTTCGCGAAATAGTTTCACTCACTTCAGTAAAATACCACACGGCAATCACTAGCACACATCGTGCTTAAAATATACTTGATGTCTTACGATTTTCACAAGGATGTAATCCATAATTGCTCCTATTATCGGTCAACTAGACCGGACTGGTAATGGCCTCGGCGTGCTACACTCGCACGCTACAGGTAGAGGAGTGAATTCTTCACGGAAGCGGGTGTACCGACTTCGTGACAAGTGAAGTCGTTGAGCGACTCTGGACTTTCCTTCTGCATTTCCGCAGGGTAATACCGTCGTCTCAAACGTAAAATATATATGATTATGCCATTTCCAACTGGCAAATTGAGCAGAAATACTCTAGATTATATATCCAAATATGCACATTAAAGAAAACATTCTTTAATCATGAGAAATAAATATTAGCAGCTTCTTGGCGAAGTCAAAAGTGCGTCTGCATCTTCCTAGATGCGTTCAGAAATTCTTCCACATAGAATTTCAACATTAGCATAAAAATTATCACCAGCATGAGCGAATACGGTCTCAATATGTATGTATGTATATTGTTAGTAGAATTGCTCTATTACTTATTCTGAAAGGGAATAGCAGCCTTTCAGAATAAATCAATTCTTTACTTGTCTTATAGACGGTTAAGATATTGATAATATAAGCCAACTAATGGCTACACTGCGTTCTGCTGCACGGCCGAAAGCAACGGGAAACTACAGCCGTAATGCTATTCCCGAGAATATGCCCTCTCTATGCATAATTACATGTGATGATGGCCTCCTCCCTTGTAAAATTCCAATCCGGAGGTAAACTAGTCCCCCATTCGGATCTCCGGGTGGGGACTACACGAGAGAGGGTTAAAATCACAGAAGTGACAAAGAAGAAATCTGACATTCTGCGGATCGGAGCGTGGAATGTTAGAAGTCTGCTAGGAAGTGGAAGGTTAGAAAACTTAGAAAGGGAAATGGATAGGTTAAGGTTGGATTTGGTTGGGATTAGTGAAATGCGCTGGCTGGAAGAACAGGACTTTTGGTCAGGAGACTATATGGTCATTAGCACTAAATCTAACAAAGGCCAAGCAGGGGATGGTCTCATATTGAGTAGGAAACTTGGACAGCAATATAGTGAACGGGTTATTGTAGCAAATATCAATACAAAACCTACGTGCATCACAGTGGTACACATCTATATGCCAACCAGTCAAGCTGATGATGAAGATGTTGAACAGGTCTACGAAGAAATAGATGAAACACTGAGGTATATCAAGGGTGATGAGAATGTTATAGTAATGGGAGATTGGAATGCTGTGGTAGGAAAAGGAAGAGAAGGGAAGACAGTAGGAGATTTCGGATTAGGTGAAAGGAATGATCGAGGAAACAGGCTGATGGAATTCTGCACCGAGCATGAGTTCGTCATAGCTAACACCTTATTCAATAACCACAATAAAAGAATATACACATGGATGAGACCAGGAGATACAGGGCGTTACCAAATCGACTTCATTATGGTCAAGCAGAGGTTTCGAAACCAGATTTTAGATTGTAAAACATATCCCGGTGCTGACATAAACTCTCACCACAATCTGGTTGTTATGAAATGCAGATTAAAGTTGAAGAAACTGAATAAAAGTCAAAATCCAATAAGGTGAGCAATAGACAGACTGAAAGAGAAGGATGTAAACGAAAGATTCAAGAAGAGTATAATGGAAGGACTAATGAAAAACTCTAAAAAAAAATTCAATTGCAGACGAATGGGCACTTTTGAAGAATGAAATAACAAAATCCGCAGAAGAAAACATTGGCAGGAAATAAAGAATAGGTGGAAAACCGTGGATCACTCAGGACATACCAGAATTGATAGATGAAAGGCGGAAACACAAGAATATAAGAGATGAAAAGGGGAAAGCAGAATACTGACGTCTGAGAAATGAGGTTAACAAGAAGTGCAAGGAAGCGAAAGAAGAATGGTTGAAGGAGAAATGTGCAGGTATAGAAAATTGTCTGAAATTAGAAAAAGTAAACACAGCTTATCGAAGGGTTAAGAATACTTTTGGGGAAAAGAAGACTAAGTGCTGTAATATTAAGGACACAAATGGAAAGCCTCTAACAGATAGGGAAGAAAAGGTTGAGAGATGGAAAGCTTACATAGAGTTGGTATATTGGCATTCACGGCCAGTGAATTCATACTCAGCAATTCTTCTAGGTTTGTGCCGTGTCTTGTGTGGGGTTTCGCCTTGGACACCAAGCTGGCTCATCAGCGGTCTCTCGGTGTCCCCGTCCGCACCCCCCACAGGAGTAGCGAACTGTGCGCTGCTTCCCTTTATATACAGTGCAAATGCACCACTTTACTGCGAGAACTAAATGCTAGGGCAGCCTTACCCTCCCTATGAAGGCTTCCAAAAAGATGGTATATTGACCTTCACGGCCAGTGAATTAAAACTGAGCAAATCTTTTAGGTTTGTGCTGTGTCCTGTGTGGGGTTTGGTCTAGGACACAAAGCTGGCTCATCAGCGTGCTCTTGGTGTCCCCACCCGGAACCCCACAGGAGTAGCGAACTGCGCGCCACCTCCCTTTATATGCAGTGCGACTGCACCAATTTACTGCGAGAACTAAAAGCTCAAGCAGTGCAACTGCACCACTTTACTGCGAGAACTAGTGTGAACCAAGAGTGTGCATAAACAAGTTGCTAATAATTTTATGGAATAATGCAAAGAAAGTTTGCTGAGATTGCCAGCAAGCAGTCACCAAGTGCACTGTCCCTTCCTTACACAAGACACGGTGGAGTGTGAAGCCCAGTCTTAAACACTACCGGAGGGAAGATGATGTATGAAAAAGGAGAAAGGCTTAGGATAGAAATAATGTTTGGCAACAGAGGAAAGAATCCAAAACAGTTTATTTCTATAAGTAATAACAAATAATCCTAATAAACACGTAAGAAGTTGGGACAATCAAGGCTGTAGAAAAAGGGATGGGAAAACAAATGCTAGTCTTCAACCTTTAGTTATTAATAGGATATGTTTCAAAAATTTAGTTAACTCCAGCAAAAAGAAATGCCGAAGCGTAATTAATGAAATTAACAAGAAAATCTGTCTTGCTTGCGCAAAAGACAACCAAGAGTGTGCATAAACAAGTTGCTAATAATTTTATGGAATAATGCGAAGAAAGTCTGCTGAGATTGCCAGCAAGCAGTCACCAAGTGCACTGTCCCTTCCTTACTAGAAATAGAGCACGGTATAGAGACACAGGTCACTGGCGATAATTCTAACAAGCTAAGGGGAAACATCTCAAAAGCATTCTGAATGCTGAAAAGAATGAAAACATTAAAGGATATCTTTATTACTCACCGAGGATGGGTCCCAAGCAAAATAAAGATTTCAAAGAAAATTGAGAGAGGTAGAAAGCTCTCGAAGCTTTTAGAAAAAGAATTATCATTAAGCAAAATTACTAGAAAAGAACAATTTTTGTGTTCAAAGTGTGCTAAACTTTTATCCAGCAGAGTGTTGATTAGAAGTTTAGCAGAGGGAAGACTAACAAACCTAATTTAGGCAAACCTACAATCTGGTAGGTAAATTTATATGACTAGGCAATAATCACCTCGAGTAGGAAGTTTGCTGAGCGAACTAGACTCGCATTTAACAATTTACAGAAATTGTTGGAATAAACTTTATTTAAAGTGTTAGCAGAAGTTTCGCCATGAACACAACAAATGAATGTGATAAATATCGAGATTAACATGAAGAGTTTGTAATCATTTCTGTAAGTAGAGAAAGTAGTACGAGAAAAATGAGGAAGGAAAGGCAGTACCTTGAACGCTCTTCAAGCAATAGAATTAAATTTAACTCAAATAAATTAGAAAAATTTTAATTGCATTAAAATTAATAGTGTTTTCAAACAATATTACAAAATGGCAGGTCTGAGACCTATTAAGAAATATTCAATAATTTCTTGACTAGAATACCTTAGTACTTTAACAAATATGAAATTACAAATTCTAAGTTCCTGGGCACAGCAGGAAAAAGAGGACGCAGATTAAAAAGTGGATTCATAACCACAAGGTTATTTAAACAGACATTACGTGATGCTAAATCCAAACATGGAGAGGTCACTTCTAGTGAAGCCTCGAGTTAAACAAAAAAAAAAATATATATATATATATATACACAGGTTGCTTACTTAAATTTAATTGTTAGTAGATGGAAAATGGAATGGAAAAATGGGGCGTGTTTAGAGTCTGTTCGTAAGTTTATTTTTATCGAGATATGGGTACCCAGCACAGACGGTTTGCACTAAAACCAATATTTCGGAGCACACGGAAAGTTCACTATTTCAGTTTATGGTTTGTTCTAAAGTGGAAATTGCAGTAGTTGAAAGTTATTAAGTTTTGAGTTGTTTGCCAGTGTGAAATTGCTTGATTCAAAATATCACGAGTAGAAAGTAACATAAAATGGGTCAAGAAGAAAAATCCCACGATGTGATTTGAGAATGACTTGATACAAATTCGGTAAAAATCCCTCGAAGAAGAAAAGCTTGATTTTCAAAATGCTACAAGTTTAGCATAGTTCCCACGTTGGGAGAGAAAGTATCCCCTTTTGTTTGACACGGAAGTACTAGAGAATGGCGAGCTCCATTAGGCTTTAGCAAGACGATGTGTTTTCCCAAAAACACTGAATCAGGTACTTATATTATCATTGTAGCAATGTTGAAGTTCACGGCCAGCCGTTAAAATGTTTTTAAAACTTGGCGACTTATTTGGAGATCTACCACATCGTGGAGGTGAGGATTACTCCAGGCAGGAGAACCGTTCTGTTCAGGCGAAACACTTAGCAAAGAATGAACGAGTATTTGAACGTGCAAGGGAGGAAGGCAGAGAGGTGGGGGGGGGGGGGGGGGTAAGCATATAGGCAACATTACAAAAAATAAGTTATACAAAATCGACTTTTAAGCAGAGTCTTCATGGAGAATGCAGAGAGCGACGATGATGCCCTCTACTTGTAATGTGTTGAACCAATTCTTGAACTGACTGGAATCCAAAGCTTCAGCGACTTGCCGCACGGGGCACTGTAGAGATATCTTACACAGAGAGAAAGTAGGCACATATGGAACAAACATTCAAAGAATATAAGAGAATTCACAGAGAGATAAAACAAAAAATAAAGAGGTCTGTTTTGGTGTTTACAAAAAAGGAAAGAAAGAACCTGAATAAAGAAAGAAAATCAAAAAGTTGTGACAAATAAATCTTACATGAACTGTATATTCAGGAGAATATACCACACGGCACAAACCTAGAAGAATTGCTGAGTTTTAATTCACGGGCCGTGAAAGCCAATATACCATATTTTTGGAAACCTTCATAGGGAGGTTAAGGCTGCTTGAGCTTTTAGTTCTCGCAGTAAACTGGTGCAGTTGCACTGCATATAAAGGGAGGTAGCGCGCAGTTCGCTGCTCGTGTGGGGGGTCCGGCCGAGGACACGTAGAGCCCGATGATGAGCCAGCTTTGTGTCCTAGGCGAATCCCCACACAAGACACGGCACAAACCTAGAAGAATTGCTGAGTTCTTACATGGAGTGTTTGTATAAGGGAAAGGAGTTTGAGAATCATGTAATGGAAAGGGGGGAGGAAATTGATTAGGATGCTAAAGGAGATTTAATATTGAGATCAGAATTTGACAGAGCATAGGAAGACTTAAGCAGGAACAAAGCACCAGGCATAAATGATATACCGATTGAGTTGCCACGCTGCATAGGAGATGAAGGTCTGATCAGGTTATTTCACTTGGTGTGTAGGATTTATGAGATAGGTGAGGTACCATCTGATTTCAAGAAAAATGTTATCACCCCTATACCGAAGAAAGTGAGAGCTGACAGATGTGAAGATTACCGTACAATCAGCTTGATTACTCATGCTTCAAAGATCCTGTCTAAAATAATTTACAAGAGGATGGAAAGCCAGATAGGAGCGGAGTTGGGTGAAGACCAGCTTTGTTTCAGGAGAAATGTAGGAACAAGGGAAGCTGTACTAAGTCTTAGGCTGATTTTGGAAGGTGGAATAAGGAAAGATAAGAAAACATTCATGGCATTTATAGACTTAGAAGAGGCTTTTGATAACGGTGATTGGACTAAATTGTTTGACATTTTGAAAACGATTGGAATAACGAACAGGGATACGAGGGTGATCTACAATCAATACAAAAACCAGACAGCAGTCAATCGAGCTGAAGGACATAAGAGAGAGGCTGATATTCAGAAAGGTGTAAGGCAAGGCTGCAACTTTTCACCCACACTTTTCAATCTTTACATTGGACAAGCAATGAAGGAAATAGGAGAAAAATTTAAAGTGGTAGTGAAGATTCAAGGAGAAATAATTTCAACTCTGAGATTTGCCAATGACATCGTCATCTTGGCTGACACGCCTGAGGATTTGAATGAGTTTTTGAAAAGTATGGACTCCGTCTTGAGGAAAGAATTCATGATGAAAATTAATAAATGAAAAATAAAAATATTGGAATGCAGCCGAAAAAATAATGTTGGCAACACTGCTACGCTCGGGTTGTTAAATATTATTACAAATGTCCAATTTTGGAAGAAATCCATTTTTAGCCTATTTTCATCATATGAAAAAATAGGCTTATGAGATCACCTTTTGTCCGTGTGTGTGAGTGATCTGTGTGTGTGTCCCTAATAAAATCTATACGGCTGGAGCGATGTCAATGAAACTTGGTAAGCACGTAGTACTATTTTTTCCGATCTCGACCGAATCCTTAAAATTTAAATACCTTTTACCAATCCAACATGGCGGCCGCGTAAAATATTACACCGGCATTCTATATCTCCGAAGATATTACTGATATTACCCTGAGATTTTTATAGTGATAGAGAATACTAAGATAAGTTAAACAATGTGACTTTTGAAAACATGTTAAGTAAAAACCAACATGGCAGCCAGGCGAAATGAAAATATTTAAATGGCATTTCTCAAGATTTACTTAACCGATAGCAGTGAGACCCAATGTCCTCAATGTCCACACGATATTTTATCTACTGGCATTCACGATATTTTATCTACTGGCATTAAATTCAATGTAATTGTTCTCATAGACGCAATATGGCGTCTTTGCGAAATTTTAAAGTTAAGTTTGATTTTCAGTGTCCTAATCATGAGAGTAAGTGAACGTATGCAACTATCTTCATCTAATGGTACATAACTCTATGTGCTACACAGTGGTGTAACTAAAGGGGGGGGGGGGTCCGCCCCGCGTCTCCGCTGTGTAGGGGGCCACCAAACTGGCATAAAATTACAAAATAAAAATTAAGAAATGACGTAGAAACAAAATTAAATTATATAAAGCTAAAAACTGGTACTTATCTTAAATTTAATGTTTATTTTATATGTTTTCTTTTATAAATAAAAATATTAGCTATTGTAATATACGCTGCAGCTAGATAAATAGCTAGGGCTCTAAGGGGTAGGGAATTTTTAGTTCGCTAGAAAGTAGCATGTGGTTACACTACGAATTTGCAGTTGCCACCCTGCAGGCGGGTGTTCTCAGCTGTGATTGTCAGTGTCAGGGACTGTCAGTGACTCAATAGTGTGCGGTATGAATTGCCAGTTTGCCACTATCTCTGTCAGTGCTTTTGGAATTCTATATAATAAATGGTGATACATTTCGTTGAAGTAAGTTACTGTAATAGTTTTTACTTTCTTATTTGTTATGTTACACGGGTCCTTTGCTAACTGGCCAGACAAGTCTAGCGCCTAGGCTACTCCAATTGTTCCAATCTCGCAACTATGTTTAAAATTTTACTGTTTTATGATATGTGAATGTTATGGGAATGATATGGTAATGTTATGGAAATGTTATGTTTTGTGTTTTCTAAGCTATGTATTTTCTAAGATTGACAATATCACGAACCGATCAACCTTATGACAATTTATTATGAGAAAACCAAACAATGTACAGATCAGTGCGCAACAATGTATAGACGGCTCTGGTGAGATCGAGTAATCGATAACTGAGTTTCTGGTGGTGTCTATGTGTTGCCAACTGTTGAGGCTGAAATTATTTGTAACCTACATTTCTGTGTGTTCGAATACACAACATTATGGAAAAGTTATGGGAATGTTAAGCGAAAAAAACGTTGCTATACGAACTTGCATTGGCCGAGTAAGCCCCTTTGTTAAAAACCTCACTTGGTAACAGTACCCCTTTACGGGTTTTAGACTAACTAACACTTGGTACTCATCACTTTTTTCGTATCTGGTCTCCTTATGCCAGATATAACCAATTTGTGAAAAAGTATCACTTTCAGCACTTTCTTTACAGGAACTAACCAATCGTGATGAAGCGTCATCATCCAAGTGGGGCACAGAAGCGCAATGCTGAAGAATTAAGAAGAAAAGAAGGAAAGCGGATGGTTGGAGCCATGTTAAAATTTGTACAAACTGCAACCTCTGTAAATGGCAAGGATGAAGAGGTTCTTTGTCTTGAAGTATTATCTAACATAGATCAAACCCCAAAGGAAGTAGTGCCGTCAACATCCTCAGAGAGACAGCTTGATGTGTTCACTGATGGTTCAGACAAAATGAGTTAGTTGGTATTTTAACAGATAGCTCCATTGTATTATCTCAAATTGATGACCAAGGAGTTCATGAATCACCAAAAACGTCAGGATCCGACGAAACCTTTGGAAACAATGATGATCATGAACTACTAAACAAAACCATTTCATTTTTGGAAAATAACACGGATGTTTCAAAGACAACTAACGAACATAATATTTATTCTGACATGGGATACTGGCCAGCTCCAGTGCCAGACAGCTTAATAATTGATATAATAAAAGATGGAAGTGAATGCGTGCAATATAACGACCGCCCATTTTACTCAGTTGAAAGATCAGGTGATAAATCAAAAGGCATGACTCGACAGTTAAGCAAAAAATGTTTTTTTTAAGGTGCTTCCTGATAAAGGAAAAGTTTTACGTAAATGGATGGTTTATTGTCCATCGAAGGAACGTTTGTTCTATTTTTGCTGTGAACCTTTTATAGAGGATGAAAATAAAACAGGGCTTTCTAAGTTTGTCTCAGGATTCCAGGCCTGGTGGAAATTAAATCCAAAGGTGTTCCAACATGAAAACTCTGAGGAACATCTGGCAAACCTAGAAAAATGGACAACACTTGCCTTACATTATTGAAACATAATAAAACGATTGATGCTAGCAATCAAAAAATGATTGAAGAGGGAAAGAAAGAATGGAACAATCTTTAACATCGTCCTTTAGACATAACTCTGTTCCTAGCTAAGCAAAACCTATCTTTCCGAGGTCACAGGGAAGGCGTGACCCCGGAAAATAGAGGCAACTCCCTTGAACTCGTTCACCTCCTTTCAAATTAAGATCCTGTTCTGAAGGAACATGTTTTACGGATACAGTCTGCTCCAAACACCTCAAATTACCTGTCTACAATGATACAAAATGAATTTATCGATATGCTTGGCAAGAGTGGCAAGCAGAAAATCATTACCGAGATCAAAAACACACACACAAAAAAAAAAAGAGATTCTCTTTGATAGCACTTCTGATGTTTCCCACTTTGACCAAATGAGTGGGGTTGTGTGATACGTGCTTGTTACAGAGAATGGTAAAATTGAAGTAAAATAATCCTTTTTAGGATTTTTTTATTCTTACTGGGAAAAAAGCACTGGGCTTAACCAATGATATTATGAATGCACTAGAAAATGATGGATTGGATCTACTATTGTGTAGGAGTCAAGGCTATGATAATGATGTCACTATGTCAGGCATCCATACGGTTGTCCAAGCAAGGATCAAGGAAAAAATTAGCAAAAGCATATTGGTTCCTTGTGCAAACGATTGGTTGGTTGGTTGGTTCTTAAGTTTAGGGGCTGCGACAACGTGGTCATGTAGCCCCGTGTACTTGGGGTGTGTGTAGAATCTGTCTGATAACCGGTGTTAATTGTGATGACTGTATTAGTGTGTGTTATCTGTTTTTTAATTTAAGTACAGAATGCAACTTAGAATTTTTCAAATAGTTCCAACTTTTGCCGCCAAGCGCCACCGTCAACGACTACTAGGCCAAGTTCAGAACTTAGCTACTAGACGCCACCGCAGTCGGCCCTTGGCAGCGAACGTAGAAACCTAAGGGCATTGTTTACATTCTTAACCTATCCAATTTAGCTTCACACAAGAGTAATTAGTGGAAGGTTCTTTAACATGCCATAAAGCGCCGGCTTTACTTTCCCTCCGAAGGAAGGTATACTGAGGGATTTTTAACGCTCTTAAAAATCCGACGGCTTCGGCCGGGTTTGAACCCGCTATCTTGGGCATAGAAGCTCAGCAAGCTACGGACTACGCCACCGAAGCCGCTGTGCAAACGATTGTCTCAATTTGTGAGGAGTTCATGCATTTGCAATCAACCCTAGCTGTATAACGTTCTTTGCAAATTTAGAAAGTGTATATAATTTCTTCTCGTCCTCTCCACATAGATGGGGGATTTTAATGGTAGTTATAGGTGTATCTGTGAAAAAGCTATCTGACACTAGATGGAGTGCCAATCACGAAGCTGTGAAACCCATTTTGAAACATTTTGACAAATTTGTTCAAGCTACAGAAAAATTGTGCGATGCCAAGGGAAATATTGACACATGGGGTTCTGCTGAAATTTTAGTCTCGAACATTTGTGACTTCAAATTTCTTGGGTTCCTTCAATTATGGGGGTACATTTTGCAACAAATAAATAGTGCCCAGAGGTATTTACAGATGGGGGCTTAAGCATTTAAAATGTCGTAACAAAACTCCGAAGTTTTAAATCTTTTGGAAGACAGTCGATGTGACTTAGTCACGAAGGCTTTCCAGTTTGCTTCGGAGAAATGTGATGAAATGGGAATCTCCCTTAAAAAAAAGTAGGAAACGTTTAAAAAAGATGATGCTTCGGGAAAAAGCTCAAGAGGCCGGACTATCACTCGAAGACAAAACTAAAAGATCTATGCTTGAGTGTTTTGACAGGCTACACCACGAGTTAAGAACTACAATGCCAAGAATGGAAACTGTGTTCGAAAGATTCAAAATCGTTCAGGTCGAGCATTTACTCAATGATTGTGACACAGAATTTAGTGTTTCGGCAGATAAATTTCGTGAATCTTACGAGGAATTCGATAAGCAAGAAAGTGTTAGTGAAATCAAAAGACTTCGCCACCATATAAAAACTGCAAGAATAAATGAAGAGGCCAGAAAGTGGACCACATTGAAGATGGCACAGTTTATTCTTGATATGGACCCGATGGAATCTGTTCCAAAGGTCTTTGTTGCCGTAAAACTGTTTTAACGGTATGTGTCTCCATTGCTTCTAATGAGAGGAGTTTTTGAAAAATGAAACTTATAAAAAGCTATCTACGATCCACCATGAGCCAGACCCGGCTAAATGGTTTGGCAATGCTCACGATTGAATTTGAAGTAGCAAACACCATCAACTTCGACACTCTTATCAAGAAATGAAAATCCACAGCCTGCTTCCAGTCTCCGACCGGGTCAGGAAGGCAATGAATGAAGCCCCTATCTAGCGGCGAGGATATGAACTGTGCTGGCTGCCGAGGCCTGACGCACTCCTCTGGGGCAATGATTAAATGAATGACAGATGAAATGAAATGATAGTGGAGAGTGTTGCTGGAATGAAATTTTGACAGGGAAAACCGGAGTACCCGGAGAAAAACCTGTCTGCCTCCGTTTTGTCCAGCACAGATCTCACGTGGAGTGACCGGGATTTGAACCACGGACCCAGCGGTGAGAGGCCGGCGTGCTGCCGCCTAAGCCACGGAGGCTCACTCTTATCAAGCAATTTTCAGAAATAAAAGTAAGAAAAAAATCAAGTAAAACACTGAATTAAAATAAAGTATGTGCTGTGTATAGAAAAAATAATCCCGCATTATCAATGTTATAACCTTGCTTCAACCTACTTTTTAAGGAATAAACGAGTCATCATCATCATCATCTTGTACAGTTTCCAGCCCCAGGATGGGTCTGTTTGGAACATAAGCTCACCACTTAGTCCTTTCTTCCCACCACCTCTCCGCTGTCACTCTGGTCCAGTCCTTGCCTCACTTCTTGACACATTCCTCCACTCCTTTCAGCTATCTATCTCTTGGTCTTCCTCTTGGTCGTTTCTTCTGCATCTGCATCTCATGTATCCTGTTGGGAATCTTCTTCTCTTCCATTCTCTTTAAGTGGCTATACCACCTCAGTCTTGATGTCTCAATCCTACCTTGCAAGGGCTCCTCTTTCACTATTTCCCTGACCTTTTCATTCCTCACCCTGTCTCTTCTTGTTACTCCTATCCTACTTCGCTGGAACTTCATTTTACTTGCCTGTATTCTGCTTATGTCTCTTTTTTTCTTCATTATCCACGTTTCTGACGCATAGGTCAGTATCGGGATATAGTGGCTTCTGTATAACACTTCCTTGCTTTTTTGTGGGACATCTTTATTCCACACTAAGCTCCTAATGCTTCTCAGAAATGCTTCTGCCTGTTTGCCACGTTCCGTAATCTCTTTGTAATTTCTCCAATTTCGTCCACTCTACTTCCCAAGTACTTGAGACTTTCCACCTTCTTCAGCTGTCCACCTCCAAGTGTTATCCCACTCATTGGTCTGTCCTTTTTCCTGGTCGTTAACAGGTTCTCACATTTACTGATGTTGAACTTCCATCCGTACTCTCCCACTGTTTCTTCCCAAGCCTTCAGTTGCTCCTGAATTTCCTCCTCCTTGTTTCCCCAGACCATGAGATCATCTGCAAACACCATTGCTTTCATCTTATCTTCTCCTATCTTCCCTGCTACCCGTGCCATTACTTCGTCCATAACCACAATAATGAGAAGGGGTGACAGTGCACTACCCTGTTTCAGGCCATACATTTGTCTGAATCAGTCTGTTCTTTCCCCTCCAACTTTCACACAACTCACACTTCCACAATACATCTCCTTCACTCAGCCTACAGTCCCTTTTTCCACTCCCATGTTTTCCATTGCTTCCCAAACCTTCTCCCTACACACACAATCATAGGCCTTTTCGATGTCCAGGAAGGCCATCAACAGATTCTCTCCAAATTCGTAGTGGTGTTCCTGGAGCTGTCTCACTGAAAATATGAGATCCACTGTTGATCTCCCAGGTCTGAATCCATTCTGCTCCTCTCTCCACTTTGGCTCGTATTCTACTTTCTAATATCTTTTCATATATCTTGGCACAGTGTGGTATGAGTGTGACTCCCCTGTAATTTCTGCATTCCTTTCTGCTTCCTTTCTTAAATATTGGGACAATTAATCCTTTCTTCCAATCTTCTGGGGTCTTTTTCTCCTTCCATACCACCCTAATCACACGGTACAGCCAGTGTAAATGATAATAATGTTTGGATAAAGAATAAAATCAAACAAGGTTAATTCAACTAAAAGTAATTTGTACCATAGCATAGGTATAAAATATAAGTTTACCGCTATATTTTGATTATAATATTTTATCTTTACGTATTAAACATGTTGATTTTAGGTATTTCCTATATTGAGGTAAATCTTGGCCTTTTTTTCTTATATTGGGGAGCCTTTTGTGTTACTTTCGGCCCGGGCCTCCTGATTTGTACTTACGCCACTTGTGCTACATGGAACAATCCAACATGGCGATGATCCGAAATATTGAGACGTTTCTAAATATCTGCGAATCTATTACAGGAATCAAACTGAAATCTTTTAAGTTGATAGAGGCTATAAGCATATATCCATCTATGTGACGTTCAATAACCTGATGAACACAAATCCAACATGGCGGTGACGTGAAATTTAAATATTAATATAGATTTTTCTCGCGACGCAATTATTCGAGCGAAGTGAAGCTTAGCACGATAAATCTTCATTTAATGCCTAATATATTGGCGTCTAATTTAATTCAATTTCTATGAGAACTTAAAAATGGCAGCTATGCTAAATTTTTAAAATTATGTTTATATTTCTCGCGTCCTAAACACGCGATAGAAATTTAGGTTAGTATAACGAGCCACGAATTTAATATTAATCTGCTAGCATACAATTCTATAGCATATATGTAAAACAATCCAACATGGCTTCTAAACAGTACATTTCTCCTGCTCTTAATATCTCCGAAACTATTCAAGCAATCAAACTGAAATTGTTTATGGTATTAGAGCTAGAGGGAGAGCCTCCGTGGCTTAGGCGGCAGCACGCCGGCCTCTCACCGCTGGGTCTGTGGTTCAAATCCCGGTCACTCCATGTGAGGTCTGTGCTGGACAAAACGGAGGCAGACAGGTTTTTATCCGGGTACTTCGGTTTTCCCTGTCAAAATTTCATTCCAGCAACACTCTCCACTATCATTTCATTTCATCTGTCATTCATTTAATCATTGCCCCAGAGGAGTGCGACAGGCTTCGGCAGCCGGCACGGTTCATATCCTCGCCGCTAGATGGGGGCTTCATTCATTCCATTCCTGACCCGGTCGGAGACTGGAAGCAGGCTGTGGATTTTCATTAGAGCTAGAGGACTGGTAAGTTAGGACAAATATCCGAATTTCCAAATCCTGAGAAACACAAAAATATCATGGCGGTCAAGTGATTTTCAAATATTAAAAATAATTTTTCTGGCGACCTGATCATCTGAGTGCAATGGAACTTGGTACAGCGAATATTTATTCAGAGCTTAGTGTACAGGCATCTAATGGTTAGTGACAGTCAAAATTCTTGAATGAAAAGGACTAACATTCTTGGTTAATAAGGGTAAAAATTCTTGAGTGAAACAGAATTTTTCACTCTGCTTTATTAAGTTGTCAGTAATAACTAGTTATAATACGAACCACTTCAACTCATACCATCTAGCGACAACATGTCAATCCTTGTGGATATTTTCGGATATGACATGGCAGAAAAAAGCAATTCCGTTTTGGAACATGGTCAATAAATATTATGAAAAAACAATCTAAAATTTTCAAATTCAGTTTATTTATTTATTAATTGCCGAGACAATTTCGCGAATAACGAGAAGAAAGATGCGACATTCGTTAGTCATAGATTCTTTGCGATTTTTCGCGAGTGTTCCACTGGTTGAAAAGGGTTGTTGGCAACTCTGGCACTGTACATACTCTAATGACAGTTGGTCCCCCTGCTGGAGGGTTGTTGACCCATTAAGAGGAAGGGTTGTTTTCTTACCTGCGTCAAGCAGGACTCACTTGCTAGCAGGTAGCACTGGCTACCGGACATGGAGTCATCGCACGCATGTAATATCTACTGTACTTGTTCAGCGTTTAATCATGTACATACAGTGTAAAATATATTTCTTTATATAGTCCACCACATCGTATTCTATGTATTCGACATAAGTTTTGGTCCACCGGGCACGATTATTTGGCAAGGAAAACAGTGAAAATTGAACTCGTGTGATCCTAAGACAGCATGGCATCGCACGAATGGCGTGGGTTGTTGGCGGCGTGGCGACTACTGGACAACAGAATTCATCATCCTGGTAAGTCACCGATCATCCTTAATTATTCCTTGTGACTAATATGCATTCCTTTCTTTCTCCATTCAAAACTGTTCGTTTGTACTTGCAATGTATTGGTACTGCTAGTGATCGCACATGATTCCGCCCGTAAAACTGTATGTTATTTGTACTCAGTTTTCCCGCAACTCTTTGAAACAAAACCAGGAGTTCATATTTGTATTATGTAACTATGTTAGGTATTTGTCTTTTCGTTTTGTCATTCTTTTACGTATATGCATTTGGTCTATTTTGATTTTATATCATTCAGCAGTTTATTGGGAATTGCTAGTGAAAAATGGAACAAAAGATAAAATCACTGTGTAGCAAAAGGGGTAGGTTAAAGGCTAGCTTATCTCGCATACAAGGCTTCGTAGAGAAATTAGATTCTCAATCTAAGGACGTAGATCAGTTGGAAGATCGACGGGCTCACTTATCAAAAATCTGGGAAGAATATGAAACAGTTCAATCACAAATAGAGGATTTGAAAGAGGATGAATCATTTCAAGCAGAACAAGAATCTTATCGCTCCGACTTTGAGGAGCAATACTTCAAAACATCTGGTCTTATAAGGTCCATAAACAGTGCAGTTTCCAAGTCAGCAACTTCGCTAAGTGATTATATTGGTGAATCAACTTCCAGTTCGCAAACACGTTCAGTTAAACTGCCTCAAATAAGTTTACCAAAATTCGCAGGTGATTATTTAGAATGGCCCAATTTTGCCGATACCTTTAAGAATCTCATTCATGAAGATGCAAATCTGCCAAAAATACAGAAATTTCATTACCTAAAATCAGTGCTATCGGGTAGGGCCTCAGACGTCTTACAGTCCTTAGAAATATCTGCAGCCAATTACGACATAGCATGGAACCTGTTAAATGAAAGGTTCAACAACCGGCGAGCAATTGTTTCCTCCCACATTTATTCGGTCCTTCATATAAACAAAATAGAAGTAGAATCTTCCAAGGCATTAAGAGACGTGTATGACGGCTTCAGAAGGCACATACAGTCACTATCAGCGCTTGGTCTGTCTTGTGAAGAACAATTAGATGCCATTTTGATACATTTAATAACAAGCAGATTTGACGTTGAAACATTAAAAAAATGGGAGACCTCGTTACCAACCTTTGATCTTCCATCGTATCAGACACTGGACAAATTTCTACTCGAAACATGTAATGCATTGGAATCGATCGAAACTAAGAATTGTGCTCGCACAAAACAGCTGAAGCAGATAGGCGTTTCATCTAAACCGAATGCGTCTGGTTTCAAACCGAGGCCATTCACGAACCCAGGAAAAAATTGTTTCCTTTCACAGAAAAATCAGAAATGCCCGCTTTGCACGGAAGAACATCCCATATTTAGATGCAAAACATTCACTTCTATGTGTGTTTATGACAGATGGCGGGAGATCAAGAAGCATAAGCTCTGTGTTAATTGCCTGTCTGGAAATCACTTCGCTAACGAGTGCACTCGTTCATGTTGTAAGCTGTGAAAGGATAAACACAACACCTTGCTTCACACGGACCAAGGGTCACCGAACCCCATTAATAGTCCGACTTCAAACAAGAGTATTGTGTCCAATAATACTTCATTGTCCCCTCGTAATGAGCAACATAGTAGTAATGCTGTTTCATTGCACAATCACAACAATGATGTTTCCTCTCATGTATTGTTGTCGACAGCAGTAGTGAATGTCAACAATTCAGAGGGAAAAACCCGTCATGCTCGGGTTGTGTTAGACAGCGGCTCGCAACTCAACTTTATAACTAGGGAATTAGCTCATCAATTACGATTGTTAAAGACAAAGACTAATATTCCGATACATGGGTTGCATAACGCTACCATCAAGATGGGGTCGGTGGTAAGAACAAAGATTTCTTCGCGGTTCGGTTCCTTTGAACGAATCATGACATTTCACGTAATACCTTCAATTACTGGTCAGTGCTTGCCCACTAAAAATATCAACATCACAGATTGGAGTGTTCCTGAGTTTATATTAGAAAACCTTGCGGATCATCAATTTAATGTGTCATCAACCATAGACATTCTCATTGGAGCAGAATTCTTTTACGATCTTATCGGCGCAGAACAATTTCAGCTCAACAGTTTCTCAAACAAACTACCGTTGTTTCGCAACACGGCTCTTGGATGGGTAGCAGCAGGTAGTGTTGGTTTGTCTGTAAAGCACGCAGATAACAGTTCTTCCTGCCTCTTTGTGTCGGGTAAGATATTCAATGAGCCGGGGAAAGCACTGCTTGGCCAAGGACATCCTGAGCAAGAGATTAGTGAGAGGCTATTTACTGACGGTCACAGAAGGAATCCACAGGGTAGGTTCATAGTCCCACTACTCCTTAAAGAGGACCCGAATCAGCTAGGTAGCAATGTTAATGAGGCAATTAGACGGTTTCACAGCCTAGAGAAGCGTTTTGAAAGGCAGCCCCAAGTCAAGTCGGAGTACGTACAGTTTATGAGAGAGTACACTGACCTGGATCATATGGAGGAAATTCCCAGTAATGAGATAAACAAACCATTACAGTACTACCTTCCGCATCATTGTGTATTTAAGGGTAATTCATTGACAACGCGCACTCGCGTGGTATTTGATGGCAGTTCGAAGGGCGATTCTGTATTATCCCTCAATGATTTGTTATTAGTAGGACCGATCGTTCAAGATGATTTATTTTCAGTATTGGCTAGATTTCGCATGCATCGCTATGTATTGACCGCTGACATAGAAAAAATGTATCGGCAGGTCCTCATAGAACCTGCACATACTGACTTTCAGCGTATCGTGTGGAGGGAGTCCCCTAAGGACGAGCACATTATCGTCTCAAAACAGTCACATATGGCACGTCATGTGCACCCTTCCTGGCCACAAGATGCCTCTCTCAATTGGCGAATGACACTAAGGAGGAATTTCCTGAAGCTTCGAATGTAATAAGGCGGGATTTTTATGTTGACGATTTAATGACAGGTTGTGAATCAACTGACGGCTTAAGGACCACTCACAAGTGTGTTTCAGATATTTTATCCAGTGCGGGTTTTACCTTAAGAAAATGGTGTTCGAATGAGCCTAATGTGCTATCGAGCATATCTAATCACGAAACAGATCCCAAGTACATTATTAAGGTAGATGAAGGTGAAGACTTGAAGTTGTTAGGGCTATCTTGGAAACCCATCACAGACACCTTTCAGTTTGAGTTGAGAAGTGATTTCAGTTCGACACAGATAAACAAAAGAATAATTCTATCAGACCTGGCTAAAATATTTCACCCCTTAGGGCTTTTGACCCCAGTATTGATTAAGGGTAAGATTTTCGTCCAGCAACTGTGGCAAATGAACTTAAATTGGGACGACGTTCTCACAATAGAACTTCAAATTAAATGGATTCGTTATATGCAGGATATTGCTAAATTGAAGGAGTTCAAAGTGCCTCGTCATGTTAGGGCAGTAGAATTTGTGGAGTATGAAATTCATGGATTTTGTGACGCGTCTCAGATTGCTTACGGCGCATGTGTTTGTGTAAGATCTCAGACAGGAGATGGTAAAATAACAGTTCACTTATTGTGTTCTAAGTCTCGCGTTGCGTCATTAGGATCAGTAACTTTACCAAGATTAGAACTATGCAGTGCTGTATTACTTGCTCAGTTGGTCGAAAGAGTCATGAGATCCATAAACGTAACTAAAGACAAGTGTTTTTGTTGGACTGCCTCCACAATAGCATTAGCATGGATTTCGGGCCATCCACACCAGTGGAAAACATACGTCGCTAATCGAGTGTCGCAGATTCAACAGTTGACAAATATTGATTGTTGGCAGCACGTCTCTACTCATCATAACCCAGCAGATATGATCTCGAGAGGAGTTACCGCGGAGAAGCTGTTAAATTCATCATTTTAGTTATCGGGACCATCTTGGCTTTCAGATAATAAAGACGAATGGCCTTCACAGCAGAGGCATAGCTCTCAAGAATTACCTGAAGTTAGGAAAACTAAAATTGTTCTAGTGTCATCTACAGAATCCCTTGGATCGAATCTGATTAACAGATACTCTTCCTGGAGCAAGCTGATTAAAAAAACAACTCTCGTGCTCAGATTTATCAAAAATCTTAAAACTAAAACAGACAGACAAACAGGTGCTCTTAATCCTGTACAACTAGAGCAGGCTAAGTATTTATGGTGTTAAATTGCGCAAGGTTCTGAATTTTCACAAGACATAAAGGCTCTCAAACAAAATTTGCCACTGCCCAAGGGAAGCAAATTACATGGATTAGCACCGTATTTGGATGAGCAGGGTCTGTTACGGGTAGGAGGCCGTCTGCAAAATACTAAACTATCGGTCAACAGAAGACATCCTATTTTATTACCTGGCAATCATCGCATTACAATAATTTTATTTGATCATTTTCATTTTGTTTTTCTTCATGCTGGAGCTCAGACTTTATTGACAATGATGCGACGGCAATACTGGCAGTGTATCGATGTAAGACGTGCTTTCAATTCTCGTCTCGGCCGTATCAACCGTTGATGGGATCGCTACCTGAAAGGAGAGTAGTTCCCAGTCGACCATTTGCATCTTCAGGAATAGATTTCTGTGGCCCAGTATATTTACGGCCTTCGTCCAGGAAGGGCGCTCGGATTAAGGCATATGTAGCTATGTTTGTTTGTTTTACCACAAAGGCTGTACATATTGAACTTGTAAGCGATCTGTCTACAGCTGCCTTTTTAGCATCACTGAAAAGATTCATGGCTAGACGAGGAACTTGCACCCACATATTCACTGACAACGCAACTAATTTCGTAGGTGCATCACGTGAGCTAAAGAAATTCTTTAATGATAGGAATACCAAGCAGTCACTCATAAGCTTTGCTACAGATAAGGGGATTCAGTGGCATTTTAGTCCTCCTGGTTCACCTCACTTCGGAGGGTTGTGGGAGGCTGCAGTTAAATCAGCTAAGTATCACCTTAAGAGAATAGTAGGAAACGCTGCATTGTCGTTTGAAGAAATGACTACAGTGCTTGTACAGATAGAAGCAGTTTTGAATTCGCGCCCCCTCTGCCCACTATCCTCTGATCCCAATGATCCGGAAGTATTAACTCCATCCCACTTCCTGATCGGTGGCTCATCTCATCTTCCTGTGGAAGAAGATGTGTCTCAGACTCCCTTGAATAGACTGAAGCGCTGGCAACTGTTTCAGGCTATGTTCCAGCAATTTTGGCGCCGATGGTCCAAGGAATACCTCGGACAACTCCAACAGCGTACTAAATGGCAGTCGCCTGGACAATCCCCACAAATAGACACTCTGGTTGTTCTGAAGGAAGGGGGCGTGCCTCCACTTCATTGGAAATTGGGCCGTGTCGCAGCAGTGCATCCAGGAACCGACGGAGTTACGAGGGTTGTTGCCATCAAAACATCCAGCGGAGCTCTTTTGAAAAGAGCAGTGTCAAGACTTTGCCCATTGTTGAGTGAAGAGAAGTGAAGTGTTGAAATGTTTTGTGTACATAGTGTTTATTTGAACTCTTATTCCAGTTAATAGAACCACGTGACAATATTTAGTTGTTTGAAATATTTGCTATTTCAAGGGGGGGAGTATGTTGGCAACTCTGGCACTGTACATACTCTAATGACAGTTGGTCCCCCTGCTGGAGGGTTGTTGACCCATTAAGAGGAAGGGTTGTTTTCTTACCTGCGTCAAGCAGGACTCACTTGCTATCAGGTAGCACTGACTACCGGACATGGAGTCATCGCACGCATGTAATATCTACTGTACTTGTTCAGTGTTTAATCATGTACATACAGTGAAAAATATATTTCTTTATACAGTCCACCACATCGTATTCTATGTATTCGACAGGGTATTATATGATAATTCTTTATGTAAAACATGATGTAAACCAATTATTATTTGTTTTAATTTCTTCGTGGTTTCACGAGTCGCGAATTTTGACTGTCTCTACTAATGATATACAATTGTTGTCAAAAATTCAAGATGGCATCAGTTCGAAATTTTTTAACCTCATTTTTATTTATCGTATCTTATTCAGGTGGTGGGTGAATTAGCCGTGGTCGTTACGGCATGTCTGCTGGCAGTCGCTCACATCCGGGAGGAGAGGAGGTTCGAATCCCCCCGCCGGCAACCTTGAAGATGGTCTTCTGTGGTTTCCCATCTTCCTTCCAGGCAAATGCCAGGGTTGGTCTCTAACTATCTGCCACAGCCGCTACCTTCCAACTCCTCGTCCTTACATTCAAACTTTCCTCCCCAGACA
Source organism: Meconema thalassinum (assembly GCA_946902985.2). Taxonomy (NCBI): domain Eukaryota; kingdom Metazoa; phylum Arthropoda; class Insecta; order Orthoptera; family Tettigoniidae; genus Meconema; species Meconema thalassinum. Next base: position 907,397,391 of record OX336389.2, read on the forward strand.
ACACTCCACACGCGACGGTACTTGTAGCTCACCCATTGGTTGTCCGCCTAGAAGCAGCTACAAACTGGCGAGCCGAACATGTCCTCGGACAATCCCGGCACTAATAGCCATACGCTAAAAAAATCATATGGTTGAAAGATGATTCGTATGATGGACTATGATAACAATCATTACCTAATGGCACTAAATTCGGTAGGCTACTTTTCGTAAATTATAGAAGCCATGCTCTTGTTTTTTTTTAAAATTATTTCCCGTTTTTTTTGTTACAGAAAGATGCCATCCCGTGGCAGGAGTCTTATTCACCGATATTGAAAGCTATACAGGGTTATTCACCTAAGATGTTACACGGCAATAACTTCTAAATCATTCAAGATATCGGTATTTTGTTTTCATTTTTGTGAATGGTGCTAAGGGGCTCATAACCTAACTTATACTATTTTTTCCTTTTACTTTGAATAGCTGAGATATTGGTGTCAACTTTGTTTTTTAATGGAACTATACTAATTTTTGCATACAGGGTAACAGATTTCACTGAGACAAATTCAACGGAGTTATTATTTCCCAAATCGGGCACGTACTTTTTGAGAAATAGAGGGTATGAAAATTGTGCCAGGCCACGCCTTCTTTTGGTGACGCGATGTGCGAATGGCGGATGAGTTTGAGTCACGGCTTATCGGTGCCCTTATCTTGCCTAGCCTCGCACACAGGCATAATCTGCTTCAAAACAGAATGAATATCTTGAAATCAGAATCGTAGTCGTTATTATCGGAGTTTGGTTCATTGGGAAATGTAAATGAAAATGAAAATCCACAGCCTGCTTCCAGTCTCCGACCGGGTCAGGAATGGAATGAATGAAGCCCCCATCTAGCGGCGAGGATATGAACTGTGCCGGCTGCCGAGGCCTGACGCACTCCTCTGGGGCAATGATTAAATGAATGACAGATGAAATGAAATGAGAATGGAGAGTGTTGCTGGAATGAAATTTTGACAGGGAAAACCGGAGTACCCGGAGAAAAACCTGCCTGCCTCCGTTTTGTCCAGCACAGATCTCACATGGAGTGACCGGGATTTGAACCACGGACCCAGCGGTGAGAGGCCGGCGTGCTGCCGCCTAAGCCACGGAGGCTTCGGGAAATGTAAATAAGTGATCAAAAAATAGAAAAATTAAGTTTAAATAGTTGTCTAATCATTTCTTACGTCGCTAGCTGTGTGGTTTAATGGGACAAAGGAACAAATTCATGATGATGATGATGATGATAATTGTTGTTTTAAGGGGCCTAACATCTAGGTTATCGACCCCTAATGGTCTGGGTGATAGCGAAAATGTCAATGAAGTGAAACCAGAACGAAAATTAAGTGAGAAGCAGAATACTTAAAAAAGGAACTCAGATTGAAACTACTCACAAAATGGAGAGTGGTAATACTTACAAAAGGGAATTTAGAACAAAAATACTCACAAAAGGAATAGATCGAAATAAAACGCACAAAATTTAGATTAAGTACAAAATACGTACAAAATGCAATGTGCAGTCGAAATACTTACAAAATACAAGTGAAATTCAAAATACTTACAAAATACAAATGAGATTGAAAATAAGTACAAAATGCAAATGAGTTTCAAAATACTTACATAATGTAATTGAAATTGAAATGCACAATGCAATTTAGATTGAAAATGCCTTACCAGATTCAAAATACTCACAAAATGCAATTGAAATTGAAAATACTTACAAAATATAATTTAGATTCAAAATACTCACAATATGTGGAAACCCACGATTCAAAATACTATACTTACAAAATGCAATTTAGGTTGAACATTCTTACAAAATAGAGTTTGCATCGAAAATACTTACAAAACGCAATGTAGATTGGAAATACTTACAAAATGTGGTTGAGATTCAAAATACTCACAAACTGTAATTTAAAGACACGGGGAGCCAATTCATAAGAACAGGGCGGGAATCTTAAAAGACATTTTTCATTCATTCATTCGTTTATTTTGCAATTGGGGGTGTGTCCCCCGGTGGCAAATTAGATATACATAACAAATAAATAATTGTACATAACAATTCACTAACAATTAAACTGGAGTATTTACACAAATAGTCAGTCTTTTCTTAAACACGCCTATATGTTTGAGAAAAGGCTCTAAGACTGCGGCAGGTAGAGAGTTCCAATTATCAATGGCACGGTTTACGAAATAATATTTACCATAATTTGTTCGCTGTGGTCGGCCCTTAACTTTGAAAGGATGATCGCTCCTACCCATGTAAGTAGGCTTTTCCATACGTTTGCTAAGCTCACCCCATGCTGGTTGATTTGTATACGTGTTGTACATAGCGCAGAGTCTAGATTTCATCCTCCTAGCCTCAAGTGATTCCCACCCAAGTTTCTTTAACATACGGCTCACACTGCTCCTGGGATTAAAGTCACTGAGCACAAATCTAACGGCCTTTCTTTGTACCATTTCCAACTCATTTATGAGCCCTACTTGATATGGATCCCAAACAAAAGGAACTATAATGAAAAGAAAAAGAAGGCTGATCCCCAGAAGAATGAGGGATCAGGAAAAAAGAGAGAAGGGCCAATTAAGGCTGGAAAGTAAGAGACTCCCCAGGCCTCGGATACCCTAATACCGTCGGGGTCGGAAGAGAACAAGAGTTGACCAAGGGAGGCCGGCAGGAAAGGTAACAGAGAGGAGTCCGGCACAATTAAGTGGAAGCAATGCCGGATTCAGCTGGGGTCCCGTGGTCACCAACCCATGTCCCACTAGATGTGAGTCCCTGGTGGGGGTTACGATATTACATAAATAGCGCATCATTCATGGTAAAACTCATTCAGTAAGCTGGAGATTTACTATTTCATTTGACCTTATTTGAGTAGTTGATATTGTTTCATTTAGGGATTTGTACATAGTGGTCAACGGCCCCATGCACTTGAAAATTTCTCTGTTAACCTGTGTTATTGTGCTGTCTGCAGTAGTGAGAGTCCCTGTAATGGTTGTTAGGTTTAGGAAGGCCTTAGACTAGGAAGAATGCTGGCATGTACCTGGAGTAGAATTGAGAAAGCACAAGGGACCACTTTTGGGCTGGCTGGAGAGGGAATTGAATCCACCTCTTGCCTCGTGAGGGTGAGTATATTCCGCAACCCTTAAACAATTAAATTATTTGTCAGAGCTAGAAATCAAACCCAGAACCTTCAGAACCGGGGTCTCAATATGTACCTGGGTACAAGGAAGATTGTGCCAATTTTGATCATATGCTCGAAATACAAAGTAATAATACAATGATGATTTTTCTTCGTTTGGCCTCCTGTGAGGCTAAGTGCAGGTCTTTCTAGTTGACGCCTATGGGCGACCTGCGGGTCGAAATGAGAGATGAGATGAAAGGATGAAAGTGGACAAGGATGTGGAAGGAAGCGGCCGTGGCCTGTCAGAAGGTACCGGCCCAACATTTGCTTAGTGTTGAAAATGAGAAACCACGGAAAACCATTTCAAGGACGGCCGACGGTGGGGCTTGAACCTATGCGTCTACCGAGTCAAACGAGAGCTTGGCCCCATGACTTAACGCTGCGCTTTCGGGAGCGTAGCCACCACTCCGTACAATGATGATGATGGGTTTTATGGGCCTTAACATCTAGGCTATCGGACCCTCAATAATACAGAAGTCTGGGTTGAACAAGTAAAACAAAATAATGATACGTGTTCAGTGTTGAGGTAATTCACAGACAGGAAATCAAAATGACAAGATTCAATACATATAAAAATCAATGTTGCTTACAATTTCATATCATCTTGCTAAATCATGATATCGAAATGCATAGAAATAATACAGTAGCCTGAATTCAACAGGAAAACCAAATAGTCAATAGGTGTCAAATCAGGTGTACGTGGTGGCCAACTTATAATACCTTCACGCCCAATCGACCGACCAGGAAATACAGTTAGTCTAGCCACACGCGAGTAGTGTGCAGGACATCCATCTTCTTCAAACCACACGGGAAGTTTTATAATTCCACTCAGACTCGAATGCAGTATCATCCTCCTTTTTTAGCCTACCTATTTTCCCTTTCCGTGAAGAAACAGTATATCTCAGTGACCGGTGCCAGCTGGATCGCGGTCTATAGTGCAGTGACTTACTTGATTTTCCATTCAACTTGATGTAGCCACGCTTGAAAAGGCCACTCGTTTCCTGAAGAAGCATTAAAAGTTTCTATTAATAATTTTATTAATACAGCCATTGGCCATGCATTTTCTTTTCATAATGGGTCAGGGAAGGGATTTTGGAAGGCAATCGGCTGTGGGCCTATTGAAATGAACCGCCCCGGCATCTGCCCGGTGGTGAAAATGGGAAACCACGAAATCTATTTTCAGGGCGGCCGAGGTGGGATTCGAACCCACGCTCTCTCGATGCCAGTGAGACACGAACTAGTGCGTCAGCGCTCTCGGTTACGTAACTCTAATAAAGAAATTATACCACCTATTTAAATACTTTTTCAACTTGGACTATTATGTTCGTACTGTATTTGCAAAACATTACGCTTTCTCATTTCGTGTTATCCACTGGTACATTTAAAGCTCCCGAAGTGTGTTACGCATCGTGAATTATTTATTTTACATTTTATAGCAAATCAAAAGCAATGTACGCCACAATCAGTTCCTTTGTCCCATTATACCAAACAGCTAGTGACGTAAGGAATTATTGGACAACAAATAAAACTTAATTTTCCTATTCTTTTATCACTTATTTACATTTCCCAAAGAACCAAACTCCGATAATAACGACTACGATTGTGATTTCAGGATATCCATTCTGTTTTGAAGCAGATTATGCCTGTGTGCGAGGCTAGGCTAGGTAAGGGCACCAATAAGCCGTGACTCAAACTCATCCGCCATTCGCACATCGCGTCACCAAAAGAAGGCGTGGCCTGGCACAATTTTCATATCCTCTATTTCTCAAAAAGTATTTGTCCGATTTGGGAAATAATAACTCCGTTGAATTTGTCTCAGTGAAATCTGTTACCCTGTATGCAAAAATTAGTATAGTTCCATTAAAAAAACAAAGTTGATACCAATATCTCAGCTATTCAAAGAAAAAGGAAAAAATAGTATAAGTTAGGTTATGAGCCCCTTAGCACTATTCACAAAAGTGAAAACAGAATACCGATATATTTAATGGTTTAGAAGCTATTGCGATGTAACATCTTAGGTGAATAACCCTGTATATTGTTATAACTCGAGCCCCTACAGGGCATAACTACCCCTTTCTCGCAGCAAATTAACAACAACAACAACACTAGCCTGGCAAGCTACCTCATACATGTGGAGCAACATTTCATCACAACCTAGCTATCCACACAATCGAGGCCAGCATAACATGTAGAACGCTGACTAAGATTACAACACAGGAGTGATTCCAATAAATAGCCCCAGCTACCAAGGGAGGGGATCACTTGTGGAAAGTTACGCTGCTGATTCACACCTGGACAGTCTCATCGCTCTAGGGTAAGTGTGTTCAATGGTTACTCCCTCAGATTGATCCTTCCCACGCCAACCCTCGCTAACTGTTACTTCATTTTATTTCATTTCACTTCTGTCTCACAGGGAGCTCCCAGTGACTTGTACTTTTCGGCTCTTGTGGAATAAAAATACAGTTTACATACAGTTGAATCCCTATATTTCTAGAGGCCCCCGTTGAACCCCTGACCAATCGTTCCCTCAGTGTAATCATCCTAGACGCATGGCTTGCTATCCCGTGGCCTGTCAGCGTGCCGCAGTCCCACCAGTCCACCGAGTGCTGAGGAAGCACTCATCCATTCATTTTCGATCTTAAGGCCATCACACGGCCTTCATCCCTAACAAGCACTTTCCGTCATACGCCGTGCTGTCCCAGACCGCTCCACTCTCATCTCATATCAAATGACGCTTTACCCGAGATACACCCCCCGGAGGCAGTAAAATTGGTGGAGACGCCGGCCCTGAACCACGTTTAGGAAGATTTCCGGTTGTACACCTCTTGCTTCCATACAGCAAACATAACACACACAGTCACACATTGCAATTTGCAGTAATTCACACACAATCACACTATGACGTCATACAAACAGACCACTTACTCATATTTACACACACATTATATGTCCACACTCAGAACCACCCTAAGGGATTGGACACACACACTTGCGGCCAACCCTAAGCCACTCAGACCAAAAAGGTTAAGAACGCCGACCTAATCAAGGAAGCCACTGCAGCTCGTCTCATCAGCGAACTCGACAACGGAGTTTTAGAGCTTTGGTTGAAATACCCTTCCGCGGCGACACAAAACTTTCCTTTCACACGGTCGCAAGCACAGAACACTTCTGAAGCATCGCTAGCCCCTAAATCTAGCGACGACGCAGGGAAAAATTCTTCCACACTTTCACCCCTAGTTCTCCTACAGCTACTGTCCACACAACAGAAACACAACAATTTGTTCACCCTTATTACACAATTAGAATCCACAGAATATGTTTCAGACAGCACATTAATCGCAGACATTAAAACTACTGCTGAGGCAGTAAAATTGAACATAGACAGCACACTACAAACTTTATATTCCACGCAATTCGAGAAAACATCCCTAAACAGCCCTCAGCTACAGATAGACAATAGACGGAACACATCTGGCATCCCAAATACTTCTAACATACTACATTCGACTCACATCAAAGCCAATACCACCCAACACAACGCTGAGACATCTACAGACAGTGATCACGAAAATCCCATACAAATAAACATAGAAACAGGAGACACCATGGCTGTACACACCAAGTACTCCCTCATTCCCCCCACCAAATACGCTGGAGCTATACAAGACCCTCAATAATATATCAAAACATTTGACAGAATCTCCAGCATCAACAAATGGAGAGACGAAGACAAGACGCGATCGTTCCCTGCCTACCTCACGGAGGCAGCCCTAACGTGGTACGAACTCATTGAACACACATTACAAGACACTACTTGGCCGGCATTATGCCAACTCTTTATTGCCGAGTTCAAACACACAAGGGATGAGGAAGACATTCATGACAACATCAGGGAAAGAACTCAGGGGCTCACAGAACACACAAACGCCTACATGAACACCAAACTTCAGATGTGCGAAAAGTATGATCCTAATATGCAAGAGAAGCAGAAAATCCGGCTTATAATGAAAGACCTCAGGCCTGCATTAATGGACAAACTGTGTACTATGAGGAACACCACACTCCAAGAGCTGCGAGACAATAAAAAAACAATCGCGCAAGGTAACAAGATGACGGAAAAAGCTATCGATGTACATCTCAAAGCCAGCACCCAGGACCTGCAACAGCAAATACAAGAACTCACACAGCAGGTTCAGGACTTTAACATAAACACAATACAATCTCGTACACAACCCAGGGGTACACAACATGAGAGCGGATACATAGATCATCCCCGAACTCAGCCAACTCACAGGACACCTCCACCGCGGCGAACGTGCCACGCCAGGGATGACAATCATTACAGGCAAAAGAACCAACACACACACATATACACAGTTAAGGTGCAGCGAAGGGAATACAGACCCCCAGCTTAACACTCCACCTCTGCCCAGACACAATACATGAGAACACAGCTATTTCCAGCCCAGATACAGGCCCGAACCTGCCCATTACGGACACGCCCCTGCACAATATACACCACCATACAGGAAAACAGACCAACAATACAACACGTCTTATGACCTACCTTACCTACTGCCAGACCGAGGCGTCCCACGCCATCGCCAAGGGGACTACCCCCGGCAGGCTCAGGTAGCCCAGGCATACAGAAATACTAGCCTGTTGAACCAGGGAAACTCCCAGTGGAGGGCACGCACCTAATAGCACCCACAGCTAGCGATCCCCTCCTTTCCCGAGTCACAAAACTCGAGGTCCAAGGAGATGGAACCTGCTTGTTTAGAACCATCAGTTTCCTCATCGATGGCACCGAAAACAGACACTCACACTAGAGGGCACAGATGGTTACACATATTACAAATAACTGGGACAAGTTCAGATACTTTGTCACTGACGGGCATGATAACATGTTCCCAGACCCACAGACATATAGCACATGCATGATTACAGACGGCACATATGCAGGGGCCACTGCGATTATCGCCCTCGTAGCCATCACAGGTTACAACATACACGCAAACATAAGTGACAAGGAATACCCCATGCTCAGCACAACAGGACACGACAGGAACCTGTAAATCCTATTCACGGGCAGCCCTAACGCAGGGCCTTACAGCCCTCCCACACCACCAAACACATGGAAACTGGAGAAAACGTCTTCCAAGCCAACAGAAAACACAAAGAACACACAGAAACAATAGAAAACGGCTTCCAAGCCAACAGAAAACACAAAGAACACACAGAAACAGGAGAAAACGGCTTCCAAGCCAACAGAAAACACAAAGAACACACATAAACCGGAAAAAAACGGCTTCCAAGCCAACAGAGAACAGAAAGAGAACACAGAAACAGGTGGAAACGGCTTCCAAGCCAACAGGAACCACAAAGAACACGCGGAACAGGAGAAAACGGCTCATAAGCAAACAGGAAACACAAAGAACACACGGAAACAGGAGAAAACGGCTCCTACGCCAACAGTAAAGACAAAGAACACACGGAAACAGGAGAAAACGGCCACCGAGCTCACGGTCACACGAATACAGCTCTCAGACATCAAACCCAGGCCCGCAGAGCCCACAGTCACACAAGTACAGCTCTCAGACATCAACCCCAGGCCCACCGAGCTCGCAATTACACGAACACAGCCAGACATCAAACCCAGGCCTACAGAGACCACAGTTACACGCAAACAGCCGTCAGGCATGGAACCTCGACCTACAGAACACACAAAGATTGAGAACATACAGAAACAGGAGGCAGCAATACTCAGTAATACACAATACAGTACAGTACACAGAATCACGCCAATACAAAACCGGCCATCCTGCCATTGCTCAAGAAAAGGAACCACATGCAATTTGCACATACATACATGCCTCACATTCCCACAGCACATATTACGAAACAAGCTGACGCAACACAACGCACAATACTCAGGCCTAGAAAAACGAACAGTCGCCTAGTCTGCCATAACACAACCTCAATTCCGCACGAGCTAGCTACTCACAACATAAACTACGACACACAGACCTTACACACACCTTAACCAACAACAACAGCGGCATACACTTTTCACAACACTCATGCCATTCAACACAACAATACTCTTTCACCACTACAGATCCAGCGTACAATAAACGGACACAACACAAGGATTCTTGTCGACTCAGGCACAGCTCCCAGCTATATCGACAATAAATATATCACAGAACAGAACATTGACACTACAACTCACACATACAGCTCATCGCGGCCAATTCTCAACCACTTCACACACTCGGCATCGCACACATTCACATACAAATGACCGACTTCGACACACACTACCGCTGTACATGTAGCACACCTTTCAACACCATGTATCCTGGGCACGGACTTTCTAGCCAAATACAAGGCCTTCATAAACTTCCAACATAACCAGATGCATATCACAGCTGGAGAGCACACCAGCGTTCACCCATTATTTCATAGCTCGAACACAAAACAAACACAGGTACTTCCCAGTGTAAACACGCACCAAACCTCTACAGTGGACACAATACACACACCAACTCATGCACACAGAGCATTCCCAGCCAACACTTTCCCACTGAGGCTATCACACAAGAACAACAGACCAAACTCACGGCACTCTTAGAGAAACATAAAGACATTTTCGCCACATCTCTTAATAGATCTACAGACAACAGCTCTAGTGAATCACCATGTAAACCTCACAAGCGACAACCCCGTACACCGAGCTCCCTACAGAGTTAGTAAAAAAAAGAGAGACACATCATCGACACACTGGTCCAGGAGATTCTGGACGCACACATCACTTCCCCCAGTATTTCAAATTACAGCACACCTGTCCTACTAACTAAGAAAAAGGATGGAACATACTGGTTTTGCACCGATTTTAGACGGCTCAATAAACTAATTCAGAATGACCATTGCCCGTTGTCCCGAACAAACACATATCTCGATACACTGAGTGGTGCCAAGTGGTTTTCCACCGTCGATTGCTACTCAGGATTTCATACGATCCCTATTTTTGAGCCTGACTGACACAAATTAGCTTTCGTTACGGAGAACAGTTTATACGAGTATAATGTACTTCCAATGGGGAACAAAAACGCTAGCCAGACATTTCAGAAACTAATGGACAAGACTTCCGCCGGACTTAAGTGGAAGTCCATGCTGACGTACATTTACGACATTATTTTCTTTTCAAATTCATTTGACGAACATATTACGCACTTAGAGGGATGCTTTGAAAGAATTATACATGCAAACCTAAAATTGAAACCCTCTTAAGTGTCACTTTGATAAACAACAAATAAGCATTCTAGGTCACATCGTTAACAGGGAAGGCATCACGCCCAACCCAATCAAACAGAGTCCATAACACGGATTGCGCTTCCCACAAACATCAAACAACTTCGCAGTTTCTAAGGTTTGGCAAGTTTTTACAGAAAATGTATACATAAATTCGCACACATTGCCAAGCTCCTCACGGATCTCACACAAGAAAAACACCCGTTATATTCACACAGGAACACATAGACGCCTTTGAAACACCCAAACACAAACTCACAACACCGCCCCTTCTCCATCATTTCGACGACACAATGCCTACATTTATACACGTCGATGCCAGTCAGTTCAGCATCGGCGCGGCATTACTACAGGAAGACACAAACAGACACAGACACCCTGTAGCTTATGCCAGCAGGAAGTTAACGCCAGCCGAAAGCAGATACTCAGCCACGGAAAGAGAGATGCTCGCATTCACATGGGCGGTGAATGACTTCCGAACATAAATTTTGGCATACATTTTACAGTATTACGGATCACGCCAGCCTGACATACAGGGACAAATTCAAGAACCCGAACTCAAGACTTTATAGATTCATTTTAAAACTGTACGACTACGATTTAAACGTTAAACATAAGACGGGTTCGACACACTTGGACGCAGATGGACTCTCTCGTCTCCCAGTCTTCGACGCCCCGACGAGAACATAGAATACGACTGGGACTCCATACCCACATATTCTTTCACCCAACAACACATTTTACACGCACAAACAGAGGATCCATAATTTAAGCAAATAAGGGCAGCTTTACTGAACCTAGACTACGCAGACAGTAAACAGGCGCGCATATCGCGCAGATTTTTTGTATCAGACACAGGATTTCTGAGGCTCAAACCCACGGCAACTCAAGACAATTCACCCAATCGCCGTGCCAGCCTCCCTCACAACGCAGATCATGACAGAACATCACACTCCAGCCTGGGAGGTGCCAATCAGGGAACATATAAAACATACCACAGGATCAGAACACGATATTTTTGGAATAACATGAAGAGGGACAGAGATACTTTCATTAAGTCTTGCCACACTTGCCAGGGACACAAAGACAGGGCGGGAAACAACATGGCCTTTTGCATCCTATAACTCTCGGAGAGATTTTCCACAGGATAGACATTGATGTTAAAGGACCGATATGTAAATCACAACATGGCAACAAATACATCCTCGTGGCTACGGAATACCTAACCAAATACATGATTACACGCGCCGTGGCACGGGCTGACACACACCACATTGCTGAGTTCCGTTTCGACATAATCACACACTACGGAACATTCCACGCACTCTTATCAGATAGAGGAACAGTATTCACCTCTAAAATCATACATCAGTTACTCACACTCCTCCAGATCAAATCACACACTACCACAAGCTTCACTCCGCAGACGAATGGCCTCATCGAAGGCATGAACAAAATCACTGGCAAAACACTCGCGATATTTTCCAATGATAGTGGCGATGATTGGGACCAATACCTGCCAGCCATCACATTCAGCTACAACACTTCCATTTCCACGAGCACAAAATGCAGCCCACAGTTCCTGCTTCACGGGTATCATCCACGAACACCAATCGACAATATCCACATCCCAGAGGATACACTCACATACAAAGCCACAAGACTACAATATCTCCACACAGCCTGGCTCACGGCTAAACAGAACATAACACGGGCTCCACGCAGACAAAAGAACACAAATGACAGAACACGAATACACCAGGAATACAAACCAGGTCAACTAGTCATGATTTGGACACCCTATCGCAAGAAGCACGTTTCAGAGTTCTTAATTCCCAAGTGGAACGGCCCATTTAAGATTCATCGCAAATTATCGGACTTGAATTACGCCGTAAACGTGCGACACAGACCCAAGATCATACGTGATACAATACACGTGAGAAGGATCAAACCTGATCACACAAGATCACTGCCACCGAACACAAGCCCAAGAAAAGCCACCAAAAGGAGAAGACCAGTGATACTCTAGCTCGACCACCAAAATAACACAGGTTATCATTCAACTCTCACTCACCCAAGCACACGAGAACACAGTCTATTACAATAACACAAGCCATCAGAGAAATTGTACACGCAACCCAGCACACGGCCTGACGATACAGGCAATGCCTACGCACACTATGTAAAGCACATTCACAAGTTCAGTGATATCATTCCCAAGCAGGCAGGAAAACTATGGCAAACTACCTCACTAGTCACCGCGCCCAAGACGCATGCATCCTCATTTCCAAACAGAACCCACAAGTAACGATCACAATAACCAATAAACTCACGATCTAATACGAAATAAGCATGCCATACACTAACACAGACACCACGATAACACCGGTTATCATACATACGCTACACACACCCAAGCTCACGGTGTTACATGACCGCGTCATGGCAGCCCCTATACTGAGTAACCAACCAACACATTACAAAGTACATCAACGAATCATGAAACCGTAAGAAAGGCCTGAAGATCTCTCAAAGACTTTATCAAGTATCAGCACATTCGTCACGCCTTTCTCTTTCAAGAAGAACATCCCACCTGACAACAATCTATTTTTTTAAACATATGACAATACTCATTGCCCCTATCTCCTAGAAACTAGGCATTTTCTCCTGCCCAATACGAACATATCCCAGCAAATCCTAGATAACTAGTTAACTAAATAACGAAATACCTCAACCAACATTACACACATACATACAGTACCTACACAGATGCATAACACAGACAAATATAATAATTATGAACATTGTATTATATACAATCACAAGCAAACACGAAGGTCATTTATACACACATCAGGTAATTGATAAACGAAAAGCAACGATTATAATTAGATCACAACACGACAAAGGCATTATTTTATATGATCATTAATATTATAACTATTAATACTGTCTTTGCTATCATGAACATTATCATATCTTTATCTACACAAATTCCACACCAAGAGAAGAGAAAGAAACAAATAACGACGTATATATTGTACCCGTTACTATGACGGAGAATGTATAGTCATGTTCCAGCATGTGCTCAGCGAATGGGGGGTGTTACCTTCCTTCCCACTACATGACATATACACTCGGATGATGAGCAAGAGGGTTAGCAAATTCTACACAAAATAAGCACAATTTACTGAGTATGTTGAATTTAATGTCTAAAAGCACCCTCACAAGAGTACACCAATATAACAAAACAACAATCATATTTATTGATTCACTCAACAACAATGAAATCCCTTCAAACTATTATATAATCTTGCTTAAAATTATGAGACCTTCCTTTAGGTCCAAGTTTACCCAATTCCTTAACCCTTAAGTGATTCTACACTTTAACACATTTTATTTATTAATTGTTCAAGCCTGTACAACATGTACTTTTGAGTATCATTACTCCCTTTACTGGGCATTCATTTGAGATCATTATTCTCGTATCTCTATTATAATTCTATAACTTGAGTTTATCACTCTGCATTTATTTTATTCAACTGGATAAGGCTTCAACAATTCCATTATAACACATATTTTATCTATACAAAATATGTAAGTCAATGTCGGTCAATATCGGTGAAATAACTCTCAAATCACATCTTCAGTTAGAAACAACATGCTAGATTTTTCATGCCAAACTATACACCAGTTCCAAGACTTTCATGGATTGCACTCCCACACGAGTCTATTAGTCTTATAATTTATTATTTTCCTTATTACCCATTCATTCTGAGACATGAGGCGAGAACCAATAATGTACATTTACCGTACCCATTCAGTACTACATTATTATGCTAAAAATGCATAGAATTCATTGAAATTTTTGCAATAACTATTATGCTAAGATGCATAGAATTCATTGAAATTTTTGCAATAACGATTTGTTTCGGTATCAGTAACCCGAATATGTACTTTATAATATCATACCATGATTCATTAATTATTTCTGCAGCATAAAATTTTATGGCTAGTGGCGAGAACCCTTGAGCGTCCATCGCCCGCACATACAAAGACTTCATTCATATCTCCCTTAGTTTGACATAGCGCGGTTAGCCCTCCCCACACTCCTGGTCTGTCATGGTTAAATATGTGAGCTACCACTCTTGTTATTTATTTAGGATTTTAATTATCACTCTGCACTATGCATTAATTTATTGGAGATCCAAGCAAATCTGACTTCCTACCCCTTTCTACATCTTGATTACTAACATTTATTTAATTCGTTGACTTTGTGCCTTACTTGTTCAAGGATAATGACCTATTACTGTCGGTAATTATAACATGGGGGAATATACCCTCCCCTATATGCTGCAGTAGGAATGACAAACTCTCTGGTCCGAACGCCGTGCCGGCCACCTGTAGCACCCATTTCAGCTACCAATATATATATTCAGGGCTTGTTGCCTGGTCAATAATTATTAATTACATAGCATTCAGTTCTTTCAGTGGGAATTTCAGCCTCCACTGTGGTCGAAACCCATTATTTCATTTGAGACTCATACGACGAGGTACTCTGCCCTTTCATCGCGTCCACATCTCCAATTATGGCGTCTTACACATGCGCTTACATCGACATATATTCTATCCACCGCAATCTCCCTGCTAACTATACGAAGATCTGACCTTGTTCAGTCTACCTCAAGAACAATGCACTTTAATACTTCTTTAATTCACTCCTACCTAGAGTTAACATTTACATAGCCTCATTACGGCTTACAATATTTCCTGCTTGGATAGCCAAATTTTATTAAATTGCGTTTCGATATAATCATTCCCATAGGAATAACCATATGTACTCCGCCCGTAGTCGTTTCATTCTTTGTTAAACATTTAGTGGTCTTCCTTGCCCAACTTTACCTTTACTTTTATTATTATCAGTGTACGACCCATTATGATCAATTAAAAACAGATAAAACATTCTAGTGTACGACTCACTGTGGTCAATTATCAACATTAAGCATTCTATTATGGACTTTCAACCTCGCATCCATCAATCTCCCTGACTTATTAATCATTCATATTTATTAATCATAATCTTCAATAATAATTTTAATTCTCTCTGTTCGCAAAAATTAATTCATTAAATATTTATTATGGATTTTCAACCTTACCTTTATTTGATTAACTATGATTGGTTCTCCCTGCACGCTCTATTTCATATTATTATTATTACAGTATTATTCGGGTATCACATTTTTATCGGATATTATATTCATCCTTATAGGTTGCTGTAACCATCCAGTCGTGGTTAAAACAACACATTTTACATTATACATTCACATAAACTTGGTGCATAACCTAACTCTTTGGTCTGGTGGATGATTCATGTCATGTCGTGTTTCACCCACCTATCATTTATAACTTCTCCTTCATCTCGCCACTGCGAGTAACTTTGTTTGCACACGACATTATACTTCTCACATACATTTTACAATACATAACACAAATATATAAAAACACTATACATTTCTCCACTCACACTCTGGATATAAAAGAAAAACACGTTATTTTACACTTTGCCACACGTCACTTATATATATATATAAATATATATACAATATCTTATCACTATCTTCTGGGTGACAATTGCTCAGATCATTTCTCAGATTCGCCGGTGAAGTCTATTCTCGCGGTGTCCCTGGCACGTCCTAGAATCCTAGATCCCTCTGACAGTTTATCTGATTCCTCCGTTCCGCTTCTCTTCCTAACTGACTGGATACTCCTTAATTTATCCCTTATGGGTTATTACATGTGTGTCCATACTCTCACTAAACTCCTTGTATATACTGGAACAGTTTATAAGTGTTGCTATCGTCGTGATTCAATTGTTCGTTTATCTCACGCAATATACTGCGAACCGTATTTAGACAATGAAACTGCATTAAAGGTCCTTAAATTCCAATGTCTTTTTCGACTGATTATTCTCAATCCGTAACTGAACGTTGTCCTTTCGGCTAAATATGTGGCCTCACTCAAGCTCGAACTGCTAACCGTAGATTAGCGTAGTTCCTTATCAAAACGCTTGAAAATACTTCACTGTCTATCGTAATGTCCTCCACATGAGATCCACACGATGATTATTACTTGTCCTTGGTTAAAGTATTAATTGCCTAACTTGGCATCGAACCAATGTTCTGCTGTATAACTCCGAATTACTTGGTGTAACGAGGCCTTTTACTAAAGCGCACTAGTTTGGTTTTGAACCAATGTGACTTGCGTTGCATGGCTCGGCCTCACTTAGGCTCGACCAGTAGACTGCAGACTGTAAGACTTTAACGCACGTAGCATTCCCTCTGGGATGCTCTGATGACTGTTTTGACTCTGGCGTATGAAAATATAAGACAAGACTGTAACTGGTGTCTGTAAGACTGACGAGTAACGTGGCCTACCCTCAGGTCCACAAGATGACTGTAACTGTATGTGCCTACGCACGGCGTATGAGATGACTGTCCCTTTGACTCGGCTCAGAAACACTTATATCTGTTTGAGCTGGAAATATAGTCCCCTAATTGCTTTGGGAATCGAACTCGTGATTCCATGCTCTGGTCGTCTTCTAAAAATTGTCTACTTGTAGCGAACGCTTTAAATGTCTGCATTATTCCTGGCGGAATCTAATTCCTTCGCGCATTTATTTTTAATTAATTAAATTGATTATTATCCCTGTTCGGGGCCAGCCTATTTTCTTCCAACCTTCCACAAATCCTGCCGCTTGGTCCCGATGTCGTCATGCTTATTCAGCTCTATTTTTCTGTTCATTTGTTAAGGCCTTTTAATTTCTTATAAATTGTCATCCCCATTTAGATTCATTATTTGGCTTTTACTTTTAAAATGTCATTGTTACTTTCCAAGTTATCTGCAATTAATCTATTGTAAGACGAACTACGTCATCTTCCCACGTACATTTTAATGCTGAATTGCAATTGCTCCAGTGGTTCCCCCCACTGTATCGAGCTAATAAATCGACAAATAGATCCTCTTCACTCGGACATTTATGTTTAATAACCCCTTCCAAACGCACCTCGCTAGCAGTATGCTAAAGGCTTCTGGTCCTAGCGTTTCTTTCCTCTTGAGCACGTTATAATGGGCTCCTGTGTTTGGTTTAACGCACTGACTGTCAGCGTTAATGGGTGTTTATGATGTCTGTTGGTCTCCAATTTACCATCTGCTTCTTTTCAAGTTCCATCTCAAAACTAAAGAATATGTGGATTCTGTCTTAATGCAGTGTATTTTCCTTCACTTTCTCGTATGAATTCCCCGTCTCTGCAAACAGTCGCGTATTCGAGTCCTTGTACCAACACCAGTTGGATACAATATATGAGAAAGAAATATTATATGAGCATATTGAGGAAGGAATATAAGGATTTCACATCAACACAGCCACACATTAATTTTATGATAACACAACACTCAGAACGAAGAGATAGAGATAGTAGAATGGAAGGAGAAAGCAGGCAAACACAAATGCACCATTCACGTACTTATTATTATTATTATTATTATTATTATTTATGCCTTTATGCCTTCATGCCGCCTGCCCATACATATATAACGCGCTCCAAATACCAATACACCACCCAAATCAATATTATTATTATTAGCATCATTATTATTATTACCATTATCATGCCTCAGCCTCAGGCATTCCAATCAACTCGTCACTCAAGACATAAACAATGCATACGTCACACATGCATTGACTGCATATTCCCCCCGCCGCTCTAGCGCCGCCCGCTCGCCGCTGCCCATCGCAGACCAATACTTCCGGACACGCGCCAAGGACGGCCGCCATTTTGCCCCACTACACTATTCCATGCACGCACCTTGCCAATCCGTAACACCTCATATTAACACGACACATGAGTTATCAACAATCATAGAAGACCCAAACAGAATGCCAGTGGCGCGCAATGTTCAAACATACACATTGCCAATTCACCAACGCTGAGCCTTCATACCAAGATTCAAATACCTCACTAAGAAAACTAACAAACCAGCGACCCAATCATACTAATCAACTAATCAACTAACCACAAATCAATTAACCAATTAACACTCCAACTTACTCAACTAATCAACCTGCCAATCAACCCACGCACTCATTACCCAACAAACTAACACCCCCTAACTACAATTCCAACCACACACCCTGCAACCATGTCACCCCATTTAACCCTCAACCACAATGCTGCGTTCTGAGCACACTTAACTAGCATGGACATAAAGATTGACAACCATTTTACACATGTTACACGTTCGATTCTCTCACACGCTATACACACCGTAGCCCCTACCAAGTCACCACGCCATGGGCCAAGATTTTACGAAGGGAGAAGCAGAGCAGCAAGAACCAGCAAGCAGATCAACTAACACAACCCAACACTCAGCCGCGCGTGCAAATAGAAGATACCACACCATTTTCCCTCCCATTTCGAGAAAGGAAGACTCCACCATCCCAAAGAAAGAAAGAAAGAAAGAAAGAAAGAAAGAAAGAAAGAAAGAAAGACACACGAATATAACCGGGCAAAATGCGTACTCAAGCCATGGCACAATACCACAGACATCTACACTGCGTCCCGCCCATAAAGAGCAAAGCAAATAATAAGCCTCAAGAATGACACCAAAGGCAAGAACCACGAAGATTAATGAACAACATTGCGCACACAGTCGTAGCCCGCAATACACTCGAATATTAACACATGCGTCAAGAAAGAAGAAAATATCAATATATAAATCAAGCGACACAACATACGTACACAGTCGCGCTACGCAACCACAAAATATCCATACAGCGTCCTAGGCGTCAGGAACGAAGAAAAAAATCAAGAAAAAATCATAATGAAATCACATGAAGAAATCGCACGCAACTTAACACACAATTCGAGATTAGTCCGTCCGAACACAGAACACTGTGCTACATCAAGAGAGAAGAACGTATTAACAAAAAACATATCACATGAAGAAATATAACGACAACACGTGTACTGAAAATCGTATCTCGCGCTGGTACATTAACACATTCGTCACACAGAGGAAAATAGTGCACTAGGGCGCCCACCGCTTATTTTAATCATACAATGTGTCTTCATTTCAGGAAAGGAGTGCACTAGGGCGTTCATCGCTTATCATAATCATACCATGTCTCTTCATTCCAGAAAAAGGAAGTTCACAAGGACGTCCACCCTTACGACCACACAATAATCATGTTTCTTTACTTCTAGGCACAGCAGGGACTGCACAAATATTTATATCACCCATTATGTTTTCAGAACAGCACCCAGGAGAATTTCGACATACATTTTAATCACACACACACCTTTCAAAATTATTAACACCCATTTTCTAAATTAACGTCCCACATAATCAATGCCGCCACATGGGTGACTCTAACAGCGATAAGGGATGACACACATTGTCAAGTGGCATCCTTCATCGTTGCCTAGCATCAATAAGCACCCGCAGCCAGGGGAGCTCAAATCACCATCATCTACCTTCATCATCACGCTAGCACCATAATCAGCCTAGATATAGGTTGGCCACAGAGACCATAAGCCTAGACATAGCATGGCAACATAGATTATAAGACTAGATATCGTAGACTATAAGCTAGATATAGGATGGTACCATAGAACATAAGTATAAATCCATGTCACACAAATGTAAACCAATGTAACACAATATAAACAAATGTAAATCCATGTCACACAAATGTAAACAAATGTAAACCTATGTAACTCAACATAAACAAATGTAAATCCATGTCACACAAATGTAAACAAATGTAAACCTATGTAACGCAGTATAAACAAATGCAAATCCACGTAACACAAACGTAAACAAATGTAAACCCCATGCAAACACAACTGTGTCACCATATAAGCCGTTGTATTTCCATCACCATACCACATTACAATTAATTCTACATGTAAGCCTACACTCTATGTACCTCCTCTTACCTAACGCTAACCGACGCACACTTACCTAACCAACCAGCAAGAGGAAGATCACAGCCACTCCAGCCTCCATCTACACATCCACAAACCGACATACACACAGAGGAACGAAGAAGAAGGCGAAGAGGAGGAAGAAGAAGAAACCACACGCATACACCCAACGACGCCTCACACAATGATAGGGGACGATCATTTATCGGAGGGGAGGAGTTTTTATAACCCGAGCCATTACTGGGCATAACCACCCCTTTCTCACAGCAAATCTACAAAAGGAAGCAACAACAACACTAGCCTGGCAAGCTACCTCATACATGTGGAGCATCATTTCATCAAAACCTAGCTATCCACACAATCGAGGCCAGCATAACATGTAGAACGCTGACTAAAATTACAACACAGGAGTGATTCCAATAAATAGACCCAGCTACCAAGGGAGGGGATCACTTGTGGAAGGCTACGCTGCTGATTCACTCCGGGACCGTTTCATCGCTCTAGGGTAAGTGTGCTCAAAAGTTACTCCCTCTGATCCTTCCCACGCCAACCCTCGCTAACTGTTATTTCATTTAATTTCATTTCATTTCATTTCATTTCATTTCACTTCTGTCTCACTAGAAGCTCCCCAGTGACTTGTGCTTTTCTGCTCTTGTGGAATAAACCACCAGTTTACATACAGTTGAATCCCTTTATTTCTAGAAGCCCCCGTTGAACGCCTGACTAATCGTTCCCTCAGTGTAAACGTCCTCTACGCACGGCTTGCTATCCCGTGGCCAGTCGGCGTGCCACAGTCCCGCCAGACCACCGAGTGCTGAGCAAGCACTCATCCATTCATTTGTGAACGCAAGGCCATCGCACGGCCTTCACCCCTAACACGCACGCACTTTCCGTCATACGCCGTGCTGCCCCAGACCGCTCCACTCTCATCTCACTTCAAACGACGCTTTACCCGAGATACATACCCGGGGGCAGTACAATATTCTAACGCATATCTTCTCATTGTAATCGCGTTGAAGACGTAGGCCGTGAATAAAAAGATATTTAGTATGTCGCAAGGAAAATCCTTTTAATAGGCAGCAGAGTTTTAACGGAAAAGACCAGTGGGATATATGAAAATATGCTATTTAGTTCTTCACGGACCTTCTTGTTTAGTATGGATGTTACATGCAGTTATACATTGAACCTATTATCACGCGTAGAATAATGTTGGCTGCACTGTAATATATATGGCTACTTAAATATTATGGTCTATATGTGTGCCAAGTTTGGAACAGTTCCCATGAATACCTTCTGAAATATCCAACTTAGAGTCCAAATTTAAATGGTATTTTTTCAGCAGTTGGTAGCACTTATGTTATTTTAAATAGGCCTTGAGATGTTCTGGTATATATCTTCACTCATAACAAATTTGGTTTCGATAGTTGGAGCCATTTAGGAGTTGATAAGGTGGGACACACACACCCACAAACAGAAGGACGGACAAACATACATTAGCCCGGATTGATCTCATAAGTCTACTTTTTCATAATTTTTACAAAATGTGAAAAGTTGGTTAAAAACGAAAGGTCTGAGTGACTGTCTGTTTAGGTCAATAGCAAGAGGTGGAAGGTAAGTCACGCGTGGAAATGCAATGCAAAATGTGATTTTTATCGTTCATAAGAAAAGCAGCGGCTTTGTGGGTACTATCGATACAAAAGCGCGTGCTGGCAATTCTTGCCCTCTAGTGGCTACCTTACGCGTTAACCATCCGAGGATTTCAACATTACGTCACTATTCTCTCCTCTCCTTCTAGCAACAACTCACATAACCATTATCATGAGTATAAGGTATTAAAATCAACAACAGTGATATTCAACACATACTATGTATTATGAAATCCATAATCTGAAATCTAATATGGGATTGGAACCAAATATGGCTCACACACATGAATGTATGTGATTTCACGTAAGTCTTTGTAAGTTGAAGAAAGTGGGATCAGAACTTTGAAACACTAAAATCGATTACTCACTATCCAATTGATCAATGATCACGTAACTTATCTTATAGCCTGAAATGGGATTTACCTGCCTAAGCCAAATGTTTATCGTCGGCATAAATGCGAGTAGTATGATGACACTGTGAATAATAATATTTAAATGACCTATCTACTACTATCACGAACCCTAGCATGTTCAGAGTTTAGTGTAAGATGCTGGATTATAAATGGCCAACAGTCGTTATTTACTTAATTTGGTGTTAAAGGCCACCATCGGATGTTAGAAATTAAATACACAACTGACGTAATATTTTACCATTTCTGTAAAATATAATTGATATTATTGCACAAGAGACCTCAGCCATTGGACGGGAATGTACAGCATTAAAGAAATATAGGATTCCCATAGCCCATATACTGTACTTTAAAAATTATAGCACAGGGTTGGATATTATTGTATACTGTAGGTGGCATCATAGAGCTTCCCTCATTTCTTCTCTACCAGTTGAACGTCAGGTAGGCAACGTTAACATTTTTCAGTTGACTGTCAATATATCTTCTTCTTCTTCTTCTACTTAATCGTTTACCCTCCAGGTTGGTGGAACCCACGGACTCAGCGAGGGAACTCACCACTACCGCCTCTACGGGCAGTGTCCTAGAGCTGGGAACATCTAATCGGAGTGGATACAACTGGTGAGGTGTGATTGGCACCTCGCCCAGGCGGCCTCACCTGCAAAGCGAACAGGGGCCTCATGAGGGAAGGTAATGGATGGTCAGGATGGATAGGCAAGGAAGAGGGAAGGAGGCGGCCGTGGCCTTGAAGAAGGTACTGCCCCCGTAAATTGAATTATATTGAGACCACGATGGCTGTATTGGCAAATATGAATAAAGTTATGGATGTCATAGTTGTGACGTGGATATTCATGACGTAGGCACGGATGACGCAGACTTCATGCAAGTAGGCTGGTTGAGCTGAGATTCTTGGTGACGTCATGAGTTTGTTCGAGAAAGATCGGAGATTTACGACGCAGTCGCAGGAAACAAGGTATTGTGCTAAAGAAGAAGTTACGCTATTGGAGGAGAGATTCGAACCAATGAACGATAGTTTGGAAGGAAGACGGAGGTTGCTGAAACTACGATATTTGATTACTTTTGGCAGGCAAATTTGTGGAAATCTATTTTCAGTTATGGCATTGATTTGGAATTTTGAAGAAATTAATTTTGAGTTTTTGAAATTTGAAAATCCGTCAAGTATAGCCAAAGTTAAAACTTCTAGCAATGACGCAGCAACAGGCTATGGAAGGGATGGATACGCCCCTTAAGAAGTTGATAAAAGGTCGTGCACAGGATAGAGGAGCTCTCATAAGCTCAGATCTCAGAACTCATACTCAGAACTCATACTCAGAACTCATATCTCTCATACCGCTGATACCGCATATATATTTCAGATGTCATAGAGTCATTTTCGAGTGAATAAGTGAAGCAAGTTGTCTTAAGCGTGTGGTTAAAGCCCGGCGCATCGAACGAACACGGAGCAGTTCCATTTTACGCTGCTCGAAACTAGGTGAAGTTGAAACGCTCACATTAACGTTTCCACTAGATAAGATATCAAGAGTTAACTTCAGCCTTTATTATAATTCAATTGGGCAGTACAACATTGAGGTGTGTAGAAGATATGAACAATTTCACAGTTATACTTCGAAAGATATTGGCACTTTAAGGCTGCCAACAAAAGTGATTTTCTCGCCACATGAGAAACACTTTTAAAATTCCACATTATACACTACGGCTGACACGTGGATTGCAACAGTGATATTGGAGAATACGTTTGGTAATACAACGATACAGTCTACTATGGAACATTATAATATTGCAGTGCTTTCAATGATTATAACAGTAGTTGAGATGGAAGGCTAAGGCTTTAATGCAATTGGGACATATATCGCTGGAGTGAAGTAACAGCATGGAACTTCGTTAATCGTCTTTCTACAAAAGCGAGCATGTAGTGAACATCCAACTACACTCATGCATCGTGAATCCATCGCTGAATTATACCAGATGACAGTGGAAATATTTTCATACTCCACGATTATGAATATTTCTGCGGAAATAACTGCAATAAACTTCATGGCGAATTGCGACCGGAACTTCAGGGAACTTTCAAGAAAGGCTAGGGTGGACCCGGCTCACAAAGAAGAGTTTTGCCAGAAGGATGTTTTTCGTATCCACGGAGCAGTGCAATTTCCGGAGAAGGAAGCAGTTCGATTCTCCGAGGACGCTGATTCCAGGTTCGAGGTCGGAGCACATCTTCACGCTGGTGAAATGGAACCAACAGCAGTTTTCTTTGAAAACTTTCCTCTAGAACTTCAATCAACAGATAAGGTAGTCGTGAACGTTTCTTGTATTATTTGAGTCTTGTAGCGATATCTGAGCAACCATTCTTACCATATTTTCTGTCCCATATTTTTTTTGTGCCCCATTTTCTTGATTGACATTTCTGTACTCAGTACACTTCGATGATTTATGCCTTTTTCTATATTTGTTGAGACAATGTTATGTCATTGGCATACTTAAATAATTTTGGATCAGTTGAGACTGATGATTTAGATTCTTTCAGTAATTTGCATATTTTTGTAGTCACGATTTGACTGTAAAGTTAACGATTTTCTATGGCAGATTTGAATTCAGACAGCGTGTCATTTTATTAAAGTAATTCTATTCAGTAAATTACTTTGACCAATTTTCTGTCATCCTCAAGAAAGAAGAATGATTAAATGATTTTAGAGCGTTAAAATCTATTACGATATCGACGATCTTTGAAATACTAGTCGTCTTATGAACATGATTGCAACATAGACATTTATCATTGCATTATAGACAATTTTATGAAATATGAACTTTGATTACGATTTATTGAATACACTATAGTAATGAACTTTTGATAGGAGTTTTTCTCAATTATAGATTGGAACAATAATGTTTGCATTCCACAGTCTAATTGTATTCTATTCGACTATTCATGCAGTTTAGATGAACTTTGATTGAAGATAGTATTTTTATACTGCGTTACTTTGAAGATATTAATCTCAATTTTGATAGACCAGGGAGGAGTGTCTAATCGTATTTGCTATTAAATTTATTTGTGATTGGCAAATTTTTACTTCATATCGATTCATGAATGAAACCCACGAAGGTTAAATAATAACAGTCATTAATACAATTGATGAATATAAGAATTTTTAAAGAGGAACAATGGATGTATAATCGTTAGTTCAGTGGACATGTAAAAGTCGCTGATGAATAATGCCCCTGAATTATGAAGGAGGTTCCCACAGTAATAAATGAAGTTGATGAATTTATAAGTGGAGGTTTTTGTATGTAGTCTGGAGGATTTTTATGCCATATATGAAGATATATGATGAATTTTGGGCCAATTATTGTGCAATTTTGTGCGTTTTGAGCGAAGTATTTTCCCTCTGAATGTATTGTTCTGGTTCTTTGAAAGTTATTCATATGAAGATACTGTTAAAATTAACAAGAGTGTTAAATAATTTGAGATGAATATTTTGAATGGAGGTTACCGTCACAAATATTAATAATTATTATTAAACCTTATTAAACCTGAATTTGACAGTTAAATATAACTAACCTTCATTGGTCGATTATATCATCACGATTTAAGTAATTATCAACCGGATAAATGTGTGGTTTCATGTATTTCTTGTATAAATAATATAAACAATATAATATTGTAAAATAATTTTGTAAATATCTTTGTTAAATAATTTGAAATGAAAAGGATTAATAGAGGCATGTATAAGTTTTCCAATTGTCGTTTGACATTGTTATAAACAATTTTATTATTGTTATAAATAATTAATGAACTTTTGTTATTAACATTAAGAGTTTTGTTTTTATACTCTAAACAACGCTAATTAAACAAGTGGTTTGAACAATTAAACATGATTTGGGATTGTTGGAGTAATCCACTGGTGTTTGAATGGAGCATTTAAAACATTTGCGTGATAATATTTCAGATGAGATGTGAACATTTACGTGTTTTGAAAAGGAGAGCCAAGCTCTGAGGTAACTCGCTTATGCTAGGGTTGAACGAACGGGGTGAGTCCGCTCTGACGATGCAGGTGCATTGCAGCTGGCCCGGACAACTGTATGACAGAGGCCAAGGACGTATCCATAATAGCCTTGTGGCTATAAATAAAATGTGAAGTATATAAACACGCAAAAAAATTGATATATGTGTCTCGTCCCAAATCCCGTTTCCATTCCAAGTGCATTATTATAATTACGTTGCTATGAGCTTGAGAAAGCTGCAACATTGTATGTAGAGTATACAAGTCCTACAGAAGGACATGGTTATATGGACGATGGCTTCTGATTGCCACGTGGATTTTGTTGTTTATTTTTGTTAAAATCATTCTTTATGTGAAATAAATTATTGTGCAGTTTAAAGTTTCTCGTCTTCGTTCTGGTTCATTTTAAATATCATTGTGGAGGTTATTGTGAGGGCATACTTTAAGTGATCCAGTTGACAACCCAGTCCCCGAGATAAATTTAAGAGGTAAGTAAAGGTAAGTATGAACCCCCGTATATTTTGGTGTGTTCCACAATAATTTCTTGTTAACTATTGTGCTCTAATCTCGATAGTATCTGTCAGTGCCATTTTCATTGATGTAGCTGTGCCGGTGCGATTGATTATTGGCAATCCGATTGAGGGGGCGGATATCTGACAGCCTACTATCCGGATATCGGGTACAGTACTGTACCCGTAATCCACGTGGTCTTACCTGTTGCTATCCGATGGAAGGCTGGATCGTAGATTCTAGAAGTTCCCGGCTCAAATAACCTCTGAAAAACCTACCAACTAGGATCAACCAGGGATCAGGATACGTCGATATTAAAGAATGCGGTACGAAGATGCCAGTGGTGTATAAAATGACGATGAAACAAAGCTCAAAAGAACTCGAACAAGAGACTCTAAAATAAAATAAAAATATCTCGGGCGTTAAGTTTAAGCAAACTCAAAGAAAACCACCCACTGGTCCTCCTAACGCACTCCCCTTTTCTGATATAAAACACTAGTCGTTCTAAGATTCTTTAAAATTAAATTTAATTTATTGACTGATTAATAATGAATGTCCGTCAATTCGACACAAAGTTAAAGAAAAGTTTCTTTAAATCAAATCATGAAAAATGTAGCTTTAAATAAATGCCTACAGTAAGGCCCCATCTTACTGTTCATATCAATCGCTGAACAAATAACAAGAAAAATATAATATTATATTATATACTGATGTTATACCCTTAAAGATTTTTACATAATTTACACTTTATATACAAGTTTCATCCTCAATGAGGATTTTTTTCTCAACGCTGCCTATCTTCATTTAATTTTACAAGTATGTTTCATGGTTATCATTTCCTTAATTCGATGAATTCAACAATCAATTAAGATAATCAAATTGTGTTACATTTTTGTGAAAATAGTTCAATAACTATTTATAAGTTTCAAAGAATGCAGTATATTTTTACAAAAATTTACTGAAATGTCACATGTATTATGTTGCATGAATTAGTTAAAGTAGTTTAAGAAGTATCTGTGTTACTTGAATATGGGTGTCATGATATAGACAATTAATCTCCGGCAAATCCTACTAGGTAAGAATAAAACGTAGGGCAACTTGCATAAAACAAGCATAAGAAAAACATTCGTGATTCCAAATCACGAGAACTACATCAAATCCAAAAAGGTGATAGCTCAAAAGCTAATTTCACTCTTACCAAAACGCAATAACTACGTTAACGTCTTCTCAAAAGACTACAAGAACAATATCCAGCATTAATATTGACCATCCAATGATGTCAAATATTAGCTGCACTAACACAATAAATCGTATGCACAAAATTGCAATACCTCAATAAAGCTTTCCAAAGCTGTCAAAAATTAAACCCAAACGTTATTAAACTTAAAACCTTTCAGAAATTGCTCTGAAAATATCATGCCCCATCATAAACGAATATAGAAATGCCACATATTACTTCCTTTCTTACTTCATAAAACAAGAAGCAACAATTTGTTAGATAAATTGTATTATTCATTTCCACAATAATCGTCTTTAAAGTCTACGACAAATTCTGTTATAACAATGTGAACAGTTAAATTTGATTCACAATTCCAATATATTTATATATATATATATATTTCCATAATGACTTATATGTGATAGAAAAATTGTAAATAGACACTATCAAAATAGTCGTTTCAGTTTCGCCTATCCAAATCCGAAAAATGGCTCAACTACTCAGAAGAAAACACGTGAGACTTACATCATGGAAAGGAGTCTATTATCAAATCAATAGATACACGCAAACCATTAAATCAAACGATGATCTATCCAAGAGTCTTCCCCAAACACGAATTGAAATAACACAAGCAAAAACTGAATGAAAATATTACATTTAAAGAAAATCTTTAATCAAAAAATATATGAAAGTAGGCTGCAAATGCCTTGGCAATCAAATCACAATTGTATTCGCCGGACGATTTCCATAAATCCATAAGCATGGAAAATAACGATGAGAATGCACTATCATTTCTAAAAGAAAGAATTTCTACTAGAATGTCATAAGTCCAAACGAATAGTATCACTCAAATATTTTTGGAATAGTTCAAGTGCACGAGTGTGTTGCCATCTTCTTCCTAATTACTATTCTTATACAAAGATATCGTCGTCTTGTTCCTAATTATGCTGCATATATCTTCCCAACAAAATTGAATGCTTGGTTTTATTTCCAAAATTTTAAAAATAAAAGCAACAAAGTAATGCTCTAAATAGCATCACGTTTACAGTTTACTACACAAAAATTACATTCTCCGACAGAAATGGTAAAGAAGAACCAGATCTAGCCTTTGAATGAAATTCATACTAATTAATGAAATATTGGTGAAAAGTATCAAACTAAAAGTGACAAGTTCTACTGTCTACAAGAGAAGAAAAGTTTTCCAGCTACCTTGGGCGAAGTTCTAGTTGAAATTGAAGAAAATGTAGGAATATACATTCCTGTCAGGAATCGAACCATCGTCCCTGAGAAGATCATGGCTGGATCTGCAAGTCGCCGAACCAACTTCCTCCTAAC
This sequence comes from Meconema thalassinum, assembly GCA_946902985.2. Taxonomy (NCBI): domain Eukaryota; kingdom Metazoa; phylum Arthropoda; class Insecta; order Orthoptera; family Tettigoniidae; genus Meconema; species Meconema thalassinum. The sequence goes on from OX336389.2 coordinate 907,427,019, forward strand.
CCGAAAACTACTGTCCACGAAACGGAGTTCCTGCATAATGCTTGCACAAGGCTCCCTCGACGTTATCAGTAAAGTAGCTTCCTTTCTATGGAGTTGTTTCTTCATTCTTGGCTACTTTAAAGTCACTGGATTAGAACTATCGTTCCCAACGTTTTCTTTCTCTTCATTGTAGAGTTCAAAAGGATGTCATTCCAAATGATCAACTCTGCTACTGCATTACATTCCTGAACGATATATTTAGCACATCATTACTCCAATAGTTTGTTTCTCACAAGAATATCCAGTCATAATGTTGTCGATAATAATGCTTTCTTGCATTTCAAACCAATACGTAGCAGATTTCCTCATCGAAGTCTGTATTTAACAAGTCCATGTGTTGGCTAAGCTCACTCGTTCGAACCTCGCTGCGTGTAGAAAGCACTCGTATAACGCGTGATACACGGAACTTCCTTATACGAACGATAACATGTTCACTGCATAGATTGCTGTACTCAAGTGTCTGTCGTCTCAAAGCTGCTGATTCAAGACTCAGCTGGTAGTCTACCCAAGATGCATCACACCTGTATCGAAGTGGACAATCGAACACAATCGATTATCATTTCATATATCACTCAACTAGTTGCAATGTCAATTCCGAGAGCATGTCCTGTGCACGTGATCAGGAGTGTGGCGGGGTAGTCTAACCATCTCCTTAGTGCATATGAAACAAACTGTGCCTCAAAGTCCACAGTCAAAATACTGTCAAGCAATAACTTCCAAATACGTCTCGCTGTCATATCAGGGTTCCAATAAATAGCAAAATACTGTCTCAGTACCATCCCGGCATTTGCCCGAAGACGAAGTGGGAAACCACGGAAAACCACTTCGAGGATGGCTGAGGTGGGAATTGAACCCCCTCTACTCATTTGGAACACCCGAGGCTGAGTAGACCCCGTTCCAGTCCTCATACCACTTTTCAAATTTCGTGGCAGAGCCGGGAATCGAACCCAGGACCTCCGGGGCGGCAGCTAACCATGCTGACCACTACGCTACGGAGGAGACTCTGTCAGTATATAATGCGCAAAAATCCTATAATATTCTGCTGAATTTTTCTGCATACATTGCCAAACTATACTGATCGGACATTGAGTTTAAAAAGGAAAAGGTAGATTGTAGTTTTACGTGACCGTGAATCTTGTGATTATGAGCCACGGGACCTCCTTTTTACGTGGAATCCGAACCACAGGACATGGTATTTCACTTCGAAAATCTCACATGCATTGACCTGGAATCGAACCCGAACCGCCTTGGTGAGAAGCATACAGCTAGACCGCTGAGCCACCACGCCCCTTAGTTTAAAAAGGAGATGTTGATTTGTTCTATACGGAGCTTCATGTTAATTTTGTTTTGAAATTACAATACTAATTTTCTAAGTTTTATTTAAGGTTAATTTAAGTTTTATTTATTTCTTCATTCATGTTGTATTATTTTCTTGTGTAAATGTACAGTACCATTGCAGGCGAGATGGCGCAGTCGTCAAGCTACTTGCCTCTTACCAATGCGAATCGAGTTCAATAATGTATATAAGTTATTTGAGGTGAAGTACCATGTCCAGTGGGTCAGATTTTACTTAAGAAACGAGGTCGTGGGACTTAAGCCTGCGATATTATCAGTGACATAAATCTATCAGCATCCTTCCTTTTACAATACGGTTTATTTGTTTGTAGTATAACTTTGTATTGTGATACATATATCTTCAATGTTCTATCCCATTAAGCAGCAATCACCAGTGTTCCACTTTACTGTAGATTCAAGGACGGACCACAAAGCGAGGAAAATTTAATTCTTCAACTTTTTCTAGGTCTAGTGCAAGTAACAAGAAATGTCAAGCTTCAGCAGCAGAACTATTAGTTTCCTGTAAGAAAGTAACAATGTGATGGTAATTCTGTAACAAAAAATAAGACAAATTATTAGGAGGAAGAGAGAGAAGCTCGGGACAGCAAACATTGAATTAGAATTAGCTGAACAGCTCACTCAAGTAATAAGTAGGCAGCAAAAACTGCTGTCATATTCAAGGAATGTAAACTACAAATTAGTTCCGAATCTTTTTCAACGAGTACAGTATTATAGTCCTGGCAGTAATTTAGAAAGTGATACATAATTAATTTGGTGGTTGTAGTAGTTTGTGTGACTATGTTAGAGCTCACAATCAGTATAAGTCCTTAAGCAGCCAAGAATGGTTAACGGACGACTAGGAAAGAGGTGAAACTCATTTCGAAAGATTATTAGTATTTTATCATATTTGAGTAATTATCTGGATATAAATTATCGTTAAGTCGCCTCCGTAGCGTAGCGGTCAGCATGGTTAGCTGCCGCCCCGGAGGTCCTGGCTTCGATTCCCGGCTCTGCCACGAAATTTGAAAAGTGGTATGAGGACTGGAACGGGGTCTGCTCAGCCTCGGGTGGTCCAAATGAGTAGAGGGGGTTTGATTCCCACCTCAGCCATCCTCGAAGTGGTTTTCCGTGGGTTCCCACTTCGTCTTCGGGCAAATCCCGGGATGGTACTGCCCCCGTAATTGAATTATATAGAGACCACGGTGGCTATATTGAAATTATAATGAAAGTTATGGTTGTCATAGTTATGACGTGGGTAGTCATGACGTAAGCACGGATGACGAAAATGTTATGCCAGCAGGCTACTTGAGCCGAGATTCTCAGTGACGTCAGCATTTAGTCCAGAATGTTCCAAGATTTACGACGCAGTCGCAGGAAACGAGGAATTCTGCTGAGGAAGAAACTATGCTATTGGAGGAGAGGCTTGAACCAATGAACGATAGTTTAAAGGAAGACGGAGATTGCTGAAACTATGGTATTTTTATTACTTTTGGAATGCAGAATTGTGGAAATCCATTTGCAATAAGGGCATTGATTTGGAATTTTGGTGAAATTTATTTTCAGTTTTTGAATTTTGAAAATCCGTCATGTATTAACGAAGTTGGAACTTTTAGCGATGACGTAGTATCACGCTTTGGAAGGGATGGAAACGCCCCTCGAGAAGTTAATAAAAGGGCTTGCGCAGAAGAGAGGAGCCTCTTTCGTTCTCTGATCATTCTGAGATCTCATTCTCAGATCATCGAAGTATATTTGTGAAAGTTCTTTTCTTATACATTCATTATAGTGAGACGTCGAAGTGAACAGCAGTGAAAAGAATCGTCTTTATAACGCGTGGCGAGGCCACTATATTAACGAGATCCAAGTCAAACTAGGTGAAGTTGAAACGGACCTTAGAAAGCTTCTACAAGTTTAGCTTCGAACAGTTAGCGGTCACCGATAAGCTAATTGTATTGTGCAGTGCTACATGCAGTTATAGAGAAAAGCTGAACAATTTCGACCGATTAGTTTAAAAGATATTAGCAGTTTTATACGACTGACAAAAGTGATTATCTCGCCACTAGAGAAGCACTTTTGTATAGCCAGAATCAACGCAAGGCTGACGCTGCGAGTGGAATAGAAAGACTTCAGATTGCTTGGTTACAGAACGATACAGTATAATGGAGCAATTGAATACGGCAGTTTGTTCTTCTGACACTACAACCGAAGAGCAGATGGAAGGCTAAAAGGGCTTATTGCAATTGGGACATACTTCAACGGAGTAAGATAGCGACATGGAACTTCGCTAATTGCTATTCCACACAAGCGAACATGCGGTGAATACCATCTACACCCATGTTTCGTAATTAAAGGCTGAATACCATCGAACAGCCATAGAAACAATTTCATACTCTGAATATGAATAATTTCTTCGGAAATTTCTACAAAACTTCATGGCGATTGTCTACTGGAACTTCAGGGAATTTTTCAAGAGAGGTCAGGGGTGTCCCGACTCACAAAGAAGATTATTGCCGGAAGGATGTCTATTCGTCTTCAAGGAGCAGAGCGATTTCCGGAGAAGGAAGCAGTTCGATTCTCCGAGGGTGCTATTTCCTATTTCGAGGATGGAGCTCAGCTTTAACGTGGTGAAATGGATCCATCAGCAGTCTTCTTTGGGGAATTTTCCTCTGGAACGTCAATCGGCTGATAAGGTAGTCGTGAACGTTTATTGTATTTGAGTTTACTAATAATGTTTGAGCAACCATTTTTCCCATATTTTATCCTCATGTTTTTTTTGCCCTATTTTCTTGTTGAGATTCTTATTCTCAGTACACCTTGATGAGTTATGCCTTTTTCGACGATTTATTAAGACATTGTTATGTCATGGGCATAGTTAACGATTTTGAATCAGTTGAGACTGATATTTAGAATTTTCAGTAATTAATATTTTTTGTAGTCACGATTTGACTGTAAGTTAATGATTTTTTTTTATGGCAGATTTAAATTCAGACAGCGTGTCACTTTATTAAAGTAATTCTACCCCAGTTTAATTACTTTGAACAATTTTCTGTCATCATCAAGAAGGAAGAACATTTAAATGATTTTAGAGCGTTAAAATCTCTTACGTTGTCGACGATCTTGGAAATACTAGTCGTTATTTGTATTGATTGCAACAAAGACATTTATTGTCAGTTATGAATGAACATTGCATTATAGACACTTTTGTGAAAGAGTAACTTTAATAATGAATTATTGAATGCATTAAAGTCAAGTACTTTTGTTAGGAGTTTTTCTCAATTAGAGAATTATATAACGATGTTTGCATTCCCCAATCTAATTGGATTCTATTCGACTACTTTGCATTTTAGTCGCACTTTATTTGAAGATAGTATTTTCATACTACAATTTTTTTTAGGATGTTAATCTTAAATTTTGATAGACCAGACAGGCGTATATAAGCGTATTCACTATTAAATTTGTTTGTGATTGGCAAGTTTTGACTTCATTTCGGTTCATGAATGAAATCCACGAAGGTTATAGAAAAACAGTTTTGAAACAATTAATGATTATAAAAATTTTTAAGTGGAACTATGAATGTATAATCGCTAGTGCAGCGCGTGTTGAAAGTCGCTGAGGTATAATGCCCTTGAATATGAAGGAGGTTCCCACAGGAATAAATGTTAAAGAATTATTTGTGGAAGTTTTGTAAGTTATGTGGAAGTTTTTAATGCCATATAGATTAATATATGATGATTTTGGGCATATTTTTAATGCAGATTGTGCATTAACTTGTTAGCGAAGGATTTTCCGCTGGAGTAAGATTGTCATAGTTCGTTGAAAATTAATCAAGTGAGTTACTGTTATAATTAACACGAGTTTTGAAAGAATTTGAGATAAGATTTTGAATGAAGGTTGCCGTCACAAATCATTATTAAAACCTTTATTAAACCAGATTGTGACATTAACATGTATAACTAACCTTCATTGGTCGATTATATTAAACAGGATTATAAAATTATCAACCGAATGAACATGTGGTTAATGTATTTATTAAATTAATAATTTAAACAATTTAAATGTTAATATTGTAAATAATTGATGTAAATATTTTTGAAAATAATATGGAACGAGAGTGATGTTAAAGGCGTGCTTATAATATTTTTATTGTCTTTGACAAATATTATAAACAATTTCTAATTGTTATAAATAACTTATGTGATTTTGTTATAAACATTTAAGAGCTAATTAAACATTTGGATTGAAGTTAACAAGTTTAAGGAATTAACATAATGATCCAATAGGATGTGAGCAAAGTACTTGAAAGATTTGCGTAAATATAATGTGAGTTGTCTCGTAGACATTTAAAAGTTTGAGAGAACAAGCTGTATTCTTACGTAACTTAGCATGTGAGAAGGGAGTGCATTTGACCAGTATGCAACAGGCTGGAAGGTAGCCCGCAGCTGTGCCAACATCTGGTTCTCAGGGAGTGAGGTCGTACACACTCTGGCCTTGCGACTATAAATACCATTCTCATGTTTATTAAAAGGAAACCAAATGCTCTATATATGTCACACCTTGACGTCCTTTTCCAATCCAATAGTGTTATGAATATTACGTTATTTGAAGCTCTTGGGAGCTAAAATGTTTTATATCATGTTGTATGATAATTTTTGCAAGTCCTACTGGAGGACGTAGTCAGATTGACTTGGGCTACTGATAGCCACGTTGTTTTTGTTGTGTTAGTAAAATCAGACCCTTTATTTGAAATAAAGCTTTTGTACAGTTCAAAGTTCTCGTCTTCGTTCTGGTTCATTTTTAAATGTCATGGTGGAGGTTATTGTGTGAACAGACTTTAGTGATCCTGTTGTCAACTCAAACCCCGAGATAATTAAGAGGTAAGTAACGGTAAGTATGAACCCCCGTCTATTTTGGTGTGTTCCACAATGATTTCCTGTGAACTTCTGTGCGCTTATCTCGATAGTATCTGTCAGTGCCATTTTCATTGATGTAACTGTGCCGGTGCGATTGATAATTGGCAATCCGATTGAGGGGGCGGATATCTGACAGCCTACTATCCAGGTAAACGGGGACAGAAAGATTGGCGACCCTAATACGTGGGGCGAATTCGACAAAACTGGATCACCAGGTTGAACAATAGAAAGATTCGCACCTAAAACGTTGGGGCTCGATTCAACAAAACTGGATTACCAGGTTGAACGCCAGTAAGAGTGGCAAACCTAAAACGTGAGGTTCGATTAGACTCAAATAAAGAGGTTGATTCTTTGTTAGATGTCTAGGCCAATTGTAGAATTTAAGAGTGTGATTATATAGGAATTAAATGTTGTATTGTGTTAGGAAAATTACACTCAGAAAAGATCAGATCTTATACAACTTGAGAAAGGTTAAATAGGCTGGAAACTTAGAAAAATCGCCTATAATCTGGAATCTTATTTTATTTGACCGGCTTATGACATTTTAGTCATATTAAAGATAAAATTAAATTATTTGGATTGTAAATGTAAATTATTTGTGTTAGGATATTTTAAAATGAGCCAGGGAAATTTGAACAAGTGCTTGAGTTTGTTTCAACATGAAGTATCGTCGAAGGTTAATTATAAGGTAGTTATAAGTTAGATTTAAGACAGAAAGTTGATCAAAATTATATATGGTGAAAAGTGTTGCTCAAATGTTGTTATTTTGCTCTTTTGATGTATGTCCCTACAGCAATCCATTTTTGAATAATATTGTAATGGCAGATGAAAGTTTGAAGAAGATGTTAGAGGAGATGTCTGCTAACATGAATCGCAGTATGAAGCAGATGTTGAATGAAAGCATGAAGGAGAATAATAGTAATTTGTCTGCTAATTTGAATGCAAGAATGGAGGAGAATGTTAGTAATTTGTCTGCTAATTTGAATGCAAGGATGGAGGAGAATGCTAGTAATATGTCTGCTAATTTGAATAGTAGTATGAAGGAGATGGAAGCTAGGAATACTAGTCGAATGGAGGAGAACGCTAGTAATTTGAAAGCTAGCATGGGTGAAAGTTTGAAGGCTCTTCAGACTAGTGCTGCTAATTTGGAGGATAATATGTCGCGTTTACAGATTAATACCCTAGGAATTGAAAATACTGTAAGTGACATCCGCACAAATGTGTCTGATGTTAAAAATGATGTGTCTAAGGTACAGAAAGACCTTACAATGTTAAATCTAGATGTAGCTAATGTCCGAGGGGATATTTCTTGTGCTAGAGCCGAAGTTGTTGTTGTCAAAAATGATGTAGCGACTGTCCAAGACAAGGTCGAGGAAGTCCAAAAAGAAATTCAAAAAGCTAGAACTGATGTATCCAATGTTCAGGTAGACATTAATAACATTCGTGCGGATATAACTGAGGTGCAAAGTGACATAACTAAGATTCAGGTAGAGGTCAACACAGTTTTCGTAGATATGACTAAAGTCCAAACTGATGTAAATAAAGTCAGGGAAGAAATCGAAAACTCAAAAATTCTTTGTACGCGTAATATAACTGCATTAGCGACTAGACTAGTTGATGAATCAGTTAGAACAACAACGTCTTTAGCAGAGTTGAAGTATGATGTAGAGGTCATGAGAACCCAGGTATTAGACCACAATAGAGTATTAAAAGAGGATATCGAAGTAGACATAGCCGAAATGTTAACAGCAAACGTAGCGGTATGGAAAGACGAGTGGAATAAGTCAAGTGGGGAACATGTAACCCAAATTCAGGAAAGGATTGAAAGAAAACTTGCCAGTACGCAGATAGAAATTAACAATGAAGTAGTACAGATTAGGAAAGATTTAAGCGTCAGGATAAATTCGTTATCCGAAAAACAAGTTGACGATAGAACACAACTAGATCAGGATATGCAAACTTTAAAATCTACATTAGAGGAACAGATGCATAAAGTTGTCTCGGATGTTAATGAAACGACGAGTAAACTGAAAAATTTGAAGTTAGGAGAGGCTAGTTTAATGGAGAACTACAAAGAAGAGATAATCAAGAAAGTCTTAACAGAAATCACTGACAAGGATACAGAAGGCTTAGCTTGCGAATTGAATAGGAATTATGCTAGAAGACATAACCTAGAGCCAGAAGAAAGAGACGTGACTCCTGAAGAACGTGTATCCAGATTCAGAGAGGAGGATGACGAGAGGAATATGGAAGCTGAGTGGAATTATCGAGATAGTGGGAAAAACTATCCGGATTCATATCCGAGGAACGTGACGGTCATTAGGAATTTCGAAGACAAACCACAAAAATTCAGTAACACTGATAGTTTGACACCTATAGAGTATGTAAGGAATCTCAAAGATTATTTCATCGAAGCTCACATTCCCAGAGAGAGAGAGATGAAGATAGTAGAGAGATATCTGATTGGAGGACCCCTTGAATGGTTTCGCGCATTTAGATACACATTCAGTAACTTTGACGAGTTTGCAGAGGCATTAATCAAACGATTTTGGTCCATAGAAGCGCAGAATTCGTTAAGAGCGGAGGTGTATTCAAGAAAATACTCAGGTACTCTTCCAACGAGGTACGCTGATTTCTTTACGAGTCAGTTGTCCCGCTTGAGATTTTTGCAACCCCCATTGTCCACGGAGCAACTAATAGATGCGATTTCTCGTATGCTGCCAGTTGAGGTGAGGAGACTTATAATTTCGTCCAACATCAGGGATTTATCCAGCATGGATGAATTACTGAGAAGGTTAGACTACACAAGTCCAATGCCTAACGTAGTCCAGAAAGGTCAAAGGCAGGAGTTTAAAGAAATCAATACGGTATACATGGACCAAGTCCAACAAACTGACAAGCCAGAGCAGGAGAAAACTGACAATGTAGGTCCTCACAGGAATAATCAGTTTAGAAATTACAGATCACAAGGTTACCGACCGTATCAACAGAGAAGAGGTTGGAACTACAACCGAGGAAACTACAATGGAAGAGGCAGATATTACAACAATAATGGGTATAACCGTAACTATAATAGGAATAACCAAAACCAAAATAGAAACCAGAATACTCAAGGTCAGGTTATGACACCCGATCAGTATCAGCAAAGAGAGAAGGAAAGCCAGAAATACTTAAAAGAATTAAGGGATAAAGAAGCTGACAATCAAAAGAAAAGGCAGGATGTTGTAATCGATCCTGGGCCTTCTACGAGCCAACAGAATTTTGAGGTCGGTAACACAAAAAAAAAACCGCCGATTTCTCAACGTCAGTGAGAACCTGTAAATACATTGCCACACCACACCTGATTACGATTAATGAGATATACGAAGTTACCGATGAAGATTTACTAGAAGAGAGGGGTATTGTTAAAGAGGAAAGACCATGTGCCTTACCTATTATTGCTGTACGGATAGATGGACAGCAGTACAAAGCCCTGATGGATACTGGTGCTATTATTTCCATCATTTCAGAGGAATGTTATCAAAGTCTGCTAAGAGGAGAGAACATGACAGTTCTACCTGTTTCTACCGTCAAAGTGAGAGGGATATTCCAAGATAAGGCAGTAAAATGCAAGATTCAAGTGTTATTGAACTTTGAGATCAATGGAAGGAATTATGAACAGATCTTCATTGTGGTGAGCAAGATCAATTTTGATATGGTGCTTGGAATCGATTTTATATCGAAGGTCGGAGCTATTATTGACATGAAGAACAGAAGTATTAGCTTTAATGATGGGTACATAATCACAGAAGAGATAGAAGAACAGGACGTGAAAAACAGTCTGGAAATAGACCTTAGGGAAGAAATTTTGAATACAATAATTAATGAAGTGGAAAATTTAGAAGAAATACCCAGTAGAAAAACTGAAGGATTTGAAGAAATTCAGGGGGAATTTGAGGATCTGATAAAGGAATTCCAAGATATTTTCGATGAAAAGCCTGGATTGATTAAGGATTATAAGTACAAGATAAGGCTGACAGATGAAACCCCTTACCAGAAGAGAATATACCCCATTCCTGAGAAATACTATCAAGAAGTACGAGGGTTAATCAGAAAAATGGAGGTAGACGGGATTATTAGAAAACAGGCGTCGTCTTATATAAACCCCATCACAGTAGTAAAGAAAAGTAATGGTCAGATACGTCTTTGTCTCGATGCCAGGACCATCAACTTGAAGATTCTTCCAGAAAATGACAGACCACCCAAGATTAGAGATCTGCTTCGGAAATTCAAAGGAAGAGCTTGTTTCAGCGTTCTTGACTTGACGTCTTCATTTTATCAAGTTCAACTAGAAGAGGATAGTATGCAGTACACTGGATTCCTATTTGACCAGACGTCATGGGTCTTTGCCAGAATGCCTTTTGGAATGGTTAACAGTGGACCAGCACTTATTCGAGCACTTGATAGTAAGCTCACTGACGAAGTGAAAGAAAATGTAATCTGCTACATTGACGATTTAATCGTATCTTCACCCAGCGCCGCAGAACATTTAGTGCACTTGAGAAAGTTGTTCGAGAATTTAAGGGAGGCCAACATCAAGGTGAATTTTGGAAAATGTCAATTCTTGAAGAAGGAGATAAATTATTTGGGGCATACTATTGATAAAGATGGATATCATCCAAACATGAAAAAAGTAGATGCGATCACGAGATTTCCAAAGCCAACTAAGGTAAAACAAGTCAGAGAATTTGTAGGTGCATGCCAATTTATTAGCAGCCACTGTCCAAGATACTCGGAAATTATGGCTCCTCTGTATGACTTACTCAAGAAGAACAACAGATGGAAATGGAGTACCGCTGCAGACGAGGCTTTTGAGAAAGCAAAAGAGATGCTCAAAAATAATGTGAAACTGGAGTACCCAGACTTTGAGAAGGTGTTCTTTATTGAGTCTGATGCATCGAGAATAGGCATTAGTGCAGTCTTATACCAGAAAGACGAGGCAGGCAACAAGCACTACATTGCGTTCACTAGTCGGAAGTTGAAAAAGCACGAGGAAAACTACTTCACGACAGAGCTTGAAGCGTTAGCTTTTGTGACAGCTTTACAAGCCTGGAAGAAAATCCTGCTGGGACATAAGGTCATCATTATTACTGACCATAAAGCACTACAGTTTATGTTGCAAACTGACATGTCGAGTGATAGATTGACACGTTGGGCTTTGTTCACCCAACAGTTTAACGCTACTATCGTCCACCAGCCTGGGAAAGATAACTTACTGGCTGATGCTCTATCACGTAACCCTATTAAAAATGTGCAGATACACCATGTACAATTGGAGCAAGAAGATGAAGAAACCGTTAGGAGGTTAGCCCGAATCGGTGTGTCACAGAAGAGACACGCTCCAATAAGGAAAATGTACAGGTTCCTCAAGGGTTACATGGACAATACGGATGTTGACTATGAGGCTACACGGAGAAATTCACGACACTTTGTCTTGAGTGGAGACATCGTATGCAAGTATGCTGACTCTGCGCATACAAAACTTCGAATAGTCGTGCCACCTAAACTTGTGGTCAATTTAGTGTGGGTAGCTCATCACGCAACTGGACATGCCGGTTTAGATAAAACTCTTAACACACTTAAAGAGAGATTTATTTGGACTAACATGCGTTCCAGTATTGCCAAGGTCATTAGATCCTGTGACAAATGTCAAAGAGCAAAGTATGCTTCTGCTTTACTAAAGGGAAAACCGAAGGCGATGATTCCTTCTAAGCCAAACGAACTCATGGCGACGGATATATTTGGCCCCTGTCCGAAGGGATACCAGGGTAACCAGTACTTATTAGTGACCGTGGATGTTTTCTCAAAATTTGTTACAATGAGTCCCATGCAGAAAGCTAACACGAGGAACGTAGTAAGCAGACTGGAAAATGCTGTATTTCCTAAAGCTGGTATACCGGAATATCTACTGTCAGATCATGGAACGCAGTTTACGTCCGTGGAATTTGCAGCGGATATGGAAAGGCTTGGCATTAAGCACTTATTTTCAAGCGTGCGGTACCCTGAATCGAATTCCTCAGAAAGATATATGGCTGAATTTTCGAAATTCTGTCGAATTTTCTGTCCAAATGATCATTCTGGTTGGGTGAGATTTGTACCCCTTATTGAGGAATGTCTGAACTCTACAGTGCAGGAGAGCACAGGAGAGGTGCCAATGCGACTTCATCTAGGAAGAAACCCAGAAAGGCCGTGGGATAATCTTTTCAACCACATACCGAGAGATCCCGACATAGGAAGACAGCAGAGGATTGACAAGGCAAAGGAACAACTCCAGAAAGCAGCAGAGAAACGATTGAAAAGAGTAGCTGGAAAACGTTTTGGTACACCTTTTCAAGTTGGAAATCTTGTATTATTACGCAGACCTGTCAAGGCTGATATGACCAAGAAAATCTACCCCAAATTTGGATTAGTGTTCCTGGGGCCGTTTAGGATTACAAACGCTTATGGAAACAACTGTTATGAACTCTACGATGATGAGAATAATGTCGTTTACGGCAAATTCAATGCTGGAAATTTAAAAAAATACTATCCTAGAGTAAGCCAGTAATAATTCAATTTCGTGTTCAAGAGAGTTGAGATACTTGTAACATTGAGTTTAAAAACAATTTGCAACTGTTTTTAAAACGTGGTGAGAGGAGAATGCCCCCGTAATTGAATTATATAGAGACCACGGTGGCTATATTGAAATTATAATGAAAGTTATGGTTGTCATAGTTATGACGTGGGTAGTCATGACGTAAGCACGGATGACGAAAATGTTATGCCAGCAGGCTACTTGAGCCGAGATTCTCAGTGACGTCAGCATTTAGTCCAGAATGTTCCAAGATTTACGACGCAGTCGCAGGAAACGAGGAATTCTGCTGAGGAAGAAACTATGCTATTGGAGGAGAGGCTTGAACCAATGAACGATAGTTTAAAGGAAGACGGAGATTGCTGAAACTATGGTATTTTTATTACTTTTGGAATGCAGAATTGTGGAAATCCATTTGCAATAAGGGCATTGATTTGGAATTTTGGTGAAATTTATTTTCAGTTTTTGAATTTTGAAAATCCGTCATGTATTAACGAAGTTGGAACTTTTAGCGATGACGTAGTATCACGCTTTGGAAGGGATGGAAACGCCCCTCGAGAAGTTAATAAAAGGGCTTGCGCAGAAGAGAGGAGCCTCTTTCGTTCTCTGATCATTCTGAGATCTCATTCTCAGATCATCGAAGTATATTTGTGAAAGTTCTTTTCTTATACATTCATTATAGTGAGACGTCGAAGTGAACAGCAGTGAAAAGAATCGTCTTTATAACGCGTGGCGAGGCCACTATATTAACGAGATCCAAGTCAAACTAGGTGAAGTTGAAACGGACCTTAGAAAGCTTCTACAAGTTTAGCTTCGAACAGTTAGCGGTCACCGATAAGCTAATTGTATTGTGCAGTGCTACATGCAGTTATAGAGAAAAGCTGAACAATTTCGACCGATTAGTTTAAAAGATATTAGCAGTTTTATACGACTGACAAAAGTGATTATCTCGCCACTAGAGAAGCACTTTTGTATAGCCAGAATCAACGCAAGGCTGACGCTGCGAGTGGAATAGAAAGACTTCAGATTGCTTGGTTACAGAACGATACAGTATAATGGAGCAATTGAATACGGCAGTTTGTTCTTCTGACACTACAACCGAAGAGCAGATGGAAGGCTAAAAGGGCTTATTGCAATTGGGACATACTTCAACGGAGTAAGATAGCGACATGGAACTTCGCTAATTGCTATTCCACACAAGCGAACATGCGGTGAATACCATCTACACCCATGTTTCGTAATTAAAGGCTGAATACCATCGAACAGCCATAGAAACAATTTCATACTCTGAATATGAATAATTTCTTCGGAAATTTCTACAAAACTTCATGGCGATTGTCTACTGGAACTTCAGGGAATTTTTCAAGAGAGGTCAGGGGTGTCCCGACTCACAAAGAAGATTATTGCCGGAAGGATGTCTATTCGTCTTCAAGGAGCAGAGCGATTTCCGGAGAAGGAAGCAGTTCGATTCTCCGAGGGTGCTATTTCCTATTTCGAGGATGGAGCTCAGCTTTAACGTGGTGAAATGGATCCATCAGCAGTCTTCTTTGGGGAATTTTCCTCTGGAACGTCAATCGGCTGATAAGGTAGTCGTGAACGTTTATTGTATTTGAGTTTACTAATAATGTTTGAGCAACCATTTTTCCCATATTTTATCCTCATGTTTTTTTTGCCCTATTTTCTTGTTGAGATTCTTATTCTCAGTACACCTTGATGAGTTATGCCTTTTTCGACGATTTATTAAGACATTGTTATGTCATGGGCATAGTTAACGATTTTGAATCAGTTGAGACTGATATTTAGAATTTTCAGTAATTAATATTTTTTGTAGTCACGATTTGACTGTAAGTTAATGATTTTTTTTATGGCAGATTTAAATTCAGACAGCGTGTCACTTTATTAAAGTAATTCTACCCCAGTTTAATTACTTTGAACAATTTTCTGTCATCATCAAGAAGGAAGAACATTTAAATGATTTTAGAGCGTTAAAATCTCTTACGTTGTCGACGATCTTGGAAATACTAGTCGTTATTTGTATTGATTGCAACAAAGACATTTATTGTCAGTTATGAATGAACATTGCATTATAGACACTTTTGTGAAAGAGTAACTTTAATAATGAATTATTGAATGCATTAAAGTCAAGTACTTTTGTTAGGAGTTTTTCTCAATTAGAGAATTATATAACGATGTTTGCATTCCCCAATCTAATTGGATTCTATTCGACTACTTTGCATTTTAGTCGCACTTTATTTGAAGATAGTATTTTCATACTACAATTTTTTTTAGGATGTTAATCTTAAATTTTGATAGACCAGACAGGCGTATATAAGCGTATTCACTATTAAATTTGTTTGTGATTGGCAAGTTTTGACTTCATTTCGGTTCATGAATGAAATCCACGAAGGTTATATATAGAAAAACAGTTTTGAAACAATTAATGATTATAAAAATTTTTAAGTGGAACTATGAATGTATAATCGCTAGTGCAGCGCGTGTTGAAAGTCGCTGAGGTATAATGCCCTTGAATATGAAGGAGGTTCCCACAGGAATAAATGTTAAAGAATTATTTGTGGAAGTTTTGTAAGTTATGTGGAAGTTTTTAATGCCATATAGATTAATATATGATGATTTTGGGCATATTTTTAATGCAGATTGTGCATTAACTTGTTAGCGAAGGATTTTCCGCTGGAGTAAGATTGTCATAGTTCGTTGAAAATTAATCAAGTGAGTTACTGTTATAATTAACACGAGTTTTGAAAGAATTTGAGATAAGATTTTGAATGAAGGTTGCCGTCACAAATCATTATTAAAACCTTTATTAAACCAGATTGTGACATTAACATGTATAACTAACCTTCATTGGTCGATTATATTAAACAGGATTATAAAATTATCAACCGAATGAACATGTGGTTAATGTATTTATTAAATTAATAATTTAAACAATTTAAATGTTAATATTGTAAATAATTGATGTAAATATTTTTGAAAATAATATGGAACGAGAGTGATGTTAAAGGCGTGCTTATAATATTTTTATTGTCTTTGACAAATATTATAAACAATTTCTAATTGTTATAAATAACTTATGTGATTTTGTTATAAACATTTAAGAGCTAATTAAACATTTGGATTGAAGTTAACAAGTTTAAGGAATTAACATAATGATCCAATAGGATGTGAGCAAAGTACTTGAAAGATTTGCGTAAATATAATGTGAGTTGTCTCGTAGACATTTAAAAGTTTGAGAGAACAAGCTGTATTCTTACGTAACTTAGCATGTGAGAAGGGAGTGCATTTGACCAGTATGCAACAGGCTGGAAGGTAGCCCGCAGCTGTGCCAACATCTGGTTCTCAGGGAGTGAGGTCGTACACACTCTGGCCTTGCGACTATAAATACCATTCTCATGTTTATTAAAAGGAAACCAAATGCTCTATATATGTCACACCTTGACGTCCTTTTCCAATCCAATAGTGTTATGAATATTACGTTATTTGAAGCTCTTGGGAGCTAAAATGTTTTATATCATGTTGTATGATAATTTTTGCAAGTCCTACTGGAGGACGTAGTCAGATTGACTTGGGCTACTGATAGCCACGTTGTTTTTGTTGTGTTAGTAAAATCAGACCCTTTATTTGAAATAAAGCTTTTGTACAGTTCAAAGTTCTCGTCTTCGTTCTGGTTCATTTTTAAATGTCATGGTGGAGGTTATTGTGTGAACAGACTTTAGTGATCCTGTTGTCAACTCAAACCCCGAGATAATTAAGAGGTAAGTAACGGTAAGTATGAACCCCCGTCTATTTTGGTGTGTTCCACAATGATTTCCTGTGAACTTCTGTGCGCTTATCTCGATAGTATCTGTCAGTGCCATTTTCATTGATGTAACTGTGCCGGTGCGATTGATAATTGGCAATCCGATTGAGGGGGCGGATATCTGACAGCCTACTATCCAGGTAAACGGGGACAGTACCTACTGTAAGGCCACGACCACCTCCTTCCCTCTTCCTAGCTTAACCACCCCAATCTTCCATCCCTTCCCATCCCTCATGAGGCCCCTGTTCGCTTTGCAGGTGAGGCCGCCTGGGCGAAGTGCTGATCACACCTCCCCAGTTGTATCCATTCCGACCAGATGTTCCAAGCTCCAGGACACTGCCCATAGAGGCGGTAGTGGTGAGTTGACTAAATTTAAAAAAATCGTTGAATGGGTTGAATATACATCAATTTTACAGCGTGTTGCTAAGTACAGTGTTTTAAATAGCTCTGAAGTAACAAATGAAAATGACAGTCTTGATGCGCAAAATAGAAACTTCATTTCAGGAGGAGTTTACAAAGGCATCTAATTAGAAAATCTTACAATGTGTATGGTAAGTTAAATTTTGGAGTGCAATGCACGAGAGATTATGGCTCTCAAATGTTCATGGAAGAAGTCCATAATCTACACCAGATGGTCCACCAGCCCCTTATTATTTAGTTTTATGAAATCCAACCAACATTACGATGTTGCTCTGCATCCTACCTGTGTGTCAGTAATGTAAACTGAGCTATGGAGCAAGCAAAGGGAAAATGACTATGCACAATAGCGTTTGGTTCGTGACCTACATTATGCATAAAGTATAGAGCAACATTTTCAGACTCAAAACTCAATGAACTAACGTAGTCATTTCAGACAATCAACATAAAAAAATATTTTAAAATAACAAGAGGGTCTTACAATAGTACTTCTTTGAAATCAATGCTCCCGTCATTACTTACACACCTCCAGCACTGGAAAATATGTGTCCAAAGTCGCACGATGAGGCGTATCCACAATACATACAATACAACTCTCAGGAATTATGTATCAGTTCATCGTACTACTTTATTAACTTAATGAGAGACCGATTCAATAAACAATCAGTAAAATAAGTTCCTTTTCTGTAATCTGTAAAGTACGATATATACCAGGTGAATCAGCTGCTCCTACCAACAGCAGTGGCTACGCTCGCTAAAGCGCAGCGTTAGGTCATGGAGCCAAGCCCTCTGCTGACTCTGCAGACGCGTGGGTTCGAGCCCCACCGTCGGCCGTCCTTGAAATGGTTTTCCGTGGTTTTCCCAATTTCAACACCAAGAAAATGCTGGGATGGTACCTTCTGACAGGCCACGGCCGCTTCCTTCCGGCGCGCAGATCGCCCACGGGCGTCTTCTAGAAAAACCT
Source organism: Meconema thalassinum (assembly GCA_946902985.2). Classification (NCBI taxonomy): domain Eukaryota; kingdom Metazoa; phylum Arthropoda; class Insecta; order Orthoptera; family Tettigoniidae; genus Meconema; species Meconema thalassinum. The sequence goes on from OX336389.2 coordinate 907,445,108, forward strand.
GCCCTCGGCCTCTCAGGAGGCCACTCGAGAAAAAAGCTGCCCCTAATAATACTGTTTCATGCAACCCAACTAGCCTTGTTATCAGGAAGGTCGATATTTCTATGCTTGCATCCCGTATGGTAAGAATGCACTGCAACCATATCCTGCAAACGATACTGAACACTATTATTTTTCCCTACATGTGACTACAGGCCAATACGAGGGAAAAAATATAGTGTTCCATATCGTTTGCGGGATATGCTTGCAGTGAATTTGTACCATACGGGATGCAAGCAGAGAAATATAGACCTTCCTGACAACACGCGTTAGTAATGCTGCATAAAAGAATATTATTAGGGGCAGCTGATACACCTGGTATATTACAACACTGGGACAGATAACCTCATCAGCACCACTACAAAAAAAAAACGTGCCAGAATATACAATATCGGGTGAGTATGACTCCTCCCGGAAGATGGCATCTTTCTCTAACGAGTATCAGAAGTTAATTTTAATAAAAGTCAAATGTATGATTTCTATAATATACGAACGGTAAGTTACTGAAATCAATGATATTAAATAGGGATTATTATTATTATGGTTCATTATGTGAAGCTTCTCTCGACCGCTTGAATAGGATACGACAAATAAAATGATGTTTTTAACATTTCGAACTGATGCCATCTTGAACTTTTGAAACCAATTGAATAATATTAGTTAAGTTGCCTGTATACTAAGCTTTGGACAAAGATTCGCTGTGGCAAGTTTCACTGCTTTCGGAAGATTAGACCGTCAGAAAAGTAACTTTGAAATTTGAAATTCGCGTGGCCGTCATAATGATTTTGAATTTATCGGGTTTCTGGAAGTCTTATATATGCACTTAGTTAGCAGTCCTCTATTACCATAAACAATTCAGTTTAATTGCTGTGATAGGTTTGGATATATTGGGAACCGGTAGGAACACGGCTGCTATGTTAGATTGTTTTATATGCAGGCCATAGAATATATACAAGCAGTATTGTAGTTCATTATACAAACGACCACTTAGAATGATTGTTTACGACACAACAAATAGAAACACGTTTTTAAATTTCCCACAACCTCAATCTTGAATCTGATAAATCTAGCCTACCGTGCCAAGTTTCATTGTTCTCGTGTGATTAAATCTCGAGGAAAGCCCATTTAAATATTTGAAATGGTCACCGTGCTGGTTTATTGCTTATCAGATCCTGGAAATTCACATAGGTGAACTTACCTCAATATCCTCTATCAACAAACGAAATTTCAAGTTGACAGCAGTAATAGTTTCGTAGTTATTGAATGCCAAACATATTTCGAATGACCGCCATGTTGGATTGTTTTAACTGCAGGCCATGGAGTTATGTACTGAGCCTGATAGCTCATGGGTGGGTGATATCTTTTGTCGAGGTGAAGCTGGTATTGCTCCAAGTTGACTAGAACGAGACGTGGATACTCTGAGAATGATTATCATGACGTTTTGACTATGGTGGTGTACATTTTTGCTTTTCTCAGACCACGAGGAGGTATTTTCCTAGTGTGAATTTTACGCCACTGAATTTAAAAACATACAGTATTTGTTGTCTACATAACGGACTAATTTGAGGATTTTTGGTAGTCCAGGAATCATATTTTACCATGCAGATATGCGGTTGGATTAATGATAAGGAATTTATAGTCGCTAAGTGACTAGCGCATGCTTCCTGAACCCGGAACCACGTCAGCAGCGACGTCATTCTACAACCCCTTCGTGTTCTGCGCGAGTTAAACATGTAAATTCTGCAAGAGTGAAAAGTATATTTAATTCAGTGAATTGTTAGCTTATAGGAAGCCGAATAAGTATCATTGAGCGTAGCGAAAGTACGCTACTACACCGTGGAAGTGAAAGGAATACTATATAAGCATTTCACGCTTATTCGTGATAATTTGTGCCTGGGTGGTAGACTACAATGATCCAGACCACGAGGCAAGCGAACAATCAAATTCAATGATAATAACTGTTTTAATATTGGCAATCACCAGTAGCAACTCGTGTTAAATGGTGAAACAACATTATGTGTATAAGTATTAAGATCGCTGAGATCTGCACACTTCAAATAAATCCATGAACAGACGCCATTATCCTCATGCTAGGCAACCTACGAATCAATTACTGTGTCAGCTTGAGCACTGAAATAGTGTCACTTTAACCATTATACATGGGAATACGACTAGAACGTCTAGAGCGTCATGTCAAGTTTATCCGACTACAATATGACGATGGGGAAAGTTATCCTGCGTATCCAGTCGATTTCCAGGATGTGCTAAACTAACCACGATGGGGGAGATGCCAGGGGCCGGAGTCTACATGATGAGACCAAGGAGACAATGGAGTCGAGAGTCGAGCCCAGGCTCTATTCCGAGGACCACAGCTCAAGAGCTGTGCTAAGACGACGCATCGGTAACGTGAGTTTTGAAACCACCTTAAACCCATATCAAGGCCCAATGTTCATGTTGATTTAATTTTAGCGTCGCACTTTTAAAGCAACCCTAGGTAGGATTTTATATTACTCACCATAACTGGTTTACGCTTTTCAGCCTATTTTTGACCTTATTTTGGTCATATCACCAATTAAGAACGCCACGTGCTTGTATGCCACGTGTACAGAGGTACATCACTCACTAGCAGGAGGAGACACCTGTAATCTCCTATACATTCCATTTGTAATAACAATTATATTTGAGGTTACGATGTTAGTTCAAGCATTTTCTTCGTGTAATTTTGGTTAGAAAAGTGCAGATGCACTATGTATTAGCCGTATCATTTGGCGGAAGCTGAAGTTTTTTTTTCCGTCCAGGTTGGTGGAACCCACGGACTCAGCGAGGGAACTCACCACTACCGCCTCTACGGGCAGTGTCCTAGAGCGGGGAATATCGAATCGGAAGGGATACAACTGGTGAGGTGGGATTGGCACCTCGCCCAGGCGGCCTCACCTGCGAAGCGAACAGGGGCCTCATGAGGGAAGGTAAGGGATGGTTAGGATGGATAGGCAAGGAAGAGGGAAGGAGGCGGCCGTGGCCTTGAAGAAGGTACCATCCCGGCATTTGCCCGAAGACGAAGTGGGAAACCACGGAAAACCACTTCGAGGTTGGCTGACGGGGAATCGAACCCCCTCTACTCATTTGGGCCACCCGAGACTGAGTAGACCCCGATCCAGTCCTCGTACCACCTTCCAAATTTCGTGGTAGAGCCGGGAATCGAACCCAGGACCTCCAGGGCGGCAGCTAACCATGCTGACTGCTACGCTACAGAGGCGACAGCTGAAGTTGTACTTTTGAAATATTACATTCGAGTGTACTAAGACGCCACTGTTTCTAGTGATTGTAAACCTGTAAACTGTGTGTTAGGAGGTAACATCGAGATATAAGAACCGAGGCATAGTTGTTGCCCAGTCAGCGTATCAGTTGACAACACAGGTGTTAATGTTGTCTTTTATATATAATGTCTAGTGCCAACTGTGCACAAAGCTTTAATAATGCGTATTTGGGAGTATACAATGATATTACACGAACTGTGAAACTTGAGAATGTCTTTAAAATAGACCAAAGTCCTAGGAACGACCGGTAACATTCCACTATACGAGTAGAGTCTCTCCAATTTCCTACTGAGGCGTGGTGGCGCAGCGGTCAAGCTGTTGCCTCTCACAAAGGCGGACCGGGTTCGATTCCCGGTCAATGCATTTGAGATTTTCGATGTGAAATGCCATGTCCTGTGGTTCGGATTACTCGTAAAACGGAGGTCCCGTGATTAACGCGAGATTAACGGTCACGTTGAATTACAAGCTTCCTTTCATTTTCCTACTCTTTGAAATTTGTTTTGATTATAACCACAAGCCTGAGTGCAGGTTAGCTATAAGCCTACTATGAGTGATAATGTAAATAAGTGTATTCTTTGACGAGCTATCATTTAGGACTGTAGTGCTTTAAAACTGCTTGTTTTAAATGAAATGAATGATACTGCAACTGAATGCAAAGCCCGTGACACACTCCAAACCTGTTGTGCGTGAGTCACAGATGATCAAACGGCTGTGCCAAAGCACGTTTGAGAGCCCACTGTTTGTTACAACTTATGCGAGACGAAAAATTTAGACTTCGACTTTATTGTTCTGTAACTTAGCTATAGGGTTGATTCTGGAACAGAATCACGGTCGCACTTTGTACATTATTTATGATTATTAGAAGGCTTTCATGTTATTATTTAGAATCTAGTTCACGCTTGGGACAATCTTTCGTACCAGCTCTCAAGCATTCAACTTAGATGGATTTTCCCCCTTGTTTATCATGATCGATCACAGGCCTTGTATAAGTTAATGACCCATGTAAATGTTGTGTCTGTAGTTATGATGGATGATGGGATTAACGTGTTTCACCCACATTATTTTGAGGTACTCTTGTTCCAGTGATGGTGATTGGACTTTTCGTCACATTAACCGAGGTTTAGCGAGCTTGTATGCTGCGCCCTTACCACTATTTCTAGCACGTGTTATTGTGTTACCCGTGAGTGAGGTAATGTTATGTTTTGAGACAGACAACTCCACTCCAGTGTTTTTGTTACTGTTGCTTCGTGTAGTTATGGTCATTAAGTAAAATTAAACACACTATGAGGGAATATCATTGGAAAATAAACTGAGATTCAATTACGAGAACTAATTAAACTAAACCTACGAGATAAATCGAGCGAACGAAATAACTGATGAATTTTCTAATCTTTAATTATACTTTATTATTATGACCGACATTTTGGAAGCTGATTATAAGGATTCAAAATCTTAGGACAAGCTAACACGACCTTCCAGACGACAAGTTGTAATGTCACGAGATTCCAGTAACCGTGAACATTTAACAACCATGTGGGGCAAATTGCTGTGTAGCTATGCCACCGCCAACGTTTGTACATGCACGCAGATGACTATCCGATGCAAATAGCATTCGGATATGCGTAGGAAGGTGTGTTGTTGCCACTATTAAATGTTTAGTGATAATAGTTTAAATTATTTATCCTGATTGTATTATGTGTGTAATCATTTAGTTTTTCTTATTGATAGACTGGTTGCTTTACAAGCTTTGAATTTTTCCTCGTCACAGATGCTTATCATCTTGTGTTAACTTCAGATAGGGTTTAGCTAGTGGATTAATGTAAATTTAAATGATCGAAGTGATACCATCATAGCATAGCCTATTTTCTATTGGTGCATTAAATGTAAGTGCGCAAGTTAAAAGTTTTGTTTTGCAGTAAATTCGATGATGTAATTATTCGTTTCCTTAATGATTCTTTGTAATTGCTTAGGGGTTATTTTACGTGTCACATTCTTAGCTTTGATTTTGAACTTCATTCTACTCGCACGGGCCGGAACGCACATCGCTGGCATCGGGAGAACGTGGGTTCGATTCCCACCTCGGCCGTCCTGAAAATGGTTTTCGTGGTTTTCCATTTTCACTACCAGGCAAATGCCGGGACGGTTCCTTTCGATAGGTCCACGGCCGATTTCCTTTCATAATCCCTTCCCCGACCCGTCCTGAAAAGAAAAATACATGGCCATTGGCTGCATTAATAAAAATAAATAAATATTACTCTTCATAAATTCGTCATCACACTGTACGTTTACAGTGGTCGTAGTTTCCGATAATCACAAATGAGAGCTTCAAAATGAGACCACGTTGCCTGCTGTACGTTTATCCTGGGCTGAGAAAACGTTCCGTCAGAAAAAGTATAAGACATTTTTATCGGGTAGTTGAAAAAAATGAAACTTGAGATTTACACTACCAATACTTGTGCTTATGACATATAAACATTTTATTACCCTCAGACAAGTAGTTTTCCATGTATATAGTTTTAAGTGAGCGGTTCCAAGAAAATACGTCAAAAACACGGACAATTTTTCATACAACCACAAATAAATAAATAAATAATTAATAAACTTGAAAATAATTTGCTTATATAGTCTAACGCAGACTTAAACAAGGAAAATATTGGTATAACTCGTTCTTCAATAGGTCTGTTGGTTTGGTTGTAATTAAGGCCTAAACTCGAGTATCCATAATAAAAAAATCCGATTAGTAGGCCTGCTCTAAAGTATATTAATGGAGATGGTTGTTGCACAAGTACTGTAAAGCTGGTGTTGTAACTCTTATTTAGGCTTATTTCATTAAATCAGGAAGTTCCTAATCTGAAAGATCTATGTTTCCAGACGAAACTAAAAGCTTACACTCCGATTGACGGAATTAATATTACACCTCAAAAGACATCTCGATCTAGCTGCGAGCGTTTCACCGTAGTTTTCAATTGGTATGGCACACCTCAACAAGACGTTGGCCAATAGGTCTGAAATTGCTCCTCGTCGGTGCTCTTTCTAAAATACTACATTCATACAAATTTTACGGCTAACTTTGAATGACTGCTAAAGAACTGAAAAGTAATCATCAAAGGTAATCCCCCCAGGGACTCCCGACTAGTGGGACGTGGGATGGCGACCATGGGGCCCCAGCTGAGTTCGGCATTACTTCCACTTACTTGTGCCGAGCTCCTGTCATCCTTCCTATTGACCTCCCTTGGTCAACTCTTGTTCTTTTCCGACCCCGACGGTATTAGGGTATCCGAGGCCTAGGGAGTCTTTCACTTTCCCACCCTAATTGGCCCTTGTCTCATCTTTCCTGATACCCTCATTCTTCGATGGTTCAGCCTTATTTTTTTTTCATGATATTTAACTCCTGCCTTCTACTCAAGGCCATTCAGGAGGCAGGGTGTGTGTAGCCCCACCACTTCTGGTGCACCCTCGATAGTGCTACACCCTCAAGGGCTCACGGCTGGTGAGTTCGGGAGTTGGTGACCCCGGGGGATTCCTGAGCTGGGTCCGGTTTTCCCCCCTTTTTCCATTGCCACTGGGACGGACCTTCTTTCACTTTCCTATCTGCCTTTCATGGCTCTCCATCCTTCCAAGTCCCTCAATCCTCATTCTTTGAGGGTTGAGGACATTTCTTTTCCTCCTGTCCTTTAGTTGCCTTATTCTCCTATTGTTTTCCATTTCTTCTTCAGGTATATAAGTTAGTAGTTAGTTTATTTATAGTTTACATTTCATTATCATCTTCAAGATCACCTAAACCATTAGGGGCCGATAACCTAGATGTTAGGCCCCTTAAAACAACAATTATCATCATGGTCATCATCATCAAAGGTAATTCGTTTACTTGACTTTTGTTTTCTAGCTTCTCATACTTGGTAACCCTAAATACGTAGAACGAGCAGAAGATTTGTTGTGCTGCACGTGATCATCATACCTCCCCAACCTCAGTTGCACTGTTAACTTTTTTATATTATTTTTCTCAGCTATGGTAATTTTCTTGCTTGCAGCCCACGATGGTGCATCTATCAAACTTCTTGTCTCTCGCCAAGTTGGACTGGATCGATTCCTGATTAATGCATGTGAAATGCTCGAAGTTAAATTTCACATCCAGTGGCTCAGATTCCACACAAGCATGAGATCCCGTTTCTTATGATCTGGAGGTTGTCAATGTAATGCTACAAGGCACAGCTCCATTGAATTCCATTTGTTAAACAGAGGGGCTGTGTCTCAATGAAATTTATGTGTTGAAACCTGCGGAAGGGTCATGGGGTATACTAACTCTGTTTTGATCAATGAGTTGGTTTTTGAGGGTGAGGTACGTAATTACAAATGCAAGAGGCGTTCTTCTTTTCAGACGTGCTTCGTGTGCTAAGCAGCCTGTTCCATTGAAGGTCACTTCCCTGGAATATAAATGGAGCAAGATGAGATGCTCTGTTTTGAATTTCACAACCATGCTACGAGGCATGTCTTCAAAATTGAATGCACACATGATCTTGTTCCTCTTGAAATAACCAACGTTCCCTTCGAGAAGAATAAATTCTGGGTTGAAGGGCAGGAAGAAGTACATCTTCAGAAACGACAATAATACAACCAGAGTGCTTCAGCATAACAAGAGCTAATTGTTCCCAAGAGCAGTAATATTATTATCACTATTATTATTATTATTATTATTATTATTATTATTATTATTATTATCACTGTTGAGTATGTCTATACTTATGTTTAACGTTTCGAAGCTATACATTTAGTATGCGCACACTTTATCTTGAGCTCTCGTCCCTCTGGTTCCAAACCAATCTTTTCTCAAGACATCGTTACAAGCGATAAGCAGCCGCAGACTACTTCAGTTTCGCTTTCAAGTTATGCACGTAATACATAATACGTTCATTGTGTTGGTAGCACTGGTCGATGGCAACTAGGGAGCCGAGAGTTGATGATAAAGTGCGCACATAGTTATAGTACCTCTCCATTTGGAGTATGTCGGGCATTTTAATCCAGTTTCCTCATAGAAATTAGTAAAAGAGAAGAATATGAGAGCGTTTACAGGATGATTTAGGCAGCCAGTTTGTCTGTCCCTTCTAGTCCCTTGATACCAATTTTACGGATACCCAGGTGCAACTCGTACATATTTGGCCCTAATTTGACCAATTTTTTGAGAACAAGTATGCACAACGAACAAATGATTTATGTACATTAATGGAAGTATCTTTACAGTTACCCTTTAAAATTTCGGGAAGTTCAGACGCTATACCGACCTAACTAAGTACTTTCACCACCAAACAATGTTTCATGAATTTTAAATGATTCCAGTGTTGCCAATCATATTTCCTCACGTGGGGCCATACTTATGGCTTCCCTCGAACAAGTACTGAACGACTGATCCAATTATGACCGAACATTTACGGAAGCTACGCACATCTAACACGCTATTTTTGCAAGTAGAACTAAACAACCTATTTGCATACATTATTGAGGTCCCATCTATCTCAGAACTCAATTAAATAAAATTTCTCTTTGGTGAACTATTATCAACATTGTAAGAAAATGGATAACTATTATACATTCAGACTCAAATCTCCAAACCTTTAAGCCATTGCATATCCCGATTAATAAATAGACATACGGTAGCGTAACAATTCAACTTTTATATGAATCAGAGCAATCAGATTGCGGTGTTGAAATTTATCACTCCTTAAAGAAAAACTTCCCTTGTTCTTGGAAATACCTCGGATCAGCATTCCTCCAACCTTCATATTTAGACTGGTTCAGTTTTACCAAATTCTAAATTTGAGCGGCATTTTGGGTAGCGTTTGAATAAATGGCTTATATTTACTAATTCGGATCTGCTGAACAAGAATATCGCTGTTGTCAGGCTGATTTCTCGACCGGAAGCCAGAAATCCAAGATGGTGGACTTAGCCTTATATTTGCATTATTTTCGTTTCCTCAGGTTGTATGTTTATTCTGAAAACGGTTTTGGGGATAAATTTGTCGTGAGAAGCTAGTCGGAGGAAGCGATTCTGGATTTTTCACTTTTCCGAACAAAGCGTGACGGGCCCCATCTGTTTTCACAATCGCATCGGATGCCTAGACGAGAAATTAAAATGACGATGTAGTATATATATCTATTAAGCCGTAGAATATAGCATGCTCCTTATAGTAATATAACACAAATCTTGTACAGTTTAGTGACAAATGTCTCTGCTGAGCAGACAGTTTCATTCGTAAGTGGCACATTACACAATGACGATAACAGTGCGTATTGTTTTCGGAATACTTTGTAAGCTGCTTGCTTAGTGATAGAAGCGAGGTAAGATGTGACGTCGCTCCCGGTTATCGCATGAAATGCAAGAATACTCTTGACTTCTCCTTCCGATAATTTGCTGTGTACCTCATGAATGGGTAGGCTACGTATTTTCTACATTTCGCAGTGCCGCTCTTTAACCAAACTTTGCTAGCGTTTATTCTTTCCAAGTGATGAATCAGCAGAAGTAAAACATCGGTATCCCTTGCTGCCACGACTATTTGATCTGCAGTACTTTTCACTGTATGCAAAACCATCCTTGTGTCAGCTTCTTCATGGGAAGCTTCCAGAGAGGAGAAATTTGAAGACGACATGTAGGGAAACACTTTTCTTTCATCACTGAACCCTCCGGCGATAACTAGTTCAACTTCCTTTTTGGCTGGCTGCGTGGCTCAGGGGTAACGTTCTCGCTTGCTGGTCCCAAGGTTGCAGGTTCGTATCCTGGCGCAGTCAGCTGGCATTTGAGGGTGCGCAAATGCGAGGGAGCCGTGTCCGTAGATTTACTGGCACGTTAAAGATCCCCTTCAGGGACAAAATTCCGGCACCCGGCGTCTCTAAAAGCCAGTGTAGTTAAAAGGGACGTAAAACCAATAACACTATTATTATTATATCAACTTCCTTTATCTCGACTGCACTGAGATGTTTTGATACGAACTCTATCAGGTTGACCTTATTTTCTTCTAAGGACAGAAAGTCTTTCCAGTTTTGTGACAAGGGCACGTTTCCATCTTCTATTACGCGACGCACTGGGGCAGTATTCTTTGAATGCCTAGCACGGGTTGTGGACTTGAATGATTTAGATCCGTACCTGTACCTGTACCTATCCAGTAAAATGCACCAGCCTGGAACATAAGTTTGTGAATACGAAGAACTTTATCATATGCCCTTCCATCAAGAACTCCAGCGGCCGATCCCTCTGCTAAGACTCCGCTTTCCACCCAGATCTCACGAATACCACTTGCTGCCATATGCTGTCCCATGGTTTTCAGAAAATTAAGTGCAAGGTGAAAACCTCCCAACTTCAAAACAACCCGATTTTGAATCAGTTCTGAGTCCCATTTGATCTCCAACAATTTATGGTAGAGCGATTGATCACAAGTTAACACCACGTACGGCTGCTTTTGCTTATCCGCGACAACGACGGATCTTTCAAGCACTGTTTGGAGCGTGTCCCACTCATGCGCGCGCATTACGGCAATGCAGATTTGTTGCTTGCCCGCTAGGTGGCAGCACTACCACTTTATGATTTTGGCAATTTGAACAGGCATAGTAGCTATGGTATCAGTAGTATTTGCAGTAGCGTAGCGTCAGGGTAGACAAGGTAGACACTGTCTATCCAAATTTACGAAACAAATGACAGGTTATATTATTATTTATTGTAATGTTGTTTTTCTTCCAAGTTCTTAAGCCTTAATAGTAATTTTCATGATTTAAAAGTTTCAACACTTGCATCCTGCGTACCAACAACGAGGCAGATAGACACTTGGGAGGATGTCTCCCCTGCCTTCTTATTCAAGCGTGCAAGATCGTGCGCGCGCCGCCATCCCCTCCATGCCCCTCCATGCTGCCTGCCGTGAACATGATAGACATGTCTTTTCTGTCGCGATGTGGTGAACGTTTCGTGATCCAGTACTTACTGTGCCTTTGTTTCTAGTTATATTAACCATGGGAAGTGATGAGCTATTAGTTGACATGAACAGTGTAACCTTGATTCTGTAAGATTTCTTCATAGTAGTCTAATTCACTATCATCATAAACACTTGAACAAAAGTTGAAACTAAAATCTAAAATAAATGGCACTCAGTTGGATTTGTCCCAAAAAGATGGCAAAGTTAGCCTACAAGAAAATTTCAAAGTAGTTGCCATTCGAAATATAGAAGGTTATGTGGTTCTCAGCACACAAAGTACCGACAGCGGTGGCTACGCTCGCTAAAGCGCAGCGTTAGGTCATGAGGCCAAGCTCTCTGATGACTCGGTAGATGCGTGGGTTCGATCACCAGCGTCGGCCGTCCTTGAAATGGTTTTCCGTGGTTTACCCATTTTCCTTCTGACAGGCCACAGCCGCTTCCTTCCACATCCTTGCCCAGTTTCATCCATCTGCATCCATTCCATCTCTCATCCCGGCACGCAGGTCGCCCACGGGCGTCGACTAGAAAGACCTGCACTCGGTCTCTCAGGAGGCCACACGACAAAAGAAAGCACAAAAAGTCACTTCATTGTTATTACTGTTTGATGATTGGGGGCGAAGAACCATGGACTCGTACGGTATCACAACAATTAAAAAAAAAATTGAAGCAAAACTCTATAAAACATTCTGGGACCAAGAAAGACATTAATAATGCAGAGATGTTTCACATGCTAGCAAGAAATAGAATTCAGCATTGTTTAGTGGAAACAATGCGATTAGCAGCTGTGAAACATAATGAAAATGTAACTCGAAATAGACGAATAGTGGGTCGCCTAATAGATGATGTGCCATCTCGGGCGGCAAGAACTTGCCTTTAGAGGGCACAGAGAAGACCACAAATCTCTTAATAAGGGCAATTGTTTAGAAACCCTCGATTTGCTGGCAATAGAAGAATCATTTATGAAAGAAGGCAGCTTGTAGGCAGCTCTGTTTTTGAAGGAACGTCTCGAGACATCCAAAATGATTTAATCCAATCTGTCACTAATGCAGTAAGAGAAAGGATTGCAGAAGAGCTTTCGTCATCTGAATTTGTGGCCAATCAGGCAGATGAGACTAATGACGTGTCCTTCAAAGCTCAATTAAATGTAATTGTGCGATATGTCTGTAACTCGAGAGTTGAGGAAATATTTGTAGTTTCTTCGATGCATCATGAGATAAAAGTGCACAGAGTTCGGAAATACACACGCAAATTTCGATCTAGAAGAATATAAAATAGATAAGAAAATAGTCCGCCCCTTAAAACCTCAATAACTAACTAACTGGACATATGCTGGAGCTACTGTCATGTCGGGTAGCAACAATGGTCTTCAAGCAATTATCAGACAGCATTGTCCCATGGCATTATTTGTACATTGTTACGCTCATCAATTAAACTTAGTTCTTTTACATGGGGCCACGAGAATATCTAGTATTTAAAATTTAAGTTAAAACTTTAAACATTTTCTTTAAAATGTGTAACTGCAGTTTTTCTTTTTAATTGTGTCTACACAATTATTTTCCTCACGCTACGCTACTGAGTATTTGTAATTATACGTACAGAATAACAAACATAAATCAATCTAAACACAAATTTTGTAAAATATTACAAGGAGAAAATTTATATATTGTATATATTTTTAAAGGGAATCAATTATTCAGTGTGATTAAAAACTTAGTCAATCGACAAACCATTGTTTCAACAATGCTTTACAGCATAATTTACTCCTATCGGAATAAAAATACGCGAGGAAACGAAAATAGTGCAGATATAGGGCTAAGTCCGCCATCTTGACCGCCATCTTGGATTTCGGGTTTCCGGTGGAGAAATCCGAAAGGCAACAGCGATATTCGTGTTCAGCTGGACCGAATTTGTAAAAATAAGCCATTTGCCCAAATGTTATGCAAAATGCCGCTCAAATTGGAAAAGAGGGTTTTATTTGGAAAAAGTAAACCAGTGTAATTCACCTTGAATGCGGTGAAAGCATACCACAGGCAGTTCCAACTCCGTAAGCCACTGAAAAACTGATGACTAGTGGTTATCAGAGAGCTTTCAATGTTTGAATATTGTTCTTCCTGACTGTTATGGCTTATCTTAAATAACTAGAATCATTCCCACAATGGCGCTTTCCTCTCCAACTTTGTTCTCAACTGTCACTTCTACTCTGAACACCACGCCCCACGGCATAGCCATGCGCGTTGGATCGTGCTTCCATGACTGTGATGGGTAACTGTGGAAAGTCCAGAAGGCAGCAACCTTCCTGAATTTGGTTTTTCCCCGAGCTCTCCACACTCCCTCCAGGAAAATATCAGGAGGTTCAAGAATGGCTGAGGCAGGTATAAGGCACCTACCAAAATCCCTTATTCTATTGGTTACAGTTACATACACACTACTGCATTCACCACAGAACACAGGTTATTAGACAAATCCAACACACAGTTCTTAAGTACACGGAGCTGATAACCGTGATCTGTGTAGACTCCTAAATAAAACACAGTTAAACCCACTAATAACAACTGGTTTTTGTTGTTGTTGATTCCTTAGGGACTTTTGCGACATCGTGGTGGTGTAGCCCTGTGGGTAGAAATTGTCTGATAACCGGTGTCACTGTTATGTCTGTACTAGTGGGTGTATTTGTAATTCAGCTCGAACTTGGATAGGAAGCGGCTTTGAGCTAGATACCACCCCGGCATTTGCCTGGAGTAGAAGTGGGAAACCACGGAAAACTACTTCGAGGATGGCTGAGGTAGGAATAGAACCCGCCTGGTCTCAGTTTTGCTTCACGAGGCTGAGTGTACCTCGTTCCAGCCCTCAGACCAGAGTTAAATTCCTTGGCAGGACCGAGAATCGAACCTGGGCCTCCGCGGTGACTACGCAACAAGGCGGACGAACAACTCTTAAGCCTGCCTTCAGTTGAACGCATGAGCTGTATGTTTCGAGCTGGCCAAACCTGGGCGTCATTAGATTTCATTTGTCGCCAGCATAGACGTGAAGCTACAATGGACAAATCTGATGCTGTTTAATAAGTGGGTGTTAGTGCAGCATGTTTAGTGCTGAAACAGATGAGGCAAAGACGCAAAAAATACTGACGATCGATATGATTATTTTAAAATGCAGAATGTTGGAATAGTGAGGGTTTTGGAATTGGGAGCCAACTTTCTGAATCAGAATATTACACGAAACCTTTAACGTATGTGTACATGCGTTTGGGAATGGTTGAGCCAAAGAAACTAGTTCCAGAGAAGAAATACTGCTGAAGTGAAATTAGTGATCAGCTATTTATTTCTACGACACCTACCCTTGAAAATTAGGGCAGATATCCTGGAAGTTTTATGGTGTTTGAAGCCGTTTTTCAGTGTTGCCTTAGTAAACAAAACGTTGATGCTTTTCAGTCGGTTAACACGATTGTATCCAAATGAGGTGGGTTATTCCCAAATCCTGTAAAAATTACATGAGATTAATAAATACCCTTGGATGACCAGTTTTGAACCTCAAGCGATCATCATCAGATCCATTACACTTAGGCTATAAAATCTATGTCTGAAAATATGGGTGAAAATATTTACAATATACGGTATACACTTGTTTAGTTACAGTATAAGTTGAGATAATGCAACTCATCAATATTTGTTAGTTGTGGTCTATGTGATGTTTTGTTGAGATACTGGAAGTGGTGATTGACCTCCGGAATTTGCTTGTTTGGAGTGAATATGTGGTTGTTGTAAGTGGTCAATTGAGATTGTATTGTACAGGCTACTTATCTGGTCGAGTCTTGCGCGGTCCTGTTGAGAACAGTTAACTTGGTCACTATATGCACTCGACTGAGGGGAAATTCCAGTGTGTGAGGGTCCCTTATCTCTTTGGGCTACTCCCCCTCTCGCATTACTTAGTGCTATGTGTTCCTCGTACAAATGTACCTGAAAGTTACCAAGTCTAGTCTTTCTAATGTGGTGTATGTTACTGTATTGAGGATAATCTTCAACTATTAAAGACCTCGTTTTGAACTCTCCACGCATAAGCTAAAAAGCCCTATTTAAGCGCAAACGGACTAATGAGAATGTCCCGGCACCTTTAATACTGCCGATAATACCGGCCTAGGTTTATCGAAGAAAAAGATACATCGTACATCCTGAGCCAATTACATGTTTCCCTTATTAATCCCTTATCTAGCTTGGCTACATCGTTATGTTGTGTCTTGTTTCCGACGAGGTGTGTTTTCTAGTAGAGTGAAGAGGGGTGAACTGTGTGTTCGTTTAAATTATTGGGGTTGTTTCTTTTAGCTAAGTGTATCTCGATTGTTTCCTTTATGTCAAGAACTCTGGCTTTCGGTTCGTGACGAATTATTTTTAAGTCAGTTTCAATGTTAGTGAAACTGTGTCCCGCGTCGCACATGTATTCGCATACGGCCGGGTGTGTCCCGTATTTTATCGCATATCTATGTTCATTGTATCGTGTATCCAATCTTTTCCCACTCTGCCCGATGTAATTTGATTGACACTGTATCTTGGCACGTAATGGAATATCCCCCTGACTTTGAATACGGGTCTTATTCATTTAGATTACTATTGTGGAGATGCTTTCCGGTTGTGTTATTCGCTGTAAATACTATTTTTATGTCTTGTTTTTTTTAACAGATTAGTGATTTTATATGTATTCGCGTTCACATTATTGAAAGGCGCGAATTCTTCCTCATTATTGTCTGGCTTTTGAATCGTTTTATTTCTATGTCTGGCTAAAATTTGATCTATTTTGCTGGACGGAAAATTGTTTTCTTTTGCTATTTGCTTGATTATTCTGATTTCCTTATTGTAATTGGTTTTTTGACATGGGTATTGTTACGTGCCACCCCCCTAGTGACACTTTTGTTAACTGGATTACGGTGGGTTGAAGCACAACACAGATTGTTCCTTTAAAGAAATAATTAACTCTATTGCGGCCAGAAAGATACACTACTCATCAGCAAATACAAGCAATTAGAACCTTACTCCAGTTTCCTCAAGTCTCTTCCTTATGGAGAGCTCTTGCCCCCTTTCACTTGTCAACAAACCACAGACGTTAATCCGTGCTAATGAGTCCGGTGGCCTTGACAGAAACTACCTGCACCTCTCCCTTATGTACACAAACTACAGTTACTTACACGCTGCTTCGCTGCCCACGAGCTGGGAAACAATGTCTCTGGATTTCGTAACTCGCACGGCACTCCGCCACAATACCTCTGTCGCTCAGTGAAATGACACTCGCTCAAAACAAAGGCAGTCCCTTGTATGCTTCTTACTCCCTCGCTGTCAAGATAATCGGCTCCACTAGGGGTTTCAAAAGTCACCACACTTCTGTCGCTCAGGATAAACGCTCGCACTAGCTCGTAAAACACACAACGCTAACTGCTTGACAGGTCGCTCTTATATAGCAGGCCGGTGACTCAATAAATGCTTCTAGACCCATCCAGGGTTCACGGCTTCTCGAGGCTTCCATCGCTGGCTGGGTTACGAATATTCTGGACCATCCCTTTGTCCTAGTAGTCCTGTTGCATAAGGCACACGCAATGCACTGAGGCAGAGCAGCCCAGCCCGGGGGCAGTTGTGACTCATGCGGCGAGCGATGAAACAAACTCACAGCCGTAACACCACCCCCTTCCTAAAAGGCTGATCGTCCCGATCAATCATTGGTCCGTCTGTGTCCCTCCGTAGGCTGCCAGGCGATCTCGATGCACGATCTTCATCTTCGCCCTCGGGCTCCGCTGGATCCTGTAGACGACATCGTTGATCCGTTTCACGACTCGGTACGGGCCCTCCCAGGACTTCTGCAGTTTGTGTGACAGGCCTTTCTTCCGTAATGGGTTGAAGAGCCAGACCAGGTCGTCCTCGTGGAATCCGCCGGCATCCGTCTGTTGGTCGTATCGGGTCTTCATTCGGTCGGTCTCGATCCGCAGATTCCTCCTCGCGAACGCGTGCACGTCCTCCAGTTGGTCGACCAGTTCTTGACAATACTGGCTTACCGGGACCGGATCATTCCCAGGTCGGCCGAAGGCAAGATCGACAGGTAGACGGAGCTCCCTCCCAAACATGGCCCGGGCTGGTGTGCGCCCGGTGGCTTCATGCACGGCGGCGCGGTAAGGCAGGAGAAATAGTGGAAGATGTTTGTCCCAATCCCTCTGGTGCTCGCTGACGACTAATCGGAGATGGTTCTCGATGGTGAGATTGAATCGCTCTACCATCCCGTCGGACTGAGGGTGTAGCAGCGTTGTCCTTGTCTTCCGGATTCCCAGCAGCTGGCATAGGTTCTGGGACACCTGCGACTCGTAGTTCCTCCCTTGGTGGGAGTGCAACTCCAGGGGTACTCCGTACCGGCTGACGAATTCCTTCACCAGGGTCTCGGCGATTTTCGCGGTTTCTTGGTTAGGGAGCGCATACGCCTCCGGCCATTTGGTGAAGTAGTCCCTGACGACCAATATGTAGCGGTTCCCTGCCTCGCTTAACGGAAATGGCCCAGCAACATCGATGGCCACTCTCTCCATGGGGCCGCCCACGTTGTAGGTATTCAGTGGACCCCGTCGTCTTCGTCCTGGGCCCTTGCTGGCTGCGCAATCGTGGCACCTCGCGCAGTGGTTCTCCACGTCAGTTCGGCATCCGATCCAGTAGAACCGCTCTCTCAGCTTCTCCAGGGTCTTCTTTATCCCTAGGTGTCCACCAGATGATCCTCCATGGACTTCCTTCAGGACTTCCTCCGTCATAGCCTTTGGAACGACGACTTGTTCCCGAGATGTCTTCCCGTCGGTGCTCTCCGAGGTACGGCAGATGAGGCCATCCCTTACAATCAGCGAGTCACACTGCGCCCAGTAGGACTTGAACTTTGGACTGCAGTCGCTCACAATGTTCCACCCGGGTCTGGGAAAACAGGCCCTCTTCCATTCGGCTATCAGTCTCAGGTCATCATCTTCTGCTTGTGCCCGCGTGCTCCAGCTCCCATGCAGTTCCACGGTAGTCCTTCGGCACTGTATCCCGGTGTTCTCCTCCCTTCGGGCACAGAAGGTGCAATCTTCGGGGCACGGTCTTCGTGACAGGGCGTCGGCGTTAGAATGCAGTTGGCCTTTCCAGTGCTGGATCTCAAAGTTGTAGTGTTGAAGCCTCTCTATCCACCGCGCGAGTTGACCCTCGGGCTGTTTGAAATTCAGGAGCCACCGCAGGGATGCATGGTCGGTCCTGATGAGAAATTCTTGCCCGTACAGGTACTTGTGGAAGTGTTCGATGGTCTTCACGATGGCGAGCAGTCCCTTTCTGGTGACGCAGTAGTTCCTCTCTGGCTTTGACAAGGCTTTGCTGAAGTAGGCCACTACTCTCTCCTCGCCGTCCACTATTTGCGACAGGATTCCCCCTATACCAAAGTCGCTGGCATCGGTATCGACGATGAACCTTGTTCCAGGTCTGGGGTAGGCCAGAATAGGCGCGGTGCACAGAGCCTGCTTGAGTTGTTCGAAGGCACTGTGGCATTCTGCTGTCCATGTGAAGAGTTGGTCCTTCTCAGTCAGTCGATGCAGTGGTTTGGCGATGTCGGCGAATCCTCTCACGAAGCGACGGTAATAAGTGCAGAGTCCCAGGCAGCTTCTTAGTTGGGACTTGTCCTTCGGAACTGGCCACTCCCTCACAGCTGCGGTCTTTTCTGGGTCTGTGCGCACCCCTTCCTCGGAGACATTATGCCCAAGGTACTGGACCTGCTTCTGGATGAGCTGACACTTCTTGGGGCTCAACTTCAGCTGGGAAGCCCGTAGCTTCATCAAGATCTCCTTCAGGTTGCTGTAGTGCTCCTCGAAGCTTTTTCCCAGAACGATGACGTCGTCTAGGTAGACCAGGCAGGTCTTCCAGTGTAGTCCCCTCAGAATGGACTCCATTAGCCTTTCGAAGGTCGCAGGGGCGTTGCACAGACCGAATGGCATGTCGGTGAACTGCCAGAGCCCGCTGCCCACAGAGAACGCCGTTTTCTCGCGGTCCTTAGGGTGGACCTCCACCTGCCAGTAGCCACTCTTAAAATCCAAGGTGGAGAACCATCTTGATCCTGATATGGTGTCCAGCGTGTCATCGATCCGGGGTAGAGGGTAGCTGTCCTTCTCCGTGACGTCGTTCACCCGCCTGTAGTCCACGCAGAACCTGGTGGAACCGTCCTTCTTCTTCACAAGCACGACCGGATTTATTTATCGTATGGCTTTTGGTGCCGGGAGTGTCCGAGGACATGTTCGGCTCGCCTGAGTCTGTAGCTGCTTCCAGCGGATACCCTAAAGGGTGAGCTACAAGTTCCGTTCAATTTCAAGTAGTTCCAACTTTCGCCACCAGATATCAATGATACCTAGTGGTGAACGTTGGAACTTTGATAGAGCGTTCTGACGAAATCTAACCTAACAAATTTTGCTTTACACAAGTTTAGTCTGTGAAAGGATTTTTTACATGCCATAAATCTATGACATGGGACCGCCGGCTTTACTTCCCATCCGAAGGAAGGCATACTGAAGGATTTTTAACGCTCTTAAAAAAATCCGACGACTTCGGCCGGGTTTGAACCCGCTATCTTGGGCATAGCAGTTCAGCATGCTACCGACTACGCCACCGAAGAACTCCAAGGACTATTTGATGGCTCGATCACCCCTTGCTCCTTCATCTCTTCTACCATCCGGTCGACTTCGGCTTGCTTGGCGAGCGGGACACGTCGGAATGGGGCCCTAATCGGTGCGCTGTCCCCAACGTCGATTCTGTGCTGGACCAAGCTTGTCCTGCCGAAGTCTTTGCTCCCCACAGAGAAGACGTCCTGGAATTCGCGTAGCAGGTCCTGAAGTTTGCGTGATTGTTCCTCGTCTAAATGGTCCTGTGATCATTGGTACAGCTTCTGTAGTTCTTCTGGCAGTGCGCGTCTTCTTCGGTTGTCCGTCTGCAGGTGTCCGTCCATCGTATCTGTGATGCGGGCAATCCAGGTAACGGGCTCGCAGACTCCTAGGTTGGTGTCCCGGTGAACCGTAATGTCGTAGTCGTTCAGGTTGGACAGGCGGACGTACGGCCGAGACGTCGTGTTGATGAGGGTCTTGGCAACTAGCAATCCTTTTGTCTGCATGTCCTCATATTTTGGCTCGATGACAGCCGCCACTCCCTCAGCACTTCCGTCGACAATTACGGCGGCACTGACCTCCGTCCTGGCGGGAACGATGACGTCCTCTCTCATCCTTACTCGTCGTGCAGTGACGGCCTCGTGTGCCAGTTGCAAAGCAAGTTCCTCACCTCCGAAGTGCAGAGTGTTGGTACTCAGGTCCAAGATGATGTTGTTCTGGTCCAGGAAGTCCAGTCCGATGATCACTTCATTTGATACGTCAGCCACAAGCACTGGATGCTTCACCACCCGTCGACCAATGACGAGCTCCAGTGATGCTTCGCCATGTACCGGTGCGGTCTCTCCGGTCGCGGTTATTAGCTGGAGGTTCCTTTGTGTGGGTTGCACTCTCCACTTCGGGATCACGGTGGGATTGACGATGGTCCTCGACGCTCCCGTGTCGATCAGCATGGGCCAGCTCACTCCGTTGACGACTCCGTTGACCATCAGGCTGCTATTGTCCCTCCGTAACTTCGTCACACGCACTTGGACTGCCGGGGCTTGACGACTGTCACAAGGCAAACTTTGCCCCCCAAGGCTGGCTAATACTCGTTCCCCTGGGCCGCGCGGTTTTCAGACCACTGATTTCCCGTCGGATACCCTAGGCGGCGGCGATCACCGCAGTCATTGCTCAGGTGGCCTTTCTTACCGCAGGCCCAGCAGGTCGGTAGTCCTCTTCCGGGCCGCCTCTCCGGTTGTCTTCCGGCTGTGTCGTTGCTGGTAGTGCCGCGACTATCGAAGAAACGGCTTAGCGCCTCCATCAATTCGTCGGCCAGGGGCTTGGTCTCATTGGTTTTTGCTGGTTCGTCGGCGTCCACTTGACGCATCCGCGCGTGCATTCTAGATGCCTGTTTTGCCGTCTCGAACTCAAGTGCGTGGCTCAGCGCATCTGCCAGGGTCTTATTGCGCGCGAGTCGCAGCGCCTGTTGAGTGTCCGAGTCCCGTAACCCGTCGATGAAGGTCTGCGTCGCAATCTGTTCCAGAAAGTCGGCCGGCGCTGTTGGATAGGCGAGCCTTACGAGTCGTGCGATGTCCATCTCGAACTCCTGCAGGGTTTCCGCGTTCTTCTGTACCCGGGTCCAGAGCTGCATCTGGTAGGCCTGCTGAAGATGGCTATCTCCATATCGGGACTCCATATGGGCGATCAGTGAAGCGTAGTCCTGGGATCCAGTCGGCATGGCCTGAAGGACGTAAAGGGCGTCACCTCTCAGCGCTACAATGAGAGCTGTAGCCCTTTCTGTGTTGTTCCAGTTATTTATGGAACAGACCGCCTCGAACTGACGTAAGTAGGTGCTCCACGGGACCTTTCCGTCGAAGGTTGGGGGCGTCACTCTGCTATGTCCCGTTCCTGATATTCCTGGTGTAACGGTGGGCGGGCGTTGGCGCAGCTCGGCAACTTCCTCTTGTAGAGCGTTGAATTTCTCTTCCACCCCCGTCAGTGGGTGTTGGCGCAGCTCGGCAACTTCCTTTTGTAAGGCGTTGAATTTCTCCTCCAGCCCCATCAGCGGGCGTTGGCGCAGCTCGGCAACTTCCACTTGTAAGGCGTCGAACTTCTTTTCCACTGCCGTGACATCCTCACGCAGACCCAGTTCTAATTTCTTCAGGTCCTGTGTCAACTTATTCTGACCGTCTTCCATCTTCTTCTGGCCGTCCTATATCCTCTTCAGGTCCTCCGCTAGCTTATTTTGACCGTCTTCTAGTTTGGCAGTTAGGTCCTCGGTTAACTTCTTCTGGCCGTCTTCTAGTTTGGCAGTTGGGTCCTCGGCTAACTTCTTCTGGCCGTCCTCCATCTTCTTCTGGCCGTCTTCCATCTTGGCTTGCATGCCACTTAACTTTTCTAGCAATGCTGCAAATTGCGCTTCCATTTTAGATGTTTGTCTTGTAAAGGGCATGCACTCACAGGAAAATTTAAAAAATGGCCTGCTCGGGTTTTGAAACCAGGACCGTCAGGTGTTGTGCTTGTGTTTGAGTTCGTAATCCGGCTTCTGACACCAGTTGTTACGTGCCACCCCCCTAGTGACACTTTTGTTAACTGGATTACGGTGGGTTGAAGCACAACACAGATTGTTCCTTTAAAGAAATAATTAACTTTATTGCGGCCAGAAAGGTACACTACTCATCAGCAAATACAAGCAATTAGAACCTTACTCCAGTTTCCTCAAGTCTCTTCCTTATGGAGAGCTCTTGCCCCCTTTCACTTGTCAACAAACCACAGAAGTTAATCCGTGCTAATGAGTCCGGTGGCCTTGACAGAAACTACCTGCACCTCTC
Organism: Meconema thalassinum; assembly: GCA_946902985.2. Classification (NCBI taxonomy): domain Eukaryota; kingdom Metazoa; phylum Arthropoda; class Insecta; order Orthoptera; family Tettigoniidae; genus Meconema; species Meconema thalassinum. The sequence continues at coordinate 907,467,849 of OX336389.2, forward strand.
CCTTATGTACACAAACTACAGTTACGATAACCTGCTACACGCTGCTTCGCTGCCCACGAGCTGGGAAACAATGTCACTGGATTTCGTAACTCGCACGGCACTCCGCCACAATACCTCTGTCGCTCAGTGAAATCACACTCGCTCAAAACACAGGCAGTCCCCTGTATGCTTCTCACTCCCTCGCTGTCAAGAGAATCGGCTTCACTAGGGGTTTCGCAAGTCACCACACTTCTGTCGCTCAGGATAAACGCTCGCACTAGCTCGTAAAACACACACTCACTGCTTGACAGGTCGCTCTTATATAGCAGGCTGGTGACTCAATAAATGCTTCTAGACCCATCCAGGGTTCACGGCTTCTCGAGGTTTCCATCGCTGGCTAGGTCACGAATATTCTGGACCATCCATTTGTTCTAGTAGACCTGATGCATAAGGTGCACGCAATACACTGAGGCAGAGCACACACAGCCCGGGGCAACTGTGACTCATGCGGCGAGCGATGAAACAAACTCACAGCCGTAACCCCATGTTTAAAACCCCGTGCACTATTGAATTAAACCCCGCTAATTTATGCGTACTGGGGTGATTTGACTGATCGTTAATTGCGTGCGAAGTTTGTGTGGCTTTTCGCAATATGGATTATGAAAGCTCATTATCTTCACGTTCGATAGTTATGTCGAGATAATTTATTTTCCGATCGGTTTCGAATTCCTTATTGAATTTGATTGAGTCGTGTAGGCTATTAATTGTTTGGAGAATTGTTTCTTCGCTAGTTAGTTCAGTGTCGTAGATGCAAATTACATCATCCACGTATCATTTCCACGTTACTATTCCCTTTGTCGAGGTCTTTTCTAGAAAATCATTTTCCAGTTGGGGGACTTTGCCTGGGCCGGTCCTATATAACTTAGCTAGTTGTGAGCCCCTGGCGGTACCCAAAATGATATCTCCGGAACCAAAAATCGTGGAGACTCGTGTGATGATTCAAATTAAAGCGCGCATCGCCCCCTTTACAGACGACCAATTATTTTTCAAAATTTTGCCAAAGGGCCTAACTACAAATGTCAACAATTTGTTATTTTAAATATTTTTTAAATTAATTTTATTTACTTAATTTTTTATTCATTACATTTTTATTTATGATTTCATTCTTTTCAGATTTTGCCAAAGGACTGAACTGCACATTTTAGATAAGGTAATCAATTATTTATTATATTGATCTGTATATGTAAATAGGTAGTCTAACTATCCCGACTGGGGACGTGGTGCCCTGAGCGGGAGTGGGAGTATCATTAATTGGTCAATTCAAGATTGTCACTTATGTTATTGAATAAGAATTTTATTTATTACGAACATTGGGTAGCGGTTCGAGTACCTGAGCTGGGGAGTATCATTAGTCATGAACCAAAGTTATTATTATTATTATTATTATTATTATTATTATTTAACACACAGGAAACTTTATAACGCATGACTATACATGTAGAATGATTCTTTATCGTAGGTTAAGGCTGAGTCCATGTGAATTTGCCACGATAAGGATTTGCTGAATAGTCTGTGGTGTTTACTTACAGTTCCGCCAAGCGGCAGCCATGCTGGTTTGTTGAGAGCAGAGGGAGACAGATGTATCTTTCTCAGCTGATAGCGTAATCAGACTCGCGTACTATTTTACTACAGACGAGTGCTGAGCCATGCTGCAGCTGTCCTCGAGTCTGTGGCAGTACTGGCCACGGTCGCCCCATTTCTAATCCAGGTTTATATAACTAGGTGTGGTTACTAAAAGACAAACGATATATACTTAATGAGATTTATTGGTCGAAGAATTACAGGTTGAGTTGAATCCGAGCCATATAACAAAGAGGTGTTTTCCATTTCTTTTAAGCAACTTTTCAACGAAGAAGTGTTCGGGAAACGCTGTTTATTGAAGTTCTTCGAGATAAAACCTAGCTTTGACGGGCTCCCCGCTGTCGTATTGAAGTAAATAAATGACAGTGTTACCTAGTTTCACTTCTTTAATGCGAAACATCTCTAAGCTCCATTTGGGAGTATATACTTTGTCGAAAACAGAATTGCGTGTTTTGATACGAACGTGATCGCCTATTTCAAGGCAGTGCCATTTAGGATCTTCTGTTTTGATGGGGTTAAAGATTTTATCCAGCCGTGGATTATTTTTGTTACGAGTCGAGGCTTTGTGCCTAGGGTCCTGTGTTTGGTATCATTGTAACGTGACACTAGCTCTGGTAATAAGTCAACCCAGCGATAGGACCCCCGCACCGTGAACTCTTGCCACATGTGTGTTTTTAGTGTACGATTGAAACGTTCCCCTACACTAGCCTTTAGATGACTATAAGTAACATTGTGGCGTGTATCCAAAGATTTGAGAAAGTTGGAGAATGTCGTATTGAAAACCTCTCTTCCTTGATCCGTTTGAAGCAAACAGGGTTGTTGTTTAGACTATTGAATAATAGTTTTGAATGCAGCGGTGACCAAAAGACGTCTTTCATTTTGTACAAGTTCAACAAATGCCATTTTGGAATAAACATCGATGACAGTGAGCATATAGCGTACACAATTGTTAGCGTTAACATAGGGAATCATTTCAACCAAAGCGACTTGGCAGCGTTCGTCTACGCCACGTGAAATAACTTTGAGTCACTCATAGTTAGGCCTGGAAGGGCTTTGCAACTCGCGGGCTATTCCCACATTGATCGGTAAGGGCTTAAAAATGATTTTGGCTTGGCGAAGTTCCTTATCTATCTCTAGGATCTTGACCCCGTGACTGTTATGACCCGCTTGTTTAGAGGTGCTTAAGAACTGTAACCGTTTGACCTAGGTACGTATTTGGGTCATACCAATAAGTCACATCAACGAATGGTTTTAATAGTTTAAACTTAACCCCAGAGGCTAATGTTCCACAGCGAACACTCTCAGAGGTAGGAAACAGTTTTGATATAATGGTTCTATACTTGGTACCTTTATTGGCAGTCACCATTTCGGATCGAATATAATTACGTCTATAAGCATTTATAGGTTTGCTTTTCTACGTGTGTATTATTGCATTGGATTTTGGCGTGATAGCGCCGTGTAGCACGTGTTTTTGCGTTTGTAGCCGCCATTACGCTTTCATGTCCCTTGTGGAGGAAGAGGAAGTGTTGAATATTAGCGATCTTTTTGAATTTGGTGAAATTCCGATTATGTCTGGAATTATTGGCAATATCGGGGAGTTTGACACCACTGAGGAACAGTGGGAGTCCTATATAGAACGATTTGAACTATTTTTGCAGTGTTATAAAATAAGTGAGGAACTCAAGGTCAGTACCCTATTGACCATCGTGGGAGTGAAAACCTTTAAGTTATTAAGAGATCTGTGTACACCGGACAGTCATTCATCTACAACGTATGAGGTTTTGGTTAAACTTATTAAGGGACATTTCTATCCGACACCTTCTGTTATTGCCGAAAGGTATGCGTTTAGCATTAGGAATCAGTTAGATAATGAGATATTGTGCAGCATGTGGCGAGTCTGAAGCATTTATCGACTCACTGCGATTTTTGTACTGTACCCGTTTAAACCATTAAAGCTACTTGTCGAATCCGAAGATCAGCTGGATTGCAGAATCTTGAGGTTCCCGGCTAAATAAACCTGAAAATTCTACCAACAAGAGCTAAATGGGGGATGCACACGTCCTACGATTATGTTTTGGTAAAATAAAAGTGGGTGGATCGACTAAATAAAACTGAGAGTACGAGAAACTTACCATTCTCGGTCAAATGGGCGTAACTAGGGGTTCAACTAAACCTTAAATGCACCAAACCAAAACCTCCTTTTTCATAATCCAAATAAATCATTCAAGACGCATTTATAAAAAACGAATAATTTAGATTTATTAAAGAAAAATTTAAAATAAAAAATCAAACAACAAATAATTATTTAAATCCCACATGTGATCCGTAATATGATTGTTAAATTAATAATAAAATAAAATAATCAACGTTCCTCCGACGTTAGAAATACACAACTTCTCAAGCATGAACACACATCAGCTGTGTCCACTCTCTCTCTGTGGTTAACAGCCGTGAGGCTGGTTGGCAGCAGCTCGCCATTCTTCCCGTCTCTCAGTCTTCCTCTTCAGTTCACAGTATGAGCCACAACCCATATCTTGCAGTATTTGACTCATGTACTCCAGTCTGGGTCTTCCTCTACAATTCTTGCCGTCTACTGTTCCCTCGATTATAAGCTTAATCAGTCCATTGTGTCGCAGTATGTGGCCCACGAGGTGATTCCTTCTTCTTTTTAAATATTTAAGGAAGCATCTTCTCTCTCCCACTCTTCTAAAGACTTCCTCATTTGTGACCATTTCTTTCCAACTGATTTTCATAATCCTTCTATAGCACCAGGTTTCAAATGCCAGTAGTCTTTTCCTCTCTCTCTCTCCTATTGTCCAAGATTCGCTGCCATATAGCGCGACGCTCCAAACATAGGTCTTCAACATTGGTTTCCTCACATCAAGACTGATGTTCCTTGCAGTAAATAGGTTCTTCTTTTTATAGAAAGCGTTCTTGGCTTGGGCAATCCTACTTAATATCTCTCTGCTGCTTCTTCCATCATTCGTTATTTTACTTCCCAGATAATCAAACTCATTCACTTCTTGTATCTTTTCATTTCTTAACTCTATTGATGTCTGGTTTTCGCCATTTCTACTGCAGACCAATATTTTTGTTTTATTTGTATTTATTCTCATATTAAATTCTTCCTCCATTATTTTGTCCATCTTGCTCAGGATCATAGTTAATTTGAAATTATAAATTCTGAGCAGATACTACTGTCAACTCAGAAAGTACCATCCTTAAACACTCCTTCTTTCATTAAACATATGTTTCCAATAATACTGCAAATAATTAACACTGATCTATCACAAGATCACTTCTCAATATTGTTTAGCATCCTCGATGTTAACAACGAACAACATCATGTTCCTCGAACATTTCCCTCTCTCATCTTTAAATTATTTAAATATTACATATAATTATGATAAAAATATTCAAATGTGAAATAAAATAAAAAATAAAAATCCCTGAAATAAAATTTAATAATAATAGAAGCCATTATTATTATTATTAATATCATTCAGACATTATTTAAATTCACGGATTATTTATTATTAAAATACTTATTAATTATTAAAATTGTTTAATGCACATATTATTTCGAAAAATAATTAAATAATATTATTATTATTCATTATAGTCAGCTGTTCATTTGGTTAACTCCGTTAAGTTATTTATTTATGTTAAGGTTCATCTTTAATATTATTTTACAACGTTTATAGCAATTATCAATCCTATTGCTTCCTCAGTTCCACTTCTCTACGATCCTTACTCTCATTACAAAGTGTCAATTTATATCATGTTATCACATAACTCTTATTACAATGTATTTATCATTTGATAAGTCAAAATATGGCTTATATGGCCAAACAATTAAGTTGAGCTCACACGCTTCTGTCATAATCTTATATAATAATTTCATAATCATTAACAAACTTATTATTTTCAATCTTTTCCCAAGTATTTTCCGCCAATTAACTTCCAATTCAACTGCAAGTCGATTCATATTAATGTACACTGATGATCTCCCCCAGATCCATACTGTAGTATTAATACATTTCTGTTGTTCGTTCACAATGCATATAATAGCATTCTATTAACTTCAATGCCTTAAAAAACATCCACTTCATTGCCTTCAAACTAATTATTCTTACAATAATACGTGTAGATAGCGTATCATGACTTCAAAACTTGATATTAAATAAATATAGCTTCAATATTCGTTTCCTTCCTAACAGTGAATAACATTCTTCGTTATCATATAATTGAACTTCATTACATAACTTGCTTCCTTTAAATTACAACTTATTCGATGTTTACAGAGTATTTACTTAATTTGTTGTTAAAATATTTCGTAATAAACAACTTCCTTAAACAGTGATGATGTCTTGGTTTACTAAGACTTGTTACTTTAATTTACAATAATAGTTGTTAATATTTAATATAAATAAACATTTATCACTCCACTCTGATCGTTATTTAATTGTTGCTAATGTTGCAATCTTAAGTGAACAACAATATTATAAAATTATAACATGTTGCAAAGGGTTTTATAGAATTCTCAATAATTCTGATATGTCATGATAATGGATAAAATCCTTCTAAATCCAATAATTTATCCATCGATAAATTATTTAAATAAATTTAGTCAATGTTTGAATGTCTCATGTAAATTATCATTCATGAACAAGGCTTGACTTGTATTAAATAAATATAACCGTCATCTATTTTATCGTGGTTATCCTTGAAAGATCGTCGGTCAATAAAATGAAACGTCAAGTAAATGTTTCATTCACGATGAAAATATCTTCCCCTGATCTAAATTCTTCTTGCGATAAAATTCGCAAAATTACTAATAAGTCGAAATAATACTAAAAATGTGTAATCAAAATCTTAAATTCCTAATACCGAAAATCGTCGTTCTAAATGGAAAATATTTAACTCTAGGATTTAAAATCCTTAAAAGAAATTTTAAATAAATAAGTTAATCCATAATAAAAATATTCTAAAGTTTCCACAAAAATAATCCTCGGAATTATCAATTAATAAAAATGTTGAAATGGTGCAATTGCTCTACGATAATCTAACTACAGCAAACTACAGAACCAACATTACGAACGAAGATCACTCTCTACCTGTAGTTGACATCTTGTAGAATAAGTGTGGTGGAAATTTCTGTCGACACCAGTAATTCCACATGCAGAATACCTCTTCTTCTTTTTCCTCCGGAAAACTGCATCGCTGTAATTCGAACCGGGGCCTTCCACCACAAACAGCCTCGCCTGGCCATGAACTAACACGCCAACGATCGCCTCTACCCTGCCGAACGAAAGTTCCCACTTCGAAATAATATCTTCAATTCCGCTCCGCACTGGGTGAATAGTTCTCATGATGCAACAGTCTAGTTCCGAATCACAAATGTGGATAATAGCCTTGCCATAATTATGTTCCATAGTGATGGTTAAGTTATACATTGGATTGCTGGATAATCTAGCCTATCAATGCACATCATATTCCTTATGCATACTGGTTTAAGCTGCCATAACAATCACTTCAAATACGTAGTCATATCTTCCCCTTAGCATCAAAGTATAAATCATCTCGACAACGAACATGTAACAAGAATGATAACTGTACATAGTTTGCCTTCAATATCGTTCGAGTGCACACGCTGCGTTTCACTTGTGGCCTTGGCTACTAACGCGCACTGTACTAGCTTGCTTCGCTTCGCTAAAGTGCCTGTTCTGTTTCAAAAGGAACGTTTTCCTTCGACGTTACCTTCACTTCGAAAATGACTGGAAATATTCATAATTCCACCGCAATACTTATATATAATGCGTAAATAATGTTTCTCCTTAATATTGTTTAACTTTAGTAGCGTTATTTTGAACGTAGGCTGAAATATTAGGAAGTTTGTATTCTCGTTCTATCAACGGACATTTATCCAAGTGCTTGGCCTGAACTCCTCGCCTGATCGCGGTCAAAGACTTCTCTCACTTCCTCGCTATCAATCACGCGTCACTTTCCGGGACCAATCTTTCGCAGATCCACAGTCTACCACTGCTCGACACAAAAGACCATGATTCCCACGGCGTCACCAGGCAAATGAGAACTCTGATCATGGGCCTCATCAATTCACGCGGTAATCCACGAGATTGTATCTTGACTTATATCTTTCTCCAAAGTCTTCAAACTTCCTTCCGAGTATGACTAACATAAATTTCATAAATTTAGATACATTTCCATAGTTTTAATTATGCGGTTTCTCTCTTCTTTACCAAAATAGCAGTATTAATCTCCAATTAAGCTTCTCATTAGGCGCGATCAGTTTCTCCTACTCTCGTGCCTTCAGTAATCCAATTAGCCAATCAGTACATTTCTTCTTCACAGCTCCAAGTTGCTATGAGCGGACTAGCAAATATACGAAGCAGGACTGTCTAATACTGGCTTCGGTCGCCATTTTGCTGTCGTCGTTTGCAATCCGAAGCTTCCCTTTGTACAAATAAAAAAATGTTTCATATCAAAATCCTTCAAAAATACTGCATTCTTCTCCAAATTTCATCAAAACAACTGAAATAATATTCTCTCCATCCCGAACAACTTGAAAATCGAGTTCAGTACGAATCTCAACGATTATCTACGTGCTCGTTTAGTCAGTGAGATACATAGCGAACCTACCAAGCAGAGACTGTTGGGTGAGCATTCCTTAACATTCAAGAAGGCGGTCTCCATTATTTCCTCCGTAGAAGCAGCTGAGAAGAATTCAGCGTCGCTCATGCCTGGCGGTGGAGACAGAATACACCGCATGACGACATCTTATCCTTCCTGGCGGTCTAGTGCGTCATCTGTGAGAGGAAAAAAGACGAAGGGCGTGGCTGTTCCATCCTGCAATGGCGGGTCTTTTCAGCGCAACCAATCTGCCCCGGGACAACGGAACAGTCCACAGCAGAAGTGTCAAGTGCAATGTTATTGCTGAGGTGTGTTTGGCCATAAGAGCAGTGAATGTCGTTTGCGAGGTTGCGTGTTTCATTATTGTGGTAAAAGAAACCATATTAGCAAGGTTTGTAAGGCGAAGATGAGTGGTAAGTCAAGTCAATCTACTGTATATAACAACAAGAACTTTAATAGGCCTAATAAAAACAAAAGTGCACATCATTTCATAGGCCAAGTTGAGGTTGATTCTGAGGAAATGTTAGATGATGTTCCTAACCTATTTGCTATGTATGAATCAAAAGTAGGCCTAGGTCTAGATGTGGTAAGCCAACCATGTTTACCTATTAACCAACTAAGCACTGTTGATCCTATCAAAACTAATTTACTGGTTGAAAACAAAATTGTTACTTTTGAAATTCATACGGGTGCCTCAGTCAGTGTAGTTAGTGAAAAGTTTTATTTGGAAAATCTTAAGAAAGTAAGGTTGAGGCCTACAAGTCTACGCTTGAGTTCATATATTAATGCTCCCGTTGAGCTCATTGGAGTAATTACAGTAAATGTTAGTTACACAGGCATTTCTAAAGTTCTTGAATTGTATATAATTAAAAATGGGGCTAATATTTTGATAGGTCGTGACTGGATCAAGGCATTAGATGTTAATATTTCCCTTTCAACTGATGAGCCGTTGTTTTCAACCGAAGTTGTTAGTAGTGATTCTAAGAGTAGTCCTACTGATAACCTTAAATCAGAAATGTTGCTTAAAGAGGTAGTTTAAAATACCCTGAAGTGTTTGCTGACAAAATAGGCCGGTGTACGGTTGATCCGGTTTGGCTAGTTACGAAAGAGAATAGTGTACCTAAGTATTTCAGGCCCAGACCATTGCCTTATACTTTGAAAGCTAAGGTTGAAGAGGAACTTGGACGGTTGGTCGAAGCCGATGTAATGTATCCAGTTGAAAGTTCGGAGTACGGGTCGCCGATAGTACCGGTTCTGAAGAAAGACGGAAGTATTAGAATTTGTGGGGACTTTAAGGTAGTATTAACCCGCAGTTAGTTGTAGATCGTTACCCAATACCAAGAGTTGAGGATCTCCTTGCTGAACTACAGAAAGCCGAATGCTTTATTAAAATTGATTTGTACCAAGCGTACATGCAGTTAAGACTGGACGAGACCTCCCAAATTTGTATAAAATCAGCACGCCCTAAGGGTTGTTTTGCTTTTAAGCGTATGCCTCTTGATATTTCTAGCGCTGTGGGTATCTTTCAGAGGGTTATCGAGCAGGCTTTACAGGGCTAACCTGGTGTGAAGATTTTTCTTGATGACATAATTGTAAGTGGACCTGATACTAAAACTCACTTAAGTAGGCTTGAAGGAGTGAGTTACAGACTAAAACAGTATGATATAAATAATTCATGCTTTTGGGCTAATGCCGTGTGTTTTTAAATTTAAACCATACGTTTCGGAGAAACCTTGCCTCCTTTTTCAATGTTATTGTTTATTTCCATTGAAAAAGGAGGCAAGGTTTCTCCGAAACGTATGGTTTAAATTTAAAAACACACGGCATTAGCCCTAAAGCATGAATTATTTATATAATAATCCGGGCCGTGAAAGCCTTAATATGCAAATTAAAACAGTATGGCTTTACAGTTAAGCGGAATAAGTGTCAGTTTTTTGTACCTCAGTTAGAATTTTTGGGTTTCACTACAGACAAGAATGGTCTCCACACCTCGGAGGCTAAGATAAAGGCCTTTGTCGATGCGCCTGTTCCTCAAAATGTGACAGAAACTAAATAATATTTGGTTTTAGTAAATTATTACGGATGATTTGTGCCCAGGCTGTCTACAGTGTTGACACCTTTGTATAACCTGTTAAAAAGGATTATGACTTTGTGTTTGATCGTACATGTATGCAATCATTTAATGAGATTGTCTTCAGCCCCGGTAATGGCACATTACGACCCAGATGCTCCGGTAGTGTTAACTGTTGATGCGTCTAGTTATGGGTTAGGCTGTGTTCTTAGCATAGCTACTAAAGAAGGTATGGAAAAGCCTTAACTCAGCAGAATCTCATTACTCGCAAATCGACAAGGAAGAAACAGTAATTGTTTATGGAGGTAAAAAGTTTCACCAGTATCTGTACGATAGACACTTTACCCTGAAGAGTGATCACAAGCCGTTGTTGAGTATTTTTGGACCAAATAAGGGGTTACTCGTGTTTCCAACAAGCAGACGGCAGAGGTATGCATTATTTTTATCCGGTTACGATTTTGACATTAAGTATGTAAACTCCAATGATAATGTAGCTGACGCACTATCTAGATTGCCTTTGAAAATAGCTAATGTAGAATCTACTTCAGATCTATCAACAATGGGCACTTATTTAAATTTTCTTAATGAAAGTTCAGTGCCTATTTCGAGTGAGCAAGTTCTACTGGAAACTCAGAACGATCAAGTTTTGAAGCGAGTTTATGGCTCTGTGATGTATGGTTGGCCTACTCATTTGTCTAATGAAGACCATGATTTATCACCATTTTTCCAGAGGAGAGGAAATAGCTGTTGAACAAGGTGTCTTAATGTTGAGTCATAAAGTAATAATTTCTAGTAGTTTACGTAGCCTTGTTTTGAGAGAACTACATGCTAGTCATTTAGGCATGGTTAAAATGAAATCTGTAGCGAGAGCTTATATTTGGTGGCCTACTTTTTATCAGGAAATAGAAAACCTTTCGAAGAGCTGTTCTTCCTGCTTATTGGAGAGATGTAATCCAGCCAGGAGTGAACTACACCATTGGCATTATCCTGATAAACCGTTGGAAAGACTACACCTTGATTATTTGGGGCCATGTAAGGGGAAAATGTACCTAATAATTATAGATGCTCATTCTAAGTGGTTAGAGGTATTTGAGACCAGTTTAGCTTCTGCAAACTTAGTTATTGTTAATTACGCCAGCTTTTTGCCCGTTTTGGTTTGCCTGTGTCAATTCATAGTAGGGGCGTGGTGGCTCAGCGGTCTAGCTGTATGTTTCTCAACAAGGTGGTCCGGGTTCGATTTCCGGTCAATGCATGTGAGATTTTCGAAGTGAAATGCCATGTCTTGTGGTGGGGATTCCACGTAAAAAGGAGGTCCCGTGGCTCATGATCTACAGATTAACGGTCACGTTAAACTACAAGCTTCCTTCCTTCCTTCAATTCATAGTGATAATGGTCCGCCATTTAATTCGGCGGAGTTTAATGAGTTTTTGGTTTGTAATGGTATTACATATACTTTGTCACCTCCATAACACCCCCAGAGCAATGGTCAGGCTGAAAACTCAGTCAAGTATGTTAAGACTAAACGTAAATGTGCTTTTAGAGATAAGGTTAAAGATGTTACAGTAGCTTTGAATAGAATATTGTTCGATTATCGAAATTCTGTACATTCCACTACTAATGAGACCCGAGCTAAACTAATGTTCAATAGATCACTAAGAACTAGCGGTGTTATCCGGAGATTAAAATTGCCCAGCTTGCCCAGCAAGTGGAAGAAGCAAATGTAGTGGACTGTGAAAAAGTTGAAGTGTTGTTGCTCCATGTTGGTACGAACGATTTGAAGAAGAGGGCTACAGCTGATTACATCATGGGGGAGCCCTACGAACTAGGTAGGAAAGCTAAAAGCATGTTTCGAAATGCAAGAATTATAATGAGTGGCTTTGTTCGGCGGGGAGATGTTTCGTTAAGGCGAGTTAGGACTGTAAATGACCGCATGGACTGGGTATGTGCACAACTGGGATTAGTGTACGTATATGCTGACTGCGGGATTGGTGGCCGTGACTTCGCCCAAGACGGACTGCATCTAAATTGACGGGGCGCTTTCAACCTAGTGTACCCATTTGATGGGAACAGGGGTCGAACCTGTCATGGAAAGAAATAATATTCATAAGACTTTGGGATGCGTACAGGCCAGCAGTGAGGCGAGATGATGAAACTTACGCATGACTCAAAGCGATAAAGGTCCGCTCTCTGAGTTATCGTATGCAAGCCGCATATGAGCCATGAGCACACGCATGCAGAGGAAACTTTTAGTCATGTAGGTAGCCCGGGGATCCACCGACGGAGACCAGTCAGCGTTTTATTGGCAACGTTGTAATGCCGCAAGACCAAGTAATGTTGTGAAATAACCTGTTTTCTCGGAAACCACGAAAAATTATTGAAATTTTGGGACGCCAATAAGAATCATTTTGAAAATACTGAATTTAGAAAGTATAAAGATCTCTAATTGATGTACAGGAGAAAATTGCTGAATTAGCATGACGACATTAGAGGAGGGGCTAGCCAGTCTCTCGGAGTAGGAGACAAAAAGGATTTACACCTACGCACAGCAGGAGCGCTATTAATTTTTTATAAATAATTGCCGTGATCGATTTTTGGAAATCAAAGTGAAATTCTACCATTCAGTTCATGAGGAGTAAATAGATAATTTTTCTACAAACGTACGACGTTTGGTTCAAAAGTTAGATTTGAGAAGGACGGCAAAGTAATCTTTTTAGTAAGTTTTGAATAAATAGCGAGGCCGAGAGCCAGAAGGTATTCAGTCTGCAGTTCCCTCTGAGGAGGTTACGCTCGATCGCACCGTCAGTACGCAGTACACGCTGTTTCGCCAAAGCTATTCAGTCTTCAGTCTTAGTCAGTCCGAGTAGGACTTGACGCTACGCAATAAGTACATTCAATCGAACATGGAACCTCAAGGGAGGGCCATGTAGTTTTGATCCAGTAATAAGTCTTCGAAATATAACAAGTACGTTAGTTCGAGACCACGGAAAGGCGCCGAATACAGAAGAACTCTACGAACATAAAGTCGTGAGTATAGATGAACCGTACGCTACAGAAGTTCACAGTAGGTCCAGTGAAGTCGCAACACGTTAGATTGAAACAAGTATCGCTAGTGTTAGGACAGAAATAGAATCTCATGGTCTTTGATGGAAAGTCATGAAGATATAGGACCGAGTGGCGAAAGTAAAATGAAATATGCGTTTAAGTATAAAGTATACGCGCAGTCAAAGTGAAAAGTACAAAACAGTGAGAAACGAACTATTCGAACCTTGTTAAAGGCAGGAACAGTTCGAAATTTACGAAATTCGCAACCAGGCGATGTAAAAATAGAAAGCCACGTTAAGTTATTAAACCAGTGAGTATAAACAGTGGGGAAGCCGATAGAACTTTGAGTCAAGACCAGGGGTCAGAACCAAGAATTTGTCGCAGGGATAAAACGTACAGCCAGTACTAGGAAAGAAAGGAGACCGTCGTCTAGGAGCGTATCGGGAGACCACCATTCGCGTCCTGAGATACGACAGAGACTATTACACAAAGTGTAATCTATTGTAAATTGTATAGGAAAAAATAGGACAAACCCCTGAAGGGTTAAAACACGTGTGAAGTGTTAGTTAGTGAGTAATTAAAAGGTTAAAACACGTGTGAAGTGTATTACAGTGATTATTTTTAAAGGGTTATATATTTTTGTTGTGTAGTGTCCCCAAGTAATGGGAAAAATAATGTGTGTTTTTGTAATTATAATGAGCAAAGTGATAATCACGTGTGTTGTTGAAAAATTGATTATGTCGTGACATATTGTCCGTAAAATGTTCTAAATTACGGCAGTATGGGTGAAATCTTTCACGTGGTAGGTCCATGGCTACCAGATGGGTGGTGAGTACAAATGAATTATATTAAATTGAACCATTGTGCACCCAAATTTAAAAATACCATTGTGAAAATATTATGTGCAAAGTGATTACATTTAAAGTGTCATTAGTGAAAATGCATCTTGTAAAGATCGGCCAGAATTATCAGAGCCGCGTTAATTAAGAAAGATAGGAACCCGAAATGTACGCAAACAATTATAATGTTGAAAAGAGGGAAGGAACCAAATTGTTGTTAAAATAACAAATGAATTTATAGTAAAGATCAGTGACGGTTAATATAAAAATAAAAGGAGTAATAGTGGAATATAACTTAATAATACATGAATGAGCTAGTAATCATATAAATAAAGTCAATGAAATTCGAAATATAAATGAAAGCCGAAATGTAATTGAAAGTTGAAAGTTGAAATAAATAAATAAATAAAGTTGTAGACGAACCAAGGACGGTTAATAGACACTAAAGTAATATATGAAGGCATATTTTTAGTAAATGAATAGGTGAAGGTGTTAAGGCCCAATAAAAGTAAAATGAATAAGAACGGACCACCGTAAATGAAGTAATGAACAATACAAGTAGGTTCGCTATTCTTGAGAGGATACCGAATTGAAATGATTGAAATAATTGAAGATCCAAGTTGAAAATAGATATTGTTGCCAAGTATAGGCTGAAGTAAATGTAAGCTCCAGGGTAGGGCTCTATAAAGAATAAAGTTCAAGTGCAAGTAGGACGAAGCGTTAAGACTGTCAGGAAGTCGTCGAAGTGAACTGGGGCGGGTTTTATACGCCATTATTATTGTATCAGAGTGACAGTACTTCTCACTACTGAAATTGTGTTGATGATTCACACGCAGCCAGGGTGCGCGTGATGGAATATATGGGTAAGTCTGGGTGGATGATTATGTGTATGCAGATAACCGAAAATGATTCCCAATCTCGCGTTAGTCTAGCCAGACAACCGGACAAGGCATTGTGCGCTTGGATCGGATTGTTATATTTTGAATTCTCACCGCAGCATATGTAATTGGAGCCAATGCGGGCTAATAATACGTAAATGTTAAAGTCCTGACAGCAGAAAACGTTCGTCCGAAGAATGCACGTTTTAAACATAAATATGCTAATTAGACTGTAAGCAGTCAGAAATAAAAGAATAGGAAATAAAGTACTTGGATTTTCAATGTTATGATGTGGCCGTTAGAGAAAGTTAAAAACATATGGTTTGTGAATGTAGGCCGTTGGTTTGTTATGGTAGGACGAGGGCCGCTCGCCACTTCTTAAGACAGGGAAGGGGGGATGAGTTATGACGGTCATGCGGAGAGCCGAGTAGACTCGTAAATCCGTCACTGAATCAGTTAATGAAAAAATAAAGCTAGTTTTTTGAAGCTTATATTGAATGAAACAAATAAGGGCAAAAGTATAATTCCTGCTAAAAGGTCGTTATTGTGCGCGGAGAAATCCTCCCACATAATAATAATAATAATAATAATAATAATAAATGCATTATGGTGAGATGTAAAAATCGGTTCCTTGCTCTAAGTATTGAAACGGATTAAGAAAAATCATGAGAATTGGACTCCAGGGAATGCGGGTTCCATGAAGTGAAATTCCTAAGGTGCGCAATGGTTACAATAAAATGTTTACAATGGAATGGTACTCATAGTGAAGTGTGTAAATAGTTATGGTTGAGGGATAATTTGTGTTTTAAAATATGTGGAGAACAAAGAGATTGATTTAATAAAGTGGAAAGGCATAGAAGCCTAAAATGTATAGTCAAATGGAGGCAGTGTTCATATAACGTAGATGTCCTGAGATCGAAGCCTGACAAGGTGGAGATTCAGCGCAGAATGATTTAAGAATACCCAGTATTAGAAGTGTTAAATATTTGAATATTGAATAAAGTAATTTAAAAATATTATGAAATGGATTATGAATAAATCCAAGGGTCATAAAGCTAGATGTGTATGACAAACATTAGAGTCATTGTTTATTGAGTTTATGGCATTATTTCGCCATTGTTTATGTTTTGTGGTAAAGTGTGTTTAGAAGTTCTTTTAATAAATTAAAGCAGTAATTATAGTAGACCATGTTATAGTTTTCTTTATAGCTTGTACATCCTTGTTGTTCACATTCTAAATACATGGGTCAGACGGTGGGAATGAAAGGTACACCCCCGGAACTGAGCTAGTACGGAAGATGACCTTGTATTTCCGCAGATCAGACGGGTACACTAGTGAGCCTACATAACAGGGCCATCGATTCGTACCGGCTTTTGTGAGGAGGAGCAGGTCCAGAGGTTGCCAGCCGACGGGAACAGAAGAAGCTATTTCGAGATATTTGCTGCGGAGGTAAGACTAAGATTACTGCAGGTTAATTGTCCGAGTTTAGGAAATAAATTAATTGAATTTTGGAATCTTGTAGAGACGTATTCTCCGGACATTGTCATTGCTACTGAATCTTAGTTATATGAGGATATAAATAGTAGCGAAGTATTTCAAGGGATCTACGAAATGTACGGAATGGATCGGGGGAAGCGAGGTGGTGGACTATTTATTTGTGTGCGCAAAAATATAGCTAGTTTCTTAAAGTGGTCTGATACGGATCATGAAATGTTATGTGTACAAATTTCGGATAAAGGAAATACATTCCCTCTTCAGGTGATAGGGGCGTATAGAGCACCGAAAGATAACTTTTCGCTCCTCGACACACTGTATGATGAAACTTGTACGGGTAATGCTATGAAAAAGAGCATAATAATTGCTGGAGATTTAAACCTCCCCAAAGTAGACTGGTCTGGTGAGTCAACAAGCTGTGGTCAAGCTCAGAGTGTTGCAAACAAATCCTTAAGGGAGGGGGGATTTTCCAGAGTAGTGGACTTCCCTACTAGAGGCATTAATATTTTTGATATTTATCTCGTAAGACCTGTAGAGCTGTATATTAACTGTCTGAAAGTACCAGGAATTAGTGACCATTCTGGGGTAGAATTAAATATTAGATACGGTGACATTACAAAATTAGTCTCTGATATAGCAGAAAAGATCATATTCCAGTATCGCAGGGCGGATCAGGGAAAATTTCAGGGGTATTAGAATGAGCTATTTGTAGGATGGGCATCGGAAGGAAATCACATTAATATCCTGTGGACTAACGTTTTGAAAATTTTAAATACCGGTAGTGCTTTTTATAAATTTGTCCCATTTAAATTAATGAAACAAACCCCAGATCATGAGTATTACACACGAGAAATCAGGAGTCTAAAACGGAAAATTAGGAAATTATACAATAAAAGACATGATAGTGACAAGTATATGTTGAAATATAAATCCTTATCAAGAGAGCTCGTCTTAAAAAAGAGGGCTGCTCATGACAGTTATATGCAAGGTTTACTTGGTTCGGGAGGTGATGGGTGGAAAAATTTTTACATTTATGTTACGAGAAGAAAGGGAAATTCAAATAATTTGTGGATGATAATGTCCGGTGACGGTGAATTAATTACTGAGAAACAGGCCATTGCTAATGAATTAAATGTATTTTACGGTAGTGTGTTCAATAAATCCAATAGCTGCGTGTTGGACCTTAAGGGTGAATCAGGGGCTCCCGTTTTCTAAACACACCAGTCAGCAATTGTAAAGCTAATACAAAAATTACGTTACAATATATCGAAGGGTCCTTTGTTAGTGAAGTACTTAAACTAGGAGGTAGGGCCGTGGCACGATATTTGGAGGTGATGTTTAATGTGTCCATAAACAATGCGCAAATCCCAGATGACTGGAAAAGAGCTACGGTAGTCCCAATATTTAAGGGAGGGAGCAGACTTGAATTGGGCAACTACAGGCCGGTTAGCCTTACGTCAATCGTATGCAAACAGATGGAGCATCTCATTTGCGACTAGTTGAGGGAACAGTGGGAAACATTATCATGGTTTAATGATAGGCAACATGGATTCCGGAAAGGTTACTCATGCGAGAGTCTTTTTCAAGATATTAGCGAATCGTTAGACCATGGAGTTTCAGTAGACGCCGTAGTTATAGATTTTGCGAAGGCATTTGATGTCGTGCCGCATGCCATGCTACTCCATAAATAAGCTTTGACGAAGATTGATAGAAGAGTAATTTTATGGATCCAAAAATTTTTGACGGGTCGTTCCCAGCAAGTGAAAGTCGAAGGCAGATTCTCGGATTAAATTACCGTAACGTCGGGCATCCCTCGGGGCAGCGTAATCGGAACTTTGCTATTTTTGGCGTTTATAAATGACTTACCAAATGGGATTCGCAGTAACTGTCGATTGTTTGCGGATGATTGTGTAATATATCGAAAGATACATGACTCACAAGATAACGCAGTACTTCAAGATGACCTGAACCTGGTCTATAAGTGGGCGATTGAAAATAAAATGAAAATAAACACAAGAAAATGTCGTCTTTTAAAAATAGCGAAAGTGCGGAGGCAAGATTTTCAATATAACATTGGCTCGGAAATACTTGTAGAAGAAGATTCCTGCAAATATTTGGGCGTTCACGTAAGGAATGACATGAAATGGAGTAGTCATGTAGGATGTGTAGTTTCTAAAGCTTACAAATCCCTGCACTTTGTAATGAGGATATTAAAATGAAGTAGTACCTCAGCTAAAGAATTAGGATATTTGTCACTTGTAAGACCTATCCTGGAATACGCCTCGGCGGTTTGGGATACATATCAAGTAGGGCTCATAAATGAGTTGGAAATGGTACAAAGAAAGGCCGCTAGATTTATGCTCAGTGACTTTAATCCCAGGAGCAGTGTGAGCCGTATATTAAAGAAACTTGGGTGGGAATAACTTGAGGCTAGGAGGATGAAATCTAGACTCTGCGCTATGTACAACACGTATACAAATCAACCAGCATGGGGTGAGCTTAGGAAACGTATGGGAAAGCCCACTTACATAGGTAGGAGCGATCATCCTTTCAAAGTTAAGGGCCGACCACAGCGAACAATTTATGGTAAATATTCTTTTGTAAACCGTGCCATTGATAACTGGAACTCTCTACCTGCCGCAGTCTTAGATCCCTTTCCCAAACATATAGGTGTGTTTAAGAAAAGACTGACTATTTGTGTAAATACTCAAGTTTTAATTGTTATTGAATTGTTATGTATAATTATTTATTTGTTATGTATATCCAATTTGCCACCGGGGGACACACTCCCAATTGCAAATAAATAAATGAATGAATGAATGAATATACTATATTGTAAAACGAGTACAAAACTTTAACACACAACAGTACCGTCGCTAATACCTGGCTTTTCTATTTAAGACACAGCGTGGGCGTGAACGTAAACAGTATGACAGCAGAAAGTAAAACATTATTTACAGTGCACGTAAAAGGGGGCTGAAGTCACCCTAGACTTTTACTCCCCTATTGAATTGGAACGAGGGTCCTATGTGCAAGGACTGGTTTCCTTTGAAGCCAGTAATAGAATTTACAATATATTCGAAAACATGATTATCCTTTGCCAATTACAATCCGATCGGAGTGTAGACGCTACCAAAGTTTCCTTGCCTGCCAGTTCGAGTCGGGTCGTGTGTTATGTCATTAGCTATATTATCATTTCAACCTAGAATCAAATCATCATACTTAATAAAACTAATAATAACACGGTACAAATTAGACAATACAAGTTAAAACGTTCTCTGTCATCGTGAATCATCATGAAATTGGATTCGATCGTATCAGCCAAATGTTCCAGGAACACTGACTCGAGTAGCCTATTCTAAAATTCATCAGAAATGTCCTATGACTCTTTATATTCATGATAAACACTTCATCAGTCTCATGACTGACAACAATACAGAGGGGTCCAGAAAAATGTAGACACCCCTTGATAGTTAATATATTTGGAACGAAAAGACATACCGTTACAATTCTTGCGCGGTAGCATAGTCCATTGGTTTCTATTGTTTTCGCAACAGTTGAAGAAGGTCACATGAGTGGCACGACAATCTTAGAGCGTTTTCCAGCAGATGACAGTGCAGCAATGAATGAATTAAGATGATCGTTTGAGCAACGCAAGGCCCTATTGAAGTGGTACTGGAAGTACGAAAACATGATGGAGGTACAACGACAATGGCGTAATGTGCACGGAATTGAGCCACCAATTTATCGTATTCGGGATAAATTTGAAGCCGACGGTACTGTTCAGAATGTGAATAAGGAAAGGTCTGGCCGACTGAGAACATCAACAAGTCCAGCTTCCAGCACTGCTGTGTTGCAATATTATGCCAGGTCACCTCAATCAGGGTGCATGCAAAAGCGGGGTAAGCCGATCAAGTGTACAACGAATTCTGAAAGCTGCAAAGTGGAAAGTGTACATTCAAAGATCGGTGCACGCTATGAAAGAGGACAACCCGCATCGAAGGATTGAGTACTGCAAATGGTTTGTAGGCATGCTTCGCGAGGATGAACAGTTTGATGTTATCTGGTCTGTCGAGGCGCAGTTCAAACTGAACGGTACTGTAAACCACCACAACTGCGTGTACTGGGCTCCTGAAAATCCTCACGTTCACGTGGACAAACATGTTAATCTACCGGGTGTTAATGTATGGTGTGGTCTGTCATCGCGCGGTTTGATTGGCCCATTCTACTTTGAAGGTACCGTAATTGGTGAGGTGTATCTTAGTATGCTGCAAACATCGATTTTACCTGCCATCCGAGAGGTGTTTGGAAATGAAAGAGTTTACCTACAACAAGATGGCGCTTCGCCTCACTACCACAGAGATGTCAGAGCCTATTTGGATGAAATCTACCTGTACGATGGATAGGTCGGAGAGGAGCTGTTGAGTACGCACCACGGTCTCCAGACCTTACACCTCTTGACTTCTACCTATGGGGGACCTTGAAGAATGAAGTTTATCAACAGAAGCCAGCTACACTGAACGAGCTACGAGAAACCATCGAGCGTCCTGTGCGACTACCACACCGGCAACACTGACAGCCGTAGTTCGATCAGCAGTTCAGCGGCATTGACGTTGTTTGGCTGCTAATGGGGCTCACTTTGAACACATGCAAAATTGTAACGGTATGTTATTTTATTCCATAGATATTAACTATCAAAGAGTGTCTACATTTGTCTGGACCCCTCTGCATACTTGTACCATAATATTAACGTGTACTCACCTTGAGGATGATTGAGCATGTCCTCAGTATTTCAGTTTGAGAACGCACTTTTCAAGAAGTGTCTCTTTCAATAACTACACTGCACAAGCACATGACATCGTGTTCCGCCATATACACAACAAATTATGTGATACAAACCTACTGCAATTAACAAGATTTTCATAATGTTTAATTCCATTTCATGGTTGTTCGTGTGAGCAGAGTTCATTAGCACTTTAACATCATTGCAATCTGACGTACTGCAGAACTCTGTGTGAAATGTATATTGAGATTTGTTGTGAGTATAATTCTCCGAGCGATATGTAACAGCCATTTAATACACTGGAGAGATACTGCGTTAACTTCACCTTCCTCACACCACTGCTCGAAACTTGATGTCTTGCTCTGTTACATTGTAGGGAATGGGAGCCGTGACTCAACCTCACAGCTAAACTACCCTGCACTGAACAGTATTTTAAAGAATCATACCTCTTTTCTGACGTTGATTGGTATTGAAAGGGTTGTCTCAGAATAGGGGACATGGATAGTTGTATCACATCAGTCTGCGGACTGAAGACTCAAACAAGAGCATTCTTATAATTGACGAAATAATGTTTTAGATGTTTAGGGGTTTCAAAAGTGTATGTTCTTCAAAATATATATTTTAGAACACAAGGATCCATTCGGTTCATGAAGAAATATTTACATCGGTCATTTTATTCCACCAAATTCTGAATTCTAATATTCTTTTCATTCATTGTACAGTATAAAATATTTACTTTATATTTCCTGCTTCAATGTTGCTCATATGTAATAACTATTTTCATACGACATATTTTGTCATGTTTGGCAGCCTATGAAATGGTGGGTATCTAATCTCAACATAGTATAAAACAAAGTCCCCGATTCTTGGATGTAACAGGTAATCTCGAGAACCACTGCGTGGCTTGTGATGCGGTTTTCACCATTCTGTGAAAGATTTCTCGGGGGGTTTTGTAGAAAAACATCCATTTATAACCAAAGGAAGCCGAGCAGGGACGATTTCAGTGAATCGAGTCGAAGTAAAACCTGTCGTCCGTGTGTCTTTTAAGCTTACGCTGGGTAAACCATAAAAAAAATCTACAGTATATACCATGAGTGTATGAATGGTTCAGCATGAGACGTTCTACAAAACATCCATGTCAGCATATCACTATATTTAATACATCACCCACGATAAGCGTTTTTACGTTTTCATTTCTTCCAACAATCTCCATTCAGTGGAAGTTCAAATTACTAGCTTCGGAGCGAGTTAACGAGCTAGCGAGCCATCCTATCATCCCAGGTTCGGCCAGCATCAAACTGTCGGATGGTGTCGAGTTAAGACTTCATAGAAGGGTATATGTGTTGGGAGTTTCGCTGTTCACCTCGGCTTTTATGAATTGCGTCTGGGATCTGCCGTTCGTGCGCATTTTAATCTTACGCTGGGTAAACCGTCAGAAATACCGGGTGAAGCCGGGGCGGGTTGCTAGTTAATTGATAAATGAGCCTGTCTAAATTAATTGCGAAAGATCAGTGAGCAATATATCATGCCACCACTCCACTATAGCAACGACTTACGTGCCATGGAGTGAGGAAAGGAGGGAACGTAAAACCAGTCACTCGTCGGTATGCCAGATCGTCAGGTCTGTACAGCACCGATTCACTGTATCGTCTGTCTCCTTCAATTTAGTCTTCTTCGTAACTTGAAGTGAACAACATGTTATTTTGCTTTTTCTTTATAAGCCTTGCAGTAGAAGTCATAGAAAAGTGCAAACATGAACGCGTTCTGCGGTACTATAACTCCTAAGATACAGAGCGGGTAGCCACAGTCCTCAGCAAACAGCAACTGCATGGAGTTGATCGTGATGAGGAAGAACTGCTCCTGCAGAGTACAAAAACATGATAATGATAACGATAACAATAACAATACTAATAATAACAATAATAATAGAAATGAATGATTAACACTTCGAACACATGGCCTGCTTGATAAACACTGACAGTTAATTAAAGAAGGATTAACATAATAATCTTGGTCCCAACTTCAAAGTAATTTACAGTTTTCGAAGAAATATAGTCTACACCCTCGCCGAAAAGATATCTAACGTAATTAGAAAACCTTCCACTCTCACCTATTCAGATTGCTAGCTGAAAGAATTTCTGAATGTTTGTTATCCTACTTCAGAAGTCTCAAAACAATTCCTCCTTGGCTGGATCAATAAGGACCTTTTGGAATATGGAGTTTCAGAAACAGACATTCAATGCCGAACATCACTGAAACAAAAACTTAAGTCAGGCTCATCAACAAGAAGCCACAACTCGACCGAAGCATGTTCATTATGATGCATGGAAGAAAGCATACTTCGAACGGATGAAAACCTGGTGGGCCCACAAGAAGGCAAATAGTTGATGTAATATTATGTAGGTATCATCGCAGCATTTGCATTCACCTGGTGGGGGAATGAAATACCCCTATGGATTTTTTTCAACACAAGTCCATTTGCTAAGCATAGCACCAACATTTGGATATATAAAACACCGATTCATATTGTGTACCCATGAATTTTTTAATTTTCACTTTACTCCCAGGAGGTACCATTTGCTTCAGACAAAATGGGAAATCGGCATGTTCATCATGGATAGATGTGGGATACTCTAAATCAACTTCCAAGACATACCCGCGACACGTCTCACGGATAGATGTATTCACATCAAAATGCGACACTTGTCCCTATGAAAGCCAGGCAAAGTCCTTATAGGCGAGAAGCTGACTCATGGCGTGACCGTACAGATGATTCACTTCATAGTACATTAAATAGGTTTCTGGTGTCTCTGGTGAATAGGATGCCATATATTCATTATTGGCTTGAGCATGGCGCAGGTTAAGCGAGACAAATCCACCACGAATGCCTCGTTCAAAGAATAAGACCATGTTTATATCAGCTAAAAGATCATGCTCTACTTGGGTGTATCTCAAAGCAACATCAAAAGAAATCCCTGGACTCGTAAAATAGTGAGCCGGGTCTAGCCCATAGATATGCTGACAAAACTCACGGAATTTTTCAAACACGTCCGTGATTAGCAATACGTCCAGTTTGAGTTCATGCATAGCATATTGAACACCCTTTGAACATGGTACGCATGTGCGTAGTTTTCGTCCGAGATTGTGTTACGTGTTAGCATGGAATAAAATAAATCTTGTGGTGGCAAACACGTCCCAGCTATTGACATAGTCATAGGGGAAACAGTTGTAAGGAGGCACAACTTAAAGTGCTCAGGATTCTGAAAACGGACCCTGATGAATTTCAACTCCATTTCATCCAAGCAATTCAGTAGGCTGTCTAAGGACAACCCCATCAACTTGAATGAGTCTTGGAATAGAATGCACATTTTACCCAACCACCATGTAATTGACGTAAAACTCTCTTGGTTTTGAGGGATAATCGAAAATGTCCCCTTATCCACAATTCCGAATTCACGAATGAGGAAATTTTTATCGTAATTTGTGAAATTATGGAAAAACACACTTATAAAGCGAGGCGCGGGATACCCTATGTGCAGTACCTCGAAATTCTCCTGTTAAGTGTGAGTGGTCGCGGACTGTGTCCTCTACACTTACAAGGTTTTTTTTCTCACAAATATGACATGCAGTGGCATGCTCATACTGGTTCCTCTGCTATGGAGATAGACTTAGGGGTACTTGGTTTAGATGTAACGCGTGCATATGCTATGCTAACTCCATGATTTAATTTAGAAACCATTTAGGACAATCCTGGCCGTGGTAGGATTTGTAATAAGACTTTGAAGAATCATAAGAACACACAATGTTAAGTTCCACGGCTAAAGGTTAATGTTCCTGAACATGAGAGGTTGAGCTCAAGATGGGATCTGGTTCGCACTCCGGCATGGCCACTGTGAGAGCCTCAAAATCTTCTTAGACCTTAAAGGAAACTGTATCTCGCTTATGAATATCTTTACAATTTAGCACAGCATCATCCCCTTGTGGCAGAACTAGTCTCACCACCTCCTGTGATAAACAGTCAACCCTGTGTCGTTCCAAAAGAGAGGGGTTCCAAAATATTGCAGGCATCTGTCACAAGTGTGATTTTTACCTTTATGTTTAGACAGATGACTGCTAACCAATCTGCTTAAATTTTTGACATGGCAATAGTGATTCACATTTCCTACAGACAAATATAAAAGATGAATGTGGTGTTATTTCTGCTTTTAGATGCGTATAATGGGCTGATAATTTCCTCTCCTTCAACGCCATAGACCATGAAGGAATAGTCGGGATTATCAAGTTCAAACCTATGAATATTAGTTACATCCACAGGGATGATACACGAGCTAAATTTATAGATTGCTTCAAACTATCATACACAGCTTTGTACTGTGCCGGCCAACATGCATTATCTTGCAACGGTTTCAAGTAAGCAGCGATACACCACACAAAACAGTCATCATCCCTATTTTTCAAGTTTAAAACGACTTATTTCAGAGCTATCTCTCGTGGTGAGGGGATTTAACTAGACCCAGCATTCATAGGATTAAATTTATAAATATTAATTTGTAGGTGGTGAATCTTTTCCAATGCAACCCCGCAGCGTCCTTCTTGAAATTTATCAAATTTGGATAGCAAGGCATTTACACCATGGGTTTCGTACTGCGCTCGAAATCATGTCTAGTAGAGAGGAGAAGACAAGACGAGGTACGAACCGAGGACCACCTCAGAAAAATGGCATATTTTAAATTTGGAATTTTCGACTAAATTTGCAGTCTGGATGGAAGAGTATATTTAAATAAGCATTTGGAAAAATTTTCGCCTGAAGAAATATTTTTATTTCAAGAAATAATGGAGATTTTATGATCTGGTAATTTTTAACCAAGAGTAAATGAAATAAGTACTGTCCTGGAAATCGACACTTTTAGCGAGGTTCGCTGCGAGAAACCAGTTTTTGATCCAGGGGGGAGAGAGCAAGGTTGACTTGAGGTCAGGCACACGCCACTATCAAGAGTGGGGGAGCAAACGCGTGTCATAAGCGCGCCACTTTTAGGCGAGAACCAATAAGAAAATAGTTTGAATACTAAGGAAGGAATAAATATTAAAATCTTTATTTTAATATTTTATAAGAGTGGTACATATTGAATTCACCAGCAGAGAAAAAGAAATTTAATTGGCAAAACGGATTTTAAGTTTAATGACTGAGAGAGAAGTTATGTATGAATTTGTCAATATTCATAGAGGTTGGAGGCTAGTTGACCAGATTTGCGGGGGAAATCTGATCGAGGAGGCTAGGAGACGCTAGGAGGCTCTTCCTATTTGGACCGTCAAGGAGACAAGACGTAATTATATTCACTCTTCGAAAAGTATAGACAAAGGTCTTTGTGAACCCAAGACTTCGAGTGGAAGCAACAAGTCATGGAAACGCAGAATTAAGCATTATAAGTCAACAGTATTAAGTAAGAAGTTATTCACTGCATCTACGACGAGATAGAATTTTGGGGAAGTTACAAACTGAACATCGAACACGTAACTACGCAGGAAGAATGTCTGAAGAAGTGAGACCTAAACTATTAAGAATTCATTAATCTACACAAGAATCGATAAAACTTCAGGTCGGAGGGGAAGAACTACGACTACACATTATATTGTAGTGAGAATGATGTTTTAAATTCATCATGTTGGGAAAGTAGAACTATGCTAAACCGGTGAGATCCAGAAATGACCAGGATGATATAGCACTCCGAACAGCAAGCTGCAGAACACCGCAGTCTTCGCTCATATAACGTTACAAGCTACTACGAGAGAAATTCACGACACGGAGGTGATTTCTTGTGATGGAAGGCACACTGCAAACTACCGACTTCAAAGAACATCTAGATCTGAGAAGAAGAAGAAGACGAGCGGATTCGTGATGGAGACGGCGAGGAACCCGGGACTGGAGGACGCGAGGCAACCAGGGCTGTGGCGAGAACGTGTCACCGTCATGAACGAGGGAAGCAGGTCCGCAGGCGAGGAGCCAGCTGGAAACCTGTTTGGTAATATCAACCCAGGCCGTTCACCTTCATTGCACTCCAGTCATAGCAAAGATGACATAATGCAGCCAGTTTGTAGGAGCACGCTGCATTCCAGACACCACATGGTGAGATTCCGAGGACACAGGCGTCATCAGGTCTGTCACCAGCGATCTCATTGAGAAGGTAGACCAGTGCATTTTTCACACATCTGTAGTTAGATCTTGTACACGTTATTCCAGAATGTTGACCAACATATTTGCTTTTATAACCTATGTTATTGTTTTGTCTTGAAAGTTTTAGTAAGTTTCTAGTAATTGCGATTGTTATTTTCATACGTTACTTAGACGTATTTTGAAACCTTGATAGATGATCTTAGACATCGTTAGTATTTTTCATTGTCATTTTAGAGCGTTAAAATTTTACATAGAACGATATCGTTGCGATTGCGAACGTATATTCCGTAGATTTGTTGTAACATCGGAGAATTCCGTAGATTTGTGGTAACATCGAAGAACTATTATATATATGTATTGAAACATGAGAAATGAAGCATAATTTTGTGATAAATAAATAATGTATTAGAGAAGGAGTATAGTCGGATGTTTGACGAAAGTAAATAAGTTATAATTTGAAGTAGAGAAAGGAAGGACAGAAAATCCTATGATAAAGAGTTTATTCATTTCAGAAACGAAATATTATGCATAAAACGAAGTTGTTGACAGGAGTATTCAATATTGGCATTGAAGGAACTCCAATATGAAAGAAATGTAATGCCATTGTAAAACCCAGAATTTTATTGTACGGAGAAGAACAGTATGCGATAGTTGAAGGCATAACTGAATAAGACACGATATTATAAAATGTTATGAATGTATATTTATCATAAATGATACTGTGAGATGGAAGGAAGGATATTAGCATTTATTGTGAACAGAAACGTGAGGGAAGGTTATTGTTATTTTTATAACAGACACAAGCAGACTTGAAATTCAGAATTAAACGATAAATTGTAACATAGAAGTATGCGAAACAGAGAAGGAAGTAAGTGGACGGGGACGGGATGGGCCTACATACCTTGTTTTCAGAGGTCCGCTCGCAAACTACAACTCAGCGCCAGATGATATGTCCCAACAGAAGAACACCTAAGGACGAAGGAAGGAGGGGGACAAGGAATCCCACAGGCCAGTCCACAGATACCCTCCCAATAACCCATAGAAATGCCACCGGCGAAATAATGCCACGACAATTAGCTTAGTTTAGCTTAAGGAAAACATTTAATCCAAAAGTGAAGCAAGCACACATGTTAACATGAAAAGACAGGGGATAGGTCAACATTAACAGACATAACATTATACGCCTAAACAAAACTAAATTCTTACAAGGGCTCTAAAAACTTATGGCTCGAGCCAAACAAACAATCACCCACAGGTAGCTGTAGGTACATGTAGCTTGAGAAGCGAAAGAAAAAATTTAAATAAACAAAATCCAAGGAAAATCGGAGCCCACAAGGATTAGATTATCACTTACAAAATGAAGCGATTTAATGAACTACAAACAATGAAAATTAGGCTCGACATTCAGTCAACCGTACCATGCCAAAAATCAAGGAGCTGAATAAAAATTAAGAGACCAAAATAACAAAAACAAATTAAAATTACTGCGGCACACGCAGGGAAACTTAAAACGGAAGTTAGAACTAAACCATAAATTAGCATGATTAAAAACAAGAAACAAAAAAATCAAGGACTACGACATCACGTTTGAACGCCGCGCCAGACGCCGAAAGACTCTTACCTAAGACCACAATGCATCATGATAAAACAAAACTACAATGGCCGCGAAACAGATGACTGAATATCGTGCCCAATTACGCCAAACAAAGATTTTAAGAATTATCATTCGGCCAGAGAGAAATGACAAAAAGGAAATAAATATTATCTTTTAACAAAATACGAACAATAAAAATAGAAATAGGAAGCGACGGATCAAAAAACTAAAGACCAAAAAAAATATGTCAACCCCAAATTACGAGAAGAAATTTACCCATCAAGAAAATAAAATAAACAAATAATAAATTACAATGTAAGATAAACTTGAAACGTGTCTCCGGAAGGTGCAAAAGAAAACAACAAGATTTACATATCAGGAAATATTAACAAAACAGAAATATTAGGCCTATAATGCAAAATAAAATACAGTACTAAAACATCCATATAAGGCCTATAACGGAGCTCCCATAACAATATATATATTATATAATAAAACGTACATTAAAATCCTTCTTTTGTGGAGACACAAAAATAACAAAAAACTAACACATTTTAAATAATTTTAAAAGATATAAACTTTGCCTCAAAATGGCTACGCGTGCACACACACGCCGCTTCGATCACCCACGCATCTTCTCCTTGCAGCCAGTTAATTATAAATAGACCACACTTCATCTTCAAGACGAAATGACGAATTTATAGCCTTCAGGGCACAGGCATTTCCTTTTTATAGAATACATCCATATTTCGTGGAGACTAGGGGCAAAGCCTCCAGCCTCACGGAGACACACCTTTGCACGACGACTTAGTTCCAACAGTTCAGAAGACAGCCCGTGAAGAAGCCAACATGGCGTAGACCACAGTTAAAGGCCGCAGTGCATTAATGTTAATCGAAATTGTCCAATCACAGATTGACACACCATGTAACAATGTGCATATTATATAATCAATTTGGCGGAATATTTTATATATAGTCCTTTGTTTTAATGACGAAGATTTAATTGAACATTTCACTTTTCATACAGACGAAGCTGCGCTCTGGTAGGTAGAGATTAAACCTCATCATCCGAACAGTAGCTCAGAAGGTGCTGCCATCTCGAGCTCTTTACCCAAAGCAAGACGTCTTAGCGGGCGCTTTAAATGGTAGGGGAGGGGAGGGATTACATGTCGAACGATGCAGGAAAATATTTGAGACAGCTGACACGGCTTATTCTCCCTCCCTTAAGCGTGAACACAGTTCACGAACATGCCTAGGCACGGGTTGTACACCATAACTAGTCGTTTCACAAAATAATGGTATGTCCAAAGTTTCCAGAAGATAATGTTCACCAGTTAACTCCAATTGATGGATAAAACCGCATCGTTTTGGTTAGGAAGAGTGCAGGGTCAGATTATCAGTGATGGGATAATTGATCACCTCCCAAACCACTTAGTCAACAGCATCACTGTGTCCAAAATTCTTCAGAAACGCATTACACCAGCACTTGCATGGCTTACAGAGTCCAAGACGCGTTAGGTAAATTTTCAATAAGTCCAATGTTGTTAGCTTTCGGAGAAGTAGGTGGATGCAATATGCAAGATACCATACGACGAGTGGGTAGCCATTTACAATACAGTCGTTAATCTTATTTCAAAAATAAAAGTTTTACAGAAATTACTAATTCTTAATACATTTTACATATGAGGAACAAGTTTGAATTTATATGAAGAAAATCCTCACCATACCCTAGATCCGTGCTCACAATAGTTCATTAACAAACAAGATTTACAGAAGTAAAGTTCATTACCAAGGTTAAGTTTTTACAGACTAGTTAGACTTTTCTAGATTACACGAGTTTGTAGCAGTTTGGCTGCCCCTAACTGTTGGGTGATAAATGTAACTGTTTACCTTTGCCTAAGCTATGTTGTTTTAATGGGCGCCAAGACTTCAACGCAATGCTGAAATCTAAATTTGTATTTAACAACGTCTAGCTCTGGTAGAACACCTTCAAGAATCTATTCACTCAGATCGTGGTATGATTTGATCATTAACCCAACAAACAATTGTATCAGGAGAAGGAATTGGTCTATATCTAATGCTACCTACTGAAAGCAAAGATTGCATTGTAAAAGAATTGAATTTATTATATAAAACAAGTATAGCAAAATTAATAATAATAATAAGTTTAAAATTTAAATTGGAGCGTTGCGATTTTAATATTACCGATAGAAAATTACGTGAAAACGGAGTCTGATAAATTGATTTTACTCTTATTTCCAAGCTATGAAGTTACTGAAATATGAAATATAAAACAAAGAGAAATGAGAGATTGCGTATTTCTGCGTCATTCGCGCTTACCACTGGAAATTGCCAAAGCATTTCCCTCGTACTTGATGATGCTGTGTGCTTCCCACAGTCTCCTGGACGTCGTCATCTCCGTCGAAATTTGATGATATTCTGGTAGATTAGATAATTCTATGGTCCGTACATCGGACCCAAACACTCGTACAACCACACTGGTTAAGTTTTACAAAAGTTAGTCCTCCACTCCACGGAACATCGGAGCGACTCCCGCGTGAACCATACTCGGCAAGTTCTACACAGATTCTTCTCCGTTCCACGGCGCGTCGAACGATATCTCCACACTTTGGCTCCCCCACCACGGTACCGTCTTCCAGCTTACGTGGTCTCCACTGATTGGCTGAGCACGCCGCTACTTCCCCTCCTCTGGCTCATTACACACGGCGCGCGAATGAAGAAGTCGATTTCCGTTCCATATATTCGCCTTTTCTTGACGCTGCGACCCAGCCTTGCGTAATACTTCCTGACAAGATTAAGCTTGTATTTGAATTCCCCGTGACTCATCTCTCTCAAATACCCTAACTGACAAAACTCCGTAAAATTCCGTAATCAGATAATTTTCTATGATATCGTCGTTCGTAATAATTTGCTTGATAGTGTTTTCTAAGACATAGAAAACCTATCTGTATGCTTATAATTTTTATAAAATGCTCCAAAATATCTTAATAATAATTATAATAAATTAATAATTATAATAAATTAACATGAAAAATTCTCTTGGCTGAACAATTTGCCGCGTAAATAATTATAGAATGGCTTCCTACTGACTTATGCCAGTGGCATAAAAACCCCACGAAAAACACGTTACAAGTTGAACGACTATACATTCAGAAGTAGCTACGGTAGGGGAATGACCACTCAAATTCCCAAGGAAACAGGTATATAAGATCACCATGAGTTAGGTCTCCCACCGAATCTTACTTACATGCATGCATCTTCAACGTGAAACAACGAAATCAGTTACAATTTTACAAAGGGTATTACACGATGCTAAAATTTTACCATTAAATGAGAATTACCTAACAGTTACAAGCTGTATCCCAGCAGAGTGTGCAAATACAATTCAAAATTCCAGAAGGAACAGATGCCTGTAGGCTTCAATGAAAGTTTGGGATACTCTACATCATACAAAATATCAGTTTACAAATTTATGGTACCATTTCTTCATTACAAATCTCTCCACCTCGTTTTATGTGCGACAGATGCACTCTGGATATTTTATTGGCCTTAGGGTTTCGAATAAGAAAATTAATGAAGTTGACATGTATGCGTCTACATTTGTTGGTTCGTGATCGCACTAATTGCTTGGCATGGGGACAAT
Source organism: Meconema thalassinum (assembly GCA_946902985.2). NCBI lineage: Eukaryota > Metazoa > Arthropoda > Insecta > Orthoptera > Tettigoniidae > Meconema > Meconema thalassinum. Next base: position 907,500,657 of record OX336389.2, read on the forward strand.
GAGGAATACAAACGCAGTTACAGTAACGACAAAAACGAAGAGGAAATGGCAGCGCTGAAAACAAAACACCAGTACACTAACACAAGGAACGAAATTGAGGTTCGACACCAGATGACTATACTGCCGAAATCTGCCTGGGTGAGAAAAATCCAACATAAAAGAACTAAGTTCAACAGTACAAGAGGTACAAAAGAGGTTTCCTCGTTCAGGTTTAAGATACGAACACGAACAACCAAAGGATGCCTAACATGGCCCGAAAATACGGTTGGATGAGAAACAAGCCGCTCTTGTCGAAAGACGAGGCTAACAGAGAACACTAACGCACCATTCCTAACGATAGAATCAGAAAAAATTAGAATTACCAGTCAAAAGCAGAACACTTTACTCAAGTTACAGTGGCTGATGACCATGATAGCCATAGCAAGAACTAAAAGAGAACTCCTATTCCATTTACAGTTAACATGAGGCAACTGATGACTCTTATTTCCAGCAACAACAGATACTGGCTTTAAACGCAAAACCAGCTGACTTACAGAAGCTGATGACCACAATTTTCAACAGAAATTTAACCCTAGTTAATTTTGAAGACCCTATATTAATTAACTAACCAGAAAAGCACATTACATTATGGCTGTTCACGAACTGAGATCTCATATTTACAACAAAATATTCATCGCACAACATACTCAAATAGCAGCGATACATAAGTTTTTAACCACAGACAAAAATAATTCCCATTATACTCAAATATACAAGTTATGTAGTCGTAGAGATATCATGATACAAAAAAATACAATTTCAAACACAATACCCTGAGAATTACATTACATGACACATGCTCGCATGACATCGAACAGACTAGTCCCATACCTAGGCTATTCGGATCGTGCAAGTCCTATTTACAACCTGCCCAGGGATCAAACCAAGAAAGAATCCCATACTTCTAACCTAGGTAACCCCTGGCTGTAGATATCTCCACGTAAAACACACCTACATATTAGGTTTAGTTCAAAATTACAAGGAAAGCAGCTAATAAAATTACGATCCTAGACTTACTTTTGCAAACACAACAAAACCTGAATTACCACACCCTACAAGGCTAAATCAAAATATAACGTTAATACATACACACAGACACGGTTTGCACCAAATACACACTTATCCCAGCACGATTGCAGCATAATATAAGTTAACGAACAAAAATTTACAAACCGCACACTGCGATAAAAAAATCTCAATACAAACACTTACCTAGAATAAGTTTGGGAAGAATTTCTAGTAAATAATTATGACCTGCAGGTTAAATGTGCCTTCTGGCACCACAGTAGGGACATAGGGAGGGCTGGTTTCCATAGTTTAGCCCTTTTAATCGGACTACATTTCGCAATAACACCAGTAGGCGTGACAGTTCCATAATAAATATATCACGAGGACAGCATGTCACAACATAATTCCATGCAAAGGAAACATATAGGAACACAACAGTCTTCTTAGACACCAACACTGCCTCGACACCTGAAATTTCAACAAATAAAATCATGCACAACGTTGCTCAGGATTGCAGACGTCATCCTTTGCTTGGCTCCAGAACAGGAAGCTAAAATACAACAGATAGCTACAATATAGACGTTACAAATCACAGGGCGAACAGATTCAGACAGGGCTCCTCGATGCCTTAACTCGCAGCATGTAGGCTATCAGCACATCAAAAACCCACATTTCCCATGCCAAGAATCCATGCCACTCACTTACCAAACTTCTTCTTCATTAGGAATGATGCATCATTAATAGGACATAATTCACCACAGAAACCTTGTTTGGAACAGTTCACTTCCATATATCACCACATGGATTTTTAGAGGCATACATGAAATCAAACAAAACGACAAGGATTAACATAAAATAACATTAAGCACACTGACATGACACATTCCACCAGTGACCGCCCTACAAGCATCAGAAAGATCCATAAACAAGCCTGCGGGTAAGGGGGAGGGAATAGCTGCAGAAGCGATAAACGAGCTCGATCTGCTACCACTGCGCCAACCACTGGGGACGGGATGGGCCTACTTACCTTGTTTTCAGAGGTCCGCTCGCAAACTGCAACTCACCGCCAGATGACATGTCCCAACAGAAGAACACCTAAAGACGAAGGAAGGAGGGGGACAAGGAATCCCACAGGCCAGTCCACAGATACCCTCCCAATAACCCATAGAAATGCCACCGGCGAAATAATGCCACGACAATTAGCTTAGCTTAAGAAAAACATTTAATCCAAAAGTGAAGCAAGCACATATGTTAACATGAAAAGACAGGGGATAGGTCAACATTAACAGACATAACATTATACGCCTAAACAAAACTAAATTCTTACAAGGGCTCTAAAAAAACTCATGGCTCGATCCTAACAAACAATCACCCACAGGCGAAGTAAAAGAAAAAAATTACATGTAGCTTGAGAAGCGAAAGAAAAAATTTAAATAAACAAAATCCAAGGAAAATCGGAGCCCACAAGGATTAGATTATCACTTACAAAATGAAGCGATTTAATGAACAACAAACACTGAAAATTAGGCTCGACATTAAGTCAACCGTACCATGCCAAAAATCAAGGAGTTAAATAAAAATTAAGAGACCAAAATAACAAAAAAAATACTGCGGCACACGCAGGGAAACTTAAAACAGAAGTTAGAAATAAACCATAAATCAGCATGATTAAAAACAAGAACAAAAAATCAAGAACTACGACATCACGTTTGAACGCCGCGCCAGACGCCGAAAGACTCTTACCTAAGACCACAATGCATCATGAAAAAACAAAACTACAATGACCGCGAAACAGATGACTGAATATCGTGCCCAATTACGGCAAACAAAGATTTTAAGAATTAACATTCGGCCAGAGAGAAATGACAAAAAGGAAATAAATATTATCTTTTAACAAAATACGAACAATAAAAATAGAAATAGGAAGCGACGGATAAAAAAACTAAAGACCAAAAAAATGTCAACCCCAAATTACGAGAAGAAATTTACCCCTCAAGAAAATAAAATAAACTAGTAATAAATTACAATGTAAGATAAACTTGAAACGTGTCTAAGGAAGGTGCAAAAGAAAACAACAAGATTTACATATCAGGAAATATTAACAAAACAGAAATATTAGGCCTATAATACAAAATAAAATACAGTATTAAAACATCCATTTAAGGCCAATAACGGAGCACCCATAACAATATATATATTATATAATAAAACGTAACTTAAAATCCTTCTTTTGTGGAGACTCAAATATAACAAAAAACTAACACATTTTAAATAATTTTAAAAGATATAAACTTTGCCTCAAAATGGCTACGCGAGCACACACACGCCGCTTCGATCACCCACGCAGCTTCTCTTTGCAGCCAGTTAAATATAAATAGACCACACTTCATCTTCAAGACGAAATTACGAATTTATAGCCTTCAGGGCACAGGCATTTCCTTTTTATAGAATACATCCATATTTCGTGGAGACTAGGGGCCAAGCCTCCAGCCTCACGGAGACACACCTTTGCACGACGACTTAGTTCCAACAATTCAGAAGACAGCCCGTGAAGAAGCCAACATTGCGTAGACCACAGTTATAGGCCGCAGTGCATTAATGTTAATCGAAATTGTCCAATCACAGATTGACACACCATGTAACAATGTGCATATTATATAATCAATTTGGCGGAATAATTTATATATAGTCCTTTGTTTTAATGACGAAGATTTAATTGAACATTTCACTTTTCATACAGACGAAGCTGCGCTCTGGTAGGTAGAGATTAAACCTCATCATCTGAACAGTACCTCAGAAGGTGCTGCCATCTCGAGCTCATTACCCAAAGCAAGACGTCTTAGCGGGCGCTTTAAATGGCAGGGGAGGGAGGGATTACATGTCGAACGATGCAGGAAAATGTTTGAGACAGCTGACACGGCTCAGAAAGTATTTGAACATAGCACGGAATGTATAATCGATAGACGATTTTGTAGGAGGAGGTATAGTGTATTCGTGAACGTTATGGCATTTGTGATTTCCAGTAGGAATACTAAATATCATACTTTGATGAAAGTAGTTGATATGGAACGGTAGAAGTTTTGTGGATGTGCTAAGAGAAGAAATGTTAATGAAATGCATTTTTATTATGAAGGCGTAACAGTAACGCGATGATATGCAACGTGAGTTTATGTAGAAATGTTTTGTAATATTTGTGATGATTAAGAGAAGTCGTATTTGTATTTGGAGATGATGGGAGTGTGAGACGTGAGGGTAAATGCCACACACACTCGATATTTGGTTTGTTGAGCTTATCTGAACAGTCGTACATTGTAAGTTCGTTTAATTATTAATCTATGAAAAACCGGAGTTGTACACTTTAGTGATGAGATATTAACTTCATTGTTTGTATTCATGATTCTCGTGGAATTGACACATAAATACACATTTTGACCAGTTTTATTGTGTGAAATACGAAGAAAGATGGTGATATACGTAGAAAGATGGTGAGACAGAAGGAAGGTAGTGGAATGAACTCTAATAAATTAGAGACAGTTGTTATGATATCGTGCGGGTCGCGATTATGTATAAAATGTAAATACTTTATTATCTTTATTATTAACCATTTCTTTTATTGCATTTAAAAGCTTGAGCTTTTAGTTCGAAGACTTTAACGATTGTATTAAGTAGGGAGTGTGTTTGTTACGATGAGCGTTAAAGCATAACTTCAGTGAACCAGTAGGACAGATATTACTGTCATAAGTTTAAACAATGTGTTTATTTAAATATCTTGGAGCTAGAGATACATTTCATATATGTGTAAGGATGCAAGAAAGACACTTATCAAGCGCATCTAGCCTAAGTGAGGCATAAATATTTTATTTCTATTCTTGGTGAAGGGAACATAATTTGTTATGTTGTTTTATTGTCAATAAATAGCAAGCATATTTTTATTCTTGCTAAGTTTTTTTAGAACTGATTCTTGATTCAACGCTTAATTGCACTAGAACGATACCGCTAGCTAGTTGCAGACAGCTGATCGACAATTTATCTTAACGCCCGAGAGCCGAGTTGCTCGTTAGTGCTCTAACTTTATTTATTTCTTTTTTTCTGTACTGTATGCAACTAGTTAGTAGTATAGTTAGAGATGTATATATGTGTTCCTAGGGTTCCCTAGTCATTAGTCCGGTGGGAGTTGTTCAACTCTTAGCCGGGTGTTGACATTCCCACGATGCATTTACCATCTGCGCGGATTTGGGACTGTGCTCCAGAGGAATTCGGGCGCAGTACCAGTTTTCCAAATTATTGGATACGAGTTGCTCATGCATCCTGGTGCAGACATTAAATTTTTGCCTATCTTCCACGTTATTCTTAATGTATATTAAATCGCACACGAGTTCCGTATTTACATTAAGTACCTTTTGTAACCTTAAGGCGGGATATATTTGCTCAGAAAATGCAAGAGAATAGGATTCTAAAACTTCCTTGGGGATAACACAATTATTTACTTTGGCAATTTGCCCTGAACACTCCCGAGTCCTAAAATATGATTTAAGCAGTTCCCACTGAAAGTTATTTGTGGTGGTAGAGGATGCCACTTTAAAAAGATAGTTCTACCTGGGTTCTGCACAGAGAGTTGGTGATAGAGTTTTCCATAAAAGAAATAAAATAAACCACAAAGAATAAATGAATTTAGGTTAACAGTTTTCCATAAAAATTACAGAAAAATCAAACAGTTTATAAAAAACTTACCTCAATAAACGACTAGAGTTTTCCACCAAGAAACGTGTCAATTCTGGACTAGTATACAGCAGCGGCTTATGGCTTTCCCACTGGATAGTACGGGATTAACTAAACACAACGAAAATAAAATAAATAAATTAATAAAAATCATTTTGTTTAAGACACAATTTTTAAAAAATAAAATTGATCACAATAAAAACAACCATGTAAATGGGCTTACCTTAGCTGGTGGAACTCGCTTTTCCTTTCTGGAGCTAAGCTATGGCTTTCCAACAGCTGGATCGATAGACAATTATCTAAAAACAAGAAAATAAATAAATAAATAAATGAATTCCAGTCTATAACGTAATAATGTAAAAGAACTCAAAAGAAAACACTACATAAATTAATTAATAAATGACTTCCAATACAAATGAATTTACGTTATTACGACTTAAGAATCAACGGCTGTCTGGTATCTGTATAGATTGTAGAGCACCAGGTCTGTCCACAAGTCACAAGCTAATATACCAATATCTAAAAACCAAAACAATAAATAAATAAATAAATAAACAAATGAATCCAAGTCTAAAACTTAAACGTTAATTAGCATTAAAAGACCATACAAAAATTGCTAAAGAACTTACCGTGAACGAAAAGTATTGATAACACCAATCGAGAGCGAGCGATAACAGCAAACAAGTTCGCGTAAAGCAATTATACAAGTGCGGGTAATTTGTATTTAACACTCGCCTTTTGGTGTATTCTTTGGAATACACGATAAGACAGAGTTAGCCTCCGCTGCTCTTTGCTTAACTTCTTTCTTCCCTTTTTTCCTCAAACACCAACAGTGATTTCTTACTTGTTCTTTTATTTGAGCACCTTGCTTACTTTCTTTGTAAGTTTGTTGTAGATATAACTTCCATGATTAACCTAGCGGCATCTAGCAGCGAATCTCTGAAGTTCCTCAATTTTTTCATGTACAAGAGGACTTCCTTACCAATCAAGCCACCAGATCTCGTCGCTATCGCCAGCTATCATCTCCGTGATCAAGAGGACTTCGCCTACATTCCCTTCCACCAGGCTTCGCTAGTGACGCCTATTATCAATTCCTTGAAGACCACTTCATGAAGATACTTAATTTTTCTTAAGTTAGTAATCTTTATGTACGCTAATTTGATTATTTCCCCCACACATCTTCCCTCCTTGGTCCTTCCGCGCTTCGTTGAGCTGGTCTCACTAGTGCTTCGGACGTCAAAGCTTACAGTTGGAGCCTAACTAAGGCTCGTCTCCTCTCCTAGAGAGACATATTTTAAATCAGACGCCATGTCGTAAATTCCAGACCAACGGTCACCAAAAGCACCGCTTTTCTACAGAAATGAGCTAAGTACTATTTCAACGTTCTTCAGCCCATTTTTAATTGCTTTTAGATAGCTATATGCTTTTAACTATCATTTTATAGACAGTGTGAAATTGCGAAATGTGTGGCAATAACCATCTTCGCGGGATTTTCGATGCTGAGCTTTGTCTATCAAAGCTAATCTTATAAAATGAAGCAGCATTTCTTGTGCATATTAACTGAGATATTTTCTCACAACGTGGGGCATCATTAAATTACCCACTGTCTATAGAAGGCTTAGCTTTTTCCACCGCTGGACTTTATTTGCCCAATTCTACAGTTATGATTGTTCTGGAATGTTCCACGCCAAACAATTCATCTACAAGCTAAACCTTCGAGTATTTTCCACTCACATATGGGAATACTTTTTCTAACTAATGAATTTTCCTTATGAACCTCTAATCAACATCTAATTTGTCTTCCTTCGTGGGAAATTGTTCGCTGCATTCAACTATAACCTACAACCTTCTCAAGTCAATAAACTTTCTGTGCTACAATAGTGAACTTTTCAACCACGTCAATAGACTATAGAGAAAACAGTGCTCGTTCAACTTCTCATCCGCGTCGCGCTCGTCCGAGAAAAATAAATACGGCCAAGAACTTTCTCCTAAAAGTTCCTATTTTCCTCTTCCTTAACCACCCTTTACTAACAAATTAGGTTAATCCTTAAATTTATGTCTATTTCAATGAGGCCTCTCCAAACCATAGGCGCCCTCCCAACTTTTCTCAATTTATAACTTATTCATTCTGTTTAAATATCAGCAGTTAGAAACTGCCTATTAATCTATTTTCTTTTCTTGCTAGTACAGGAATTGTTTATGTTCTAAGTACTCAACTTTTCATTAATCTCGTTGATCCAGGTTTCACGAAAGGGTAACTTTCCCTATTTTCTCTCGTGATCCCTGTTTAAATATAGGAGTCCCAGAAACTTCTTCTAATTTTTTTTCTTCTGGTTTCACAGTAAGTGACCTGTCCTATTTGTACAACCCATAATCGTAATTAATGTATAAATATAAGAAGTTATAGAAACTTCTATTTAATTTCTCTTTCTTTCTTTTGTTATAATTTAAAATTTATTTGTTCATACTTTTAAGATTCCGACATAGGAATTCTTAAAGTACACACATTGTACCTGACCTATTTGTTTAACTTTGATTACGTTAATTATCTTTAAATTTTCAATTTGTTAATCTTAGCACTATTTTAAAATCTTATCCAGATTTTAGGGCTCATAAAAGGTAGCAAACCAGAAAATTGTTAATTGCCAAGTACAAACTTCAACATTCTAGAGGTCTGAGACCTCGAAGGTTAAATAATTAACTTGTACCTGTTATATTGTAAAAATCATTATACTTCCACTCATTGTTAAATAATGGAAATTTATATTTTTCGATTTCTACTTCACACCAGAATAACGATTAGGCAGGATACTATCTTCTCTGACTCTCCCTATAGGCTTATGCTCTTTACAATAAACTCACTCATAAAATTAATAAAGGTTCCACTATTCTTTGCATTTGAACAAAAGCTTTCAGTAAAAACTTTTTCAAAGTCTTTCTTAACTTTTATAGCTAATTCTAACAAGCCAGTAAGGCAAGTATAGCTAGCTCCGCAAGCCTCCTGCTTGTTGAGATTTTCTCTAAACTTGTGGTTCGTTTTCAAAATGTAAGTTTCTTCTCATTGTCTAAACTTTTAGGCGACGCTTTGCTGGGTAAAATCTTTGCCATTCTTAAATGAAACTATTGATGTTCTTACCAAAATTATCCCCAAGAGCATAACTGCTTCAACATTACCCTTTCTGGGAATACTCGGTCGTTCTCAGAAAATCCCCGAGTTCAAAGAACTAAAATCATCATAGAGAATTCCTTTAAACCTAACTCCTTTGAAAGGATTTTCAGTGTATTTGCCATTGCTTGTCTTCTCAGATTACCACCCTTCCCCACAGTGGCAAAATCTTGGCTTGGAAGGGAAGATACCATCGCTTCTTGCGTGTTAATAGCCCAAGCTTCAGCTGCATTTACCGTTAGCTGTGTTCAAGTTCCCACTCACTTTGGTGGTTTCACGGGTTTTGCGGTGACACTTGCTAACAATTACTTTTTTTTAAATGTATTTCTTATAAGTTTGTTGGACTCCCGTCCTATCTATCCATCCTTTTTCTCCAGTCCGAAACCCACGTCTTTTTCTTCATCATCTTCCCTTGGGGGTCAGGTTATTCCCAAGCTAAAAACCTACCCAAACTTTGGTGCCGAAACCCGGGTGAGTCCATTTGTCAATATTTTGTAAATCATTAATATCTACTTTGAATTTTTCAGCTATATCTTCACCTAGCAAAGCTTGTGAGGGGGAAAAAGGCCGCTCCTGTCTCCTTTGGTGTGTCCCTTTCTTTCTACTCGTTTGCTGCTGCCAGTCTGACAGCATTTTCAAGGTTCCACAGTTTCGTAAGTTATACTTTAATTTACCTATTTCGCCATGGCTCCCACAGAAAAGTACAAGGATGGTAAGGATGAAAAACTTACTTCCAAACGAGCTTCTTATAAAGGGCAAATCACCAGATTCAGAAAATACATCAAAGAGCTAGATCCTTCACAAACTCAACTATATTTGTTAAAACATCGCGTAAAGGATTTTGAACGTTCTTTTGAACATTATTGCAACATCCAAACTGAAATTGAAACTTGTATGCTCAATCAAACTGATGATCGAGTAGAAGTAGAAAACCAATACTACGAAGGTATAGGCTCTGCCTTTAATATAATACGCCAACTCGAAGAAGAACAGAAAAAAGACGGTTCTGTTCTCGGTTCCCTTCACGAACAACAATCCTCTTCTCGTGAGGGCACTCACAAGAACAAACCAATTCTACCTAAGATTAATTTGCCTCACTTCTCAGGAGACGAAACTACTTGGGATTCTTTCTATGAACTATTTTGCTCTCTTGTTCATGACAATGAAGACATTCAACTCATCTACAAATTTCATTATTTGCGGTCTATTCTCTCCCATTAAGTGCTGAAAACTAACCCCATTGCCTTTAACCTGTTGAAAGAAAGATACGGTAATTTACGGCTACGTATTCAACGCCACATGAAGGCTCTATACAATTTGCTAGCGTGGCAGCACAATGACGTCACTAGTCTGCGTACCCTCATTGATACAACACAACTTCACGTAAAACCTCTATCCCAATTAGATCAACCCACTGAACACTGGGACACTTTCCTAATACATTTCTTTGTTTCTAAAGTCGATGTTGCTACCCTCAAGGCTTGGGAAATTGAACTTTCCAAAGACGACGATTACTCTTACGAGCATTTAGTCACCTTCATAAATGCTAGATGCCAACTCTTAACTGCCTTAGCTAACCAAAGTGAACCCTCATCCCCTAGTTCTAAATTTGAATCATTGTCTCTTAAATCTAAAAGCGAACGCTCAGCGTCTAGTACCCAAAAACCAGGGTCCAGCTCGTCTAAACTCAAGTCAAACGCCACTGGTTACCCAACAAGGTCTAGTGAACGCCTTATTGCTAGTTCTCTCGTTTTAACGGGGGCACATACAGCTCAAGGAGCCACAACAATAACGATTTTAATATTATAACTGTGCCTGCCACAAATCTTGTACAACAATGATACACATATCCAAGGAAACCCACACACCTTGCAATTAGAAGCAAAGATAAAAATTTTCAAAATTCAAATGATAATTATTTTTATCATTTTTTTCAAAATTGGTTCTTGTTTTGTGCTGACCTTCACCGTTTCCCTGATATCTCCCGTGTTTATAGGGATTTTTGGAGTTTTTTTTAATGTGGGTGTTAAACCTTTTGCAACAAAATGAATCTCTCTAAAAACCGTTGTGACTTTAATTAGTCTTTCTCTGAAACTTGAACATTTTTTTTTAGTTTGCTCAGAATAAAATGGAAATAATGACGCATAATTAATTAATTAATTAATTAATTAATAATGTGATAATATGCGAGATGCATTTTGTAGCAGAAGGTTTAACACCCACATTAAAAAAAGAAAACTCAAAAAATCCCTATAAACACGGGAGATATCAGAGAAACGGTGAAGGTCAGCACAAAACAAGAACCCATTTTGAAAAAATTGATAAAAATAATTATCATTTGAATTTTGAAAATTTTTAACTTTGCTTCTAATAGCAAGGTGTGTGTGTTTCCTTGGATATGTATATCATTGTTGTACAAGATTTGTGGCAGGCACAGTTATAATATTGTTACGTGCCACCCCCTAGTGGCACTTTTGTTAACTGGATTACGGTGGGCTGAAGCACAACACAGATTGTTCCTTTAAAGAAATAATTAACTTTATTGTGGCCAGAAAGATACACTACTAATCAGCAAATACAAGCCATTAGAACCTTACTCCAGTTTCCTCAAGTCTCTTCCTTATGGAGAGCTCGTGCCCCCTTTCACTTGTCAACAAACCACAGAAGTTAATCCGTGCTAATGAGTCTGGTCCCGTACGCTGGCTGGAAATAGCTGCACTAAGTCTGTCACTCACTATTTTGCAACTCACCACAATGACCTCTGTCGCACTAGGTAAGCACACACGCTCAAAACACAGGCAGTCCCCTGTATGCTTCTCACTCCCTTCGCTGTCAAGAGAATGGGCTTCACTAGGGGTTTCGCAAGTCACCACACTTCTGTCGCTCAGGATAAACCCTCGCACTAGCTCGTAAAACACACAACGCTAACTGCTTGACAGGTTGCTCTTATATAGCAGGCCGGTGACTCAATAAATGCTTCTAGACCCATCCAGGGTTCACGGCTTCTCGAGGCTTCCATCGCTGGCTGGGTCACGAATATTCTGGACCATCCCTTTGTCCTAGTAGTCCTGTTGCATAAGGCACACGCAATACACTGAGGCAGAGCAGCCCAGCCCGGGGGCAGTTGTGACTCATGCGGCGAGCGATGAAACAAACTCACAGTCGTAACACCACCCCCTTCCTAAAAGGCTGATCGTCCCGATCAATCATTGGTCCGTCTGTGTCCCTCCGTAGGCTGCCAGGCGATCTCGATGCACGATCTTCATCTTCGCCCTCGGGCTCCGCTTGATCCTGTAGACAACATCGTTGATCCGTTTCACGACTCGGTACGGGCCCTCCCAGGACTTCTGCAGTTTGGGTGACAGGCCTTTCTTCCGTAATGGGTTGAATAGCCAGACCAGGTCGTCCTCGTGGAATCCGCCGGCATCCGTCTGTTGGTCGTATCGGGTCTTCATTCGGTCGGTCTCGATCCGCAGTTTCTTCCTCGCGAATGCATGCACGTCCTCCAGTTGGTCGACCAGTTTCTGACAATATTGGCCTACCGGGACCGGATCATTCGCAGGTCGGCCGAAGGCAAGATCGACAGGTAGACGGAGCTACCTCCCTAACTTGGCCCGGGCTGGTGTGCACCCGGTGGCTTCATGCACGGCGGCACGGTAGGCCAGGAGAATTAGTGGAAGATGTTTGTCCCAATCCCTCTGGTGCTCGCTGACGACTATTCGGAGATGGTTCTCGATGGTGCGATTGAATCGCTCTATCATCCCGTCGGACTGAGGGTGTAGCGGCGTCTTCCGGATTCCCAGCAGCTGGCATAGGTTCTGGAACACCTGCGACTCGAAGTTCCTCCCTTGGTCGGAGTGCAGCTCCAGGGGTACTCCGTACCGGCTGACGAATTCCTTCACCAGGGTCTCTGCGATCGTCGCGGCTTCTTGGTTAGGGAGCGCATACGCTTCCGGCCAATTGGTGAAGTAGTCGCTGACGACAAATATGTAGCGGTTCCCTGCCTCGCTTAACGGGAATGGCCCAGCAACATCGATGGCCACTCTCTCCGTGGGGCCGCCCACGTTGTAGGTCTTCAGTGGACCCCGTCGTCTTCGTCCTGGGCCCTTGCTGGCTGCGCAATCGTGGCACCTCACGCAGTGGTTCTCCACGTCTGTACGGCATCCGATCCAGTAGAACCGCTCTCTCAGCCTTTCCAGGGTCTTCTTTATCCCTAGGTGTCCACCAGATGATCCTCCATGGACTTCCTTCAGGACTTCCTCCGTCATAGCTTTGGAACGATGACATGTTCCCGAGTTGTCTTCCCGTCGGTGCTCTCCCAGGTACGGCATATGAGGTCATCCCTTACAACCAGCGAGACCCATTGCGCCCAGTAGTACTTAAACTTTGGGCTGCAGTCACTCACAATGTTCCATCCGTGTCTGGGGACACAGGCCCTCTTCCATTCGGCTATCAGTCCCAGGTCATCATCTTCTGCTTGTGCCCGCATGAAAGATTCGCGGCTCCAGTTCCCTTGAAGTTCCACGGTAGTCCTTCGGCGCTGTATCCCGGTGTTCTCCTCCCTTCGGGCACAGAAGGTGCAGTCTTCGGGTCACGGTCTTCGTGACAGGGCGTCGGCGTTAGAATGCAGTTGTCCTTTCCTGTGCTGAATCTCATAGTTGTACTGTTGAAGCCTCTCTAACCACCGCGTGAGTTGACCCTCGGCTGCTTGCAGTTCAGCAGCCACCGCAGGGATGCATGGTCGGTCCTGATGAGAAATTCTTGCCCGTACAAGTACTTGTGGAAGTGTTCAATGGTCTTCACGATGGCGAGCAGCTCCTTCCTGGTGACGCAGTAGTTCCTTTCTTGCTTTGACAAGGCCTTGCTGAAGTATGCCACTACTCTCTCCTCGCCGTCCACTACTTGCGACAGGATTCCCCCTATGCCAAATTCGCTGACATCGGTATCGACGATGAACCTTGTTCCAGGTCTGGGGTAGGCCAGAATAGGCGCGGTGCACAGAGCCTGCTTGAGTTGTTCGAAGGCACTGTGGCATTCTGCTGTCCACGTGAAGAGTTGGTCCTTCTCAGTTAGTCGATGTAAAGGTTTGGCGATGTCGGCGAATCCTTTCACGAAGCGACGGTAATAAGTGCAGAGTCCCAGGAAGCTTCGTAGTTGGGAATTGCCCTTCGGGACTGGCCACCCCCTCACAGCTGCGGTCTTCTCTGGGTCGGTGCGCACCCCCTCCTCGGAGACAATATGCCCAAGGTACTGGACCTGCTTCTGGAAGAGCTGACACTTCTTGGGGCTCAACTTCAGCTGGGCAGCCCGTAGCTTCATCAGGATCTCCCTCAGGTTGCTGTAGTGCTCCTCGAAGCTTCTCCCCAGAACGATGACGTCGTCTAGGTAGACCAGGCAGGTCTTCCAGTGTAGTCCCCTCAGAATGGACTCCATTAGCCTTTCGAAGGTCGCAGGGGCGTTGCACAGACCGAATGGCATGACGGTGAACTGCCAGAGCCCGCTGCCCACAGAGAACGCAGTTTTCTCGCGGTTCTTAGGGTGGACCTCCACCTGCCAGTAACCACTCTTCAGATCCAAGGTGGAGAACCATCTTGACCCTGATATGGTGTCCAGGGTGTCGTCGATCCATGGTAGAGGGTAGCTGTCCTTCTTCGTGACGTCATTCACCCGCCTGTATTCCACGCAGAACCTGGTGGAACCGTCCTTCTTCTTTACTAGCACGCCCGGAGAACTCCAAGGACTATGTGATGGTTCGATCACTCCTTGCTCCTTCATCTCTTCTACCATCCGGTCGACTTGGGCTTGCTTGGCGAGCGGGACACGTCGGAATGGGGCCCTAGTCGGTGCGCTGTCCCCAACGTCAATTCCGTGATGGACCAAGCTTGTCCTACCGAAGTCTTTGCTCCCCACGGAGAAGACATCCTGGAATTCGTGTAGCAGGTCCCGAAGTTGGCGTGATTGTTCCTTGTTTAAATGGTCCTGGGATCCTTGGTACAGCTTCTGTAGTTCTTCTGGCAGGTTGCGTCTTCTTCGGTTGTCCGTCTGCAGATGTCCGTCCGTTGTGTCTGTGATGCGAGCAATCCAGGTAACGGGCTCGCAGATTCCTAGGTTGGTGTCCCGGCGAACCGTAATATTGTAGTCGTTCAGGTTGGACAGGCGGACGTACGGCCGAGACGTCGTGTTGATGAGAGACTTGGCAACTAGCAATCCTTTTGTCTGGATGTCCTCATATTTTGGCTCGATGACAGCCGCCACTCCCTCAGCAGTTCCGTCGACAATTACGGCGGCGCTGACCTCCGTCCTGGCGGGAACGATGACATCTTCTCTCAGCCTTACTCGTCGTGCGGTGATGGCCTCGTGTGCTGGTTGCAAAGCAAGTTCCTCGCTTCCGAAGTGCCGAGTGTTGGTACTCAGGTCCAAGATGATGTTGTTCTGGTCCAGGAAGTCCAGTCCGATGATCACTTCATTTGATACGTCAGCCACAAGCACTGGATGCTTTATCGCCCGTCGACCAATGACGAACTCCAGTGATGCTTCGCCATGTACCGGTGCGGTCTCTCCGGTCGCGGTTATTAGGTGGAGGTTCCTTTGTGTGGGCTGCACTCTCCACTTCGGGATCACGGTGGGACTGACGATGGTCCTCGATGCTCCCGTGTCGATTAGCATGGGCCAGCTCTCTCCGTTGACGACTCCGTCGACCATCAGGCTGCTATTATCCCTCCGTAACTGCGTCACACGAACTTGGACTGCCGGAGCTTGACGACTGTCACAAGCCAAACTTTGCCCCCCAAGGCTGGCTGATACTTGCTTTCCTGGGCCGCGCGGTTTCCTTATGACTGACTGTCCCGACGGAAACCCTTGGCGGCGGCGATCACCGCAGTCCTTGCTCAGGTGGCCTCTCTTCCGGCAGGTCCAGCAGGTCGGTAGTCCTCTTCCGGGCCGCCTCTCCGGATGTCCTTCGGCTACGTTTTTGTTGGTGGTAATGCGACTCTTGAAGAAACGGCTTAGCGCCTCCATCAATTCGTCGGCCAGGGGCTTGGTCTCGTTGGTTTTTACTGGTTCGTCGACGTCCACTTGACGCACCCGTGCGTGCATTCTAGATGCCCGTTTTGCCGTCTCGAACTCAAGTGCGTGGCTCAGCGCATCTGCCAGGGTCTTATTGCGCGCGAGTCGCAGCGCCTGTTGAGTGTCCGAGTCCCGTAGTCCGTCGGTGAAGGTCTGGGTCGCAATCTGTTCCAGAAAGTCGGCCGGCGCTGTTGGATAGGCGAACCTTACGAGGCGTGCGATGTCCATCTCGAACTCCTGCAGGGTTTCCGCGATCTTCTGTACCCGGGTCCGGAGCTGCATCTGGTAGGCCTGCTGAAGATGGCTATCTCCAAATCGGGACTCCATATGGGCGATCAGTTAAGCGTAGTCCAGACATCCAGTCGGGATGGCCTGAAGGACGTTAAGGGCGTCACCTCTCAGCGCTACAATGAGAGCTGTAGCCTTTTCTGTGTTGTTCCAGTTATTTATGGAGCAGGCCACCTCGAACTGACGTAAGTAGGTGCTCCACGGGACCTTTCCGTCGAAGGTTGGGGGTGTCACTCTGCCATGTCCCGTTCCTGATATTCCCGGTGTAACGGTGGGCGGGCGTTGGCGAAGCTCGGCAACTTCCTCTTGTAGAGCGTTGAATTTCTCTTCCACCCCCGTCAGTGGCCTTTGGCGCAGCTCGGCAACTTCCTTTTGTAAGGCGTTGAATTTTTCCTCTACCCCCATCAGCGGGCGTTGGCGCAGCTCGGCAACTTCCACTTGTAAGGCGTCGAACTTCTTTTCCACCGCCGTGTCTTTCTCACGCAGACCCAGTTCTAATTTCTTCAGGTCCTGTGTCAACTTATTCCGACCGTCTTCCATCCTCTTCTGGCCGTCCTCTATCTTCTTAAGGTCATCCTTCAGGTCCTTGGCTAATTTCTTCTGGCTGTCTTCCATCTTCTTCTGGCCGTCTTTCATCTTCTTCTGGCCGTCTTCCATCTTGGTTTCCATGCCACTTAACTTTTCTAGCAATGCTGCCAATTGCGCCTCCATTTTAGTTGTTTGTCTTGTAAAGGGCATGCACTCACAGGAAAATTAGAGAAAATGACCTGCTCGGATTTTGAAACCAGGACCGTCAGGTGTTGTCCTTTTGCTTGAGTTCGTAATCCCACTTCTGACACCAGTTGTTACGTGCCACCCCCTAGTGGCACTTTTGTTAACTGGATTACGGTGGGCTGAAGCACAACACAGATTGTTCCTTTAAAGAAATAATTAACTTTATTGTGGCCAGAAAGATACACTACTCATCAGCAAATACAAGCCATTAGAACCTTACTCCTGTTTCCTCAAGTCTCTTCCTTATGGAGAGCTCGTTCCCCCCTTTCACTTGTCAACAAACCACAGAAGTTAATCCGTGCTAATGAGTCCGGTCCCGTACGCTGGCTGGAAATAGCTGCACTAAGTCTGTCACTCACTGTTTTGCAACTCACCACAATGACCTCTGTCGCACTAGGTAAGCACACACGCTCAAAACACAGGCAGTCCCCTGTATGCTTCTCACTCCCTTCGCTGTCAAGAGAATCGGCTCCACTAGGGGTTTCGCAAGTCACCACAATTCTGTCGCTCAGGATAAACCCTCGCACTAGCTCGTAAAACACACAACGCTAACTGCTTGGCAGGTCGCTCTTATATAGCAGTCCGGTGACTCAATAAATACTTCTAGACCCATCCAGGGTTCACGGCTTCTCGAGGCTTCCATCGCTGGCTGGGTCACGAATATTCTGGACCATCCCTTTGTCCTAGTAGTCCTGTTACATAAGGCACACGCAATACACTGAGGCAGAGCAGCCCAGCCCGGGGGCAGTTGTGACTCATGCGGCGAGCGATGAAACAAACTCACAGCCGTAACAATATTAAACTCGTTATTGTTGTGGCTCCTTGAGCTGTATGTGCCCCCTTAAACACTCAAAGCGAACCCAGTAAGAGTTTAAATGAACCATTAAAGTGCATACTTTGCAAAGATTCCCACGCTTTATATCTATGTAAATCTTTTTAAGAACTCTCAGTCGACGCCAGAAGAAAGTTAGTTTCCCAGAATAAACATTGCTTCAACTGCCTTTCACCTAAGCATTCTGCTTCTAATTGGAAGTCCACCCAGACTTTGTTTTCATTTTGAAAAAGCTCATCACTCTTTACTGCATCGTCATGATCAAGCGAGGTCATCAGCCGCATCTACTTCTCAGAAAAGTGACAATTCTAGCAGTTCTAATGCTTCATCTTACATTCAAAATGCCAAGTCCATACGTAGTGCCCAAGTACTATTGTCCACTGTCCAAATCGAAGTCCAGGATAATTTTGGCAACTGGGTCCGTGCACGCGGTCTTCTTGATTCGGCGGCAACCCATGATTTCGTTTCTAATTCATTAATCAAAAAACTAGGCCTACCTGTAAACCCTACTTCCATTAATGTATCAGGCATAAACAGCTTAAAATCACAAGCTTTACAGTTTTCTAAACTAACCATAAGAGACACTTGTTACAGAAATAAGTTTCTAAAACTTAATTGCCTCATCCTCAACAGTATCGGAGAGGATACTCCTTGTCACTCCGTCGATATCTCAGGTCTGAATATTCCTTCTCATTTAAGATTAGCCGATCCTCTGTTCAATGTACAAGGCCCCATTGACATACTCTTTAGTGCCAATATTTTCTGGAATTGCCTTCGTAAACAAATTCTTAAGTTATCTTCAAACGTGGTTGCCAGAGACACTAATTTTGGATGGATTGTTACTGGTCAACTTCCTCATTATTCTCCCCAACCCGTATCGCAATGTTATTTCGCTAATACTGATTTGGAACAGTTCTGGAGGCTTGAAAGCGTTGATTCTCCTAACGCAACCTCTTCAGAAAACGAATTCTGTGAGCAACTTTTCATGAACACCGCCACTCGTTCTCCTGAAGGCCGGTTCATTGTTCAGATGCCAAGATTACTCAATCCCCCCAAACTTATTAATTCTCAACCTAAAGCTCGAAAAGCTCTCTTTGCTATCGAGAGCAAATTCAAGAAAGAACCCCTCGTTAAACAACAGTACACTGATTTCATGGATGAGTATGAAAGCTTAGATCATATGGAAGTTGTCAGCAAATCTGATGACGAATTGGACCCCCCAATTGAAACGGTTTTCTTAAATCATCACCCAGTGGGGAAAAACCCTCTTGTAAAGGATAAAATCCGAGTCGTTTTAATGGGTCATCACCTGACGTTAATGGCAACAGTCTTAACGATACTCTTTACTCTGGTCCCGCTATTCAGTCCGATTTATCTTCTATACTCTTAAATTTTCGATTATTTCCCATAGCTGTTATAGCGGACATCAAACAGATGTACCGTCAGGGTTTAATTCAGCCCGAACAACAAGATCTCCAAAGAATCTTGTGGCGCGACGAAATCAGCAAGCCCATTAAAATATTTCGCTTAAAGACGGTCACTTATGGCTTAAAACCTTCCGCTTTCCTTGCTATCCGATCCCTACATATGTTAGCCTCTCAAGATGGTCAATTATTTGATTCTAAAGCTTCTGAAGCACTAACTACATCTTTTTATGTAGACGATTATCTCCAGTCCTTTCCGACTCTTGAGGAAGCTTCTTTCGTGTCACTAGAACTTCAGGCATTGTTAAAGAATGGAGGATTCCCACTTCATAAGTGGAATTCCAACTCCCATGAGTTTCTTGCCCAGTTTCCCATAGAAGATATAGACCCCTCTTCCGTCAAAATCTGCGGAGATTCTGAATCCATAAAAACTCTTGGAGTTCACTGGTGCACTCGCACTGATACTCTCATCTACAAAGTCTCGCTTTCCGAAGAGCTCCCCAACACAAAAAGGCAAATTCTCTCTGAAATTGCAAAAAGTTTTGATCCGCTACAATTCCTTGATCCGGTTATTGTTATAGCCAAGCTTTTCATGCAAGAGCTATGGTCGCTCAAATGTGAATGGGGCGAAACTGTTCCCCTTTCTTTTCTTAATAGATGGCTTTCTTTTCGTAAAAGTTTGCTTGATCTTTCGCTCATTGAAATTCCAAGAAATTTAATTAACGCTCATCCTAACACATCTTTCTTCCTTCATGTGTTTGCCGACAGCTCCGAGAAAGCTTACGGTTGCTGTGCATATTTGGTTTATCGCAATTCACTAAATGAATCATCATTTTCAAACCTTGTTTGCTCTAAATCTAAAGTTGCTCCTCTTAAAACTACTACTTTGCCTAGGCTTGAACTGTGTGCTGCACTCATGGCCGCTGAACTTGCCAAAAAAAAACTGCAGAAAGTTTTAAAATTCGAATTATCGCAAACCTATTTGTGGAGCGATTCCATGATTACTCTTTCTTGGATCGCAAAAAAAAAACCATCCACTGGCAAACCTTTGTTGCTAGCAGAGTTTCTAGAATTCAAACCCTTTCCTCTGGATGCCAATGGAAACATGTGCCCTGCGCTGATAACCCCGCTGACATCATTTCACGTGGTTGTTTACCCTCTCAATTGGCAGCATCTCAGTTGTACTGGTATGGGCCCCCAAGGTTAATCGAAGACTCTTCTTGTTGGCCTTCTAAACCTCCAGTCACGAACTCCAACTTGCCTGACGCTAAAGTAACTAAATCTACTGCTTCGTGTCTTGTTTCCAACGCTTCGTTTCCCTTTTTGGCACGTTATTCTTCTTTTCATAAACTGATTCGAGTATTTGCCTATCTACTCAGATGAAAATATCTTGTTGTTGATCAACCTGTTTTTCCTCAACCGCATCTGACCAATCACGAATTAAATCTCGCTACTATTAAATTTTGCAGCTAACTCAGCAAGAGGCCTTTTCTTCTGAATTGTCTTTACTCTCAGCTAACAAAGATCTTCCTAAATCTAGTCGTCTTCGCGCTTTAGCCCCTTCCTTGATGACAATGGGTTACTCAGGGTAGGTGGGAGGCTTTCGCATTTTTCACTTTCTGAAGACAAAAAGCATCCTGTTATTTTGCCCTCTAAGCATCACGTAATTTTCTTAATCATACGTGACTTTCATTATCATAACCTGCACGTTGGTACACGCACACTGCTTTGCTTCTTAACGGAAAAGTACTGGATCTTAAATGGAGTTCATGAAGTTTCCTCTGTAATTCACAAATGAATTCCTTGCTTCAAAGCAAAATTAATGAGCGATCTACCCTCTTTCCGCTCTTCTCCTATACGTCCTTTTGCTTTAACTGGTGTGGACTATATGGGTCCGTTTCAATATCAATGCAATTCCCCTGAAGCTAAACGCAAATTATTTGGAAAACTCTATGTTTCTCTTTTCGTTTGCATGGTTACTGGCGCGATTCATCTGGAACTAGTAACAAATGCCTCTACTGCTTACTTTTTGTCAGCCGTCTCTCGCTTCACAGCTAGGCGTGGCGTTCCCTCTGAGATGTTCTCCGATAACGCCTCCACTTTTCAAGGCGCAGCTTCCTTGTGGAAGAAAGCTCTTACACCTTCTCATGCCATGGAACAGATTTCTAATTTTTTATACTCAAAGGGTTTCAAATGGCGGTTTATACCTCCCTACGCCCCTCATCACGGTGGTAGGTGGGAATCCTGTGTCAAGCTGACCAAACGTCATCTTAAAAAGGTGTTAGGTAATCGCATCCTAACTTATGAGGAATTTAACTCTCTGTCTATTCTGATTGAAGGTGTTGTTAATTTTCGTCCTCTGACACCGCTTTCTACTGACCCTGATGATCCGCTTCCATTGACACCTGGTTACTTTCTTGTAGGCACTTCTCTTTCCTCCCCTCCTCCCCTTCCCAACTCTTATAGAAACTCAAATCTGCCTATCGTTTGGCGTAAACTTGAAGCTCTTCGCCATTCTTTCTGGAAGAGGTGGAAATTGGAATACTTAACTTCCTTGCAACGGAGACAGATGTGGTTTCTTTCTAATCCTGACATTAAGGTGGGGGACTTGGTCCTTGTTAAAGAAGCTTCCCCTCCCTTGGTCTGGATCTCCGGTAGAGTGACCGAGTGTTACCCAGGAAGGGATGGGAGAGTTAGTGTGGCCAAGATCCTGACCACAAATGGGCATATTACAAGACCACTGTCTTTAATTGCCCCCCTACCTTTAAATCTTTAACATTGTGTTTCTTGTTCTCTGTTGGTGTCTGCTACTCCCAGCTTGGTGTATTCTTTGGAATACACGATAAGACAGAGTTAGCCTTCGCTGCTCTTTGCTTAACTTCTTTCTTCCCTTTTTTCCTCAAGCACCAACAGTGATTTCTTACTTGTTCTTTCATTTGAGCACCTTGCTTACTTTCTTTGTAAGTTTGTTTTAGATATAACTTCCATGATTAACCTAGCGGCATCTAGCAGCGGATCTCTGGATTTCCTCAATTTTTCCATGCACAAGAGGACTTCCTTACCAATCAAGCCACCAGATCTCGTCGCTATCGCCAGCTATCATCTCCGTGATCAAGAGGACTTCGTCTACATTCCCATCCACTAGGCTTCGCTAGTGACGCCTATTATCAACTCCTTGAAGACTACTTCATGAAGATACTTAATTTTTCTTAAGTGTGTAATCTTTATGTACGCTACTTTGTTTGTTTCCCCCACCCATCTTCCCTCCTTGGTCCTTCCGCGCTTCGTTGAGCTGGTCTCACTAGTGCTTCAGACATCAAAGCTTACAGTTGGAGCCTAACTAAGGCTCGTCTCCTCTCCTAGAGAGACATATTTTAAATCAGATGCCATGTCGTAAATTCCAGACCAACGGTCACCAAAAGCACCGCTTTTCTACAGAAATGAGCTAAGTACTATTTCAACGTTCTTCAACCCATTTTAATTGCTTTTAGATAGCTATATGCTTTTAACTATCATTTTATAGACAGTGTGAAATTGCGAAATGTGTGGCAATAACCATCTTCGCGGGATTTTCGATGCTGAGCTTTGTCTATCTAAGCTAATCTTAAAAAATGAAGCAGCATTTCTTGTGCATATTAACTGAGATATTTTCTCACAACGTGGGACATCATTAAATTCCCCTCTGTCTATAGAAAACTTAGTTTTTTTCCACCGCTGGACTTTATTTGCCCAATTCTACAGTTATGATTGTTGTGGAATGTTCCACGCCAAACAATTCATCTACAAGCTAATCCTTCGAGTATTTTCCACTCACATATGGGAATACTTTTTCTAACTAATGAATTTTCCTTATGAACCGCTAATCAACATCTAATTTGTCTTACTTCGTGGGAAATTGTTCGCTGCATTCAACTATAACCTACAACCTTCTCAACTCAATAAACTTTCTGTGCTACAATAGTGAACTTTTCAACCACGTCAATAGACTATAGAAAAAGCAGTGCTCGTTCAACTTCTCATCCGCGTCGCGCTCGTCCGAGAAAAATAAATACGGCCAAGAACTTTCTCCTAAAAGTTCCTATTTTCCTCTTCCTTAACCTCCCTTTACTAATAAATTAGGTCAATCCTTAAATTTATGTCTATTTCAATGAGGCCTCGCCAAACCATAGGCGCCCTCCCAACTTTTCTCAATTTATAACTTATTCATTCTGTTTAAATATCAGCAATTAGAAACTGCCTATTAATCTATTTTATTTTCTTGCTAGTACAGGAATTGTATATGTTCTAAGTACTCAACTTTTCATTAATCTCGTTGATCCAGGTTTCACAAAAGGGTAACTTTCCCTATTTTCTCTCGTGATCCCTGTTTAAATATGGAAGTCCAAGAAACTTCTTCTAAATTTTTCTCTTCAGGTTTCACAATAAGTGACCTAGCCTATTTGTACAACCCATAATCGTAATTAATGTATAAATATAAGAAGTTATAGAAACTTCTATTTAATTTCTCTTTCTTTCTTTCTTTTGTTATAATTTAAAATTTATTTGTTCATACTTTTAAGATTCCTACATAGGAATTCTTAAAGTACACATTTGTACCTGACCTATTTGTTTAACTTTGATTACGTTAATTATCTTTAAATTTTCAATTTGTTAATCTTAGCACTATTTTAAAATCTTATCCAGATTTTAGGGCTTATAAAAGGTTGCAAACCAAAAAATTGTTAATTGCCAAGTGTAAACTTCAACATTCTAGAGGTCTGAGACATCGAAGGTTAAACAATTAACTTGTACCTGTTATATTGTAAAAATTATTATACTTCCACTCATTGTTAAATAAAATAAATTTATATTTTTCGATTTCTACTTCACACCAGAATAATGATTAGGCAGGATCCTATCTTCTCTGACTCTCCCTATTGGCTTATGCTCTTTACAATAAACTCACTCATAAGATTAATAAAGGTTCCACTATTCTTTGCATTTGAACAAAAGCTTTCTGTAAAAACTTTTTCAAAGTCTTTCTTAGCTTTTATAGCTAATTCTAACAAGCCAGTAAGGCAAGTATAGCTAGCTCCGCAAGCTTCCTGCTTGTTGAGATTTTCTCTAAACTTGTGGTTCGTTTTCAAAATTTAAGTTTCTTCTCATTGTCTAAACTTTTAGGCGACGCTTTGCTGGGTAAAAGCTTAGCCATCCTTAAATGCAACTATTGTTGTTCTTAACAAAATTATCCCCAAGAGCATAACTGCTTCAACATTACCCTATCTTGGAATACTCGGTCGTTCTTAGAAAATCCCCGAGTTCAAAGAACTAAAATCATCATAGAGAATTCGTTTAAACCTACCTCCTTTGAAAGGATATTCAGTGTATTTGCCATTCTTTGTCTTGCCAGACTACCACCCTTCCCTACAGTAGCAAAATCTTGGCTTGGAAGGGAAGATACCATCGCTTCTTGCGTGTTAATAGCCCAAGCTTCAGCTGCGTTTACCGTTAGCTGTGTTCAAGTTCCCACTCACTTTGGTGGTTTCACGGGCTTTGCGGTGACACTTGCTAACAATTACTTTTTTTTAAATTTATTTCTTATAAGTTTGTTGGACTCCCGTTCTATCTATCCATCCATTTTCTCCAGTCCGAAACCCACGTCGTTTTCTTCATCATCTTCCCTTGGCGGTCAGGTTATTCCCAAGCTAAAAACCTACCCACCTTTTTTAGCAATGGATTCTATGCGTAGACAGTTTCCACTCCTCACTCCCTTAATTCTCACATAGTTACAAGTTACATCATGTGCAAGTTGCATTCCTAGAATGATTAACACCTGCACGGGTTTTCAAATTACAGATGAATTCGCAATATTATTGATTATCAAACATCTACATCTTGTATTTTTTCAACACCCGCATTCGTGTATACGATTGCATTTATATAACGCGCGAAAAGGAAATACATGATCTTATTACGTTCTAGACTGGAATTAATTAATTCATTTATTTATTTATCATTAAACATGATACCGATTGCTGAGTCTAGCATGGATAGAGGCTGCATTTCTTTCTGTACAACAAAACAGCGCGTGCAGTGAAATACAATTACTACCGCTGATCCTTGCAATGTCAAGACCATCATCGTAAGAACATGCGTTTGATCATTCCAGCCTAAAATGGCTTGTTCGTTTGCTAATGTATATTAGGAAAAATGAATCGCTACCCAGTGTTTGTCAAAAATAACATTCTTATTTAATTATAATAATAATAATAATAATAAGTGATCATCCTGAATTGACCAATTAAACTCCCCCTCCCGCTCAGGCCACCCCCTCTCCTGTCGGGATAATTACCTATGTACATATATAGGCTACAGAGCAATCAAATAAATAATTAATTATCTAATAAAATGTTCAGTGGAGCCCTTTGGCAAAATATGAAAAAAGTAAAATGATAAATTAAAATTAAATGAATAAAAAATGCAACAACCAATATTTCTAATCATTCGGATCCATCATATTGTATTTACGATACATATTTGTAACGTACAGTATGTGCACTTGTGACAGCGATCGAAACAAGCACGTTGTCTTGTGCTGTGTGATGGGGGTACGCGCTCAGACTAAAATCACTACGTTGATTATTATTGATATTTCAAGAAGTAATTATCCTATAATTTAATACATTATTTGTCTGGAATTGTAATAATTTGAACAATTCTGCTAATGGCAGGGCAGAAAATAGTACAGTTATATAAAAAAAAGATCAACGTTGGTATCGATATCTTCGTTACTAAAACCCCAGCTCGTTGTTTTTGAAGCCCCTTAATATCATTTCAGAATCTGCAAACAAAACATCGATATCTTCAAAAGACTGGACTATATTTGGGCGTAACATATTAGGTGAATAAACTTGTGTATGTTCCTTTCAAAACCTGATATGAAAAAAAACATGGTGGGCACGCGAATTTCAATATTAACAAGAAGTTCCGTGAAGAACTATACAGCCTACTTTTCATGCCAATGATTATTCTACAGTATATGAATTTATCTAGAATAATGACGAAATTAAGTTGGTAATATCGAAATATCTAATTAGTTCAAAATATACCTGGTATAATGTAGCCTAATAGAGCACTATAGTTGGCAGCCCTGGTGACTGAATATACTCTTAGTTCCACCTCTTAAGGTACAGAATACAAAATTTGGTTGAAGTCCAATGGACGTTACATGCAGTTAGACACTGGATCTATCAGCACGCGTAAAAGCATGTTGCCAACAATACCATGTGTGTGCTGGTCAGAAATAATCTGAAATATTATGATATCTTGTTGTGCCAATTTTGGATGAAATCCATTTGTTAGTATAGAAGTTACATGTATTTTAAAATTGGACATATCAGCAGGCACAGAATCATGTTGGCAGCACTGCCTTGTATTAAATACTCCAAATTAATCTAGAATGTCAGGTGCTATACGTGTGCAAAGTATAGAGCTGTTGGCTTGCATACTTTCTGATATATTGATATTAGGGTAAAAAATATAGACAGCATTTATTAACAGTTGGAAGCCCTGATTGCTCTTAACAATACTTATAGTCATATATTTTATGGTACACATTGCACATACGAAATTTGGTTGAAATCCAACTGATAGTATAGAAGTTACATGTATTTAAAAATTGGTACTATCAGCTGGCTTATAATCATGTTGTTAGAACTGACGTATATAAGTTACTCCAAATTAATCTAAAATGTCAGAATATACGTGTGCATAGTTTAAAGCTGTTGGCTTGCATACTTTCTGATATATTGGTATTTTGATTTTAAAAAATAGAGAAAACAATTATTAACAGTTGGCAGCCCTGTTGGCTCTTAAGAATACGCACAGTCATATCTGTTTATGTACAGATATTACATACAAAATTTGGTTGAAATCCAATTGATAGTGTAGAAGTTATATGCATTTAAACATTGGACCTATCAGAAGGCTTAAAATTATTTTGGCAACATTGTTATGGTTGGCATCCTGGAAATTAAACTGCAATAGTATTATCTACATGTGTGCCAATTTCGGAATAGCTCCCATGCATACCTTGCAAGATATCCAACAGTGTGCTCAAATTTCTAGTGCGTTTTTTCAGCAGTTGGTAGCACTGACATCATTTTCAAATATGGACGTGAGATATTCCGGTGCACATCTTTACTCATACTAAATTTGGTTTTGATTGCTGCAGCCGATTAGGAGTTGATAGGGGAACACACACACTCACAGCCCGACAGACAGACAGACAGACAGACAGACACACATTTTCCCGGATCGATCTCATCAGTCTACTTTTTCCTCATTTTTGCAAAATGTGAAAAGTAGGCTAAAAATTACCTCTCTGGTGAACTGATCATTGAAGCCCAATGAAACTTGAATCTTCATTGAGAGCTAAATATATAGGCTCGTAATTTTGTTCAATTGTTTTTAAATATTTAAGCTATTGGCAGTTCGAAATTTTAACAACATATTTTTTATTTCTTGTGTCGTATTCAAGCGGTCGAATTGAAAGTCCGTGTAATGAACCATCATAATTATATTTACTTGCTGGTACGAAATCCCGAGGCTTGCATTTTAACCAATCCAATATGGATTCCCACCCGAAATATTTTACCAGTTGTCACTAACTTTGGAACTATTGCACAATCAAATTGAGTAGTTTTAGAACTAAGAATACACAGTAGAAGGGGTGGTTTTACACGACGAGGGAACGGAGGTTTAAGCAAAAGCAAGGGTGGATGGCTCATTCCAGCTTGATGGCAAGCCCCTTGACGAATTCACTGTTGCTACTATAAGCACTAGTAGACTGTGTTCTTCTCTAGATTTAAGTGCAGAGGGTTCAGCTCTGAGCGCAACGCTGAGAAGAGCCACTCAATGTTCAACTGCGTTCAAGAACTGACCAATAAGATGGTGGTAAACCGGTATAAAGGCGGTGAGATCAGCCCTTGAGACTCCCTGAGGAATTGAAGGAAGCTTGTAGTTTTATGTGACCGTTAATCGCGCCACAGGACCTCCATTTTAGTTTGGAATTGGAACCATGGGACGTGATATTTCACTTCGAAATTCTCACATGCATTGACCGGGAATCGATCCCAGTCGGCCTTGGTGAGAGGTAAGCAGATTAGCCACTGCACCATCATGCCCCCAGCTTCTGAAGACCAAGACATCTGCTTTTCGGAGCAGCTGAGGCGTGTTCTTAAGAAAACGAATCGAATAGAGGGTCGACGTCTGAATCTCTGCACCGCACCTATCCTATCTACGTTCTTCTGATGAAGATATTACGTCAAGTCGTCGTTCTCCTCCGCCTCCTCCCCCACATGATTCTGGAGGAAGCCGTCAGTCTGACCACTGCTGTTGTTGTCAATCTGGTCGGGTGTGTCCAGTGCCTCTATTCAGGCCCCAAATTCACTACTTAGCTCTTTGCGGTCGCCGCCTCTCCATCGGACAAAACGGTGAAGAATAAATGACTGGGGGACTGGGTGTTTGGGACGTCTTCAGCGTCCAATTCACCCTCATTATGCTGCGCTGTTCACCCACAAACATCGAATCGATTGAATGCATATTGTTCATAGGCTCGGTTTGTGCATTTCCTTGCTATTGGCAGACAGCGTGGAGATCACTGACATTCAGACTCTGGTCTACATGCCACAGCGTTGGAGGGGAGGTCCACGGGGAAAAATTAGCTGTATTGTGATGGGGCATCCAGCCTATTTGCTTTTCCAAAATATTGACTGACGATTTTTGTGATTTAATTTCACCTACACTAATTAAGATACGACTAAATTTCTTGAAGATGTTTGCTTAGAATACCATCTTCTATCGCCAGTTAAAAGAAGTACATGTATATCAATTACACTCTGTATATATATGTATGTCTGTGTGAGTGTGTACGTGGGTATGTACAAAATATTCTGTGTCTTACCCATGAGCCACTAGTCGGATTTTCTCCCTTGTTAAGAAGAATATTATAATAAGTTTAATGCGAAGGTATTCGGCCTAAATTAAGACCATGTATCAACTACGGGCTACGTCATGCTACGTCCAGTTTAGAAGAAGGGTGTTGGCAAATTGAGCCAGCTAATCTTCTGAGTGGATCATTCTTATCTTGTCATTCCATCGCACAGTCCTTTCTGGCCACTTGCTCCAGGCCAAGTTCTGGTTCTTCCGCTGAGATCGTTCTCCCTTCGGTCCCCCACCACAACCATTGTGAAAACCCAAAAGATAAGATAACTTACTTGATCTTGCAGAATGACTGGCTGGCTCTGATATTTACTGTAAACACACTTCCATGTAGGGTTGTACATAATGGGATCTAGCACAATTTCAATGAAACAAACATTATTACTTTAATCTTTCATAAGGCCACAACAGTTAAAAGGTACCTTAAACCCCTTACATTATTATTATTATGGATATCACGCTTTTCTCTTACCGAGGAGGCTCTGGGTTAAATTCCAGCCAGAAACTTATGATCTATAGACGCCGGGGTGTCGCAATTTTGTCCCGAAAGGGATCTTTAACGTGCCAGTAAAACTACTCACACGGCTCTGGCTCCATCGCATTTACGCACCCTCAAATACCAACTAACTCCACCAGGAATCGATCCTGTAACCTTGGAAACAGCATGCGAGAACGTTACCACTGAGCAACACAGCCAGTCATGATTATGATCTGACTTGAGGGCTGGAAAGGGGTACTTTTTGTCGTTTATTCATTTTGAAGGCTTTGCGATTATGTAGTACTTTGGAGTATGTGGAATCTGTCTGATAATCTGTGTTATTGTAACTGCTGTAGCGTAGTATTGTGTACTTGTAATTGGTCTAGGCTATGGTTAGGAGGTGTCCATGGTCTTAATTTAGGTACAATCTCGGCATCTGCCTAGAGTAGAAATGAGAAACCATGGAAGACCACTTCCAGGATGGCTGAGGTAGGAATCGAACCTGCCTCTTCTCAATTCTGCATCAGGAGAAGGAAAAGTGTACACTCAGCCTCGTTAGGACATTTGAGTAGTTGTCTGACAGTGGGGCGGCGCCCCGGTCAAGGAGACAAAAATTAACGGCCGAGGTGACGCGACCTGACCTCGTTTCACCCTTCAATCAATAGGCCGAATGGCTGGGCAGCGGTCGCTTGGTAGACACTATTTGCATAACATTAGCCTATATTTGGGCAGATGGCCTCGCTGTTCCGCCCGTTAAGACACCAATCATCATCATCATCGTTATCATTATCATCATCAAACTTGTTACATAATCATGCTTATCCTGCAAATTACATGTGCAGTTATTTTTCTCTAATTTTGAATTTCATCAACGGTAGGCGTAGTCCAGTGGTTCCCAACCTTTTGTGGCCCATCTCCCCTTTCTGGAGGTTGACTAACACCTATCGCCCCCTTTTCATTTTCATTGTATGCCTAACTTCAATTTGAAGTAAAGTGAAAATAATAAGGCATTATTATTATTTTAAACAATTTTACTACCGTATATAAAAACAACCGAAGCAGTTTTATCCGGGCACTCATAAATAAAATTGAAAAAATTAAAATGTACATTTTTTACAGATTTTTTTTAAGAACAAAGAATGGAAATAATTAACTAAGATCATTGACGTACATTTAAAAACGGTAGGCGTGTTTTCTTTTTTAAATTGGAATCTGGAAAAAAGTCGGCAGTTAAAATTTGAAAAAATAGATGACAGTTTGAAAACTTCGTCATTGTTTTATTTTACATCTTCATTGGCTGCTTTGTGCTTGCTGGATTTCAGTTTAAGCTTGAATATCCGGCTTTATGTTCGTCAAGTTCAGGGGCAAGTCTCCTTTGAGGCATGTCCAACTTATTTCTTTGTTTTGCGAGGAGCTGGACAACAGAACTAAATCCTTTTTCAACTAAATATGTTGACGGGAACGAGATGAGAAATGGTTCAGTTTTTCCCCACAGTTGTGGATAAGTGTCCATAAGCTTTACCCAGGTTAACTCGTAACCGCTCTGCTTGAAAATGATTTTCGGCGCACAGTCATACTTCAGAACAAGAAGTTCCGTGACGAACTAAAGAGCCTACTTTCCTTAAAATTAAGATTCATGCCAATGATTAATCTACAGTATATGACCCTATCTAGAAGAATGACGAAATTAAGTTGGTAATATCGAATTGTTTAATTAGTTAGAAATATACCTGGTATAATGTAGCCTAATAGAGCAATACAGTTGGCAGCCCTGGTGACTGAATATATTCTTAGTTCTATCTCTTAAGGTACAGAATACAGATTTTGGTTGAAGTCCAATGGACGTTACATGCAGTTAGACATTGGATCAATCAGCCCGCGTAAAAGCATGTTGGCAACAATGTCATGCGTGTGCTGGTCAGAAATAATCTGAAATATTATGATATCTTGTTGTGCCAATTTTGGATAAAATCCATTTGTTAGTATAGAAGTTACATGTATTTTAAAATTGGACATATCAGCAGGCATAGAATCATGTTGGCAGCACTGACTTATATGAATTACTCCAAATTAATCTAAAATGTCAGGTGCAAAGTTTAGAGCTGTTGGATTGCATACTTTATGATATATTGGTATTTGGATAAACAATACAGAGAGCAATTATTAACAGTTGGCATCATTGGTGGCTCTTAAGAATACGCTCAGTCATATGAGTTTATGTACTCATATTACATACAAAATTTGATTGCAATCCAATTGATAGTGTAGAAGGTACATGCATTTAAAAATTGGACCTATCAGAAGGCTTAAAATTATTTTGGTAACACTGTCATGTATGGCCTCCTGGAAATTAAACTAAAATAGTATTATCTACATGAGTGCCAATTTTGGAAGAGCTCCCATGCATACCTTCCAAGATATCCAACATGGAGCTCAAATTTCTAGTGCGTTTTTTCAGCAGTTGGTAGCACTGACATCATTTTAAAATATGGGCTTGAGATATTCCGGTATACATCTTTACTCATACTAAATTTGTTTCCGATTGCTGCAGCCGTTTAGTAGTTGATAGGGGGGGGACACACACACAACCAGCCAGCCAGGCTGACAGACCGACAGAAGGACAGACAGACAGACACACATTTTCCCGGAGCGATCTCATTAGTCTACTTTTTCCTCATTTTTGCAAAATGTGAAAAGTAGGCTAAAAATTAGGATATTGTCTTTTGGGAGTTCAGGAGTCTCGTTATCTGAACACTTTTTAAGGGTTGGAAACTGAATCAGCCCTTTACGGCCAATATTTACCTCGTGAATATCAAACTTGGCAATGAATGATGAACAAGCGAACGGGAGGCGCTCCTGTCACATTTTTTCCATGTACTACCCGGCAACTTCTACTGAACAGTAGACTACTTTCTTAATTTTCCCCCCTTTAAAAACTCATCGCCCCCAAATCGGCCCCCACTTACTTATTGCCCCCATGATAACCCAAATCGCCCACTTGGGGTCGATCGCCCCCAGGTTGGGGGACAAAATATAATTGTTACACTATATTCGAACTACCATGTATTCATCATCATTATTTTCTGAGTAGCAGTGCTTATACCATTCCGTGAAACGTATATGATATACTGTACCTATAACCTGATAAATCGTAGGAGTATATTTTCGAGATCACAAATAGTAGTACTAAGTTGGGAAAGTACTAAATAACAAAGAAAGATGTCTGTACTTCTTACGTAGAATGAAAATCTGTAATCGGTAGTCTATATAATTATGTATTGTAATTTGTATGCTTTGGCATAATTTGGAGAAACCCAAGGGAGAACGATGTCTATTAATACATGCAGTGGAGGGAGTTTCCACTCTTTCGGCCCTTATATAACACACAGTGAATGCTGATAACTAGTCATTAGTCAGGCTTTTGTTCAAAATGGAATTGGAACAGACTGTAAGCTCACGTGGGCAAATCATTATTATTTACAACAAGTACAAATTTCGTCGGGTTAATGAGACTTTGCACGGTTGGAGGTGGCGTTGTATGGTTAAAACTGTCTAGCGAAAATATACGTCGATGGAAACGGAACTACTATTCTCAGGTACGAAGGCGAACATAACCATGCACCGAGTGAGAAATTAGCTCGCCAGATTACTGCAAGTAATGTGAAGAGGAAGACTGCTGAGGACTTTAATGAAACACAAAGGAAAATCATCAGAAGAGAAATCTGCAATATGAACACTGCAGCGTCACTAACTATCAACGACATTAATCTCCTACGGCGAAATGTGTATAGAGTTCGTCGAAGGGAACAGCCCGTCTTACCTAAGTCAGCCGCAGATGTTCAACGTGCTCTTCAAGAAATGAACATTTCAACAAACCAGGGCGAGCATTTCTTGCAGTTTAATGACACCGAGAATGGCATGATATGCTTTACAGCAGCGAAGAATTTGAAATTTGCTTGTGGTCGAGATAGAATTTTCGTCGATGGCACTTTCACGTATTGTCCGAAATATTTTTTATCAGTTTTTTTACCATTCATGTGTTTGAAAACGGTCATTATATACCAACAATTTTCCTGCTTTTACCCAACAAGAAGACGACGACTTACGTGAAGGCATTTTCCAGTATTATTGACAAATGCCAAGAATTAAGAACTACGTTTCGACCCAGGCAAATCGTTGCGGACTTTGAAGAAGGAATTCATCACGCCGCCAGGAGAGTATGGCCTGATATTGAGGTAATTGGTTGTAGGTTTCATCTCACTCAGTCCTGGTGGAGGAAAATCCAACAATTTGGCCTTTCACAAGCGTACGTGGAAAAATCATCGGAGTTGGGGCAATGGCGTAGAAGATTTCATGTCCTGCAAGCCTGAAGACGAACAAGTTACTGAGTTTTGTGACTATTTGACGGAAACATATATCACAGAAGATGCTAAATTCCCGCCTGCTGTTTGGGCATCATCGTCAGTATCTTCGCTTCGTACAACGAACGCATGTGAAAGCTTTCATTCGCATTTTGGATCTTCTTTCTACACGGCACACCCAAACATATTCCGTTTCGTGGAAGTTTTAAAGCAGAGGCAAATGGAAACCGATATTTCTATTAAGAGTGTGGGAATCAAGAAAATGCCAACCAATCGCCAATACACGAAGTGGATTGAGATTATGGAGCGAACGCGACGGGAATACGAACAGGGGAAATTTACTAGGTCACGATACACAACCTGCGCCGGATACCACTATAAGAAAAGGGAAAACGACAACAAATGAATGCAAATAATGTAAACTGGCCGCAATAAATAATATGTGACGTGCAGGAATCAATATCCTGTCAATAAATTAATCAAGCAAAAATATAAAATAAAAAAAATAAAAAAAAAATGGGGTGCAATGAGAGACTACCTCCTTGTGGTGTACCCTGGAAACGGCAGAGCCGGCTAAACGTCTCTTCTAATATAATTGAATTGAGCATATATGAACGTAAATGATGTGATTGGTCATCACCTGAGGGCGGATGTTGATGCCTTGAAAATTCGCCTACTGCCTAATGCTCATTGTTGTTGTTGATTGAGGGGCTTTGCGACATCGTGGTCATGTAACCCCACGTACTTGGGTGTGTGTGTGGGGATTTGTCTGATAACCTGTGGTACTGTGATGGCTGCATTAGCCTATTGTGTATAGGGCTAGTGTAATTCAGATGAGGATTGGGAAGGAGGCGGCCGTGGCCTTCAGTTAGGACCCAATCCGGCATTTGCTTGGAGTAGAAGTGGGAAACCACGGAAAACCACTTCCAGGATGGCGGGAGTAGGAATCGAATACACCCCTTCTCAGTTTTATCCTTCGAGGCTGAGTGTACCCCGTTCCAGCCCTCAAACCATAATTGAATATCTTGGCAGAGCCGGGAATCGAACCCGAGCCTCCGCGGTGACAGCCACCACGCAATGAGGTGGACATATAATGCTCTATGAAATGTAATCTGAAAAGGATTGACTTTAAAAAAATATTCGATCAAACTGAAATATGGCTACAGATTTACCGAGGATTCATAAAAGCAATCCTGTCTCATTCACTACTCAATTACCTACTATCATTAAAATATAGTGGAATTCAATATAGAAATGGCAGTTAAAATGTTAGGCATATTCTTATTCCAAATGTTTTTAGAACCATATTAATTAAAATCTCAATAAGACAAACTTCCCGGATGAAAAAAAAAAGATTCGCTAGAGTAATTTAATATATCAATACTTTGTAATTAATTCAAATTGTTTAGAACACTTCTCTCATTTAACTTAAAACAACTCGTTTAAACGTTGTGTCAGCCGTAGGATTTTCTTTTATACAATCATTTACAAAACCAACTACATTCCCCTAACAAGTCACTTTACTTGCCTATGAAGAATATTTTAACATATTTCATCGCATGAGAAACAAGAAGTTCCGTGGCGAACTAAAGAGTCGACTTTTCTTAAAATTTAAGATTCATATCAATGATTAATCTATATGGATCTATCTAGAATAATGACGAAATTAAGTTGATAATATCGAAATTTCTAATTAGTTCGAAATACTGTATACTTGGCATAATGTAGCCTGATAGAGCACTAAAGTTGGCAGCCCTGGTGACTGAATAATAGTTCCATCTCTTAGGGTACAGAATACAACATTTGATTGAAGTCCAATGGATAGCATGGACGTTACATGTAGTTAAACACTGGATCTAACAACGCGCTTAAAATCATGTTGGCAACAATGTCACAAATGTATTGGTTAGAAATAATCTGAAATAATATGATCTATTGTTGTGCCAATTTTGAATGAAATCCATTAGTTAGTATAGAAGTTACATGCATTTTATAATTGGACCTATCAGCAGGCTTAGAATCAATTTGGCAACACTGACGTATATTAGTTACTCCAAATTAATCTAGAATGCCCGGTACTATACGTGTGCAAAGTTTAGTGCTATTGGCTTGCATACTTTCTGATATATTGATATTAGGGTAACAAAAATAGAGACAGTATTTATTAACAGTTGGCAGCCCTTGTTACTTTTAAGAATCGGCATAGTCATATCTGCTATGGTACACATAGCACACACGAAATTTGGTTGAAAGCCAAATGATAGTATAGAAGTTACATGTATTTAAAGTTGGACCTCTCAGCAGGCTTAGAATCATGTTGGTAGCACTGACGTATATAAGTTACTCCAAATTAATATAGAATGTCAGGTAGTAAACGTGTGCATAGTTTAAAGCTATAGGCTTGCACACTTTCTGATATATGGGTATTTGGATTTTAAAAAATGAGAGCATTTATTAACAGTTGGCAGCCCTGGTGGCTCTTAAGAATACGCTCTGTCATATCTGTTTATGTACAAATGGCACATACGAAATTTGGTTGAAATCCAATTGATAGTGTAGAAGTTATATGCATTTAAAATTTGGACCTATCAGCAGGCTTTTAATTTTTTGGCAACACTGCCATGTATGGCCTCCTGGAAAATAAACTGCAATATTATTGTCTATACGTGTGCCAATTTTGAAATAGCTCCCATTCATACCATCCATGATATCCAACATGGAGCTCAAATTTCAATTGCGATTTTTCAGCAGTTGGCAGCACTGACATCATTTTCAAATATGGCCGTGAGATATTCAGGTATAGATCTTTACTCCTACCAAATTTTGTTTCCGATTGCTGCAGCCGTTTAGGAGTTGATGGGGGGAAAACACACACAGACAGACAGACAGA
Source organism: Meconema thalassinum (assembly GCA_946902985.2). NCBI lineage: Eukaryota > Metazoa > Arthropoda > Insecta > Orthoptera > Tettigoniidae > Meconema > Meconema thalassinum. The sequence goes on from OX336389.2 coordinate 907,537,682, forward strand.
CAGAAGGACAGACAGACAGACACACATTTGCCCGATCTCGTAAGTCTACTTTTTCCTCATTTTTGCAAAATGTGAAAAGTAGGCTAAAAAAATATGATGCATTAAAATTATGTGAAAGATTATCAGATTTGTAAATACTGTCGTAAAATTGTCTAAAACGCATGTTACATAAAATGGCAAAATATAAAATAATGGTGAAGTGAGCATGCTTAATTCCCCTGCGCTACTGCGTAGAAAGGATTTCTGCACCAATTGGCGTCGTATTACTGTAATTTGAAAAGGAAACACCAAGAGGATTTCTAAAGTAGAATTTACTTGGGATATCTACCCTTTTCTCGACGGGCATAAGATGCCATGAATTTTTATGTGGCGGGTATTTTTGACGGCCGGATACCCTTCCTGGAGCCTTACACCTGGAGGCCCCGGGTTCGATTCCCGGCTCCGTCAGGGATTTTAGAAACTGGCGTGAGGGCTGGAACGGGGTGCACTCAGCCTCGTGGGGACAATTGAGTATCTATCTGACAGTGAGGCAGCGCCCCGATCACGAAAACCAAGATTAACGGCCGAGGGGATCCGATGCGCTGATCACGCGTCACCCCAATATCTTCAGGCCAAATGGCTGGGCAGCGGTCGCTTGGTAGGCCTATGCCCTTCATGGGCTCTAGTGCCAGGGGGAAAAATAAGTAAATTGTTGGAAGGAAGTAGCCGTGGCGTATTAGAAAGGACAGTTCCTGGATTTGTATAGAGTTGAAAATAGGAAAGCATGGAAAACCATTTCAGGCTGGCTGCATGGTCGAAATATAAAAATGCTAAATAATATGGTAACCGTTTGTTAGTACAGTATAAATACTGTATGTAATTTACACCAATTAAAGATTCAGTACACGGGGCTGATTGCCAAGCTTCTCCAGCCCCTGAAATGAATCTCCAACAATTAATTACTGGTATTAAGTATGTTTTAATTTCATCTAATAGGTTAAGATATTCAATGAAAATTGTTCACTTGTTTTTTAAATTTAATTTTGTTCATTCATTAGTTTATGTAATGATGGTCGGGTAAAATGTTAGAGCTTACACTTAGGTTATATTAACGCTGTTAGTTTATCGAACACAATCTCATGGATGCCCATAGGCTATTTGTGAAACTATTGTGGACATATCGTATTCTTTGTATACAGCTCCTCCACATACAGTTGTCTCCATATCCTGAACGCTGGGTCATACATATGTGACTTTATAGTAATTGACACCCCTGGGACCGTCAAACTGAGAGCCACCTCCCCTCCAACAGTTTAATGAGGAAAGGTTGGAACGTGTGTACAATATGGTATGTGTTGGCTGCAGAGTGAGGGAAGAGAGGGGAGGTTGCTAATGAGCTATCACTGGCCGAATCGGACTATGACTTATCAAAAGGAGCAGATCATGCTGGCGAGAAAAGTCTGTCCGATTTTATCAGTGTAATTAACTGGCCCAATTTGACTGCGCCCTAGAAGAAAAGTGGCAATATGTTAGTCATTAAACAAAATTAATCTTCATCGCATCCTTCTCCTTGGTCCGGTGGAAAGGACGCTCGATTGCAGTACGAAATGTGACAGGTTTGATTCCTGACGGGACCATGGTTTTTATTTCATATGGTTAATTCCGTGACTCGGGGACTGAGTGGTTGTGACGTCTTCAGCGTCCGATTCACCCTCATTATGCCACGCTGTTCGCCCACAAGCATCGAATCGATTGAACAGGCCTCTCTTAAGCCGTATGCAAATCTTATATATTAAAAATATTTATGAAATCTATCGGATCGATTTCCTTCATTCTTTTTTTTAAATGAAAGGTATTTATGCACAGATTTGTTATAAAGTATTACAAATCACTTAACTTCCGCCTTCCTCAAATTATTTGATTTTTTCAACTTTTTCCTACTTTGAAGCAATCATATCTTTGGTTCTAATTGAGTTATACATTTCGTTTTGGTCTAAGAGCACTCAGTGGATCATGTTCTATCTTTTTAGTTATTAAATACTTAATGTGGTTGATTCTGAGGAATGTTATGAGTGCCGAAGCGAATATTAGAAATATTTATGAAAACTTAACCGAGTCAGTCCGGCCATTCTATCCGGTCGATTTCCTTCCTTTTTTAATTGAAAGGTATTCATGCACGGATTTGTTATCAAGTATTACAAATCACTTAACTTCCGCCTTCCTCAAGTTATTTGATTTCTTGAACTTTTTCCAACTTTTTATCTCTTTGAAGCAATCATGTCTTTGGTTCAAATTGAGGTACGCAGGTCGTTTTTGTCTAAGAACACTCAGTGACTCAAGCGCTTTCATTTGAGCTCTTAACTATTCAATTCGGCTGATTCTGAGGTATGTTATGAGTGGACATTCGATATTACATATCATTTTTTCAACATTGTTTCTCATTGTAGCAATCATATCTTTGGTTCTAATTGAGTTTCACAGTTCGTTTTAGTCTAAAAAAAACTCGGTGGATCACGCTCTTTCATTCGAGGTCTGAACTATTCAAATCGGCTGATTCTGAGGAATGTTATGAGTGGACATTTAATATTACTTCTAATTTTTCATTTTCTTGCACCGAAAAATGAACATTGCCATGAAATTAATAGGGTAGTGTCAGATCTACTTCCAGGATCTTCTAGAATTTACACAAGTGTGAATACATTGGTAACTGAAGAAGAAAATTTAAGTTTTGCATTTTCCCACTGAATTTTTGAACAGGCTTGAGATGAGTGGTCGACTTCCGCATGTGCTGACTTTGAAAGAAGATGCTATTGCAATGTTCCTTGGGAGTTTCAATGCAACTAAGATATTACTGAACGGGACGAGGTCAATAGTTAGAAAATTGTACGACAATATCATAGATTTCTAAGTTCTAACTGGTGTGAATAGTGGGGAGCGAATACTGCTACCTCGCGTAGATTGTCACAATCTGACACTAGAATGACGGCAATTTCCTATTACTCTAGCGTTTTGTATTACAACCAACAAAGCGCAGGGTCAAACGCTTTAACGAGTTGGAATCTACTTGCCTGGTCCAGTTTTAGACCATGGAATGTTGTATGTTGCCTTATCCGGAGGAAAACCATTTAAAGATGTAAAAGTAGAAATTAAACCTAAGGGTCGACGCACAGCTAACATTGTCTGGAAGGAAGTATTGTGAAATAAAGGTTATAAACTATTACATAATGTCGTAATTTTTTAATTTCAATACTGAAAGATAATGCTGCAGAGCAGCTCGGGCACGCTAGTATAATTATTATTATCAGCCTCTTATTTTATATATTTTTTACTAAAATGTTTTTAATTTTTATTCTTATTTTTATACTTACTTTTAATTTAATTTTTACTTTTATTTAATTTTAATTTCAATTTCAATTTACTGACTGTCAGTACCGCGTACTAGATCACTCGGTCGTTGCCCATGATTCACGAACAACGACGTGACTTCACCATGAACCATATTACCTTTCCTTTATCGATAGAGTGATAACAATTCTTCTTCTTCTTCTTCGTATCCCTTGTGTCTTCAAGCGTCGGGGTAGCCTCGTTCTGTCCATCTCTGCCACTCCGATCTATTTTCACTGAATCTCTTCATTTCCAGCATTGTTTTCCCTCGCTTCTGTCCGATTTTCTCAATTCTGTCATCCCAAGTGGTACGGGGTCTTCCTCTTCCTACTCTCCCTACCACTCGCATTTCAAAAACCTGCTTCGCTTTTCTCTCTTGTTCCATCCTCCTGACATGTCCATACCACTTCAACTGACGTTCCTCAATCACCATACTTATCGCCTTCTTTTGTCCTGCTTCTTCTCTGATCCTCTCATTCCGGATCCTATCCCTTCTAGTCCTCCCCACTGCTCGCCTTGTATACTTCATTTCAGTGGCAGTGATCCTACTGAGATGTTTGTCTTGCAGTGCTAAACTCTATGTACCATATAGGGTGATCGGGGCCATAACCGTGTTGTAAATCTGCATTTTGGTCTTGATGCTTATCTCATTCTTCCCTACTATTGTATTATTCATCTGATAGTAGGCTGAGATAGCTTTTTTAGTTCTATTGAGCGCCTCTTGCTCTATTTTCCCATCACTACTTAATATGGTGCCAAGATATTCAAAAGTTTCTACTTTTTCTAGAGGTCTTCCTCCACAAATTATGTCAAGTTGTTGTTCCTGTCTGTCCAGTTTTGAGACCCACATTACTTTGCTTTTATCTGTATTCACTACCATTCCTTTTATTTCCAATTCTTCATACCCTTCCACCACTAGTCCAGTAAAATAAGGGATCGAGTGTACATCAATTTTCGGCAAGCTGGAAATGGTGTTAATACCTTGATTCCATGTAGAAAACATGTACTCTGAGTTTGCACCATCGCAGGAAGTGAGTATAACGTTTGGCAGCCAAAAAACAACGAAATTTTCAGACTTTTTTCGGTTTTTCGCCCATAACATTAAAACTAAGGGCCTTACAGAACATTTTATACTTATAGTTTTTAAAGAGCATAAAATTCTGTGTCGAATGACCTCCCCAACTTTAAATTTTGATGAGAATTTGAGGGAGTAATCAAAGTTGGAGTTTTTTTCCATCTTGGCGAAAAAACCGAATTCCTCCACTTTCAGTCGTCTCTAGCACCCAAACGGCTGTTCCAATTCAAAAACTCATGAAATAAAAGTTGTGAATAATATGTAATTGAATTTTCTGAGAATTCAGAAGAAAAACTGAGTGCACATCACTTTAATGGATACTCATTGACTTTTAAAAAAATCTTAATTCAAGTTTCGAGATGTGATGGCTGATGTTGCTGTTTTAGGAAATCAGGAGTGAAGAAGAAAAACAATAAACATGTAAAAAATATTTTTCAAGTAACGTGTGAATTGTGTATTGAGTAAAATAGGTAATTTATTAAATTATGAAATTAATAAAAAGTAAGTGGTGAAAGTCTATTTACACTTTTTTTTAAGACGATGGCCCCGCTTCTGGTTCCATGGACGCAGGTTCCCAGGCTTCTTCTTCCTCGTCGGTAGATCCGTCTTCTTCATCATCATGATGTACGTCTCTTGTCTCGAATTCCTCATCCAAATTCGTGGGGCTAGTGATGACTTCTTCCTCTTCTTCCAAAGGGGTGTTCGAGCAAGCCTGGCCCCGACAGTTAAGGCAGATTGTTGAGCATTTCAGTCCAGCCTTTCTGCAGGAGCACTTGCCCCTGCACCCCTGGACGCACTTGCATGCTATGGCATGTAGCACCTCGCTGGGAGCAGGGTTCTTGGTGTTGGTGACTGGGAGGAGTCCTTGCGCGGATCTTCGCCAACCCCAAGTGATAGGGTCGAGCTCTCGCCCATACCAAGCCTGTACCTGGTGGTACACACTGAACGAATGTTGTTTTGCAGCTGTGCTTGTAGGGGGCAGAGCAGCCAGGTCGAAGGCAGCCTTTGACAATGTCTTCGTGAAGGTTGAAAATCGAAGATCATCGAGAGACTTGCCATCGTTTTTTGGAGAATATACTGCTGCCAGGAACTGTTCACCAGCTGCTGCGACTTCTTCGTGTGTGGAATGGTGCTTCTTGAAACACTTGGCAGCTTCCTGCAACTTCTCATATTTTTCAAGGGTATTTACAAATTTCATCTTCCCCTGCCGATAACACGCCGAGGTAGTATCACAGCCACTCATGGCATGCAGAAAGAGTATGTGCTCTTTGACAACATTTGAGCATTTCAGCTGATCTGGGGAAAAGAATATGTTGTCCGCGGTGCCCTTTCCTGGCTTCATAAGGAGGACATTTGAAGACGACGGCGCCAGTGCTGTGAGAAGTATGAGGAGGTCTGTGTCTTCTCCAACAATAACTACTTTGGCAAACTTCTTTGACTTTTCCATGGCTTGCCTGACAATGAGGGAGTCAGCATCTTCAACAGCCTGGATTACCGTGAAGCCTTCAGACGTTAGCTTTGTAGTCAACATGTCAATGAGCCGTGCTTTATTCTTGTCATTAGACAAACATTTCTCCCTTGGCATCGTTGACGTCATTGCTTCTGTGAAGACCACAGTCGCTGCAGAAAGCTTGGTCTGGCGTCGAAGCCTCTCGGCGCACTTCGTGCTTTTGGCCTCGGCATCTTCTGGATAGCCATCGAAAACTATTGTCGTTGTTTCCGGCTTGTAGTGACATTTCAAGTAGTTGGTGTACTTATTTATTATACTAAATAACTTTTCTTTGGACTGCCGATGCACTTTGTGTATAAGAAAGCCACCGTCAATTACAAAGGCACTTTGAGAGAGATCAGGTGCTTCAGTCAGAGGTTCGAATAACTCATAGAACACAGACTTTTTGGTTTTCCGTAGCCCCGTGTCGTCGAACATTGAAAGCGGGAATGGAGCCAACTCGTATTCAAAGTAAGATTTCAGCTGCTCATTTGACTGTTTAAAGAATGTAATTCGTCGAAAGGGGGTATCTGAATTCACTGGGATGTCTTCTTGATGGAGTCTGACTTTGGATTTAACCGCTTTCAGAGGAATTACCCGATCTTTTCTGCGGAACTTAACATCACTGAAATTTTGTCCAACGATCCTCTGAATGCTCTCTTTTCCCTTTTCCAGTGCCTCATGGCAATTGATGGATTCATCCCCTGTCACTCCTGTGCTAACGCTCATCAAAAAATCTGAAAATGGAAACGGATCATTTGATCCAAACCAGTCAAGCAGCAGTGCCGAATCGTTGTTGTCTCTCGTAACCCTCGTCAGCCTGGCATCAACGTGTTGTTCTGATGATACATATGTGAAGCCACAAAAATCTTCAAATTGCATTGAAATTTCCATAATGGGAGGCATGGATGCATCCCATTTCATGATGGTGCTGTCAGTTATACCTCGACCGTGAGTCAATCCTCCACCTCTCGTCTTCATGGTCCTCATAACCACCTGCTGAATGGTCATATCTGTCCAAATACCAGACCAAAACTTGTCGGTTCTTCTGATTGTGAGGAAGCCTTTATTCACAAACTGGTGATACTCATCAGCTGTCATCACTGACTGCAGGTTCAACATGTCCTGGATGTACAACTGGGCAGATTTGGCGTAAAGAAAAATCCTTGCACATTGCGCTTGGAGCCGCGACTTGCTGTGGCTTCATCTTCCCCACTCCTGAGTTTCAAATACAGTTTCCTGCATCTTTCATGAACAGTGATTGAGGAACGACCCCTAAGTAGAAGGTGTTTATTGTCTTTCTTTGCTTTGCTGTGAGTGATTAACGACTGTATTCTTCGTTCAAGCACTGTTGTTGTTTCCTCAACAAACAGGCCTCTGTCACATATAAAACAATTGTTAATATCCATCTTGAGCACGAGTAGATTGAAGCATAACCACGAATCATATCACTCTCACGAAAAAAACAGTTCGGGAACATCTAAATTCCAGCACAGAACATTACGTGTACACAAGTTGAGAACAACACGGAAACTGAACTGAAATGTGAGAGAAATGGTCAGTTCGAAGAATGTAGAGGGCAGAGAGGGGGAGGGGAGCTAATGCTTTAGGTGTGGTCCCTTTGTTGAGGGGTTGAGGCCCAGGTATACGAGGGGTCGGCCTAGGGTACCACGCACACACACACACACACACACACGCGCGCACACACTAAGCATAGGAACAGCCGTTTGGGTGCTAGAGACGATTGAAAGTCGAGGAATTCGTTTTTTTTTCGCCAAGATGGAAAAAAACTCCAACTTCGAACGGAGATTACTCCTACAAATTCACATCAACATTTAAAGTTGGGGGGGGGGGGGTCATTCGACGCAAAATTTTATGCTTTTTAAAAAAGGTAAGAATAAAATTTTCCGTTCGGCCCATAGTTGTTATGTTATACGTGAAAAACTGAATAAAGTCTGAAAATTTCGCGGTTTTTTGGCTGGCAAAAGTTATGCTCACTTCCTGCGATGGTGCAAACTCAGAGTACATGATTTCTACATGAAATGAAGGTATTAACACCATTTCCAGCTTGCCGGAAATTGATGTACACTAACCCCCCCCCCCCCTTTTCCCCCTAATTTTACTGGACTACACGGCCTGCTGAAGTCTTTCTGGTGTATCAGCAATCACTATTATATCATCTGCATAGAGGAGTGCTTGCAAGTATACAGGTCTCCAAGCTTGGTCCTATGGGTTCGCCGCTTACATATTTTTGTTATTTCATCCAGGACGATATTAAACAGTAGAGGGCTGAGGCTATCACCTTGTTTTACTCCTCTCTCCATTTGGAATTCTCCAGACATTTCACCATCTATACGAACTATTCCCACAGGTTGCTGGTATACACTCTTCACAGCATTTAACAGTCTCATTGGTAGCTTCTTCGCTGCCAGTGCCTCCCATATGCTCTGCCTCGGTACAGAGTCAAAAGCTGCCTTCAGGTCTAGAAACGCAAGGTACAGGTCACGGTTTTTGGCAATGCTTTTCTCTATTACTGTTCTAATTGTGTAGATGTGATCTTGTGTCTGACGTCCTGGCCTAAAAGCTGCCTGCTCCTCTTCAATGTCATTTTCCACCACCTTCCTAAGTCTCCTTTCCAACACCCGAGTGTAGATCTTGTACGCTACCGATGATAGACAGATAGCCCTGTAATTATTACAGTCGTAGCTGTTCCCTTTCTTGTGCAACGGGATGATTAGATTTTTCTTCCGTTCCTCTGGTATTCTGTTCTCTTCCCACATTCTCCTAAACAGCTTAGTAAGTTGCTTCACTATCTCAACACCTCCATATTTGATTAACTCTGGAGAAATTCCATCAGGACCTGCTGCTTTCCCAGCCTTAATTTGTTTAATTGCCATTATGACCTCCATTTCTTCTATTTTCCCTTCTATTTCTGGATTTTGCACATCTTCATGTGGTCCATAAACAATCCCATCCTCTTGCTCTGCCGCATTTCTCTGGAACTTCTCCTCATAATGTTTTCTCCACACTTGAAGCACTTCTGCCTTCTCTGATACTAGGTTATTCCCATTCTTGATTGTCCTGGTCTGCTTTCCATACTTCCCTCTTATAGACTTTATGGTTTTCCAAAAGCTTCTTGTATTCTTCTCTCTAGCTTTGCTTTCAACCATATTCCCAAACTCTTCCCAAGATTTTCTCTTAGCTTCCTTCACTACTCTTTTCGTTTCATCCCTTCTTTTGATGTATTCTTGCCTGTTTTCTTCCGTAGGACATCCTATGTATCTTTTCCATGCTTCCTTCTTGCTCTTTACCTTCTCCTTCACTTCTTCATTCCACCAACTTGTTCTTTTCTTTCTGCCTTTCCACACACTTCTTCTGCTCACTTTAGCAACACTGATTTTATGTCATTCCACATGTCATTGATTTCTTCACTTCCATTAGTTCTTATTTGCATCTTCTCCTTCACTAATTCTGCATACTGGGACCTTTTCTCTTCTTTTAGAAGTTCCTTCAATCGGATCACCTCAAACCTTTTGGTTCTTGGTTGGATTGGCCTCTTGAATCTGGTGTCCATTACCAGTAATCTGTGATCCGTAGCTAGTTCTGCTCTTCGTATGACCTTCACATCCCTGATGTTATTCCGTATGCCTTGAGGGTACATAAAGTAGTCTGTAACACTCCTAGCATTTCTACCTTCAGCCTCAAAAGTTATCTTATGTACTTCTTTATGGGGGAAAAATGAGTTCCCCAGTAACAATTGATTTTCAATGCAGAATTCTATAAGTCGCCTGCCATTTTCATTCAGCGTCCTCTCTCCACCATGATTGCCCATGCTTCCATATACTATTCTTTTGTCCTGGCCTGTTCTTGCATTTAGGCCCCCTCCTATCAATGGCGTCCATTCGCAACCTCTTTGTCCACGGTCCTTTGGAGTTGAACATAAAACTCCTCTTTATCGAGTAAGTTGGTGTCTTCTGTTGGGGGCGTATACTTGTATGAAGGACACTTTCATCTCTATGTCAAGGTTAATAACCATTATTCTCGAGTTTATTGGTTGCTATCCACTCACTTTGGTTTCAGTCTGCTCACAGGTGACTAAGCCCACACCTTCCTTTGCCCTACTGTCCATCAGTAGTGGTTTTGTAGGGGTTCTAATGCCACCTCCACCTCCCCACCTCACAAGATGGCGGAGGTGCGATATCTCTCGAACTTATGGTCGGATTTTGATGAATGAGGTGTCATTGAACTCGGGCTGATACCCCCTTTCCTATGAACAACATATTCCAACCCCAAAGATAAAACCTACCCTACTAAGGGGTGAAATTGAATTTTTCAGAGAATTTCTCTTTCCAATTGCAACATGTGAGAGTTTGAATGCCGATATGGCATGTAACGTTGTTCTGCAAACCAATAATCAAAGAGGGGCATGTTAGGCCTTGAGGTGAGAGCCCCTGTTATTGTTGACGAGCCCCCTGCTGTCGGGCCCCTGTGGATGGGTTATTGTTGACAGGTCCTTGTGGACAAGTCCTTGTGGACAAGTCCTTGTGGACAGGTCCTTGTTGGCAGGTCATTGTTGACGAGACCTTGTGGACGAGTCCTTGTCCCTTTGGACTGATCCCTTTGGACGGGTCCCTTTGGCCTGGTTCCTACGGACGAGCCCATGAATTTATTTAAATTATGTCAAAGGGCCTAACTACATTTGTGTGTGTTGAATTGACGTTGTTCACCAATCCCCACTACTATAATGGGATAACGATATGAAAGGAAAGTGACGAAATACATGTGAACACGTGTGAAATGACCTTATTACCGTCCTCCTTGTGAAACAAGTTACATCCTGTTTTGGTTCATACGTGAGAAAATGCAAGTTCATGTGTAATATGACCTAACACACAAGTGTTCACCTGTACACGTGCACGATAAGAGCTAACAAGTCACAACCTGTTTTGACAGTGGTGGGAGGTGAAGGGGGGTTAGTGTAAGAGAGAACACAGGTGAAGAGAGAAAGAAATATGTATTGCTCATAATACATGTATAGCTGAGGACTGTACATAGGACTGTAGGTTAAGTACAACATGAGTAAATAAATAAATACAAGACACACAGGTTCACACAACATGTAATTTATTAATCCAAGAATTAAAGGCTGAGCTAAATCCCAACCATTTTACATATAGTTTATTTCCTTTTTGTTTCAACACTTTTTCCACAAGGTAATGTTTAGGAAACGCTGTCTTTTGAAGTTCTTGAAGATAAAACCTGCCTTTTATGGGTTGATGGTTGAGGTCCTCGAGTAAATAGGTGACTGGACTGTTCAGGTTGACTTGACGAATTCGAAATAGTTCAGTCCCCCAATTTGGTGTGTAGCCCTTGTCGAAGACGGACTTGAATTTGCTCACACGAACATGGTCCCCAATGTTAAGGCGATGACGTTTAGGGTCTGCGGTTTTTATGGGGTTAAACAGTTTATCCAGTTGTGGAATATTTTTAGTTACAAGTCGTGGCTTGGTCCCAATGGTTCTGTGTTTGGCGTCGTTGTAACGTGACACTAACTCAGGTAACAAGTCCAACCAGCGATAGGTGCCCTGAGCGGTAAACGCTTTCCACATATGGGTTTTCAATGTTCGGTTGAACCGCTCGACCACGCTGGCTTTGAGATTGCTGTACGTGGTGTAATGGTGAATATCCTTAGATTTGAGAAAACTGGAGAAATCCTTGTTGAAAAATTCTTTTCCCTGGTCGGTTTGTAGCAGCTGAGGTTGACGTTTAGATTGTTGAATAATATGTTGAAAGGCTTTGGTGACTAGTGGACTAGACTTGCGACGCACAGGTTCAACAAACGCCATTTTAGAATAAACATCAATGACCGTCAACATATAGCGTACACCATCGTTAACGTTAGCATAAGGAATCATTTCAACCAAGTCTGCTTGCCAAAGTTCATCCACACCCTGTGAAATCACCTTGAGTCGCTGATAGTGACGTCTAGCTGGACGATGCAACTCGTGAGCAATACCCATTTTAATGGGTGAGGGCTTAAACAATAATTTTGGCATTTCGAAGTTCTTCCTCAATTTCTTGAATTTCCCAATCGTGACCAGTATGGCCGGCTTGACGTGAAGCATGCAACAGCTGTAGTCGCTGGACGAGTTTATTTGGATTGTGCCAGTAGGTAACATCCACAAGGGGTTTTAATGGTTTAAATGTCACCCCTGAAGCGGACACTTTACGACGACCACTTTGACTAGTGGGGAATATTTTTGCAATGATGGTTTTATATTTTTGGGATATATTAGCATTCACTTGTTGAGTGGGATCATACTGTCTTTTGTGAGCATGGGTATCCAATAAAATGGATTTATATTTACTAAGGTCCTCTGACGTATAATCTTGAGATGAGGGAGTCCTAGAGAATAGTAGCTTTAACAGTCCTGGTGTTAATTTATAGTTGATCTTTTTAATGACAGCTTTAGTACGACTAAATTTAATCGATGAATCACCAATTTTAAAACTATCATTCTCAGAGCGAACGCCATATGTGGTATCTGTGTTTCCAACAAATAGATTGGTGAAATAGGGTTCCAGTGTTGATCCATAATATTTTATTAAAATGTTTTTCAGTTGAGCTTTATGTTGAGGGGTGGCCAAGAGTTGTGAAAATGGAGACGATCTGGAAGGGCAAGGGGTTTCGACCATGGCCAAGGATTTCCTTTTTTTTTTAAACTCTGCAAGGGGTGATGCCTTTTTTTGAGGCGTAAACACTTGTTCCTCATTATCCTCAACTTCGCTAACACTAGTTAAATCTTCCTGTTCCTCTTCATTTTCCTCTTCCTCTTCCTCAGAGTCCTCGTGGTGCGTCTGACTGGCTTGTGAAACGGTAGGTAGCGTTTCAGATGGCTTGAAAGAGGGTTTCTACATAGCTTTTAGCGGAGGTGCTAAATGTTGTTGAATAAACAAAGCATGATCCGCACGCGATCGTTTCAATTGACGAAACTTTTGGCGAATAGTATTTTTTGCTCTAATAATATGCTTTTTCAATTGACTCTCTGCTAACGCCATGATGTCGTGACAAATGACTTGAGAGGGAATGATACAGTGCCTTAAATAGCAATAAAATGATCAAACCCTAAACGATACCGCCCTTGGTTGAGTTCACTTTGTTTGTCAATCACTAAACAGGCATGACGTTGTGTGTTCCAGCACTTGCCACACAATTCTGTAAACATTTGAAAGGTCATATCCGGATTCACATGTTCATTATAAATGTAACGACTCTTCCTCTCGTCCTGGCGAAATAAAACAATGACATTGGCATTGTCACGAATCAACTGTTTGGAAATTTTAGAATACGTTTGTCCAAGATAGAAGCAATCGATATGTTTGTGTCGACCCATGCTGAAATAGCTTTGAATGATACCTTGTCGTTCAGTGGATACATCATCGAAAATCATGAGTGAATCAGGCTTTACCTCATCCGGTGAAATAACATTTTCTTGCGTGGAAAATGTAAAATACCCCATATTCTCATTTTTTAATCCAGACATGACTTGATCCAGAAACACGTAGAGGGGTTGGTAGAGAGATTTTGCGAAAATATAAATATTTTGAAAACACAGACCATTGGGCGCTGTAATAAGTGTCAGCAAAAGATTGGTCTTTCCACAGCCGGAAGGTCCCACAATGATGCAGCGAATGGAAGATGGAAGCAGTGAACCATGGCGTTGTTCACGTGATGTGGGGTAGAGATGGGAAACCATGTCCCTCACGGGGAATGACTCTTGCTGCTTAATTAGCTTCATTTCAACTAAGGCTTAGAGAGGCTAGCAGGCTGTCTATATACATCGCACCGAGCCTTGTCATAGAAACAGTAGACTCGTACTACAGGTTGACGATGGATGTCTTTGGACGTGCGTCGATGGTCAAAGCTAGGTCTGTTCCCATACATGATCCTAAACAAGAAACAGATCCTGCTAATAAACACTATGTGGATAGGTCAGTAGTGCCACGCACAAAACAAGGAGATTATGACTTTAAAGGAAAGCGGTTAACTCATGTAAAACATCCTCAAGTGTCTACAGACGTTACTACAAAAAAGTATGTGGATAACAAGGTGTATGAGTTTTATGATAAAGTGCCTCAGCTTACGGTGGATGGCTATAGCGCTAATCATCACCGCATTATTCACGTGGAAGACCCACAAGAAGATAATGATGTCTGTACCAAGCGATACGTGACCTATGAAATGAAAAGGCTTTATAAATTTATCCCATCTGTATTTTTAGTGCATCTGACAAATGTAAAACCTGTGAATGAGAGAAACCATATACCGCTAGTTCATGACCAGCACTTGACCTATGTGCTTGCTTCGGGTTTAAGCCACTATCGACTACACTATAATGGAACCATTCACATCAAATATGCCATACCTGATGAGAACCATTTACAAATAGAGATAAATGGTCATAGGATGTTGGTCCATAACCATGAAATGGTCAATGCAGGAGACGAATTATCCTTTCATCTCCTGTTGACATGGAATGAAAAGCAAGCTGGAAAAACCATAAATGATTTCCCACTTTATGTAGAATTGGAATACACAGCCATGAAATAACAATCTAATGTTAGTTGTGACTTAAACTTTCTTGTGAAAGGTTGTTGGTCATCATCATCATGGTGAAACAAAGATATGTGGCGAGAAAGACAAAAAATATGAGCCTGTCCTTGGCAAAGCCTGGGCTTATGACATTCGTGGACAAGCCCTTACGAAAGAAAAAAAGAAAAAATAATGTGTTGACCATAAGGAAAGCTCTTCGAATAGCACAGAGACATGTTATTCCAAAACGTCAGCGACAGGGTTCAAAACAAGGGCGAGTGATCCCCGTCCCCAAAAGAGCGGGATTTTTACCTGCATTATTCGCCGGTCTGGCTGCTCTAGGTTCACTTTTAGGCGGCGCCAGTGCAGTGGCAAAAACCATTAAAGCCGTGCAACAGGGCAAGCAACAACTCAATGAAAGTCAGCGACACAATGAAACAATGGAGGCCATTGCTATGGGGGCTAGAAATGTCAATTTGAAGCCAGTCTTTTATCAACAAGGATTTGGAATTTCACCTTTTCGAAATAAAATAAAAACATCTTTAACCTCAACCATAGCAAGACATGCCCTGACGCATCAGCAAGTGGAAAGCTATGCTAAACAACTGAAGCTTTCTCATTTTCGAGGTGTGTTTATGCGAAACCAATTACCCTCACAACCCTGGAAACATGAATGTGCTGTTGTCAATTTGGATGATCACCGAGGACCTGGAACACATTATGTAGCTTATGTCAAAGAGGGATCTACTATATGGTACTTTGACATTTTTGGGAATTTGCCCCCGCCCATGGAACTAGTGACCTATTTTGGAAACAGTATCAAGATATATTATAATGTGAAACGTGAGCAAACGTTTAACAGCCAACAGTGTGGACGTTTGTATTTAATTTTTTTATATAAGACGCAACATAAGCAAAAACATCAACAGTATGTCGGTGGAAAGTAAGACGTTTACACTGCATGGACGTGGACCTGAAGTGAGTCTAGACTTTTACCCACCTATCGAATTGAGTGAAAACCCTTATGGTTTAGGACTTGTTTCTCTTGAAACGTACAATCGAATATACAACATACGTGAAAATGTGAACAACAAGTTTTACTATGATGATTCTGTGCTCACCCTGAACTCTGGTGGATACACGATAGATGACATTTATGAACCCATTTATGTGGTGTTGATCAATGAATATGGTTTAAAGTCATTTCTTAATGGAACGCGCAAGTTTGAACTTGTAGGAAATACCAACACTCATCGCTGCAGTATTTTTTCTACATTCAAAATTGACTTTAAAACTCACCCCGATTCCATTGGTCCATTACTAGGATTTATACCACGTGTGTTAGAGCCCAACAAAAAACATGAATCAGACCATGAAGTGAAATTCATTGAGGACCATCATGTGTCGGTGACGTGTAATATTATTAGTCAAGTGTACACCAATCAAGAACCGTCGCATTCGCTTTATGACTTTATTGTAACATCGCCCAATGGCTATATTATTCGTGAAAACCCTCCAGTGGTGCTATTTCATTCTGTGGCTGTCGATGGTATTAGTAATATAACATTAAGACTGATCAATAGAGAGCAACAACTCATTGATCTAGATTCTACCACACCAGTGACTTACAAGTTGGTGCTAAAACCACTATGAAGTTTGTATATAAAGCAACAGCACCGTCTAGGAATGGTGTTAGTTGTTTACCACGTGAATACACGTTAACATCTCAGAAAAAGCAGATTTTACAGCATTTGGGTTACCACATTAACCCCCGCGATGAATTCTATTCTAGAGGTAGCGAACCACATCGAGGAGCAACCAGGAGTGGTAAGAATTGATCTGCATTCTTATCAAGCACAAACACCTGGACTCAATAACAATGATGAAATTCAATTTGTTATCAACAACCAAGATATTTACACTCTACCGCATGAAAGTGTTATTCAGATTGAAGGTCGGCCCACTAAAGCTGATGGTTCTACACCCACTACATCCAAGTTAGCCAACCATGCTTTCGCCTTCCTGTTTTCTGAAGTACGTTATGTCATTAACGATATCGTGGTGGATAGCACTCGAAATGTGGGTATTTCCAGTGTCATGAAACTATATCCCTCTTATAGTGAGGAAGAAGCTAAAACACTTTGCATGGCGGGTTGGTGCCCTGACTCGACTAATGACTGGATGGTACACACCGATGGCACCTTCACTGGATATTTACCTCTTAAACTGATTTTAGGCTTTGCTGAAGATCACCAGCGCATTGTGGTCAACGCAAGGCAAGTGCTTTATCTGGTGAGAGACAGGAGTGATAATAATGCACTCAAGGGAGTTGACAATGCCCCCATTGATTCAAAAATTCAACTACAACGCTTGCTATGGAAAGTGCCTCATGTGAACCTTAACGATAGCAAAAAACTGGACATACTCAAAATGGTAAAGAGAGATATACCTCTACCCATGGAATTTAGAAGCTGGGCACTCCATGAGTACCCGTTATTGCCCACCACCAACACACACAGTTGGTCTATAAAAACAGCCCGCTATACAGAGAGACCTCTCTACATGATTGTGGGTTTTCAAACGAATCGCAAGTATCAACAAACCAAAGATGTCACGCAATTTGATCACCTGCAATTGAGAAATGCACGTCTTTTCCTCAACGGTGCTGTGTTTCCCTATGAAGGGCTGGATTTAGATTTTTCAAAAAATAAGTTTGCCCCCCTGTACGACTTGTTTTCTAAATTTAGATGGTCGTATTATCAAAAAGAGAATTGTCCAATGTTGTCACCCCAAGCTTTTAAGACAAGGGCGCCACTGATTGTCTTTGACTGTTCCTACTTGGAAGAGTCTGTCAAACCATCCAATATTGACATTCGACTCGATTTTGAAACGCATGACAATGTTCCAGCCAATACCACGGCCTACTGTTTGATTATTCATCACAAACAAGTCAACTATTATCCACTGTCCAACCAAGTGACAAGTGTATAAATAGCAGGTCAACACACATCAAACCACTCAGTCATGTCTTGCTTTCAAGCCTCAAGAGCAGTTACATCCATGAATTTAAAATCTGAGGAACAACGTTTCAAGACCTTTGCGACGTGGCCGGTGCCTTTTATAAACCCTCAAGCCTTAGCAGCCGCTGGATTCTACTATTTAAAAAGAAGAGATGAAGTGAAATGTGTGTTTTGCCCCATCATCTTAGATCAATGGCAAGAGAGCGATGAACCCATGCAGGAACATCAGCGCTGGTCACCTGCCTGCCCCTACCTGTGCAGAATGGAGGTGGGTAATATACCCTGTCATTCATGTTACCCCTCACTCATGCCTCTGAGTGATGAAAAAAGTTATGATACGTGTGGACTTTATGGTGCTGGTAGTGCTTCAGTGAGCAGCTCACAGTTAAAAACATCCAGTTTAGAGACAATGGGATATCATCAGTGTTATGGACACTATAAACACAAAAGACTTTTTTGTTGTATGAGATGGTACCGCCTCTATCCTAGAATGAAAAAAGAATGTAAAACTTGTTATGCTAATAAAATAATGAAATAAAAAAATTGGTTATTGTTGTTATATTATTATTTCTTATGCCCCCCCCTGTCATATCCTAGCCTCTATAGTGACTACTCGATGTTTTTCTTTTCTTTTACTAGAATGGAATGTAAGTAAATGACATGGGTACACCTTACTGAACAATTGTCAGTCTGTGATCAGTTGGACTTGATCCAGACAAGAGTGAACATGTTGCGTACACTGATTGTCGACTGTCAAGGGTTTAAAATTGGAGATAACAAATTTATATTTAAAGAAGTGGCCATCATCGATTGTTCCACTTTTTGGATATCACAAGCTACTCATTTGGTGTTTAAACCACCTTATGCGTTTGATTTGTTGTGTGATAAAGACCGTAAACAAACCCAGTGGATTGAAACTCATATGCAACTAGACTGGAAGCAAGGAACCATTTCATATAAGCACCTGGACATGGTCATGAAAGCCCACTTGTCTTCTGCCCATGTAATATTTGTGAAAGGTAGTGAAAAACGTCAATGGCTACAGCCATTTTTAGCGTCTTACTGTCAATGTATCGATTTAATGGACATGGGCTGTCCATCGCTGCAAACACTCATGGATCGCTGCCCCTGTGACAATATTACCCATAAAGCCTTGGCACAGGTGTGGCAATTGTTTCATTGGCTATCCACCAATGCCTGCTGGGAGTTGTTAAATAAAATTAAAACTAAAGGTTTACCTGTGGATGACACCAGTGAGATTTCTACAAGCGACGTGTAAACATCAACGTGATACCATGGAGAAAGGGGATGCTACCGATAAAGCGATTGGAAAGTTCTTTGTGTGTAAAAAGAAACTAGACAGTTTTACTAAAGAAGAATTATTGGCTCTCCCAAAATCATTCATTTATTATGTCGCAGCAAATGCAGTGAAAGAAATCTGGCAACATGTACCAAAATCATGGACTCAAGACCCTGTGTTAAGTGAACTGCAACCATGTACGGATTATGATCACCATAAGCAAGTGGCTATGGCAAAAATACCCTCTATGCGACAGTGTGCTATTTGTCAGCTAGTCAAACTGTATCATGGTCATAAAAGTCAGTGTAAAGACTTTGTTTCCTCATACCACGGGAGTAATGAAGAAAAAAAGCAACAACAACAAACATCATCCACAGAGGAGGAAGAAGATCAAACTTTTTTACCATCGATGGAAAAGGATATGCCAGACCTGTACTGGCAATGGCGTCATTAAAAAAGTACTTCAATACATGACTTTCGAAATCTACCTACCTGGTTATTATTTGTGTAGTCCTGGAACTTGTTTTGAAGAACCTTTGCAGCATAGTGATATACCTATTAATCCTTTGGATCAAGCATGCACCTTTCTTATCACCACAGTCATTCTGCATTAAGACGTGTAGCGGATAAAGTATCGTTGAAAAGCTAAACAATGTTTGACATCCTGTGATGTCTCAGTGGGAGAGAGGTCGGCAGTCGTCATTGTGATTAGTGTTATAAAAGGAAAGTTAATAATGAGTGGACATGGACATTGAAAAGGATTGAGGAATTGGTATTTCTTTGTATTCTATTTTTGTAAAGCTCTATTTGTTGTGAAATAAAAACAAGGTTTACAAGATCACAATGTCTTTTATTTAAAAAATGGTGATAGCCATTTCATTTTTTTTCACACATGAATATTTACAATTTCCACTTTACATTTTTTTACATTCCCCTTGTTTAGTTTAAACATTCTGTACATTTTTGTTGTTGTGAAATAAAAACAAGGTTTACCAGATCACAATGTCTTTTAATTCTAAAAATGGTGATAGTCAGTTCTTCATTTTCATTTTTTCACACATGAATATTTACAATTTCCACTTTACATTTTTTTCATTCCCCTTGTTTAGTTCATACATTCTGTACATTTTTTTTGTGAAATATAAATAAGGTTCACTAAATCACTATATCTTTTATTTTTTAAAAATGGTGATAGCCATTTCATTTTTTCACACATGAATATTTACAATTTCCACTTTCCATTTTTACATTCCCTTGTTTAGTTTACACATTCTATAAATTTTTGTTGTTGTGAAATAAAAAACAAGGTTTACCAGATGACAATGTCTTTTTAATTTTAAAATGGTGATAGCCATTTCACTTTTTCACACATGGATATTTACAATTTCCACTTTACATTTTTTTACATTCCCCTTGTTTAGTTCACACATTCAGTAAATGTTTTAAAATCTTTTTCGTAATATACAAAAGCAAACATTTTACATTAAAATGTATTACTTATCTTACTTTTACTAAACTACTGTAGCCTAACATTATACATTCTACTTACAGTTTTTACAAAAAATATTACAATATAAAACACACTACAAATTAGACTTAAGTAAAGTAATAGTCATCAATACGACTGTTTCCCCAAGCAAGAGTATTAAATGTGTTGGGTATAATGAATCGTTTGCTGTCTTCATTACTTAAAGCAACTTTGTTCAACAAATTGGTATGTAGCTGATGATTTTTACTTCTAAATACACACATTTTCTTATATAATACAGGTGGGTTACTAACTATACAGTTTTTATAATCACTTATATCTAACTCTTTACTAACAACATTCTTTTTCACTCCTTTTAATTTTTTTACTACTACATCATCAATTGTCATATAGCTGTATGATTTAGATTTTGTGCCTACAAAGGTGTCTATAATAACACCAGCACATTCATCCTTAAATTTCCCAAGAACCTTTTTGTTTACTAGAGGTAAATGGTAAATATTATCCTTGGGGTAGTCACTTGTATCAAACCTATTTAGCTCAGTTTTGATATCCTCGTAAAAATCATCAGTTTTAAACTCATAAATAAAAGAATCTGTGTCTGTGTAGAGCAATTTAGCATTATCAAGATAGTTTTTCTTTACATAATCATAGTGAAATTCATACATAAGTGTT
This sequence comes from Meconema thalassinum, assembly GCA_946902985.2. Taxonomy (NCBI): domain Eukaryota; kingdom Metazoa; phylum Arthropoda; class Insecta; order Orthoptera; family Tettigoniidae; genus Meconema; species Meconema thalassinum. Next base: position 907,558,686 of record OX336389.2, read on the forward strand.
TTTGATAATTCCAGAATGGTGTAACCCACATATATGGGTTTGTTGTAAGCTACTTTAAGACGATTCATTTGTATTACAACTAAATCCTCATGAATAATTGAACAGCTATGAATGTTAGGCTTGCTTATTAAGTTGCTCGCACCATACCTTTTACCATCATTCTCCCACTTTGTTATCAGCTTTACATCAACTCGTTTATCAACATTCTCCATAGTCTTTCCAAAAACAATATTATTCATGAGTTTATAAAAATCTTTTTCAAACGCGTTTGTTGACTGCGTTCTTAAATTATTGTTTAGATCAATATACGGTTTGAGCCATGCTGACTGATGAAATTGCAATACGCGATGAATTTTAGTTAATTTCAATCCATGCTGTAGACACTGTTTCAAGTTTTGATAATGTATTACATATTTACATTTATCATTTACATTAGCAATTAACATTTTTGTTCGTGATGTGATGTATGGAGATTTCATATTCTCAGGACAAAATGGTAAATCATTATGATCATCATGTAACTCTTTAGGGTACTCAAGATTTACCTCTAAAATATATCCTTTATCATCGTTATCATTAAGAGTGTCAACATGTAAGACATCAATTTCAGGTTGTGTCAGCCAGCGAAAATCTTTCAGTGGTAGATATTGGCTCATAGCCCAACCATATTGGTTATTTGCATCGAGGTAGACAATATACTTTGTCTCTTCACAAGGGTTGTAGCTAGGCATGTATTTATTATTCGCTTTAGAGTACCGTCCACTACATTGGCTTAATCCACCTCGAATTGATGATTTTATAAAATTGATCATGTCTATATCAGTCATTAATTCTAAATTTACTTTCGTTTTTTTTCAACATTGAACTGAAACTTAACCCAGGAGCTGTGAAATACTGACAAGGATCAAGGTCATAAGTTTTCATACAAACATTCCGAAAATTTTCAAAAACATCTGCTAATAACAACACATCTGTCTTCAAATATATGTCTGAAAATTCTCCTATTGTTTGAATGTCAAACTGTGCCCATACACGTTGTGCATGTAAATATTCCTGATCACTGATATGACTTGTGTTTAAGGAACTGTAAAATGCATCTTTCGGTGGTATTGAACACTCCTCAAGACGTTCCACACAGTTAATATATTCATAAGGGAATATACCCTTTTGACGAATCAAATTAAAATCATCTTCTTTAGGAAAGAAACGTTGAATTTCATGAAACTGATCTGATTTTAAATTACTAGCCAGCTTATCAAGACTACTCGACATAAAGCGGAATGAATCTAAAAATCGCAGTTTAATGTTTTTTTTATTGCTAGTTTTGATGTATTTTGTGAACGATATGTATTGTTCCTTATTATTTGCAATAACATCAATTTTCACATCTGAAGCTCCAAATTCTTTAACGATAAAGTGGTTATCGTATTTGCTACCATTGTGTAGAATGACCGGAATGAATTTACTTACTCTATAATTTAAATTACATTCTTGGTGAGCCGCACCACGATATTTTCCTGTTAAATGGTCATGATCGCGAACCCTGTCTGTATATAAACATTCACCACATATAAAACAATTAGTTTCAGTTTCAAAATTCATTTGCTCTAATGAAGTTAGTGGCTCCATTGGAATGATCGTATTTAAAATAGAGGATATACGGACGGCATCTTTCTCAAGCCTTTCCATAAAAACTTTAGGTGCATCAGGTCCTCTATAGAGCTCAAACTTATTTAAAGAGTCATCATAACTACATTTAATATAATATGCAAAGCTAAAAGGTTCATGAATGTGAGTAGTGTTGGTGAAAGGTTGGGCTGGATTCGATGAACATGTATTAAATGGTTTTAGCAAAGCCTCGAAGTCAGCATATATAACAAATGGTACTCGAAGCTGTTTCTCATAATCCTTAAATTTTAGAATGTTATTTTTAGGAGTCGGTAATACCGTACGAACATGATTACACCCCCATTTTTGATGTTGAGTTAGTTGATCCTCTTTTGTAAAATAGAGCAAACAGCCTTCACACAACCACTTTTTACCTTTGTATTTTGATAGTTGACTACCAACAAGTCTACATAAATGTTTTATCCAACAATAGTGGGCATTTTCACCTTCGGTTATGTATAGTAAATTTACATGAGCATCCTTTTTTTCCTGAGTATAATATAGAGGACCAACTATACTCTTATTTTCAATTCCATAAACATTAATACTTACATTGTTCAGCTCTTCAAAACGTTGAATGTCTTTTATCGCCATAGGAAATTCTATTTCTTTTAAATCTAACACTGAAGAATAGTGAGGATAGGATGATGTTCTCATCGTGTCCCTCACTGCTGGATGGAGAGCTGAGGTTACAGCCCACGCAAAGCATGCGTCATCATTATTCATAACGTTCACAACAGCTTTCTTTCGTTTGATCCATCCTGGCAAATCAATGTATGATGATGCTCGAAGGGGGTTGTATTTATTCATGTTGGTTTCTAAATAAAGTACTTCAACCAACGCCCAGCCTGACTCCCTTTCCTGGAACTCTTCACTCTTCACAATGATAGCACTTGAAATATTTTGGTATATATCACTAATATTAGTTGATTCGCTAACAATTATGTTTTTTGTATTAAAGGATTTGATATCCGTAATTTCACCTTCGCTCCCAGTTTTTACATAGAGGCCAAAAAGTTCAAAATTCATTTTAATTGTTTTATGCTCTAATAAAACATTTTCTACTAAGCCAAACACAGTAGGTTGTACATTTTTTAAAAATGATTCAATACTTTGAGTTTTTTCTTTACTATGAAGTCTATAACTAGCAATTCGACTTTTAAATGCACTACCAATTTGTTGAATATTTCCAGAATTTCTTTCATGGCAAGCGTTATTTTTATGTTGAATACTGCGTAAATGTCCATGAATGATTGAAGAAGGTATATCAATATTACATACATCACAATGTGTTATTGAAGGTTCACCATTCTTTTTTCTTTTTGTTGCACAACTATTTTCACAATCTTGAGAACGTTTACGCTTTTGAGCATCACATTCATTTAAAGGTTCCGTGCTAGTTGATGGTTTTACAGATTTCAATTCCTGTTGTTCTCCATGCACTTCAACCATGTGGAATTGATATCGCTTTACAGCAGAAAAACCAAGTTCGCAAACTGAACACGAAAATGGTGCTGAACTGACATGCATTAAATTTACATGACGTGCAAGATTATCTTGTCTGTTAAATGTTGTAGCACAATGACTGCACACAAACATTTTAATGTCATGTTTAACATTTGCGTGTCGTTGAAGGCTGTCAGGTCTTGAGAACTGTTTCTTACAGTCACCACACTTGAACATGATTACTTTCCAAGTTATCTATAAAAGAAAGAAATCATCAATGTTAATAAAAGATAAAACAAAAAGTACAATATAAATAGTTTAATTATATTCCAGTCAATGGTTATAGCAGGGTATTTAAATCGATCTGTGAACTCCTAGCAAGTCTAACTTTATGTAGTTCTAACTGGGGGTTACTATATACCACTGTCACTGACACCTAGCGGTGAACATTGGAACATGATAGAGTGGTAGAAACCAGCGGTCGTCAGTTAAGTGAGCTAAGTGTGGCGTCATAGCCAGTCTTAAAACAAGTCTAAACTTGTAGAACATGTCACGTGATAGAAACCAGCGATCACCAGTTAAGTGAGCTAAGTGTGACGTCATAGCCAGTCTTAAAACAAGTCTAAACTTGTAGAACATGTCACGTGATAAAAACCAGCGATCGCCAGTTAAGTGAGCTAAGTGTAATGTCATAGCCAGTCTTAAAACAAGTTTAAACTTGTAAAACATGTCACATGACAAGGTTAAGTTAGGTAAAGTTAAGTGAACTGAGGTTAAGTCTTTAAATATTCCCTCTGTCACTGACACCTAGCATTGAACATTCAAACTTAATAGAGCGGTAATCAAAATCTAACCTACAAAATTAGCTTTACACACCATGGTCAAGTAGTTCCAACTTTTTACTGCCAAATATACCATTTTCACTAACATGTAGTGGTGAACATTGGAAAATATCACTCTAACTGTTTAAAAGTTATTAGAGGGGGGCACTTACCTTTTTATAATTGATCAACTACTGTCACTGAATGAACAGATTGAAGGAATCTAGTAACCTACAGGTACCCAATTATCTGTAAACAAATCAATCAATCAATCAATCAATCAATAAATACATTCCAATCAATAACTTCAACATCAATTAGTAATAAAAGACTACAATTCATTAATAATAAGTACTTACCTTGCAAAATAATTTAATGATTTTCTACCAAAACGGCTTTTTTTACAACTCTTGAGCAGTAATAGAGCACTGTTCACTCAAAGCGAGTAATAAAGACTGACAGTAGGGAGATATATGACACCCCTCTTATATAAACTCTCATCGCTCGTGTCAGCAGTTTTTTGCAGATCATTGCAATTCCTTTCCCAATACAGTTGAGAGTCCAAAGTACACTAGGAACACCTGTGTGGTATCCAAGGACTGCTGACTTTGCATGATCATCACCCATTGTCTTAATCAACATAAGGGGTTTCAAATTACTGCAGCGTCAGTCATAGCAACAGCAGTGTGTGCTCTCTGATATGTCAGCAACATGACACCGGAAGGAACACCTGTGTAATATCCAATAACTGCTAACTTTGCATGATCATCATCCATTGTCTTAATGAACACTTGCGGTTTCAAATTACTGCAGTGTTAGTCATAGCAACAGATCTGCGAGCTCTCTGCCATGTCTGTAATATGACACAGGAAGTAACAAGACGTCTTACTGCACGTGCCATCTCCTCAGTTTTAACATCTTAAGAACATGTATTATTCTCTTTCAACTACAAATGACTCGTTAGAACACATCCATCCACCAAGTTAGATCCCTTGTATGTTCACATGTATTTCGTCACTTTCCTTTCATATCGTTATCCCATTATAGTAGTGGGGGATTAGTGAACAACGTCAATTCAACACACACAAATGTAGTTAGGCCCTTTGACATAATTTAAATAAATTCATGGGCTCGTCCGTAGGAACCAGGCCAAAGGGACCCGTCCAAAGGGATCAGTCCAAAGGGACAAGGACTCGTCAACAATGACCTGTCAACAAGGACCTGTCCACAAGGACTTGTCCACAAGGACTCGTCCACAAGGACCTGTCAACAATAACCCATCCACAGGGGCCCGACAGCAGGGGGCTCGTCAACAATAACAGGGGCTCTCACCTCAAGGCCTAACATGCCCCTCTTTGATTATTGGTTTGCAGAACAACGTTACATTCCATATCGGCATTCAAACTCTCACATGTTGCAATTGGAAAGAGAGATTCTCTAAAAAATTTAATTTCACCCTCTAGTAGGGTAGGTTTTATCTTTGGGGTTGAAATATGTTGTTCATAGGAGAGGGGGTATCAGCCCGAGTTCAATGACACCTCATTCATCAAAATCCGACCATAAGTTCGAGAGATATCGCACCGCCGCCATCTTGTGAGGTGGGGAGGTGGAGGTGGCATTAGAACCCCTACAAAACCACTACTTCCATCCCAACCCCAGAATATCTCAAAACATACCCTTCTTGTAATCTCTTCATTCCATTTCCTTTCTTCTTCACCTCACTAAGTCCCAATACTTCCAGTTTATGACTTTTCATTTCCTGTATTAACTCTACATCTTTTCCAGCGATTGTCTTGATATTCCATGTACCAAATCTCATATTCCGTTTCCATTGCGGTCGTTGTCGTCGTGTAGATCCGTCCAATCCGAGGCTACTGTTGTTGCTTTGAGTCATTTCTACCCCCACATGGGTGATAAGCCCAATATGAAGTGGTTTGTTGGGTTGCCTTCCCAGCCTCCTTATTTATGTCCCCAGGAGACAGGGTGGCCCAGTTATACCCCCCCGGCACCGGGTACCCATTTTCGTCGCCTCTTACGACACGCATGGGCTACGGTGGGACAATTCTAAACCCCGGTCACCACACGGGGGATAACAATTCGAGTATAATTATTGGCGGTGACCGAGCAAATATCTTTTTTTTCTATAGTAGCTGAGAATTTCTCGTTGACAGCGCAGACTGACGCAGAACAGTGAGTGAAGGGTAGACCTGCGATGAGGTTGGCTCTACTGCTGTATGAAGTAAACATTAGCCTTAATCTCGTGTCACGATTAGTCAATAAATATTCAATATCACTGGGTAGACTATACAATACTACTCTATTGAATGGTTAAATTAAATTAAACTTAAGACTAAATTTTGCCTTTAATGGCAAACACCAAGGCAATTTATTTGTTATAGTCATTCTGATAAAATGGCTTTATTTGGGTTCATTCTACCTACAGTTTAAAAAGATCCTTTTAGACAATAGAGAAAACGTTACTGATGGCTATTAGATGAGACACCCAGTATATGTAGGAACTTAGTTAATAATTAATAATGTTACTAAGCTTCACGTCCCGTTTAACTACTGCCGCTTTTAGTGGCGCCGGAGTGTATAATGTTGCCCCAAAAGGGGTCTTTAACATACCCGAAAAATTACTTGGACGATTCCCTCGCATTTCAGCACCTTTGAATGCCAAATGATTGCGCCGGGATTCAATCCCTCAACTATGGGACCAGCATGTGAGAATGTTAACACTGCTTCAAGCAGCCAATCTCAATTAACTTAATATGCGGCATTTAATACTTAAAAACACAATCACATGAGGAGAATATCTTTCATTTGTAGTGGCATTTAAGTACATCCCATATGAAGGCTTAAGTGGAATCATTCAAAGTCACATCACTCATAATTCAACACATGTATTTTACTTGGAATTAGTTTAGGCACTTGAATGGGAAGGTAATTTGTGGAGCATTTAACAGCGGACCTCATAAAGATCCAGTGCTCTGTATTACCGGTGAGCAAGACAACAGTCAGAGTCAATCGATCCGAGTAATGTTCATGAACGCCGCTGAGAAGCGAAAGTGTTTTCACGCGTGCCACAGCAGGGGTTGCACATGTAACTACATATCATGTCATAACCAATCGCTTAACAAAGGAATGATTTAGAGCATTATTTCAAGCAGAACAAATCGCTGTAGAGGAACTCTCCACTTGTTGGTTTATGCAGTATAGGCTATATAACGCAATCACTTAAAATCAAGCAATACTTTCTTTTTGAAGTAGTCAAGTAAAGCATGTTATTAACGTCAATACACGATGATAATTTATTCCCACACTTACAGTTTTGTATATATTTACCGATAACTGTCTTAGTATCGATCAAAATAAATGGAGGTCAGAATATATTTAACGTTATTGACACACGACGTACCTTGCCACAAATTTGTTTTCAGATTATCTATGTTGTATATTATACATTTTCACGAGAATAGTCCATGCAGTGAGAGTAACGTTTTTATTGTTGCTCTGGTAAAATATTCGGTTTCTATTTTCTTCACAAGATTATTGCAGTGTTGAAATTAAATACATCCATAAGTAAAAACAATGTCCATACCAGAGACTAAACATAATCTAGGTAAATAGAAAATTTTATTGAGAAAGGAGAAGGAACATGTTGTTTTATTACCATAAATATTATACATGATATATAAGTAAACACTATATTTTAAAAAACTTGTGCATGTTCCTGCTGGTATTTTAAGATAATAATAGTTGAAATCCGTCAACACATGACGGTTGATGGGAAAATATTTACTGAAAGAGTTTGTGATATACATTCTTTGTACAATATTAGTTTTTAGCACAATTGCAACTTTAAGGGCGTCGATATATCGCACTCTCGACATTTGCTGAGGTTAATAGAGCCCTATTACGTTCCAGAGTTTCCCCTTGAACTGTATTGTGAAGCAGTATGTCCAGCGAATTGGAAATTGGTGCCTCTTAAAAGAAACTGAAATGTTTTATCGAATGGTGTTAAATCATGTCGAAGGATTAGAGCTCTCTGCCTAATTTTATCTGCACTTATTATTTCCAACTCAGAGCAATTTCCATTCATATTTCTTACAATTAATCTGGTTCCATTTAGAAGCCCTTGGGAAACTTTCAGATTTCTCAGGAGCATAACTATGGCTCAAACTTTTGAGTAAGAATGTGTGGAGGAAATACCACTTAATCCCAAGGAATGCAAGAATTCTGTAGCAAACTTAAGTAGCTGGCTTTCATCTTCAGTATTTAATCTGTTACCGCTAGAGTATGTTTTTGAACTACTGGATATAAGTTCAATGACTTAAGAATTAATTTCATTACAGAGTTAATGTTTTGGTGTAAGAATGCAAACTTTCGAGAAATTGATTATATCCATCTCAGAAGTGGTGAATGTTACACCGTAAATCTCAATGACGTTATCATCTTGCGTTGAAAGTCTGGCTAGTAATGCAATAGAATTTGGCTCACCACCATCCACAGAGGGGTATTCGCCGTAAAATTGTGGCAAGAAAATAAAATCAGAAAATTCTATTTCATATGGTTTCGATCGCGTGTCTTTATGTTAGCAGCGTATTTTGGAGAAAGGCCATAGAGAATAGTATTTAATGAAATAGTGAATAACTGTTTGGGGAGAAGCGAGCGGCACAACACGGAAAACCTATCTGAAATCTCCTCCAAGAACAATAACGTTCCCACAGAAAGGAATACTGTCGTTACCCGTGATATATTTTAGAAGATGATTCACATACATTAATTAATTAATATTTGCCAATGGGGATTCATTTCATATTATGAGCCGTGCTAATCAAATATCATCAGCTGCATTGCAATTTGATTTTGTCTGAACCTGAACTCTCATTAAAATTTACATGTATTTTGAATGTTGAATGTAGCGGTTATGTTCTTGCAAAATATTGTTTAAAATATGAAGTGTGCCCTTCATGATGCATGAATTCGCTCGATTTGCAGATCTGACTTGATTAGCTTCTGATGAGTCTAATTTATACAGCTGGAGTAGTATAGGCGTAGGTATAGGACAAACATAAGAGTGGTCAAAAGTGACCATTAAAATTCCTCTAAAAATAATGGATAAAGTGACCTTAATCATCATTTTAAATTATTGATCGAACATATGGTTATCTTAACCATTATAAATCTTCCAAACAATTATGGTTACAAGTAACCATAAAATTCAATCAATATTATGGTTGAAATTAACCATAAAAGGTAAATAAACATTATTTCGTATTATTTTATGGCAGAACGTAACTATAAAAAACAATCAAAATTATGGTTAAAAATACCCTTTAAATTGCCAGAATTTTTTCAGAATTCTGGTTAAAAGTAACCATTAAACTTAACAAAAATTAACTAAGATAATTATGGTTAAAGGTAACCATGAAACACAATCAAAAGTTATGGTTAATCTATCTATAAAAAATAGCTATAAAAGTTATGGTAAACTTATCCATAAAATTACCAATGTTATTTTTAATAAAATAGGGTTAAAAGTAACCATAAAAATTACTGTAAAATATAAATGACAAAATTATAGTTACCTTCACCTATAAAACGTAACACAAATTTATCCGACCTACACCTAAAATAATGGCTAAAATTAACCATAGCAAATTCTAACGATTTTTTCAAAATAAAGGCTTAAACAAGGCTAAAATTACTAGTAACTTTTTAGAAATTAGGGATAGAATAATGGTTAAAACAAGGCTGTAAATTCTAACGACTTTTTTAGAAATAATGTTTAAAACAAGGCTAAAATTACCAGTAACTTTTTAAAGAATTAAGGATAAAATAATGGTTGATACAAGGGTGTAAATAGCTATAAAATAATATGTACACTATTATATTTAGTATCCCCAAGGAAGTGTATCAATTATGTTGTCTTCTTCTTTCTGGATCATACGCTTGTCGTAGTCGACTTTAAATTCTTTGGCAATATTTTTATTTACAAGGCTTTTTGTTTTCTTATCTCTTGTTATCATGTTATTGCTTATAACAACCTTATTATTAGAACCTTGTATTAGGTCGGTCATTGTCTTCATGTTAAGTTTTTTGGCATTTTCGTGGTTGAGGGTAAATCCTTTAATTTTGGTAACCTGTTTGTCTTTATATGTTTCGTAAGCATAGCTTTTGGGACCTGTGATTATCCATTCAATACCGTGATCATCTTTTCCGAATTCGTCAGTCCATTCGCCGAGCATACATCCGGTCTCTACAGTATTTGTTCCATCATCTATGTAAACAACAATATCAGTGTCGTAATAAACTACTTTATCCCCTAATCTATCAAGCATGTTGTACAACCTTATTCTCGCATTGGAAGTGGTGAAGGCTGCTACAAATATGTTGGTAAATGTGTCATCTTCTGCATAGAAATCATTGTAGTGGTATGTTACCTCAATTACTTCCTCATTGATGTACATAACATTAGTTATTTCTATCTTATCATCTAATAACAAGTCGTACCACCTCTCAGGGTCATCAATGAACTCTGTTTGTGACATGTTTTGCCACTGACCGAACTTTCCCCAAAGAGAATTTAAGCATATTTTAGCCACTGCCCTCTTCCCAGCATTGGGTTCAATTTTGTCAATATCAAGCTATATGCCTTGCTTTTTTTGATAACCCTTGCATATTCTTTTTTAGACTTGTAATCACCATCCCAAGGACTAGTTTCTAGCTTAATTTTCATAAAGGTTTTAATGTAGTCCCTGAAAAGCTCATTACTTTTCTCTTCAAAATGCCATACTTCATAAATTTTCTGGATTTTGTAGCCTTTCCTTAGAGCTTTATTAAGTTCGATTGTAGTCCAAGTCCCAAGAAGCGCCCTCTCTTCATCACTATGGTTACAGCGGACGGCCATTTCTTCTGCACACTTCGCGCACAGGGTAAACATTAACTTATCTAGCTTCAGAGGAAGGACTGGGTGATAAAGGCCTCTTGGAGGAAGAACTTTACATTTAACTAAACCAAACCAGTCTTTATTGTATTTTTCTGGCTTAAATATTTTAGTGGGATGTCCCACAGGGTACCGGTCATAAAACATAACTGTTGGATATAAACTGCATATATCTATATATCTCAGCTTTTTTCCAGAAACTTTCAACTTTGAGGCATTTGTCCTACCACCGAAGAATGCGTCCCTGGGGTTTAGAGGTTCTACAACATCTTTCGTTTTGTTTAGGCTTTCCTTATAAGCTTTAGCATTTTTCCATTTACAGCTCCACATCTCTACAACATTGTACCTGGCATTTTTAAGAGCTTGTGTTCGCTCTATAGTTTTTGTAAGCAAGTCATCCATAGTTTCATTGTTTACATTGTTGATAGTATCGCCCGAGTAGCAGTCGGGACAACCATGCCAAAAACAACCATGATATTGGTACACAGTTTTAGTCTTATTGTTGTACCCATCGACTTTGGCTCTACAAATTGTGACCTCGCCACCGTTTAATGCGTGTCGAACATTAGGGAACGAACTTAACCATGATATAGACTCCTTACTGAACATTTCCTTTTTTTGCCCTTTGACTACAGCAATCGTGTCTTCTTCAAGGAATTTTGACCTGTAAATAGCCATACAAACACTGGCTATAGTTATGTATTGGAAGGGGTCTATATTTGCTATTTCTATAAACGACTGCCTAAAGGCAATGCACCCTCGCCGTAATATATCGACATCAGAATGACAATACTCGGCTAATTCCTTCTTAAATTCAAACACGTAATTTTCCTTTACTTTCTCAGCGTGCCATTCCAGGAATGCTTTTCTAGCATCAGGTTTCATTGTATCAACACCATAGTATTTCGTAGCTGGAATTGGCCCTACGTAATTTTGATTTACGGCCTTGTTGAAAAAGTGTGGAAAGTACCCCTTTTTAAGTTCTTTTAATCCAAATGTTTTGGGAAAGGATGCAAGGCCTCCTTGGATAAAGTTTATGCTGTCAATTATTCAAAGCCTTCGGGTGGGTATTTTGAGCTCCATAATCTTAGACCCTAGGTAAATGGTTTTAATTTTAATGCCATTATTGACGCAATATTGTAAAATAAAATACGCATCATAACCTTTTGCATTGTGCGCTATACACGTATATCCTCTGTGGTTGGTTGATATCAGCCATTGTCAGAATTCATCATTTTTTAGAAAAGCTTGTCTGTCATCCTTAAAGTCATAAACGGACACAAAGTTTGGGATGTGTACTCCGGTATCTTGTTCAGCTTCGTAATCGAAAAAGTAGTATTTTTCTGTGTAAGTGCATTGTTCATATGGGTTCTCTGCTCTTCCATTGCAAATACAATCTTCCAAACAGTATCCCCCACGGCTTTTCCTTCCTTGCATATAACACTTATGCTCAGTTGTCTTATGGTAAACGAGCTGTTCGCAGTTCCAACACATAGAGTATGCACACCTGTGCCTGTATATTTTTTCACATTCACTATTACATGTTTGACAAATGAGTTTTATTGAACAGGCAACTTTCTTTACACAATTCTCACAATCAGTGAGTACGTTTTCGCTTAAGTTGTAGGAATAATTGTTTTCATACTTCTTTTCGCACTCGCTTTTACATTCTGTGCACTTTAATTCGACTTCGCATTTTACAAAAGTTTCATTTCCTACATTTAGCAAAGCAACCGCTAGCTTGTTTATCTTCCCTTAAGCATATTCTGTTGCAGTCTCTGCACTTGTAGACTACCTCACACATTTTCTCATGGTTATCAACGCAATCTTTACCAAAACAGTATCTATTGCAATTTTTACAGTATTCTCGGGGGCGTACACCTTCTGAGAAATCATGTTTTCGACCTAAGCACAAATTGCACACATTATTTTTATCTTTTTTACACGAGTGCTTGTTTTGATGATCGTAAGGCATATCACATTTTTTGCAGTAATATGAACTTCCATAAAAGCCTCGTATATTATTAATGGAATCATAATGGTCGTTATGCAAGTACAAATAAATTGTTATCGCGTCATTTACACCTGAGGAATGGATTACTTTGTTAAAATGGGCCGCCGAAACAACCTTATTCCGAACATTCATGAGATGTGCAACATCTCTAATATCGTTTAAACTAAACCCATCTTCACAGTTCTTTCCAAATGTTGTGCATAACTCTTTTGCTAATTCTTTCTGTAGACCCCGTCCTTTCCTAATATAGGTAATTTCATTATCTGTTAATTTCCTGTCTAGTATCATTCTAGTTTCATACGTGAGGGCTGTGATTAATGCTCTTGGTGCGCACAGTTTATCGGTGTTGGTTATTTTGTTTATGCTTCTTTTAGCCATAACATCTTTAGCAATATTGACTATTTTCTTACCCTTTGCTCCTTTGCCTCTGGGAATTTTGTAGACATCGAAGTAAAAGGTGGCATTGTTGATATCTACATTTTCAATAGATGTTATTATTCTTTCAATCTGGTCAAGTATATGTGAAGCATTGACTTTTATTTTCTTTTTTGACGAAATCATATGGTTAAAATCATTATTTTCTGCAACTACTTTCATCTGATCACCTGGCTTAAAATCAGTTAGTTTTCCTACTTCTTTTATGGCTGCATGCACACCTTTTCTGACCGCTTTCATTTGTTCTATTGGTTTTCCTTGCAAATCTTTTATGTGTATAGTATAAGCTGTCTGCCATACGTTAAACTTTTTGTGCAGCACAGTACGATCTCCTTGATGAATTTCGAAAGGTGACTTTTTAGCTACTGTTTCATTAAATATATTTTTCTTAAAAGGGAAAATTTGGCCCAATTTTTGCTTCACAATTTTTTAAGTCCTTAGATTGAACAGGTTTTGGTTCCTTTTTAATTTCAAAAAGGTCTTGATCGAATCCAAAATGCCTGATTTTGTCCAAACGTTCCTTTTCTTCCGCTATCAAATTTAGCAACCCTTTCTTTGAATGGATTACTGAGTAGCCCTTAATTTTGTTTTCTCTGGCGACTTGTTTTAGTTCACGAACGCTCTTCTTAAGCAGCTCTGATTCTTGATACGTAAACAAAGCACTATTTCCAGCATTACTCGAAGCACTGTTTACAGCTTCAAGAAGAGCAGCCTTCTTCATCTTGTATAGTCCTTTTAGTTTGAGTTCCTTTGCTAGAACCCTTAGTTCTTGTACAGTTGCACCGGTTCGACGCTTAATATTTTGTTTCAAATCCATTTATTATATAACTTTTTAAATTAAAAATTTTTTTTTTTAATAAAATAATTATAAGACATCACTTTTTTGGCAAGTCGTTGTTGGAAACCAGTCTACCCTAATTAATTGGTAGACTGGAGTTAGAATGGCAGGGTGCATCTGGAATTGTTTGGATATGAAGGTGAATACTTTAAACAGCGTCAAAATTTTTGTATGAATAAATGAACACAGTTATTATATTCTGCATTATAATTGTTAGCCTAACAAAGGTTCAATTAGAAATATTATCTGATGAAAATCAGAATCAATTTGCTATCAACTATCTGCGTAATTTTGGATACTTGACTATAGACGAACAAGAAATTTCAGAAGTAAATGTAACAACTTTCCAATCTGCTTTAAAATTGTTCCAAGAGTACTATAATATTGATATTACTGGTAATTTAGATGAATGTACCTTACAATTAATGAATACATCACGATGCGGTATCACCGATGATGATATAAATTTTACTAGTCGGCGGTATAAATGGAATAATAAAAATATAAAATGGTATTATGCTTTAGCTAATCAAGCAATGCAAAGCTAGAGCCGCTTTCGATGTTTGGAAAAAACATACAGATCTCACATTTGAGAACGATTTGAGGAATCCAGATATAATTATATCAAATAAACGTGGTAGCCCTCATAGAAATCACAAAATAAGTGGGCAATGTTTTAGTGGATTTGATGGAAAAGGTGGAGTTTTGGCTCATGCAAATTACCCAAATAGCATTAATTCACCTATTGAAATTCATATCGATCAAGATGAATCTTGGTATTTAAATACCGATGCTAATACTCCTCAATATCAAACAAATTTACTTTCTGTTATGATACATGAAATAGGCCATGCCTTAGGTATATCTCATTCAAACAATCCAGATCCTATTATGTATGCATACGCTAACAATCAAATAGAGCTACATCAAGATGACATTTTAGCTATTCAAAGCTTATATGGTAAAGCTACAGAGCCTAACGTACCAGATAAAACACCAACTCCAGATACACCAAAGCCAGAGCCAAATTTATGTGATTTGAATGTTAACACTATTTTAATTGTTAATCAGTTAATGTATGTCTTTTATGAAAAATGGTTTTGGATTTATATCTTGATAACTCAACAGCCTTAAAAACAAACGACCCCAGTTTATTTCAGATTGGTTAACCTTCTTACCTCAAGATTTTAAAACTATCACAGCTGTTTATCAAAGACCCTCTGGTGAGATTGTCATGATTATTGCCAACAAAATTTACATGATGGATTATCCGAGCTTAATATTGGTAAATGGTTATCCAAAAGCCATGGCCATGTGGAACATTAGACCAGATACAATAATTCATGCGTTGTTAAACACGTACTCATGCCACACTTATATTTTTACATTGACGCTTTCTTTTCGGAAATAGACGAATGCAGCTTTAAACCCAAGCAACATGGCATATTATCAAGACGTTTTCCTGGTTTACCGCCAGCAATGGATTCAGCCTTTAGATATATTAACGGAATGCTGTATTTTTTTTAAGGTAGACAAGTATATCAATACAATGAATTCACGAATACTTTGGTTAAAGCTCAAAAATTTGATCTTTCAATGATTGGCATAGACTGTCCAAAAAGGTCATCTTCGCTTATGGAAGTAATAAAGAGTTTGAAAAATACTGTAGCTCAACTAGAGGAAATAAAATAATTATATTTATAATTAATTTTTTATAGGTAATAAATGGAAAAGATTCAATTTCTCAAGACACTCAACAGTATCAACGAACAAAAGACGTTCATTAAGCTCAGTGAGTTAGAAATAGGGAACGAATACCGTATAACGAATGTAGAAGGTATAAATACAAAATATGGAAATAAAACTTTTCTAGAACTTGATAGTGAATTTAAGGTTATATTGCCTGACAAATACAACAAGGTGCTAAGTTGTGGAAAGGAAAAAAAGAAAATGATAGGCCTGAAAATGATATATAAAGGCACAAAAGAAGTCTATGGTGGTTGCAAAGCGCACAATCTTGAATTCTCTTTAAAAAAAATTCTTAACACCCCACCAAAATTTAGTAGAAAATTTATGGTTTTAATGGTTACTAACCATTAAAATCAAATACCAGAATCAACGTAAAATTAAGGATTTCTTCTTAGCTTTATAAAAATTGTAACAGCTATCTATGTCGCCACCATTAAGTTCAAAAAGATAATCTATCTATACTATACTCAGACAACTGATTTATAAATACTTCTACATCTTCTGTAGGATGTAGTAAAAACAGGAAGAAAGAAAGAGTTATTCGCTCTACTCGAGCGTCCATTTACTTATTCAGAAATATTATAATATAACATTTTTTTATTAACCCAGCTATTGTGAGAATTATCAAAACCCAACCATTTGACATATACCCGATTTCCTTTCTTTCTTAAAACTTTTTCAACAAGGTACACGCTTGGATACTTTCTTTTCTGTAATTCTTGCTCATAAAAGTTCCCCTTTATTTCTTCCGCATTTACATCTTTCAATTTGTACGTAATAGGGTTGGAATAAACGACATTTTTTATTTCAAATATTTCAGTTGACCAGTTAGCTGTGTATCCTTTTTCGAATATACCTTTTAGTTTACTAATTCTTACTTTATCGCCAACTATAAATTTTGCTTTTTCTTCTGCTCCTACGCTTACAGTGTAAACAGTTTTCAACAAATGTTCTTCATTAGCTTTGTTTACGTTTTTTTGGCTTCATGTTTATAGTCGTGTGCGTCGTATTATTGTAACTATCAATTAACTTTGGAAAAATGCCAACCCAGCAGTAGTTTCCTTGAATATCAAACTGTTTCCACATTTTCTCTTTTAATGTTCTATTGAATCGTTCTACAACTGAAGCTTTCACTTCTTCAAAAGTAGAATAATGATTGATATTAAATGTTTTCATAACTTTTGAAAATTCTTTATTGTAAAATTCTTTACCGTTGTCTGTTTGAAGATTTTTGGGCTTTCTGTTTTTTAAAATACCTTCAAACGCTTCTGCAACACTTAGGCCTGTTTTATCTTTGACTGGTACACTCCAGGCATACTTTGAAAATACATCAATGACTGTTAACAAATACTTGTAGCCTTTATTAAGCTTTGATATCCCCTTTATTTTTCCAGAGTCCATTTCTACCAAATCCGCTTGCCAAACGTCATCAATTCCGTAAGTTGTGACCTTCCTTCTTGGCAAATGTTTCCTCATAGGTTTATGAATTTCGTTTATAATTTCCTCCCGGATGCTAATGGACGACTCTACACTCTTATTAACTTTTTTCAAACCTGCTTTTCTTACTCCCACAGTCTGAACATAATCCTTCGAGTCTAGTTCTTCCATTTTTTGTCGTAAGGGTGTGAGGATGCAGTGTTTGAGTAATTTTTTTTGCATTTTAAACACCAAATATTTATTAATACAATAAAATTAATTAAAAAATAAG
Source organism: Meconema thalassinum (assembly GCA_946902985.2). NCBI lineage: Eukaryota > Metazoa > Arthropoda > Insecta > Orthoptera > Tettigoniidae > Meconema > Meconema thalassinum. Next base: position 907,576,314 of record OX336389.2, read on the forward strand.
CATTGGTTTACTCAGACACCAAACAGGCATTTTACAAAACATTAAAGAACGCAAACTAACTTACAAGAAACAAGGGTCTACCCTTTGTAGAGGAAATTGACATTTTTATATTTATATTTTAATATTTATATTTTTATGTAATAAATGGAATCAATCTCCGATATTCTGAACAAAAAACTTGTGTATAATAACAAACAAGTGGTTATTGCTATTGATGAAAATAACGATCCATGGTATAAAGCTAAAGATATTGCTTTGATATTGGAGTATAGAGATACAGATGATGCAATTCGAAAACACGTTGACATTGAAGATAAAGTTACATTTGATATCTTAAATAACCCCAGAAAAACACCGGGGTTAGAAAATACCCATCCTGAAACCATATTTATTAATGAATCCGGGCTGTATTCGCTTATTTTATCATCTAAAAAAGAGGAAGCTAAAAGGTTTAAGAAATGGGTAACGAAAGAAGTCCTTCCATCAATTAGAAAGTTTGGAGAATATAAAATCAAAGAAGAATATAAGAACCAACTAGTTGGGTTAATGCAGAAACTTCAAATAAAGGAAGCAGAAAACGAATCTCTTACCCCATTAGCCACACCTCTTGCACTTGAAACTAGTAAGAATAATTGTCTGCTAATTATAGATAAGCATGAACCAAACGAAAAGTACAGGTACTATGCAATAAGGGCACAGAGACAGCAGGTGAAACAAGCAATAAAAATATGCAGGCGGTACCCCGATTGTGAGAGAGTTTATGGAAAATATGATGTTCCAAATAGCGTAAGGTTGTATGAGCTTATGAAAGAACAAATAAAAATTTGCTATTCGGGAAACCATTTCAATATTCCATTTACTCCTGATCTTCTTAAAGGAACAATAGAGATGTTGTATAAAAACCTGTTATATTAGAGTGTTTTTAATGGATATTTTCTCCATTAAAAACTAAAACATTTTAACATTAGTGTTATTCGACCGATTCATCAGGATGAGGTTCATATGCATCAAGTATTACTTCACCAAACATCGTCACACTAACATTTATTGGAAGTTTAAAAATTACGCTGTCCATTTTATTTTTGAAGCATAAAGCATTACCAGATTTAACGTTGAAGGGCTTACTAGTATCTACCATAATTTTTTCTTCTTTGAACGTGCAATATAAATGTCTAATACTGTTTTAATAGCTTCATCTGTATATGAAGTAACTACTTTATCTGGGTCTACGATACGAATAAATATTTTCCTAATCGTTGCGTTGTATGTAAAAATATGCTTAATTTTATCATTCTCTGCAAAAAGGTCCTTTTGTAATATTATCATATCAAACACCTTTCTTTCTAAGTTGTTAACCTTTTCTGTTAATGTTGCTACTGGTGCAAGACAAGTAGTGGCATATTCCGAGAACAATTTTTCTATTTCTTCTTTCGTGAAGTAGTTATCTTTAGGAAAATCCCCTTCAGTAGTAAGTGGTTTGAGCTTTTCTAAGAGATATTGCTTATTAACATCTTTATTGTTGATTGGATCTTCAATATTCGCTATCCTTTTACCTTGAAAATCAATCCATGTTTATGAAACAACAAAAAACTCACTAAGGCGTTTATTTAGAGCTGTAACTAGCCTTGGAAATCGTTTTTCTACATCAACTTTTGTGATAGCCTTAATATTTAATGAACTACTCTCTCCGTTTATAATTTTATTTCCAAATATGTCCATTTATTAAATCTATAATTTCGTTAAAATTAGCGGGATTAGGGGAACCCAAATTCGAAAACAACTTTAAAACAAGGACACATAAATGACCACATATATATTCATCAAACATTTGAATTCTTTCAGCGTTATAAAATAGGTTGCTACCTCCCAAATAATTTACTAGTTTTTCAGGAACATCTCCCCCAAATGAGTCAAAGACGAATTTTTGGTTACCCTTTTTAAAGTAACAAATCCAATGAGTACCTGCATGATCCGACGTATCCAAGTTTACAATTCCTGATTCACAATCATTAGGTTTTGTAGGCAGTTCATCGATCATAAAAACATTTCGAAAATGCTTCATGTTCAGCTTGTTTACTATTTTAAGTATATCGAAATTACTTAAAAGGTGCTTTTAGTTGGAAAGTATATCACTCAATATCGATGACATTTCTCTCTTTTATTTTTTTTTATTTTAGTTATTTTCGAACACCAGCCAATTCCGCATCTTCTTTTTGCTTTTTATGAACAGCACTTGTGATGTCTGCAGCGCCACCAGCCAGCGAACCAATGATACCCAATGCAGCTAATATTAGTGGCAAAAATCCTCCTTGGTGTTCATTAATTTCAGAACCTTCTTTCTTCCTGCTGAGATATTCGAATATTTTCTTTACAATTGGAATGGACAAACTAATAAGTAAGCTGCCACCTTTTAGAATTTTTCTTGCTTTCTGCTTTCTTTGTGTATCTGTCAAGTACTCATCAAGATAGTCATGCTTTTTCAGATCTTCGTTTAAGAGCTTTATTTTAATAGCTTTGGGTTTTAGTTTCCCTTGTTGGGAAACGTTGTAATCAATACTAAATCCTTTCATTTATTTAAGGAAAGAAATTATAAACAAAAATGTTTACAAATTTATACTCAGACGCCCCAACCGTTGTCATCTAACCCCATTCCCATTTTTCTTTTTCCATACATTATCCCAGTAACAGCTGTAGCTGCTAGTCTCTCACTCAAGTTAGCATCTTTACTGAATATTCTCTCTTTTGCAGCCTTTTGTAATTCTTTATCAGCTTGATGTCTGTGCTCTAATTTTGTATGGTCTCGGTATGCTATATCATGTAATTTGCATGCTTCGTCTAATGGGTTAGAACCCTGAACACCTTCGGCTAATTGCTTGTCTAATGGATTACCAGGACCACAAAATTTGTATCCCTGGAGCGTTAAGTCAATGTTATTCTCGCCTATTTTATTTATCATCCAATTAACTAATCCTTTTTCATGTTTTTCAGATTCCCAGAATGTATGAGGAATGTTATTTAAAAACCTAATTAGGTATGGAATACCTTTAGGATTATTAACAATGAACTCATTAAACTTGCTCGTAAGCATCTTCGTTATTCCAACCTTTTCATTGAAATAGGCATTGTTTCCAACATATTCTTCGCCATGAATTACCATTAACCTGTCTATTAATTCCCTTACATCATTCATCCAAACATATTCAATCGGTGCTTTTGAATACTCTTTCACAAAACCAAATCCTGATTTAGGAGGAGTGGTTAGAGATGCAGCTGTTTCTTTTCTACTAACTTTTTCTGAAAGCCATATATCCTTTATCAACATATTATATTTTTTGCCAACACTACTTTTAGGTTTAGTGCTATTTGGGTCATTGTTTTGATACATAGCATTTGTCATTTTTAAAATAGTCTCATATGTGGTGCGGTCTTCGTCTGTATACTCATCATCGTTAGGTATATCATTTAAGGTTAAAAATAGCATTAAACCCTTTGTAGCTTTAAAATTCTTACCCTTAATTATAATATCGTCATTACTGAATTCAACTTTTGAGTCACCAATATAATAACCCTGATACTTCTTATCATACCTTATTCCAAATTTAGGGTCACTAATTCTAGGTAAATATTTTGAAATTATTATCCCTAAGTGCACTGCAGAATAATTAGTAATGCCTTTTTTATTAACATTTTCTTCACTTTTATCATACTCTTCATCAGTCTCTTGAAATAAACGCTTCGCCTTTTCTTTCTGGAGTTGCGTCTCTAAATTCTTTCTGACCTTTCTTGCCGATTTTAAAGCTTCTTTTTGCTCATCAGTGACATCATATTCACCCATGAAATAGGAACCATCCGAATCTGAAGGAAAGTCTTCTTTATAGTCAATTTTGTAAGGAATTAATTGCTTCTCCACCTCTCTATTTTCTTCTATAGCTTTAATAACATTTTCACCAATGTCATTTAACTTGTTGCCAAAAACATTAACAGCATCGATAACAGGTTGATCTTCTGTTTTATACATCTCGTATTCCGTTATAGGTTGCTTCTTCCATATTCGAAATTCGCCTTTCAATTCTTCAAATTTCTTTCTATTCCTTCTTGCTTGTTGGACAACCGTGTGATCGTATTTTGCAAACATCTTTATTATAGGTAAAATTTTAAATAAATGACGTTTGATGCTGACAATTTGACGCTGTACGTTAACGCTGACGTTTGATGCTGACATTGACGTTTGATGCTAACATTGACGTTGTACGCAGTACGTTAACGCTGACGTTTGATGCTGACATTGACGTTTGACATTTGACGCTGTACGTTGACGTTGTACGTTAACGCTGACGTTTGATGCTGACATTGACGTTTGCCATTTGACGCTGTACGTTGACCCTGTACGTTAACGCTAACGTTTGATGCTGACATTGACGTTTGACATTTGACGCTGTACGTTGACGCTGTACGTTGACGCTGTATGTTAACGCTGACGCTGCACGCTGTACGTTGACGCTGTACGTTAACGCTGACGTTGACGTTGTACGTTGACGCTGTTGGTGTTAATACTCAACCAAAAACCTGCCAATACCCCTGGAGTAGTTACCCAACATTTAGAAACGTTTTAATTTTATTCCTATATTTACCATCGTTAGCTTTGCGATTCATATCAATAGTAATAAAACCAAACTCCTCATTCCAACATTTGCTACAACTATTCTTAAAGTCTTCAAATTTCATATCTCCACCAACAAATTCTTGATAAATATTGTTACGTGCCACCCCCTAGTGGCACTTTTGTTAACTGGATTACGGAGGGTAGAAAACACAACACCAATTACTGCTTTAAAGAGAAGTTAGCTTTATTGCTTGCAGGAAGAGGTACACTACTCATCAGCAAATACAAGCAATTGGAACCTTACTCCAGTTTCCTCAAGTCTCTTTCTTGAGCGCTCTTGGCCCTTTCACTTGTCAACAAACCACAGAAGTTAAACCGTCTTAATGAGTACGGTGGCTTTGACAGAAACTACCGGCTCATCTCCCTTATGTACACCAACTCCAGTTACTTACGATAATCCGCTACCCGCTGTTTCGCTGTCCACAAGCTGGGGAAACAATGTCACTGGCTTTCGTAACTCGCACGGCACTTCGTCACCACACTTCTGTCGCACTCGCTCAAAAACACACACCCACAGAAAACTCAGTCCCCTCACTGTTGAAACCGCTTATATAGCAGGCTGGTGACTCACTGAATTCTAGAATCGTCCAGGACACACGGCTTCTAGAGATTTCCTTCACTGGCTGGGTCACGAATATTCTGGACCATCCCTTTCACTTCGCAGCCCGTTGCGTAACGCGCACGTAACACACTGAGACAGAGCACACACAGCCTGGGGGCAGCTGTGACTCAACGCGGCGAGGCGACAAAACAAACTCACAGCCGTAACACCACCCCCTTCCTAAAAGGCTGATCGTCCCGATCATTCATTGGTCCGTCTGTGTCCCTCCGTAGGCTGCCAGGCGATCTCGATGCACGATCTTCATCTTCGCCCTCGGGCTCCGCTGGATCCTGTAGACGACATCGTTGATCCGTTTCACGACTCGGTACGGGCCCTCCCAGGACTTCTGCAGTTTGGGTGACAGGCCTTTCTTCCGTAATGGGTTGAAAAGCCAGACCAGGTCGTCCTCGTGGAAACCGCTAGCATCCGTCTGTTGGTCGTATCGGGTCTTAATTAGGTTGGTCTTGATCCGCCGCTTCCTCCTCGCGAACGTGTGCACGTCCTCCAGTTGGTCGACCAGTTCTTGACAATACTGGCTTACCGGGACCGGATCATTTCCAGGTCGGCCGAAGACAAGATCGACAGGTAGACGGAGCTCCCTCCCAAACATGGCCCGGGCTGGTGTGCACCCGGTGGCTTCATGCACGGCGGCGCGGTAGGCCAGGAGAAATAGTGGAAGATGTTTGTCCCAATCCCTCTGGTGATCGCTGACGACTATTCGGAGATGGTTCTCGATGGTGCGATTGAATCGCTCTACCATCCCGTCGGACTGAGGGTGTAGCGGCGTTGTCCTTGTCTTCCGGATTCCCAGCAGCTGGCATAGATTCTGGAACACCTGCGACTCGAAGTTCCTCCCTTGGTCGGAGTTCAGCTCCAGGGGTACTCCGTACCGGCTGACGAATTCCTTCACCAGGGTCTCTGCAATCGTCGCGGCTTCTAGGTTAGGGAGCGCATACGCCTCCGGCCATTTGGTAAAGTAGTCGCTGACGACCAATATGTAGCGGTTCCCTGCCTCGCTTAACGGGAATGGCCCAGCAACATCGATGGCCACTCTCTCCATGGGGCCGCCCACGTTGTAGGTCTTCAGTGGACCCCGTCGTCTTCGTCCTGTGCCCTTGCTGGCTGCGCAATCGTGGCACCTCGCGCAGTGGCTCTCCACGTCAGTTCGGCATCCGATCCAGTAGAACCGCTCTCTCAGCTTCTCCAGGGTCTTCTTTATCCCTAGGTGTCCACCAGATGATCCTCCATGGACTTCCTTCAGGACTTCCTCCGTCATAGCCTTTGGAACGACGACTTGCTCCCGAGATGTCTTCCCGTCGGTGCTCTCCCAGGTACGGCAGATGAGGCCATCCCTTACAACCAGCGAGTCCTACTGCGCCCTGTAGGACTTAAACTTTGGGCTGCAGTCACTCACAATGTTCCACCCGGGCCTGGGAACACAGGCCCTCATCCATTCGGCTATCAGTCCCAGGTCATCATCTTCCGCTTGCGCCAACGTGAAAGATTCACGGCTCCAGCTCCCTTGAAGTTCCACGGTAGTCCTTCGGCACTGTATCCCGGTGTTCTCCTCCCTTCTAGTACAGAAGGTGCAGTCTTCGGGGCACGGTCTTCGTGACAGGGCGTCGGCGTTAGAATGCAGTTGGCCTTTCCTGTGCTGGATCTCAAAGTTGTACTGTTGAAGCCTCTCTAACCACCGCGCGATTTGACCCTCGGGCTGCTTGAAGTTCAGGAGCCACCGCAGGGATGCATGGTCGGTCCTGCTGAGAAATTCTTGCCCGTACAAGTACTTGTGGAAGTGTTCAATGGTCTTCACGATGGCGAGCAGCTCCTTCCTGGTGACGCAGTAGTTCCTTTCTGACTTTGACAAGGCCTTGCTGAAGTAGGCCACTACTCTCTCCTCGCCGTCCACTACTTGCGACAGGATTCCCCCTATGCCAAAGTCGCTGGCATCGGTATCGACGATGAACCTTGTTCCAGGTCTGGGGTAGGCCAGAATAGGCGCGGTGCACAGAGCCTGCTTGAGATGTTCGAAGGCCCTGTGGCATTCTGCTGTCCACGTGAAGAGTTGGTCCTTCTCAGTCAATCGTTGTAAAGGTTTGGCGATGTCGGCGAATCCTTTCACGAAGCGACGGTAATAAGTGCAGAGTCCCTGGAAGCTTCGTAGTTGGGACTTGTCCTTCGGAACTGGCCACTCCCTCACAGCTGCAGTCTTTTCTGGGTCGGTGCGCACCCCTTCCTCGGAGACAATATGCCCAAGGTACTGGACCTGCTTCTGGAAGAGCTGACACTTCTTGGGGCTCAACTTCAGCTGGGCAGCCCGTAGCTTCATCAAGATCTCCTTCAGGTTGCTGTAGTGCTCCTCGACGTTTCTCCCCCGAACGATGACGTCGTCTAGGTAGACCAGGCAGGTCTTCCAGTGTAGTCCCCTCAGAATGGACTCCATTAGCCTTTAGAAGGTCGCAGGGGCGTTGCACAGACCGAATGGCATGACGGTGAACTGCCAGAGCCCGCTGCCCAGAGAGAACGCCGTTTTCTCGCGGTCCTTAGGGTGGACCTCCACCTGCCAGTATCCACTCTTCAAATCCAAGGTGGAGAACCATCTTGATCCTGATATGGTGTCCAGCGAGTCGTCGATCCGGGGTAGAGGGTAGCTGTCCTTCTTCGTGACGTCGTTCACCCGCCTGTAATCCACGCAGAACCTGGTGGAACCGTCCTTCTTCTTCACTAGCACGACCGGAGAACTCCAAGGACTATCTGATGGCTCGATCACCCCTTGCTCCTTCATCTCTTCTACCATCCGGTCGACTTCGGCTTCCTTGGCGAGCGGGACACGTCGGAATGGGGCCCTAATCGGTGCGCAGTCCCCAACGTCGATTCTGTGCTGGACCAAGCTTGTCCTGCCGAAGTCCTTGCTCCCCACGGAGAAGACATCCTGGAATTCGCGTAGCAGGTCCTGAAGTTGGCGTGATTGCTCCTCGTCTAAATGGTCCTGGGATCCTTGGTACAGCTTCTGTAGTTCTTCTTCTTCAGGGCGCGTCTTCTTTGGTTGTCCGTTTTCAGGTGTCCGTCCGTCGTGTCTGTGATGCGGGCAATCCAGGTAACGGGCTCGCAGACTCCTAGGTTGGTGTCCCGGTGAACCGTAATATCGTAGTCGTTCAGGTTGGACAGGCGGACGTACGGCCGAGACGTCGTGTTGATGAGAGTCTTGGCAACTAGCAATCCTTTTGTCTGGATGTCCTCATATTTTGGCTCGATGACAGCCGCCACTCCCTCATCTGTTCCGTCGACAATTACGGCAGCGCTGAATTCCGTCCTGGCGGGAACGATGACGTCTTCTTTCAGCCTTACTCGTCGTGCGGTGATGGACTCGTGCGCAGGTTGCAAAGCAAGTTCCTCACCTCCGAAGTGCAGAGTGTTGGTACTCAGATCCAAGATGATGTTGTTCTGGTCCAGGAAGTCCAGTCCGATCATCACTTCATTTGATACGTCAGCCACAAGCACTGGATGCTTTATCGCCCGTCGACCAATGACGAACTCCAGTGATGCTTCGCCATGTACCGGTGCGGTCTCTCCGGTCGCGGTTATTAGCTGGAGGTTCCTTTGTGTGGGTCGCGCTCTCCACTTCGGAATCACGGTGGGACTGACGATGGTCCTCGATGCTCCCGTGTCGATTAGCATAGGCCAGCGCTCTCCGTTGACGACTCCGTCGACCATCAGGCTGCTATTGTCCCTCCGTAACTTCGTCACACGAACTTGGACTGCCGGGGCTTGACGACTGTCACAAGCCAGCCTTTGCCCCCCAAGGCTGGCTGATACTTGCTTTTCTGGGCCGCGCGGTTTCCCTACGACTAACTGTCCCGACGGAAACCCTTGGCGGCGGCGATCACCGCAGTCCTTGCTCAGGTGGCCTCTCTTACAGCAGGTCCAGCAGGTCGGTAGTCCTCTACCGGGCCGCCTCTCCGGATGTCCTTCGGCTACGTTTTTGTTGGTGGTACTGCGACTCTTGAAGAACCGGCCTAGCGCCTCCATCATTTCATCGGCCAGGGGCTTGGTCTTGTCGGCTTTGGCTGGTTCGTCGACGTCCACCTGACCCACCCGCGCGCGCATTCTAGATACCCGTTTTGCCGTCTCGAACTCAAGTGCGTGGCTCAGCGCATCTGCCAGGGTCTTATTGCGCGCGAGTCGCAGCGCCTGTTGAGTGTCCGAGTCCCGTAGCCCGTCGGTGAAGGTCTGCGTCGCAATCTGTTCCAGAAAGTCGGCCGGCGCTGTTGGATAGGCGAGCCTTACGAGGCGTGCGATGTCCATCTCGAACTCCTGCAGGGTTTCCGCGTTCTTTTGTACCCGGGTCCGGAGCTGCATCTGGTAGGCCTGCTGAAGATGGCTATCCCCATAGCGGGACTCCATATGGGCGATCAGCGAAGCGTAGTCCTGGGATCCAGTCGGGATGGCCTGAAGGACGTTAAGGGCGTCCCCTCTCAGTGCTACAATGAGAGCTGTAGCCTTTTCCGTGCTGTTCCAGTTGTTTATGGAACAGGCTGCCTCGAACTGACGTAAATAGGTGCTCCACGGGACCTTTCCGTCGAAGGTTGGGGGCGTCACTTTGCTCTGTCCCGTTCCTGATGTCCCCGGTGTACCTGTGGGCGGGCGTGGGCGCAGCTCGGCAACTTCCTCTTGAAGAGCGTTGAATTTCTCTTCCAACCCCGTGAGTGGGCGTTGGCGCAGTTCGGCAACTTCCTCTTGTAGGGCTTTGACTCTCTCATCCACCCCGGTTGGCGGGCGTCGGCGCAGCTCGGCGACTTCCTCTTGTATGGCTTTGAATCTATTTTCCATCCCTGTCGGCGGGTGTCGGCGCAGCTCAGCAAATTCTTTTTGTAGAGCGTTGAATCTCTCTTCCACCCCCGTCAGCGGGCGTCGGCGTAGCTCGGCAACTTCTTCTTTTAAGGCGTCGAACTTCTTTTCCACTGCCGTGACTTCCTCACGCAGACCCAGTTCTAATTTCTTCAAGTCCTGTGCTAACTTATTCTGCCCGTCTTCCATCTTCTTCTGGCCGTCCTCTATCTTCTTGGTTAAATTCTTCTGGCCATCTTCTAATTTAGCAGTTAGGTCCTCGGCTAACTTCTTCTGGCCGTCTTCTAGTTTGGCAGTTAGGTCCTCGGCCAACTTCTTCTGGCGGTCCTCCATCTTCTTCTGGCCGCCCTCCATCTTCTTCAGGTCCTCCGCTAACTTATTTTGACCGTCTTCCATCTTCTTCTGGCCGTCTTCTAATTTGGCGGTTAGGTCCTTGGTTAAATTCTTCTGGCCGTCTTCTAATTTGGCAGTTAGGTCCTTGGTTAAATTCTTCTGGCCGTCTTCCATCTTGGTTTCCATGCCACTTAATTTTTCTAGCAATGCTGCGAATTGCTCTTCCATTTTAGATGTTTGTCTTGTAAGGGGCATGCGCTCTCAGGAAAATTTAAAAAAAATGACCTGCTCGGGTTTTGAAACCAGGACCGTCAGGTGTTGTGCTTGTGCTTGAGTTCGTAATCCGGCTTCTGACACCAATTGTTACGTGCCACCCCCTAGTGGCACTTTTGTTAACTGGATTACGGAGGGTAGAAAACACAACACCAATTACTGCTTTAAAGAGAAGTTAGCTTTATTGCTTGCAGGAAGAGGTACACTACTCATCAGCAAATACAAGCAATTGGAACCTTACTCCAGTTTCCTCATGTCTCTTCCTTGAGCGCTCTTGGCCCTTTCACTTGTCAACAAACCACAGAATTTAAACCGTCTTAATGAGTACGGTGGCCTTGACAGAAACTACCGGCTCCTCTCCCTTATGTACACCAACTCCAGTTACTTACGATAATCCGCTACCCGCTGTTTCGCTGTCCACAAGCAGGGGAAACAATGTCACTGGCTTTCGTAACTCGCACGGCACTTCGTCACCACACTTCTGTCGCACTCGCTCAAAAACACACACCCACAGAAAACTCAGTCCCCTCACTATTGAAGCCGCTTATATAGCAGGCTGGTGACTCACTGAATTCTAGAATCGTCCAGGACACATGGCTTCTAGAGATTTCCTTCACTGGCTGGGTCACGAATATTCTGGACCATCCCTTTCACTTCGCAGCCCGTTGCGTAACGCGCACGTAACACACTGAAGCAGAGCACACACAGCCTGGGGGCAGCTGTGACTCAACGCGGCGAGGCGACAAAACAAACTCACAGCCGTAACAATATGATTTAAATTGGCATTATCTTGCCTAAATATGTTTAAAAAATTCAAGTTATCACGAACTAATTGTTTTGGTATTTTTGAATACGTTTGAGCTAAGTAAAAACAGTCAATCCCTTTATGTCTTCCTCGTGTGAAATATTCTCGAACTATATCTTGGTTTTCCAGTATGAAATCGTCAAAAATTACAACTGACTTATCTTCACATCTATCCAGAGGTATTATGCTTTCATCGTCATTAATAAATTGTGCAATGGACTTTCCTAACTTCTCTTCGATTTTATTACATTTTTCCATAAACTGTTGATACTTAGATTGATCTAAACTTTTAGAGAAGATGTAAAGGTTGTTTATTTTTTCCCAGTTTAATCATCCAGGTGCCAAAATATAATTGTCAATCATTAAGGTTGTTTTACCACAATTACTGGGGCCTATAATAGCACGACGAATGGAATTCGGTAATAATTTGCCGTGTTTGTTCTTTACTCGCTTTTCTGCAAGTCTTACTTGTGGATCCCAATCTACAACATTTCGTTTACTCATCTTCGTTTATTTTATTAATTAATGAATGAATTAATAAATGAAGAGAATTTTTGAACTAAGTGGTCAAACTTCGGTTTTAGAAAAAAGATTAAATGTTCCATTGCGATATGAATTTAGAAAAGTCGAATTAACAGGGTTTTACTCAAACTTCTTGACACCAAATATTACAACAAAAAACAATAAAGTACACTATGAAAAAGTATCAGGTACTGCCCCCGTAAATTGAATTATATTGAGACCACGATGGCTGTATTGGCAAATATGAATAAAGTTATGGATGTCATAGTTGTGACGTGTATATTCATGACGTAGGCACGGATGACGTAGACTTCATGCAAGTAGGATGGTTGAGCTGAGATTCTTGGTGACGTCATGATTTTGTTCGAGAAAGATCTGAGATTTACGACGCAGTCGCAGGAAACAAGGTATTGTGCTAAGGAAGAAGTTACGCTATTGGAGGAAAGGCTCGAACCAATGAACGATAGTTTGGAAGGAAGACGGAGATTACTGAAACTACGATATTTGATTACTTTTGGCATGCAGAATTGTGGAAAACTATTTTCAGTTATGGCATTGATTTGGAATTTTGAAGAAATAAATTTTGAGTTTTTGAAATTTGAAAATCCGTCAAGTATAGCCAAAGTTAAAACTTCTAGCCATGACGGAGCAACAGGCTATGGAAGGGATGGATACGCCCCTTAAGAAGTTGATAAAAGGTCGTGCACAGGAGAGAGGAGCTCTCATATCTCATATCTGATATTCTGATACCGCATATATATTTCAGATGTCATATAGTCATTTTCGAGTGAATAAGTGAAGCAAGTCGTCTTTAGCGTGTGGTTAAAGCCCGGCGCATCGAACGAACACGGAGCAGTTCCATTTTACGGTGTTTGAAACTAGGCGAAGTTGAAACGCTCACATTAACGTTTCTACCAGATAAGATATCAAGAGTTGACTTCTGCCTTTATTATAATTCAATTGGGCAGTACAACATTGAGGTGTGTAGAAGATTTGAACAATTTCACAGTTATACTTTGAAAGATATTGGCATTTTAAGACTGCAGACAAAAGTGATTTTCTCGCCACCTGAGAAGCACTTTTAAAATTCCACATTATACACTACGGCTGACACGTGTATTGCAACCGTGATATTGGAGAATACGTTTGGTAATACAACGATACATTCTACTATGGAACATTATAATCTGGCAGTGCTTTCAATGATTATAACGGAAGTTGAGATGGAAGGCTAAGGCTTTAATGCAATTGGAACATATATCGATGGAGTGAAATAACAGCATGGAACTTCGTTAATCGTCATTCTACAAAAGCGAGCATGTAGTGAACATCCAACTACACTCATGCATCGTGAATCCATCGCTGAATTATATCAAATGACAGTGGAAATATTTTCATACTCCACGATTATGAATATTTCTGCGGAAATAACTGCAATAAACTTCATGGCGAATTGCGACCAGAACTTCGGGGAACTTTCAAGAGAGGCCAGGGTGGACCCGGCTCACAAAGAAGAGTTTTGCCAGAAGGATGTCTTTCGTATACATGGAGCAGTGCAATTTCCGGAGGAGGAAGCAGTTCGATTCTCCGAGGGCGCTGATTCCAGGTTCGAGGTCGGAGCATATCTTCACGCTGGTGAAATGGAACCAACAGCAGTTTTCTTTGAAAACTTTCCTCTAGAACTTCAATCAACAGATAAGGTAGTCGTGAACGTTTCTTGTATTATTTGAGTCATGTAGCGATATCTGAGCAACCATTTTTCCCATATTTTCTGTCCCATTTATTGTGCCCCATTTTCTTGATTAATATTTCTGTACTCAGTACACTTCGTTGATTTATGCCTTTTTCTTCGATTTTATTGAGACATTATTATGTCAGTGGCATACTTAAATAATTTTGGATCAGTTGAGACTGATAATTTATATTCTTTCAGTAATTTGCATATTTTTGTAGTCACGATTTGACTGTAAAGTTAACGATTTGCTATGGCAGATTTGAATTCAGACAGCGTGTCAACTTTATTAAAGTAATTCTATTCAGTAAATTACTTTGACCAATTTTCTGTCATCCTCAAGAAAGAAGAATGATTAAATGATTTTAGAGCGTTAAAATCTATTACGTTATCGACGATCTTTGAAATACTAGTCGTCTTATGAACATGATTGCAACATAGACATTTATCATTGCATTATAGACAATTTTATGAAATATGAACTTTGATTACGATTTATTGAATACACTATAGTAATGAACATTTGATAGGAGTTTTTCTCAATTCTAGATTGGAACAATAATGTTTGCATTCCACAGTCTAATTGTATTCTATTCGACTATTTATGCAGTTTAGATGAACTTTGATTGAAGATAGTATTTTTATACTGCGATACTTTTAAGATATTAATCTCAATTTTGATAGACCAGGGAGGAGTGTCTAATCGTATTTGCTATTAAATTTATTTGTGATTGGCAAATTTTTACTTCATATCGATTCATGAATGGAACCCACGAAGGTTAAATAAAAACAGTCATTAATACAATTGATGAATATAAGAATTTTTAAAGAGGAACAATGGATGTATAATCGTTAGTTCAGTGGACATGTAAAAGTCGCTGATGAATAATGCCCTTGAATAGTGAAGGAGGTTCCCACAGTAATATGGATGAATTTGTTGAATTTATAAGTGGAGGTTTTTGTATGTATTGTGGAAGATTTTGATGCCATATATATGAAGATATATGATGAATTCTGGGCCTATTTTTATGCAATTTTGTGCGTTTTGAGCGAAGTATCTTTCCGCTGAATGTATTGTCCTGGTTCTTTGAAAGTTATTCATATGAAGATACTGTTAAAATTAACAAGAGTGTTAAATAATTTGAGATGAAGATTTTGAATGGAGGTTACCGTCACAAATAATAATAATTATTAAACCTTATTAAACCTGAATTTGACATTTAAATATAACTAACCTTCATTGGTCGATTATATCAACACAATTTGAGTTATTATCAACCGGATAAACGTGTGGTTTAATGTATTTCTTATATAAATAATATAAACAATATAATATTGTAAATAATTTTGTAAATATCTTTGTTAAATAATTTGAAATGAAAGGGATTAATAGAGGCGTGTATAAAATTTTCAATTGTCGTTTGACATTGTTATAAACAATTTATTATTGTTATAAATAATTAATGAATTTGTTATAAACATTAAGAGTTTTGTTATTATACTCTAAACAACGCTAGTTAAGCAAGTGGATTGAACAGTTAAACATGATTTGTGATTGTTAGAGTAATCCATTGGTGTTTGAATGGAGCATTTAAAACATTTGCGTGATAATATTTAAGTTGAGATGTGGATATTTAACGTGTTTTGAAAGGAGAGCCAGGCTCTGATGTAACTCGCATATGCTGGGGTTGAATGGACGGGTGAGTCCACTTGACGGTGCAGGTGTATCACAGCTGGCTAGGACAACTGTATGATAGAGGCCAAGGACGTCTCCATAATAGCCTTGTGGCTATAAATAAAATGTGAAGTATATAAACACGCAAAACAATTGATATATGTGTCTCGTCCCAAATCCCGTTTCCATTCCAAGTGCATTATAATTTTTACGTTATCTTTGAGCTTGAGAAAGCTGAAACATTGTATGTAGAGTATACAAGTCCTACAGGAGGACATGGTTAAGATGACAATGGCTTCTGATTGCCACGTTTATTTTGTTGTTTTCTTTTTGTTAAATTCATTCTTTATGTGAAATAAATTATTGTGCAGTTTAAAGTTTCTCGTCTTCGTTCTGGTTCATTTTAAATATCATGGTGGAGGTTATTGTGAGGGCATACTTTAAGTGATCCAGTTGACAACCCAGTCCCCCAGATAAATTTAAAAGGTAAGTAAAGGTAAGTATGAACCCCCGTATATTTTGGTGTGTTCCACAATAATTTCTTGTTAACTATTGTGCTCTAATCTCGATAGTATCTGTCAGTGCCATTTTCATTGATGTAGCTGTGCCGGTGCGTTTGATTATTGGCAATCCGATTGAGGGGGGCGGATATCTGACAGCCTACTATCCGGATATCGGGGACAGTAGGATTGGCGACCCTAAAACGTGGGGCACGATTGGCTCGATTGGCACGTTCGACTGAATAACATTGGATTACCAAGTTATTGCAGTAGAATTGACACCGCAATTTTTGTGGAGTGTTCGAATAACATTGGATTACCAAGTTATCGATGTCAAAGGGATTGTGAAGACTCAAATAAAGAGGTTGATTCTTTGTTAGATGTCTTGGCCAATTGTAGAATTTGAGAGTGTGATTATATAGGGAATAAAATGTTGTGTTGTATTAGGAAAATTACACTCAGAAAAGATCAGATCTTATACAACTTGAGAGAGGTTAAATAGGCTGGAAACTTAGAAAAATCGCCTATGATCTGGAGTCTTATTTTATTTGACCGGCTTATGACATGTTTAAGTCATATTAAAGATAAAATTAAACTATTTAGATTGTAAATGTAAATTATTTGTGTTAGGATATTTTGAAATGAACCAAAGAAATTTGAACATGTGCTTGAGTTTATTTCAACATGAGATGTCTACGAAGGTTAATTATAAGGTAATTATAAGTTAGATTTAAGACAGAAAATTGCTCAAAACTTATATATGGTGAAAGATGTTGCTCAGATGTTGTTATTTTGCTCTGTTTGATGTATGTCCCTAAAGCAGTTTATTATTGAAATATTATTGAAATGGCAGATGAGAGTTTGAGGAAGATGTTGGAGGAGATGTCCAACAGTTTGTCTGCTAACTTGAAAGCTAGCATGAATGAAAGTGTGAGGGAAATGGAAGCTAGGAATACTAGTCGAATGGAGGAGAATATGAAAGTTCTTCAGACCAGTTCTGCAAACCTAGAAAATAACGTGTCGCGTTTACAGATCAGTACCCAGGGAATCGAGAATGCTGTAACTGACATGCGCACAGACGTGTCCAATGTCCATAAAGATTTATCCAATGTGCATAAAGACGTGTCTGATGTTAAAATTGATGTTTCTAAGGTACAGAAAGATCTTACTATGTTGAATCTTGATGTTGCCAATGTCCGGGGTGATATTTCATGTGCTAGAGCTGAAGTAATTGTTGTTAGGAATGATGTTGCTACTGTACAAGATAAGGTCGAGGAAGTTCAAAAAGAGGTTAGAAATGTTCGAACTGATGTGTCAAATGTTCAAGTAGACATCAATAATATTCATTCAGATGTTAATGATATGCAAAGCGATATCAATAAGATACAAGTAGAAGTGAATACTGTTTTTGTAGACATTGCTAAAGTTCAGACTGATGTTAACAAAGTTAGGGAGGAAATTGAAACTTCAAAAACGCTTTGTACTCGTAACATTAGTGCATTAACAACTCGATTAGTTGACGAGTCTGTTAGGACAACAGCTTCTTTAGCTGGTTTAAAATACGATGTAGAGGTCATGAGAACCCTAGTCTTAGATCACAATCGTTTACTTAAGGAAGACATAGAAGTAGATATTGCGGAAATGTTAACTGCAAATGTAACGGTTTGGAAAGATGAATGGAACAGGTCAAGTGGGGAACATGTCGATCAGATTCAGGAGCGAATTGAAAGAAAACTTGCCAGTACACAGGTAGACATTAATAATGAAGTAGTTCAGATTAGGAAAGACTTGAATGTAAGGATGGATTCGCTATCCGAAAAGCAGGTAGAGGATAGAACTCAAATAGGTCAGGACGTGCAAGCATTAAAAACTGCGTTAGAGGAACAGATTCATAAGGTTGTCTCTGATGTTAATGAAACTACGAGCAAACTTCAGAATTTGAAACTAGGAGAAGCTAGCATGATGGAAACCTATAAGGAAGAGTTGATTAGGAAATTCATCACGGAAATCACAGACAAGGATACTGAAGGATTGACTGGTGAAGAGGATAGAAATTACGTGAGAAGATGTAACCTCGCTACAGAAGAGAGAGATATTAGTCCTGAGGAACGTATATCCAGATTCCGGGAAGAAGAAGAGGATAGGAATATTGAACCCGAATGGAAATATCGTGATAGTGGGAAAAATTACATGGATTCATATCCGAGAAATGTGACAGTCATCCGAAATTTTGAAGACAAACCTCAAAAATTTAGCAACACTGATAGTCTCACACCGATAGAATATATCAGGAACCTGAAAGACTATTTCATTGAAGCCCACATTCCTAGAGAGAGAGAGATGAGCATCGTAGAAAGATTTCTAGCTGGAGGACCCCTTGAATGGTTTAGAGCATTTCGGTACACTTTCAGCAATTTTGACGAATTTGCAGAGGCACTGATAAAACGATTCTGGTCAATAGAAGCTCAGAATTCATTAAGAGCTGAGGTATACTCGAGGAAGTATTCAGGTACTCTTCAAACACGGTACGCTGATTTCTTCACGAGCCAGTTATCACGCTTGAGATTTTTGCAACCCCCATTGTCAACAGAGCAGTTGATAGATGCGATTTCACGTATGCTGCCTGTGGAGGTAAGAAGACTGATCATATCGTCAAATATCAGGGATTTGACCAGTATGGACGAATTATTGAGAAGGCTTGACTACACGAGTCCAATGCCAAATTTGGTACAAAAAGGTCAGAGGCACGAATTCAAAGACGTTAATACAGTCTACATGGATCAAGTGCAGCAAACTGATAAGCCTGATTAAAAAAAACTGAAAATGTAGGTCCTCACAGGAATAATTATTTCCGCAACAACAGATCACAAGGTTACCGTCCATATCAGCAAAGACGAGGCTGGAACAATAATAGAGGGAATTATAACAACGGAAGAGGTAGATACTACTACAATGGTTACAATAGAAACTACAATCGAAATAACCAGTACCAGAATCAGAATCAGAATTCTCAAGGTCAGGTTATGACACCCGACAAGTATCAAGAAAGAGAGAAAGAAAGTCAGCAGTATCTGAAGGAATTACGAGAAAAGGAAGCTGAAAACCAAAAGAAAAGACAGGATGTAGTGATCGATCCTGGTCCTTCTACAAGCCAGCAGAACTTAGAAAATAGAAATACAGGACAGAAGATACAGTAGAGAGGAGAGAATGCATTAGCCACACACAACCCAGAGAAGAAGAGACTTATGATTAAGGAACATAGAAGAAATATCATATAAGAGTAAGCCAATAATAATTCAATTTCGTGTTCAAGTGAATTGAGATATTTATAACACAGAGTTTAAAAACAATTTGCAACTGATTTAAAACGTGGTGAAGGGAGAATGCCCCCGTAAATTGAATTATATTGAGACCACGATGGCTGTATTGGCAAATATGAATAAAGTTATGGATGTCATAGTTGTGACGTGTATATTCATGACGTAGGCACGGATGACGTAGACTTCATGCAAGTAGGATGGTTGAGCTGAGATTCTTGGTGACGTCATGATTTTGTTCGAGAAAGATCTGAGATTTACGACGCAGTCGCAGGAAACAAGGTATTGTGCTAAGGAAGAAGTTACGCTATTGGAGGAAAGGCTCGAACCAATGAACGATAGTTTGGAAGGAAGACGGAGATTACTGAAACTACGATATTTGATTACTTTTGGCATGCAGAATTGTGGAAAACTATTTTCAGTTATGGCATTGATTTGGAATTTTGAAGAAATAAATTTTGAGTTTTTGAAATTTGAAAATCCGTCAAGTATAGCCAAAGTTAAAACTTCTAGCCATGACGGAGCAACAGGCTATGGAAGGGATGGATACGCCCCTTAAGAAGTTGATAAAAGGTCGTGCACAGGAGAGAGGAGCTCTCATATCTCATATCTGATATTCTGATACCGCATATATATTTCAGATGTCATATAGTCATTTTCGAGTGAATAAGTGAAGCAAGTCGTCTTTAGCGTGTGGTTAAAGCCCGGCGCATCGAACGAACACGGAGCAGTTCCATTTTACGGTGTTTGAAACTAGGCGAAGTTGAAACGCTCACATTAACGTTTCTACCAGTTAAGATATCAAGAGTTGACTTCTGCCTTTATTATAATTCAATTGGGCAGTACAACATTGAGGTGTGTAGAAGATTTGAACAATTTCACAGTTATACTTTGAAAGATATTGGCATTTTAAGACTGCAGACAAAAGTGATTTTCTCGCCACCTGAGAAGCACTTTTAAAATTCCACATTATACACTACGGCTGACACGTGTATTGCAACCGTGATATTGGAGAATACGTTTGGTAATACAACGATACATTCTACTATGGAACATTATAATCTGGCAGTGCTTTCAATGATTATAACGGAAGTTGAGATGGAAGGCTAAGGCTTTAATGCAATTGGAACATATATCGATGGAGTGAAATAACAGCATGGAACTTCGTTAATCGTCATTCTACAAAAGCGAGCATGTAGTGAACATCCAACTACACTCATGCATCGTGAATCCATCGCTGAATTATATCAAATGACAGTGGAAATATTTTCATACTCCACGATTATGAATATTTCTGCGGAAATAACTGCAATAAACTTCATGGCGAATTGCGACCAGAACTTCAGGGAACTTTCAAGAGAGGCCAGGGTGGACCCGGCTCACAAAGAGGAGTTTTGCCAGAAGAATGTCTTTGGTATACATGGAGCAGTGCAATTTCCGGAGGAGGAAGCAGTTCGATTCTCCGAGGGCGCTGATTCCAGGTTCGAGGTCGGAGCATATCTTCACGCTGGTGAAATGGAACCAACAGCAGTTTTCTTTGAAAACTTTCCTCTAGAACTTCAATCAACAGATAAGGTAGTCGTGAACGTTTCTTGTATTATTTGAGTCATGTAGCGATATCTGAGCAACCATTTTTCCCATATTTTCTGTCCCATTTATTGTGCCCCATTTTCTTGATTAATATTTCTGTACTCAGTACACTTCGTTGATTTATGCCTTTTTCTTCGATTTTATTGAGACATTATTATGTCAGTGGCATACTTAAATAATTTTGGATCAGTTGAGACTGATAATTTATATTCTTTCAGTAATTTGCATATTTTTGTAGTCACGATTTGACTGTAAAGTTAACGATTTGCTATGGCAGATTTGAATTCAGACAGCGTGTCAACTTTATTAAAGTAATTCTATTCAGTAAATTACTTTGACCAATTTTCTGTCATCCTCAAGAAAGAAGAATGATTAAATGATTTTAGAGCGTTAAAATCTATTACGTTATCGACGATCTTTGAAATACTAGTCGTCTTATGAACATGATTGCAACATAGACATTTATCATTGCATTATAGACAATTTTATGAAATATGAACTTTGATTACGATTTATTGAATACACTATAGTAATGAACATTTGATAGGAGTTTTTCTCAATTCTAGATTGGAACAATAATGTTTGCATTCCACAGTCTAATTGTATTCTATTCGACTATTTATGCAGTTTAGATGAACTTTGATTGAAGATCGTATTTTTATACTGCGATACTTTTAAGATATTAATCTCAATTTTGATAGACCAGGGAGGAGTGTCTAATCGTATTTGCTATTAAATTTATTTGTGATTGGCAAATTTTTACTTCATATCGATTCATGAATGGAACCCACGAAGGTTAAATAAAAACAGTCATTAATACAATTGATGAATATAAGAATTTTTAAAGAGGAACAATGGATGTATAATCGTTAGTTCAGTGGACATGTAAAAGTCGCTGATGAATAATGCCCTTGAATAGTGAAGGAGGTTCCCACAGTAATATGGATGAATTTGTTGAATTTATAAGTGGAGGTTTTTGTATGTATTGTGGAAGATTTTGATGCCATATATATGAAGATATATGATGAATTCTGGGCCTATTTTTATGCAATTTTGTGCGTTTTGAGCGAAGTATCTTTCCGCTGAATGTATTGTCCTGGTTCTTTGAAAGTTATTCATATGAAGATACTGTTAAAATTAACAAGAGTGTTAAATAATTTGAGATGAAGATTTTGAATGGAGGTTACCGTCACAAATAATAATTATTATTAAACCTTATTAAACCTGAATTTGACATTTAAATATAACTAACCTTCATTGGTCGATTATATCAACACGATTTGAGTAATTATCAACCGGATAAACGTGTGGTTTAATGTATTTCTTATATAAATAATATAAACAATATAATATTGTAAATAATTTTGTAAATATCTTTGTTAAATAATTTGAAATGAAAGGGATTAATAGAGGCGTGTATAAAATTTTCAATTGTCGTTTGACATTGTTATAAACAATTTATTATTGTTATAAATAATTAATGAATTTGTTATAAACATTAAGAGTTTTGTTATTATACTCTAAACAACGCTAGTTAAGCAAGTGGATTGAACAGTTAAACATGATTTGGGATTGTTAGAGTAATCCATTGGTGTTTGAATGGAGCATTTAAAACATTTGCGTGATAATATTTAAGTTGAGATGTGGACATTTAACGTGTTTTGAAAGGAGAGCCAGGCTCTGATGTAACTCGCATATGCTGGGGTTGAATGGACGGGTGAGTCCACTTGACGGTGCAGGTGTATCGCAGCTGGCTAGGACAACTGTATGATAGAGGCCAAGGACGTCTCCATAATAGCCTTGTGGCTATAAATAAAATGTGAAGTATATAAACACGCAAAACAATTGATATATGTGTCTCGTCCCAAATCCCGTTTCCATTCCAAGTGCATTATAATTTTTACGTTATCTTTGAGCTTGAGAAAGCTGAAACATTGTATGTAGAGTATACAAGTCCTACAGGAGGACATGGTTAAGATGACAATGGCTTCTGATTGCCACGTTTATTTTGTTGTTTTCTTTTTGTTAAATTCATTCTTTATGTGAAATAAATTATTGTGCAGTTTAAAGTTTCTCGTCTTCGTTCTGGTTCATTTTAAATATCATGGTGGAGGTTATTGTGAGGGCATACTTTAAGTGATCCAGTTGACAACCCAGTCCCCGAGATAAATTTAAAAGGTAAGTAAAGGTAAGTATGAACCCCCGTATATTTTGGTGTGTTCCACAATAATTTCTTGTTAACTATTGTGCTCTAATCTCGATAGTATCTGTCAGTGCCATTTTCATTGATGTAGCTTTGCCGGTGCGTTTGATTATTGGCAATCCGATTGAGGGGGGCGGATATCTGACAGCCTACTATCCGGATATCGGGGACAGTAGGATAACTGAAATGTTTATTCCACCAGGTCAATATAATGTAGAAAATTTACAAAAAGCTATTCAAAGTCAAGAACCTAAGATTAGTATTGAACAAAATAAAATTCTAAACAGGTTGGAAATAATTAGTGCTTATAAAATATATTTTGACCAAGAAGAAAGTATTGGTTCAGTTTTAGGTTTTAATAATCAAATTGTAGAACCAAAAACCAAAACACTTGCTCGGAACTTACCGAAAATAATTCCCTTTGAAAATATCAGCGTTCATTTCAATTTAGCGGATGGAATGTTTGTAAAAGACTCTGAGCATTTTCACCGTGAAACGAATATTATCGCATCATTTAAACCAGCCCTGGAATTTAGCGCTCCAATAATTTATGAGCCGAATTATCCTGTATTTTGCCCAGTTTTCGATAAAATTCAAAACTTAAAAATTATTGTGACCGATGAGAATGACGAAGTAATAGATTTTAACGGCGCAACAGTTACTGTAATTTTAGAGATGAGTTAATTATTTCCTCTTCAATTTTCTATTATTTTTCTTATAATAAATGAACAAAGTATAAAGTTACCAGTGGCAGTCTTTTCCTGTCAATGAAAAGACTAAAAACAATTTTAAATTTGCCTAACAAGGACGTGGAAATAGATATTAAAGTTGGTGATGGTTGGATTGATAATAATGCACATCTGTATATTCCTTTCGATGTAACTCATACTGATTGAACTGATTTCACTAGGTATGAAGGAAAGTCAAATGTAAAGCTATTTGACAATTATCCCACTCATTTTTGGAGCACCGTAACCGTGAAAAAGCGAGGACACACTATCTATCGAATTGACCATCCAAATATTTCTTCAACGGTTCTGTTTAATTCAACAGCCTCTTATAGTGACAAAATTATATATTCAGGTAATTTTCTTAATAATGGTAAATTGCAGAAAAAATCAAACGAGTTAAGGTACCCTTTAAGCCTTCTTGGTGGCTTTTTTAAGGATTTTAAAGAGGTTATGTGGGAAGGAGATTTAACTGTTACATTTACATGGAGTCAAAATGCGAACGATGCTTTGTATAGGTGGTGGACTAAGAATACAGATGGGACCACTGTGGCTGGAACTCTCCCGCAGGAAGGAAAATTTACCGTAAAATCATTGGAGATAAAAATTCCAGTTGTTAAATACGAACCAAATTATGAGCTTGAACTGAGAGAAAAAATACTGAAAGAACCATAAATACCTATATCATTCTTTGATCTTCAAACTCAAGAAATTTCAGGCCTAAGTGGCAAAAGGAATTTTGAAATAGCTATTACTAATTACTACAATTCAATGGAGTTTGATCTGCCATATTTTATTTTTGTTGTGTTTCAAACTAATAGAAAAGGTAGCCAAGATATGAATACAGTAGAACGCCGTTTATCCGGACGTCAAACAACCGGAACGTCAATTATCCGGACGAGCAAAAAAAACTTAAGTGGATGTACAAGAAGGAAGTTTTACGTCGTTTACTGTTGGCAGAAGATGAGGAGAGTGTGATATCTTTTTCAAAAAAGCTTGCTATTAAGGACTACTGTTACTTGATCGCTGATGGATGGAACAATTTAACACCACAGCATCTTCGAAATGCATTGAATAAATTGGTATGAGAACAAGAGACCGTTAGGACCACAGACACTGTTGATGAAGATTTGGATGCAGTGACAAATGAGTTATTCCCCCAAGTTGCTGGATTTTCCGACTATGATAGAGAAGAAACACAAGCTTGGTTGGAAAGTGACAGTGACTCAGGTTTTCAAATCTTAGATGATGATGATGAAATTGCTTCTCTGATGCGAGAAGTAAGTGGGAAGACGGAAAAGATGAAAGCCTAGATGAGAAAGATGAAGATAGACCAAGTCATGGAGAAGCTTTTACTGCATTAAAAACTGCGCTATTATGGTATGGTTGTACTATGAAATAAACACATGTTCGATTATCCGTAAAAATCGTTATCCGGAATATTTTCGGTCCCAATTAGTCCGGATAAACGACGTTCCACTGTAGTTCCAAATTTGATCATGTTCAGCTTCAAAATATTTACATGAAAAACGGGAAAAATGAAATGTTTCCAAAATAAATGTGGAATATCAATCCTCCTAATACTTATCTAAATGCCTATTATGCTTTTAGGGACTTTAAGCGAATAACTGAGCTGAAATATGATGTTGTTATTACCCCCACAGAGGTCATTGCTTCTTACCCCATTTATGTTATCAATATAAGTCGGCGTAGAAATGTGGTGACACCTCAGAAAACCAGTATGAAATTGGTAGCAACATTTAATGCCAATATACCTGAAAATACGCTCGCTTATATAATTATGTATGGTAAAAAGAATCTAACTTATGATGCAAAGCATGCAATAGTTACTGAAAACTTTTAAATAAAACAAAAGTTTGGTGCTTTTCAGTCGGTCAACACGAATGTACCCAAATAGAGCTGGGTTATGCCCTGATCCTGAAATAAATTACATAAGATTAATAAATACACTAGGATGACCAGTTTCGATCGTCAAGCGATCATCATCAGATCCATTACACTTAGGCTATAACATCTATGTTTGAGAATACAGGTGAAAAATATATACAATGTGTACAATTATTTAGTTGCAGTGTTGGTAATGCAACAGTCGGTGTATGTTAAATGTGGTATATCTAATGTTAGGTAAACTTCTAAAATAGTGATGAAAATCCGGAATTTGTCTATTAGGGGTGATTATATGGTTTTACAAAATCAACTATGGTTATACTGAAATAATGCAAGCTTATACTTATCGAGTTGTCTCTTTAACTGGAACTTGAAGCAGTTGACGTGTTGCCATAGACACCAGTTGTAGTCGACTAACCCCGAGTGTTCGCTGGGTGGAACTGGTTTTCCCCTTCCTCCCCCTTTAGTTGCTATGTTCTTCCAGAGGTCAGTGCCATGTATATTTGTGTGACTTTGCCAAATCTAGATAAAAGTGTATGCTATTGAATGCAGGAGTCTGCAATTACTAAAGACCGTGGAACTATCTTCGCCACGCATGGGCTAAAAAGCCATCGATACTGAGCGGTACACGGTCTATTGAAGACGTCCCGGCACCTTTAATACTGTCGCGCATATCGGCCTAGGTTTATTGCAGAAAAATGTACATAGTACACCTGATCCAATTAACATTTACCTCTAAACACCGCTATTTTCCCCCCTTTTTATCTAGCTTGGCTGTATCGCTAAGTTGTGTCTTGTTTTCGACAGGGTGTGTTTTTAGTAGGGCGAAAAGGGGTGAACTCTCCATAAAAGTGTGTTCATTTAGATTGTTGGGATTGTTTTGTTTGGCTAGGTGAATCTCGATTGCTTCTTTTATGTCGAATCTTCAATAATACAACTTTAAGCAATAAGTTAAAAATGTATAAGGTTTAATTTTATTTTTGGATAATGTTCCATTAGCACCCCTTGTACCAATAGAATAGACATGATAATCTTCGCCTTTAACAAAAGATTTGTTTCCACAATAACTACATTAAGAATTTTAACCATTATTTTATCCGTTGTTTCTAAAAAAAGTTACTAGTAATTTTAGCCTTGTTGTAAACATTATTTCTAAAAAAGTCGTTAGAATTTACAGCCATGTTTTAACCATTATTCTATCCCTAATTTCTAAAAGGTTACTGGTAATTTTAGCCTTGTTTAAGCCATTATTTTGAAAAAAGCGTTAGAATTTGCAATGGTTAATTTTAGCCCTTATTTTAGGTGTCTGTCGGATAAATTTGTGTTACGTCTTATAGGTGAAGGTAACCATAATTTTGTCATTTATATTTTAGAGTAATTTTTATGGTTACTATTAACCCTATTTTATTAAAAATAACATTGGTAATTTTATGGATAAGTTTACCATAACTTTTATAGCTAATTTTTATAGATAGATTAACCATAACTTTTGATTGTGTTTCATGGTTACCTTTAAACATAATTATCTTAGTTAATTTTTTGTTAAGTTTAATGGTTACTTTTAACCAGAATTTTGAAAAAATTCTGGCAATTTAAAGGGTATTTTTAACCAGAATTTTGATTGTTTTTTATGGTTACATTCTGCCATAAAATAATACGAAATAATGTTTACCTTTTATGGTTAATTTCAACCATAATATTGATTGAATTTTATGGTTACTTGTAACCATAATTGTTTGGAAGATTTATAATGGTTAAGATAACCATATGTTCGATCAATAATTTTTAAAAGATGTTTAAGGTCACTTTATCCATTATTTTTAGAGGAATTTTAATGGTCACTTTTGACCACTCTTATGTTTGTCCTATACCTACGCCTATACTACTAACTGGTCGTAAGAACCGTCGCTTATATCTTTGGAATATTAAGAAGAAATGCGATGATGTACAATTCCAGGAACTAGGAGGATTTGTGAAGTGTCTTCTTTACAAGAAGAAATTAACACCTTGCGAACCACCTTTGAGAGCAACGGTTATAGCAAGGCTTTGATTTCTACGGTTCTGAAACCAACAAATAATAATAGGACGTCAATTGAGAAAAGAGATGTAAGAGGAACTGCTTACCTTCCGTACATACATAACACGACGGAGCGTATTGCTAAAATCCTACGTCGGTACAACATACGGACTGTATTTGGAACTTCTGTTAAGATTAGGCAACTCCTGCGACCAACTAAGGACAGTTTGCCTAAATTGCAACAACCGGGTATCTACAGAGTTCCCTGTACTTGTGGCAAGGTTTACATCGGGCAGACTTCGAGAACAATATGCACTCGCATTAAGGAACATAATAGATGTATCAGGCTCATTCAACCTGATAAATCAGCTGTTGCCGATCATGCTTTAACACCTGGCCATGATGTCATGTTCCAAGGAGTGGATGTTCTTGCCCGTATAAAGCAATATCGTCCCAGAATCATCAGGGAGGCGGTTGAAATACGTAAACACCCAGATAATTTCAACCGCGACACCGGCTACAACCTCAGTGAATCCTGGCTACCTATTATCAGAACCCTGAGAAAGTAATTCACTGCTGCTTTCCGTTGTCCCTAACATGGGGCTATAATGGCGCCCATCTTTGGGCACCTTGTATATGTTCTTTGTTGCTTTCTCTTAGCAATCATTGTCGTATTCCAGATTATTCCTGACGAAGAAAGACATGGTTTCTTTCGAAACGCGTCGAATTTTAATATAATAAAACACGGCATAAGCCCAAAATTCAACATTATGAATAGTAACACGGGCCGTGAAAGTCTAAATGACAACCCTTGGAATTAATTGACCACGAGGAAACCCTTTTTTATGAGTGAAATTTACGCAACTGTTAAGATAAGAAATCTGATGATTACTTGAGTCATACTGGTTTATTTGAGGAATTTTGAGAGCATTCACTGGATAAGGGAATTGATAAATTGTATTAATGCAATGATTGAAGGGGTGGTAAGTCACTAAGTGACTAGCGCAGTTTTCCGGAACCCTGGTCTATGAAGAAGAAGACAGAACACAAGTTATCTGTGATTGCCCGAGGGAGGCACGAGTGATTATATTTTTAAGAAACACGCAAGTTAATATTAGTTGCGAAGTGAAATATAAGGTTTAATTTTTGTGAGTTGCATACTAGCAACTGCACATTGCAAATTTGAAATGATCAATAAGTGGAATTAGTGATATTTCACGATTCAGTAATTCAGTAAAAGTGTTTGACTTTACGTCAAGTGTCGATTGTGAATGGCCACGAGGTGAGCCGAAAGAAAGGTACTTGTTTGATAGAAGGCATCGTGCTACATTATTATAAAAGTGCTATGATTATTAAAACAGTGAAAACTATCACCCAGTGTATTGCAACGTTTATTGAAAATTACAAGGTGATGATTTATGAAGTGCAGTGAGGCAGACGCCATTAGCACGTGTTTGGTCACCAATATTTCATGACCACACTAGCACGAAATCCTATAATATATGAGAACATCTCTGAACATCTGAGAAATTCGAGAACGCCATGTATAATCCCATTGATGAGATGAGTAAGATGAGTATCCGGCATATCCAGACCATGATGGGGCAGTACTAAATACCATGCTGAGGGAGATGCCAGATCCTTAATGTCCAAAATGAGACGGAAGGAAAGATGGAAACATAGGGTTAAACCGGACTCTGATATTCAGGGGGTCCATGATTCCGAAAACACAGGAATCGAAAATGATGTAGTCACCAAAACTTGTATTTACCCATGTCAAGGCCTTACGTAACAATTGATTAGAATAGTGTCGCACTACAAGCATCCAGTAGGTAGGGATTCATACAAGTGTGGCAGGATGATTTTCAGCTTGCACGAGAATTATTCTGGTAGTCAGGAGGCCAGAAAATGTCATTTGTGAGACATAATCTACACCACGTGTACGAATGTACACTCAATCATGCTTATAGCCAGTACACAGATAGTCACTTATGTTAGTGATACCCAATTAGAACGAACACGCCACTGTTGATCAGTGTTTAACATTTATTTTCCATTTAGTTAAAGTTAGGATGTGCGGGAGGCACGTCAGATGTATCATTGATAGTTGTGTCATTTGGCATAGTGTAGGAGTATGACACTGCCACCTTAAAGAAACAGCTGTTAGACAGGCTCTGATGCCGATATTTTGTGTTAAGAATATTGTAAATACGAGGGAGCTAGGATGTTCGAGGAGAACATTAGCGTACGTGCAGAGGCACGAGATACATCTATTATCGTATCTGTTAACGGTAACGGTCGATGCCGTTATATTTTTTCCTTTATGTTACTGCATTCAGGTGACACGAGATGGTCATTACCATGTAAATTGATTGTATTAAGACTATGTGCAAAGTCAGTGTAGTGGGAATATCTGTGCAGTTCCCATGTCATTGAAATGTACGGCAACATTCAACATTGCAGTGGGAATGCCTGTAACCTTGGTCTCTTTGACTTTTTCTTTGATTGAAGCGTGAAGCTTTGCAACGAGCACACTGATAGGACAGTGGTATTTGAGTGTTGCTTGTGTATTAGTGAACTAATCGAGCAGGAAAAAGAAACTGTTTTGTAAAATTAACTGCTCACTTTTGAGATGTGAATGCTTTGTGGAGCGAAACTGGTGCGCGCATGCGCAGTTCACATTTACTGTAGGAGTCCTTGAAGGACGATGCTGAGGTCACAGCTGGCCAGATACCCATAATTCTGTACGCAACTAGGCGAGACGACTTTGATTGGCTTTGACTGGCAATATTGAGTTAATACTTTAACATTTTGTAACGGAATGCCGATCGCACACAGTGCAATGTTATGATTTATGCAAACCAATGTCCTCACATATATATAAGCTTGGTTCGGCTCACGATAGTAGGCAACGTTTCATGAGTTATTCCATGGAGTGAGTGAGACCTCCCTTTTTCATTTTTGATGGCCAGTAATGATGTATAGATTTACCAGAGGTGTTATTGTTGTGTCTGCGAGGTCAGACGCGGTGATGCCGAGAGCAGGCACACTTGTTTAGAGAAGTATTTCCGGCGATGAAGATGAGTTTTATCTCATCGACCGAGGTTTTTCTGCATGCTTCTTTTAGGCTGCAATGTTTGCTGTTGGAGCATATATTTCCGGTATAGCTGGCAGACGGACAGTGCTTTTGCTGTCACAGTTCCATGTTGAGATGGTCATTTAGGTGAATATAATTAAATCTTTAGGGAATAATAATAATAATTATAGAATCTAAACGAATGAATAAATAAGAAACGAAACTATCTTAAATCGACGAAATTAACTAAAACATGGATTGAAATAAACAATATGAACTTTGCTGATATTTTTGGAATAATAATAATAATAATAATAATCGCATTATCATGACCGACATTGTGAACATTATGAGAGTGTGCCAATATTTTAGGACAGCTGACATGAACTTCAAGACGACAAGTTGCGATACCACTGAATGTCAGAATATGGCGATTATCTGACAACATTAAGGGACAAGCCACTTTGACAAGCGTATTATTTTCCTCACAAAATTAGATGACGATCTGTCAAATAGCTAACGTATTTGTGTAGGAAGGTTTCTCAGTGTTGAATAAAGATTGTTTTGCGAGTGCTTTATTTATGAAATTGTATCATGAGTGTAATCAAGTTAGCTTTGTTGTTGTCTCGTTTATCTCTTATTTATATTCTTCAGGTTATACTGGTTGCCTTAGCCTTGCTTTTATTTTCCACCGATGCTTCTTATCGTGTGCTTTACTTCAATTAGGACTTAGCTACCGAATTAACAATATCGTAAATGTTGGAAGTGACTCCGTCGTAGCGTGGATTATGCCTTATCGGTGCAGTAAATGTAATTTATGTTAGCCTTGTGAATAAGATAAATGTCTTTCCCTGATGTAGAAGCAACGCATGTAACTATTCGTATTTTTAAATGCCTTCTGCAATAATTGCTTAGGGGACATTCTTACGTGTAACGTTCCTAGTTTGATTTTTGATTTTCACTTTTGTTGTAGTAGGACTTTGAGAGGAAACTTAACGTCGTTGTTTTTTTTTTGTGGACTAGCCGAAATATAAACCTTCCAAGGTAGGCTAGGGGTTTAATGAGTTGAATAAATGTTTTAACGAATTTTATCTAAGCCTGGACTATTCATTTTAGCTTTGTTGCTTAGGGATGCGATTCCTTGGCCTGTCTATGACTGATCCACACTTTGCCCAGATCCTTGAGATTATCGTTCTTGTGCCGGAGCTGGTCTGAGGATACATCCCATCCTCTCAGCTTGTGGGCCTGACGGTTAAGGGGGTCGTGTCGATCATTAGCGACAGATGATCCCCCGATCACCTTCTCAATCGGGCACAATATATCGTGAAAACATCATAAACAATATTCTCCTCTATAATTCTCATAAATAACTATCACATTACAGTACAACGCGGTGACGTCCATCCGCCATGTCTGTCATGAGCCAAAGCGATTGTGCGCAAGCGCGAGTGCCAAGAATTTTGCATTTTCTTTTAATAATTTAAAAATATACGTTAACATATTTTTTCTTCTTCTATGACACTCTGCAAATCTACTGGCCAAGAGCATTTTTCAGAGTACTCTACGAAGTCAGTCGGTTCAGTCATTCTCTCCATCTCGCGGTAACAAAAACCACCTTAGTGTTTTAAATATAAGGTGCGTTCAAAAAGTAACGAGCCGGAGGCTGTAATGTGCAAACCGGTGACGACATCGGCTAATCGTGGCGTGTGTAACGAGGTGTGGTTCCGACCAGAGCGTGGAAGGTCACAACCCATTGCTAGAGGGCACGCGTGCACGTCACGTGACGATGCAAAGCGAGCAGCAGCATGCATCAATCGTCCAACCAAGACCAAGACAGTAGGCCATTTGACATGCTTCCTGGTGTGGTTGAAAACTGTGGGGCACCCATTGGGCACACACTTTGCGCAAGTGCAGTCGTTCCTTCATGATGGTGTGCACACTTCCGACGCTCAATCCGACCACGGCGGCTATGGCGATCACTGTCACTTGGCGGTCCTGGGTAATGAGTGCATCAACCTGCTGGACGTTGTCATCGGTAATGCAGGGGGGTGCCCCAGACCGGGCATCATCGGCTAACGACACCCGTCCTTCCCTGAAGCGCTTGTGCCACGCCTTGACCCTTGCAAGGGAGTGTTCGCCGTACACTTGTGACATTCGGCCATGAATGTCCGTTCCCCCTACTCCTTTCGCTGTCAGAAACCGAACAACACCTCTTTGCTCTTCGTTTGACGCCTCCATGTCACTGTTTGCAATGCGACTGGCAGCGTTGGACGATTGATGCATGCTGCTGCTCGCTTTGTATCGTCACTTGACGTGCACGCGTGCCCTCTAGCGACAGGCTGTGACCTTCCACGCTCTGGTCGGAACCACACCTCGTTACATACGCCACGATTGGCCGATGTTGTCACGGGTTTGCGCATTACAGCCTCCAGCTGGTTACTTTTTGAACGCACCTTATACATTGGAATGTTTTAAACTGATTAATTAAATTCCAAATTTTGTGTATTCAAGAAACAAAGTTGTTATCATTTTTGTAAGGTAACTTTTTCTCGGCTCGGGGTGGTTGGAAAATTTCGTTCTTGGTTGCGTTGTAATCCTTCTGCATCAAGAATCGTAATTCACCACACGTTAACAGCATGTCATGATACCCGTGGTTTTCAAAAACTGGCATCAAACAAGTCCTTCTACAACGAAACTAGCTCACGGCGCACATGGACTGACCAGCCGGTATTCAACGGGGTAGGTCTCCGACACAACTGATAAGTGAAGGTCTGTTCCATTGAGGGGATGTAACTTGCCCAACCAGTTCCCACAGACTATGAACAATAGAGATCCGAATATGCTTCCCTTCCCCTCTAAGATAAGACATGTACACGTGACACCTGATGCAATGTTGCCGCCCTGGACATGGCAATAGCCTTCCCGAAAGTGATTGTCGTAACATGGAATTGTTCGAGAACTACTCGCCGTATGCAGATCCACCCCAGACATTATTTCTTCGGTTTCTTATGCTGCACAGCATGGCGCAATCTCAAAATCATAGAACCAACGATTCGCCTGCTAGACATGTTTACAAAATGTCACTAAACCATTTTATTCCACTGAACCATGCACATTTCACTATACGTTTCTCACGGCTTTCGGTGCGTCCTGACCTGGGGAATAATATGTTCCCGGCTGTCTAGTTACAGTTACAGACGAAGAAAGTTAGTTTGAAATTAGCGGACATAATTCAAGTATTAGTGAAAGTTAGTAGAGGGAGGAGGAGGTTGAACAAACTCCGACGAAACACGCTCTTCAAGTGCATTTTATGGGAAAATAGATTAAAATGGTCAAACACACTGGCAGTACGAGGAAGAACCCCAACATACCTCATATTGAGTTGTTTCCACTTACCCCGTATTATGGAAACTGCATCGCATCTAACATAAACATCACCAGTAGCTGAATGCTGTGATCTTCTGGGTTCAGATTCCACGGAATCTCAAATAGTTCATCAGACAAATGAGGATATTAGGGTACTCTCCGCCAATCTGCAAACTCAATCGTACCATGGTGAAACAAATTTTACAGATGCGGGCATTCCTTGGACTATGTTATTTATGGGGAGTTTTCAAATAATACAATGAAGATTTGGCCTCTCTCTATGCCAATGATGAAACGGGGTGGTATATTTTTCGCGTGGCCATGGCACTATAGTGACTTTATTTCTTATATAGATATCTCAGGTTTGTTGAATTTGCAACAAGAGAGGAGCGCAAAAAAAAAAGTTGTCATATATTTCGAGACTATTCAACCAATCCATAACCAATTGTCAAGTCAACTACTCTGTTGATGAGAATACAGTAGTATATAAAATGCTAGTGGATTTTAGAGCGGAATGTGGATTATGAATATATACATCATCGAAGTCTAGAAAATATGTCATTAAAATGTTCATTTTAGCTAATGCCAAAATGCACTAATGCCTAAATGCAGACGAAATATACTGCGGGAAAAATACAGAACAAAAATCTGTATCATCTCCCTTGCAACCAACATCGGTCGTCAAAAGACTTGTTCAGCCCATTGTTGGTCCGAATAAGAATGTTACCGGAGACAACTGCTTCAGGTCAATTGAATTACTGGATGAACTTATGAAAATGAATCTGATCTATGTCGGAACTATACGAAGAAACAAGCGTGAATTGCCACCAGCCTATGTTGAAGCTCGAGGATGATCAGTATATTCAACCATTCGGCTTCTCCGGGAAAATGACTACAGTTCCTACAAAGAAAAAGTAGTGGATTTAGTGTCAACTGTGCATCATCAGCTTTCTATGTGTCAAGAAACCAACAAAGAAAATACTAATCTTTTATATGTTGGTACGAAGGGTGGAGTGGATGCATTGGACGAGAAATATCCTAACTACACCTCTGGTCGCCACACTCAAAGATGGTATTTATTTTGCCATTCTCGATATTTAGGGTGTGAATGCGCATGTAATCTGCAATGGCATTGTACCAAGAAATAAAAACGCAGATCGCAGACTCTCTTTGCTACATTTGAGTAGGCAGCTAGAACATGCTGATATAGAGATTTTCTACCTTGCAGATCTCAGCGAAAGTGACAATTTTGAGAAAAATCTTATGTAAATATGTAAATCCTGTTCTTTATAACAGATCCATATAACTATTAGTAATATCCAGCAAAACCTGATTACGATTATAAGATACTAGCAGTAGTGCGCCCGTCTTCGCCCGATGGATTTATTTGTTTTATGGATGATAATGAATACTACTACAGAACTGCCACATGATACTTAAACTAAGAGAAAAAAAATAACTTTTTGTGGTTGTGGAGGTTGTAGTGTGGGTGATAAGTAGTACATTATAATGGACGTAACATTCAGATCATTTTCCCGTAAGGATAATAATAATAATAATAATAATAATAATAATAATGAATAGGGAAACGGCTATTTACTAACTACAGAACCGAGACATGTAATATACAAACGAATTAAATAAATGTTTAGAAAGAGGAGTAGGTGAAATAAAAGACATGGCCTAGGGCCTATATCTGTTAGAAATGTAGAGACCAATAGTGTAGTCATTTGTTGCATAGCGCCGTAGGAAAATAATCTGAACACTTTGGAAAACTTCGGCCATCCCGAGCTCCTGAGGTAGCAATAGTAAATTTATCCCCACATAGCGCTCAACGATAAGGTTAGGAATAAATGAAGGTAAATTTGAAAGAACTAACGCATATTGCAGCTGATAACCTCAATGTACTGCACTAAATCCATTGCACTTATACAGAGACATAACATTTTCATGATTATTACTGCTTTGAGGGGCCTAAGAAATCCTTTTGCACTAATCACTCTCCGTGTCTGCAATTTATAAGCAACGCAAGATGTAACTACTGTATTTTCGCAATTCTGCACCGGAACACTGGTAGGGGCGACATGATGCAGCTCGAATTGCCAGTCAACAATAGACTCATTGAAATACTCTTACAGTTACACTACTACGGACATGAATGGTCCTAGCGCCTTGATACGTGGTTTTCAAGTTAACTTTTTGTTATTCTAAATGTTGGGAATGGAGAGCGTTGTCCAAAATATCAAGTGGACAGTATTACCAGCAGGGTTTCAAAGTGTATGTAAAGTTTGGTGCAATTAGGAGAAATTGTGTAGATTTGTGATAATGGGCCTAAATGCAGGGAATGGAGTGGTCTGACCGAAAATTAATTAAAGTGGACAGTATCACCCGCAGGGTTCCAAAGGGTAAGTATACAAAATGTGGTTCAGATCAGTGAAACGGTGTAGATTTGAGCCAAGGGGCCTATATACAGGGAATGGAGTGGTCTGCCCGAAATTTCATGCAGACAGTGTTACTCGCAGGGTTCCAAAAGGTAAGTATACACATTTTGGTTCAGATCGGTTAAAAGGTGTAGATTTGTGCCAAAGGGCCTAAATGCAGAGAATGGAATGGTCTGTCATAAATGTCATGTAGACAGTGTTACTCGCAGGGTTCCGAAGGGTAAGTATACACATTTTGGTTCAGATCGGTGAAATGGTGTAGATTTGTGCCAAAGGGCCTAAATGCAGGGGAGGTGTAGTCTAATGCTACATAGCCTAAACTATTCCTCTTGAATCTGGCTATCATACACAAAAAGAATTTTTCGAATCCGACTGGTAGTTCCAGAGATTAGCGCGTTTAAACACACAAACTCACCCACAAACTCTTCAGCTTTATTATATTAGTATAGGTTAGAAAAAGTTTTTTTTTTTTTTGAAATTGTGAACATTTTTTATAAATAAGGTTCAGGAATTTTGTCGAAGAGGAACTAAAAATAAAATGTATATTTTCATTGAAAATGATCAGATT
Organism: Meconema thalassinum; assembly: GCA_946902985.2. Classification (NCBI taxonomy): domain Eukaryota; kingdom Metazoa; phylum Arthropoda; class Insecta; order Orthoptera; family Tettigoniidae; genus Meconema; species Meconema thalassinum. Next base: position 907,613,480 of record OX336389.2, read on the forward strand.
AAACTCATGTAATTTCAGGAAATTTTCAAAACCTTATACAATATGTGGTAGAAAAATTATTTACACTTAGGTCCCTCGGACCCATGGGTGTAAGCAGAGTAATATTTTTTCACCATGCAAATTACGGGTTATGTAACAGCGTAGCACAGGCAAGCCCACTGGCTTAATTCAGCACGTGTCTAGCGGAAGCAGAAAACCAGCTTAACCTACCTCTTAGCCTAGAGAATATCCTCGAACATAACAGAGCGTGATACGAATGTTACGTATTATTTGACTTTAGAGAAAGCGCAATATTTGTTTTCTTATTTTCTTGTTTAGTTTGATAAAAATGGAAGAAATAACAGGAAGGACGTAGATATTTTGTTTTTGAAAAAGATTACCTTAAGAATTTAACTAGTAAAAGGTTTATAAAAGAGGGTCCAATTTTTATAAATTCTAACATAAATAATTATTGTATAAAATACTTTCTCTAGTGACTAATACAATCACTAATGATGTGGACAGCGTGAAGATGTATTGCTATCATCAACCCACGCCTACATGGAACTCCTGCAAGAATCCAATATAAAGAAGCAAGAGATATGGCCAACGTTTTGCTCAATGGATGCAATGATCTACAGGGACTGGACGCGAGCGGGATATGACCTACGGCACGTAATGACATGATACGCCGTGCACGGTTTCCATCATGGAATGTGCCAGACAGAGAAATTCCATGACCCGGACGATAACTGTAAGCGTAAACTATATGAGACGTACCGTGACCGATATCACCTGATATGGTGCATCAGTGACGGTGCGTCATTAAAGGCTGAAAGGGCCCGGCCCACCCTTGGCCGCTAGGCCGTACTGTACGAAATTTGTTTTATTAATGTCTTATAAAATTAGTATAAATTACAGATATTCTACTTAAAATAAGTGGTTTTCCCTTCTAGAATCCCTAGAAAGATTTCAGTATTCATAACTCATCCCTAGCTTAAGTTCCTGACAGTCTCGTTCGGTGTATTGTAATAACGAGGGCCACTGCCCAGAACCTTCCATGTTAAGTATATGGGATAATGGGCCGGGTGACCAAACAGTGGACATAGCACTGTCTTGCACGCGAATTCTTGTGGGCTTTTCGTGTCTTCTCAAGGGCCTGGAGAACTGGCCCATAACATTGCTCTAGTATGAAATAGAAGATATCTCTATTTCCGTCTTCTTCTGTCTCTGTTTGAAATCGACTTAGGGGGATCGGTTTTCCCCATGCCATGCGCAGGTAGACCACTAATAGCCATTATTGTTCACAGCCTGTCGATACACAAACATAACTGTATTTATACATTTTCAGTCTGGTGTCCAAGTACAGTGCAAGTGTTAGTGAGTTCTGTGAATAAGTTTTTAACTTCTGTGGTAGTAATTTAATTTGTTGATTGTGTGCGACATACGAAAATGAATCAAGTGGAACATTTATTTAATAATCCATTTTCGTCTTTACCTCTGAACACAAAATTAGAAGTTAAAAGATTAGGACCTCAACAACCAAAATATGTTATAATAACGTTCCAAGATGGATCAAAACTAAGGACATTTTTGCCACATTGGTATGAGAAGGTTTCTTGGTTAACAACGTGTGAAAAACGTAAGATCTTGTTTTGTTTTTATTGTATATTATTCGGCGGTGAAACAGTTTGGTCGAAGACAGGTTATGGTGATTTTTAACACTTGTCAGAAAAGTTGTAGAAACACGAGGCTAGTGAAGTGCACATAATAAATGCTTTGAAACTGAAAACTCTTGGTACAGTTACTATACAGACACAATTAGATGAGGGTTATCATATTTCGGTTAAGAAACATAACGAACTAGTTGACAAAAACAGACACGTATTGGACAGAATTATAGATAACCTGATTTTTTGCGGAGCACATGAATTACCGTTAAGGGGACGTAATGAAAGTGAAAATTCACTTAACCGAGGGGTATATTTAGATTTACTAGCCTTTACCGCAGAATTAGATAGTGTATTGGACTGTCACCTCAATAATGCAACAATTGCTAAAAACACTTCCAAAACAATCCAAAATGAGCTTCTCGATTCCATGTACAGTGTCTACCTAGAAGAGATTAAGCCAGAAATTGAAAAGGCTGAGTATATTGCAGTGCAGGCCGATGAAACAACAGGTGTGTCTTGCACAATTCAGTTTGTTTTAATTTTGAGGTATGTTAATGAAGGGAAGCCCGTGGAACGCTTCATACGCTTTTTAGCTGTTTCTGATGTAACAACTGAGGGATTAAGTGCTGCTTTAGTTGAAGAATTGGAACAATTTAACATTACAGTCAAGCTTGTGGCACAAACTTATGATGCAGCAGTTATGCGGGGGTGTCGCGGAGGCGTAAATGTTCTTATGAGGGAGACATTCCCTTATGCAGTTTATTTGCATTGCTACGCACACCAATTGAACTTGATACTCAAACGCGTGTGTTCAACCATTAAACGTGTCAGTTTTTTTGCAAAGTTTCCGGTATAGGCTCGTTTTTCACTCCTTCACCCAAACGCAGCAATCTTTTGAAAGAACTGTGTAATGGACGTCCACCATCATCATGTGATAGCCACTGGAATTTTAATTCAAGAATAATTAACTTTGTGCATGAAAACAAAGATGATTTGGTTGAGTGTTTTAGTAGGATACAAAACGAGGAACACTGGGATGCCAAAAGTATAGGGGATGCGGTCAGGTTCCAGAAATTGCTGGAGGACAGAGATTTCTTATATTTCTTGTCGTTCTTTGCGTCTACATTTTATCAGGTAGACATTCTTTACACTATTTTACAGTCAAGGAAAGCCAATGCTGTGGGCAGTGATACCGCACTCACGAATTTTGCTAATGCTATTTCTGAGATAAGGGACAACACAGGTCAGTTCAATGAGCAAACTTGTGAACCCCCTCCACAAAATGATTAAGAGCAGGCAATGACACTCCAGTAGACATTGATGCTAAGCATGCACGTGACATTATTACAACACAAGTGAGAGATAGATTTCAGAGTAATGACGTCATACGCGCTTTTTCAATTGTCGATATTCAGAAGTTCAAGTCATATAGGCAATGCTTCCCCTATGCAGAACGCAATACAATTTGCTCGACATATCCTATGCTAAATAAAACAAAACTAAAAGCAGAGTTGTCTGTAACTTAGAGCAATGACATTTTCTGTGAACTGAAAACCACGAGTGCACTTATGGTGTTTTTGCGCGATAATGACTTAGTAGATACCTTTTCAGAAATAAACAAACTACTGTGCATAGTACTGACGACTCCAGTGTCTACTGCTGAATCAGAACGCAGTTTCAGTACTTTGAGAAGAATTAAGACCTACTTGCGAAATTCTATGTGACAAGACAGGCTTAATGCACTGGCCGTGCTTTCTATTCACAAGGAGTTCATATTGGAAACCAAGAATTTCAACACCAAGGTGATCGAAAAATTTGCTTCATCCAAGCACAGGAGAGGAGAATATATTTACAAATAAGAAGCCAGGTGAGTACAGTTATTAATATTTGTTTCAAATGTTGTGTTGTGTGGAATTATGGTAATGGGAATATTGGCAACAATAAATGTCATACCGGTATATAAAACAATGTTTAAAATAAAATAAACCAACAATAATATAATCTGGCCCACCCTGAAATTTTAGTCAGGAGCCACCCCTGTGGTGCACTAAATGGTCAATCTCGTTTGACGAATTTCTGTAAGACGTAAATTCGCTTTGTGCTATGTTCTTCATATTATGTCGGCCGACATAGCATACAACTTAATCTCATGTAATTTGACAATTTAATAAGTTATGTTATTAATCGTTGCTCAAACCAGACTGATTAGAGGCCGGTCTCTGCCATTGCGGGTGTTGAAGTTGTGCACTTCATAAGCTTTATATTGACAAGATATAATTTCAGCGCAGTGACTTCACTGGTTTTATTATTTTTGTATTTCTGCATTGCTGGTGAAGTATTTAGGTGTTAAGTGTTCCATCATCGCTGCTGATTCCAGCATGTTTTCATGGTGTTCTCAGCTGTTGCTGCCGTGCTGAGCAGGTGCATTTGTGTTTTCATTGGCGTCTACAGACCACAGTGAGGCGTGTATTGAAAGTGTTCATAGTTCATAAGACTTTCGATATCACTTATGTTACTTCAGGCGTTAAAAATTTTTCAATCTCTCTTTATGGTGCACCATACGGGATTCAATTTTAAAAGGCAATTTTAGTGTTACGTCAAACGATTATCTTGTATCGTTTTCTGACATATCGGCTGATGAAGGGGCCAAAACTATTAATTAGGCCTCGAAACATGTCCCACTAGTGTCCAAACAGTGATCATATTTAATAAAAGTATTGATCAGGCGGAACCTTTAACCTGTTTATGCTAGCCTACTTAGTTTATCTACACGGAACCAGAATGAACCTTTTAAGTTCTAAAAGTATAAAGAAACAATTTTAAACTCAAAACTCAATGTTCAAACGTAGTAGTCCTTACAGGCAAGAAACATAAAATTATGTTAAACCAGAAAATGGACTTCCTTCGGTACTAGTACTTGCATGGTCTTGTATATATTTAACCTCTCATCGTTACACCAACACACAGTCATCATTGGGAAAAATGTTTTCAAAGACACACGGTTTGTTTGTCAGGTTTTTGAAAGTTTACATGTGTACTTAATCAATAGGCCTCTATTACAATGCAAAACTTCAGTTTGATTTCTGTAGTATGGTAATTTCGGAGATATTGAAAATTCGTGAAATATTTCTCAACGTTGGCATGTTCGATGAATTTGTATGTAGGCCATAGAATTAGGCCTATATACCAGCAGATGAAGATCATTATAGTAGTTAATTACACAAACATCTTATTCGGATGCTTTCAATGGCTCTTTTCAGAAATAAAATCATGCCTATTCTAATATATGGCATTGAAGTCATTTGGCAAAACCTAACAGAAAAGAACCTTTCCTCACTAGAAAGAGTGAAGGCATTATTCATAAAGAAAGTAATCGGAGTGTCAAAAACTACCACGTAACGATTCGTCTACCTCCTGGCACGAGAATCATTTCTTATAGAAGACCTTAGAAACTATTTACATCTACCAAACACCAGAGCCTCGGAATATCTACTAACATCATTGAAGACAAAACGAGAAGACATACCTCAAGAATTTTATGGAACCGGAGCCATGATCGACCGGACTTTGACAAAATCGAACTATGAGTTGAGGCATGTGCTTGCACGTCTGGCGGTCCATGGTTTTCACCACCTTATTTGCGTTAGCAAATATTTCCATGAACCTACAGTGACGTGTGTATGCCAACTATGTGGAGAAGCATGTGATCGCTACCACTTAGAGCTCTGTAGGAAAAGGACAACATCAATCAAAGACTATGCAACTCAAAGTGCCAGAGTGCAATTTTAGTGAACGTGTTTATACTTTATTTTCAATGGCTATTTGGCTGCAATAAAAGTATTATTGTTATTGAATAGGAGTAGAAATAAAAGCATGAGTTTTAAATTTCACCCAGCCGCTATCTTTAATTTCTCTAAAATAGTGAATGAATTATATATACACCAGCATATTCCATTTTGTATAAAGATTTACCGTATTATAGTTTCATTGTGCTTGGAAAATTAAGTCGCGAGAAAAACTTAATTATTATTTTCTATTCGCTTGGCCGCCATGTTAGATGTGTACTCCTCAGATCATTGAAAGTTACATGAATGTTTTTACTGCAATAGCCCAGTTTCCGAGCCCACCGAACGAGCACTATTTACTTATGTATTTGTTTCTGTTGTTAGTGCTTTATTTCTAAGATCCTTACCTTAGTGTTGTTTAAGATCACGCTCCCCCAACCTTCGTTCACTCACTGCAAGGTGTGAGGCCTTGCTGCCTGCCTTCAGCTGACGTCAGCTACGCCCTGGCCAATCATCGCTCGCCAACCTAGAGGCTTCCAGATGGTTCTCTGGTATCAGTATTTAAGTGGCGGCGATTTGACCTCCATTGCCATTCCTTTCTTCAACATTCTACGGGCTTCTTCTTCAGCACGCTGCATCCTGCTATGGAGCATTCTCAGCCTAGGCCCTAGCTACATTCATGGTGGAAGCTAACCCGCAACGCTACAATTGGAATCTTCTGCACTTATAGAGAGAGAGTGCAGCTTGCAACTTCACTTCATCTGTCAAAAGTTACTCAGACTCGCAGGCAAAATGTCATGATGTCAGGCATTACAGAAACATCACATCAAAGGCTATCAACAAAACTACAACGCTGAAGAAGAAGAACATCGCTTTAACTATTTTATTCACCGGATGCTGGTCATCATAAATTTTAGTGCTTCAAATTTGAAATCTCTACCGCTCATTCCAGGAAGTGTCGGACACGGCAGTCTCCATGCAAGTTCTAGTCATCATTGAAAGTTAAGTTTGTGTATTTTTATTATTGTTTTAACAGTCATTCTTCTTACTTTTAATTGTTGGTTGCTAGCAAGTGCAAGTGTAATAATTATAATGCTGTTGTATGCAGCACGCCAAATGAACTTTTGTTTTGTAGCACATGGTTGTGCCAACATAATTCAAACTCAATGAACTTTTGTAATTGCCCCAGGTGTGCCAACATAATTAACCTTATAAATCAAAGTTTGTTTATCCATTTATTTATGAATTATAACAGAAATAAATCATTGTATTTACTCAAATGTTCAGTAAGGCAGTGAAAGAACCAGTCGCATTCCCTCAGCCCAATAATTTTCAGTCTAAACTCCTCTCACAGAAGTTATTTGGTCCAGGTCTTGACCCTGTTGCGTTCTCCTATTTATGCGGACGAACTTTGGGTGGTTCTCCACATAATCAGAGATTATTAGGGTGGATCTTTTAACGAATCGTCGCTTTGGTCGCTTAATTAAGACACAAGAATTTATAATATAGTTTTAAAATTTCCCACAGCAGCATTTTGAATTGCTCAAAATTGAATCAAATTAGATGCCAGTTTATTACAACTTTCATAAAAAGTCTTTTTAATATTTGAACCTCACATGGCCGCCATGTTAGTTTTGTACTCACCATAATTTTAAAAATAATAAAGGTGAACTAATTATAACCATGCAAAATTCTTGGTTGATAGTGGTAGTAGTTTCTGAGGTACTGAATGCGGATATATTATTTCGCGCGTCCGCCATGTTGGATTCGCGATACTTGTTAACATTTGAAAGGAACGGTCGAGGTCAGACGAGGTAGTAACAAGACCTTACTATGTTTCATTGAAATAGTTCCAGCCGTTTAGATTTTATGAGGGAAACACACACATACACTCATACGTACACACACGCACACACATACACGGACAAAAGGTGATCTCATGAGCATCTATTTAATAAATAAGAATAGGCTAAAAATTATGAAAACATAGTCTTATGAGCTCAATCCGGGCAGATGTGTGTGTCCTTATATCTGTCCTGCTATCTGTGCATCACTCTCTATCTCTGTGTACCTATCAAAAGTACCAGAGCCGATTGAATCGGCGTGGTGATTATCTTATACCGTAGTCGAAGATTTCTGCCAACATGTCTTTGATTATTTGAAAAACTGAGGGTCCAAGCTTGCCTTTGCAGGGTTTAATTTCATTTCTTCGAAGTCAGTTACGCGAAGGGAGGGAGTTTTTATTTTGAGTTATTTGAGAGGCACACCACAGACGACTGAATAGAGGTGCAGTTGTTTTCTTCTGGCTAAGGATTTTTGCCAACAGATGTCTCTAAATACTTCATACTGTTTGAAAGAAGATGTTTCAAGCTTGCTTTACATGTTTTTATTTTCGTGGGGCGTCCTTGTCACGAAGGGAGGGGGTTTATATTCTGTGCTGGTTACACTTCCTGGGTTGTTGATGTCAAACCTGGTGGCCTGTGGTAGACTGTTTTTCTAGCCGGCCTAATTGACGATAAATTATTATTTAGAGTCAGATGATATTTTAAGGGATGAACCAGATTATAAGAGTGAAAGTGAAATAACACCAGGAACACCACCATTATCACCTGTACCGAAGAGGATGTGTTGTTCTAGTTCCAGTAGGCTAACCTATCAGGTGTTCAGGTTAGTAGTCCTACAGATTAACAGGCCGTGAAGACGACGAGAAAATCACTGCAAGGACAACAAGATTTAGAAACTGACAGTCATGATGATGAACATGTTAATGATGTGAATAATACCGGTAGTGGAGATTTAGATGATAACCATTCGAATGTTGAAATTGATTTCCGAGAAACTTCTCTAAACTGTAAAATGTATTGTTTCACCAGCTGGGTACTTTGTCATGGGTGAGTATAGTTGTAACGGACTCATTGTTGCAGCTCTCAGTAATAATTTGACTGTACTACGTATATTATGGGCAATAAAATAAACAATTGTGGTGTTTGAAGCCATATTTTCAGTGTTGCCTTAGTAAACAAGAGTTTAGTGCTTTTCAGTCGGTCAACACGAATGTACCCAAAAGAGATGGATTATGCCCTAATCCTGAAATAAATTACATGAGATTAATAAAACACTAGGATGACATGGGCATAACCCATCTCTTTTGGGTACATTCGTGTTGACCGACTGAAAAGCACTAAACTCTTGAAAATAAACAATGTTTGTAGCCTATTTTCAGTTATGAAAAAATAGGCTTATGAAATTACCTTTTGTCTGTGTGTGTGTGTGCATATGTGTGTGTTTGTCCCCCCCCCCCCGCCCCCTTCCTTATAAAATCTTAACGGCTGGAATGATTTCAATGTAACTCAGTAAAGTCTTAGTACTATTTTGTCCGACCCCGACCATGTCCTTCCAATATTATTACGTCTCACCAATCCAACATGGCGGTTGTGCGAAATATTTCACCGGCATTCTATATCTCCAAAACCATTACCGATATCACACTAAACATTTTGTACGGGGATGAAAGGAGCTACCAAAAGTTTACCTATGTAACTTTCAATTAAGTACAAAAATAACATGGCGGACAAGCGAAGTTGAAACATTTAAATAGACGTTTCTCGCGATTTAACCATCCGAGCGCAGTAAAACATGGTACAGCAAATGTTTATACACATTGTAATGCACTGACATCTAATTGAGTGCAATTGTTTACATAATCTGAAGATGGCGGCTGTGCGAAATTTTAAAATTAGGTTCTAATTTCTTGAGTCTTAATCATGCGATCGAAGTGAACGTTTAAATAATGAACCTACACGATGATCGTCATCTAATAGTACATAACTCTATGGCCTATATATATATATATATATATATATATATATATATATAAATCCAACATGGCAACCATCCAAAATATTTAGACGGTTCTCAATAACTAATAATCTATTACAGCAATCAAACTGAAAGTTTGTATGTTGGGAAATGCTATGAACGTAAGTTCACCTATGGGACTTTCAATAACCTGGTGAGCACAAATCAAACATGGCGGTGACGCGAAATTTAGATATTTAAACGAACGTTTCTCGCGATTTAACCATCCGAGCGCAGTGAAATTTGGTACAGTAAATGATTATACGAATTTGAATCCACTGACGTCTAATTTATTTCAATTGTTTTCATAACCACAAGATGGCGGCTGTGTGAAAGTTTCAAATCTAGTTCTTTTATTTCCTTTGTCCTAATCAGGCGATTGAAGTTTGAATAATACACCTACATAATAATCTTCATGTAATAGTACATAACTCTATGGCCTTTATATATAAAAATCCAACATGAAGAACATCCGAAATATTTAGACGGTTCTCAATATCTACGAATCTATTGCAGCAATCAAACAGAAATGTTATATATTTTAGGCTCAAAAGTGAAAAAAAACTCATTTGTTTATAAGAAGAATTAACCAAATAGCACCAATTTAAAACCTTTAGATGCACATTTCCTTCGATGAACATATTATATGAAAGAATGCATTATTGTTTATAAAACAAACCAGAAGGAATGAATATATCTTTGAAAACGTGCTATATATTAATATTTTTTCCAATAATCTGCATGATTATTGAAAATAGCTTGGCATTCTTTGCAAGTACTGCCCCCGAAAACTGAATTATTTGGGACTAAAATGAGAATATTTTTCGAGCCCATGATATAATTTAACAAGGCAATATAAATCCTGGAACCTGACGCAAACCAGTCGTGTTAGTGTCTCGAGCAGGCAGGGAGATTCCAATCACGTGATATGTTGCGCAATAGAAGATTCTAGAGGCTTGAAATCGACGTAGCAACAGTGAATTAGCTATGGAATATTATAAACATTGTTATAATTTTTGTCATTTGACATAAGCCCCCAGCCAATGAGGAGAGGTCTTATTGAAGACGGGATTACCTTCAACTATATTATATGGAGAATTTTTACATTTAGGCCCCAAGAAGGATATTTTATTCATTGGTAATGAGAAGAAAATTAAAGGAAAATAATACAGATACTTTGAAAGTTGCCGAAAGGACAAATTACGCAGTAATAAGCATTTTTAAAGTGCGCACTAAATTTCTGGTGGGAGACAGAAATGGCGGCCAGATTTTCGACTTGGAGAGGGAACGCCAAGCAACCGAGTTCTTATTCCTACAAACTTTGAAGAGTGTAGGGGTGTATCCCGGGGTAACCGAGGTCCCGAAGACTTAGCCGAGTACGGTGTTCGACTACTCGTGGAGATAGCGCGATTGCAGGGTGCATACAAACTAGGCGAAGTTCGCAAGAGAGTTGATATTGCGTTTTCTCATTGTTAGTTGAGATTATACTTCAGCTAATTGATTATATGTATAGTGCAGAACGCATACTATTATTCTACGAAATTTAAACGACACAAACAGAATACTTTCGAAGATATTAACTATTTAGAAGTGTATGACAAAAGTGACGGACGCAGAGCTGTAAAACATTATTAGTTGGAACGAGATTGCAGCGAACAAAGTCCAAGTGAGTAACAGTGATTAACTTTAACATTGGAGCAGCATACTAAAATTATTTCATTATGACTGCTAATGTTCATCGATAATTATTATTCGATATCTGTCACATATTTGAGATTATGAACTAAGGACTTAATGCGCCAGGGACATATTTGAAGCAGAGATATAGATGCAACATGGTGCTTCGTTAACCAGAATACTTCTGAATGTAGACGTTATGTACAATTAACGTCATTTCACGAATTTTAATATAACATCTACGAGGTATAGAAATACTTCATAAACCATCTATATGAATATTTCTACAATATTACTCGACAATGACCTTAAACTATATCTACGACGGAGAATGAAGACTCATCATAAGAAGATTTGTCAATATGCCAGGGAGGACCCGGCAACAAAGAAGACCAATGAACGGGAGGTTGCTGTTCGATTCCGGACTGAGATGGTGATTACCGGAGAGGAAATTCCTTCCTTATCCAAGGTCGCTGGTTCGAGGAAACGGACAGGGGTCCAACTCAGTATCTTGGATTGAGGATAGATCTAAGTATTTTCCAAATACTTAACTAGATCATCGAGATATCATCTGATAAGGTAGAAGTGTTATTTTCCTATGTAGTTAGAGCTTTATAGTGACATTCAGAGCAAACGTTTTACTCCATATTTTCTGTCTTTCCATGTTTCTTTATACAGGGTGTATTTGATATGATGGAAGTCCATTACACTGGTGATAGAAGAGACTATTCTAGTAGGGGCGTGGTGGCTCAGCGGTCTAGCTGTATGCCTTTCACCAAGGCGGTCCGGGTTCGATTCCCGGTCAATGCATGTGAGATTTTCGATGTGAAATGCCATGTCCTGTGGTTCGGATTCCACGTAAAAAGGAGGTCCCGTGGCTCATAATCACAAGATTCACGGTCACGTAAAACTACAATCTTCCTTTAGACTATTCTAAGCAAATATCTTCATGAAATTTAGTCGTATCTTAATTAGTGTAGGTGGAATTAAATCACAAAAATCGTCGGTCAATGTCTTGGAAAAGGGCATAGGCTGCGTTCCCCTCAGCAGCACAGCTGACTTCCCCCCGTCGCCCTTCCCTCCTACGCTGAGGAATGTTGACAAGAGTCTGAAGTCGAGTGACCTGCTCGCCTTGTCTGCCAATGGCATTGAAATACACAGACCGAGCCTATGAACAGCTGATTCACACCTTCATGGGGAGTGGCTACATGACTAGTGATGGTGAATCTGTTTAGGATTTTGCCAGCCTCATGGCCTGTGCATAGAAAATGGAAATCCTAAAGATTTGGTAAATTAATTTTAGGAACTGTTGGTATATGTTTGTGTGAAGACAGTGCAACAACTGTAATACAAATATTATTACTCTATTATTATTATAATTATTATTATTATAGTAGGCTACTACTAGACCTACTAATAATAGTATTAATAGACTTTTAGACACACTGACTTTTTTATGTTTATTTGGTATGTCGAGTTGCCAGACTTTTATGTACGCAAGATTTCTTGAATGCGCCATAAAATCCATGGACATGATCGTATTAAATCACATTCATTTACTACATGACTGAACGTAGATCGCACCCTCGGGAAGGTTAGCACTCTACCACCAGAACTACACATGCTGACTCTTATTTTTATAATAATTAGACTATTCTTCTTATTATTATTATTATTTTGTTATTATTATTATTATTATTATTATTATTATTATTATTATTATTATTATTCTTTCGATTCGGCCATCTAAGGACCACGTCAATTCAACTGCTTCTTGCTGCATCGAGCTTTAACATCCTCCCAGTATTTTCGCATTAGTTCTCGATGCTGTTGTTTCCTTTCTGCAGTCCACTTCTTGCCAGTTGGAAGCTTTGCCTTTTCTTGGAAACATCGGTATGCTGTTAGTTTTTGTTTAAGGGTGGCACGTTCCCAAATATCGTTGCCTGTAATTCCCACTTCTTGTAAATCTTTGTCCAGCTCAGTGAACCAACCTCCCTTGGTTTTCCTTTTGAGGAAGTATGTGAAAATTCTATTTGTCAATCGTGCTGGGTTCATTCTTGTTATATGACAGTAAAAGGCAATTCTCCGTTTCCTCATGGTATCAGTTATTATTTCCACATGGGTGTAAAGTTCGTGGTTGTGCCGTCTCCTATATTCCCCATTTCTTTTACCGGACCCAAGATGTATCTTAGAATGTTTCTTTCTTTCGCTTCCAGATTCTCTGATAGTCCCTTGCGATGCATTGCAAGGCACTCTGCTGCATACAAAGCCTCTGGACGGATGACTGTTTGGTAGTGTCTTAACTTGGCATTTGTTGATAAGGTATTATTATTATTATTATCATCATCATCATCTATTTGTGGTGCTAGTATTGAGACAGCTTACCATTACTGGCCAAAATGCAAGTCGGGGCGTGATGGCGCAGCGTACAGCAGTTGGCCTCTCACCACGGCGGACCGGTTATGATTTCCGGTCAATGCATGTGAGATTCTTGAAGTGAAATGCCAAGTCCAGTGGTTTGGATTCCACATAAAAAGAAGGTACAGTAGCTAATGATCACGATATTTACGGTCATGTAAAACCACAAGCTTCCTTACTTCCCACCATCGGCAGCCACAAGATGATTTCGCGTGGCATCCCTCGAGGCCAAAGTTGGGATGTCCCTTCTTAAGACCACGGCTGCTTTCTGTCCTACCCCCGCGATGTAGGCATGCGCATTTAATCGTGCACCACGATCACAGTAAGTCCAGTGATTGGAGGTCCAACTCCGCACCGACAGTGGCTATCCTGAGTTTGGATTTCCCCGGCTTCTTCCACGCGCTTTCAAAGGACATGCCGGGATAGTATGGTACTTGGAGCCCCAGGGCACCAAACTCATTCACGACCCTAATAAGTACAGCTACACATACTACTACAGTCACCACAGCAACACAGTTTATCAGTCAAACCTAACACTTACCCAACTACACGGGGTTGTTAAGCAAATGTCCCAAGCCCCCAAAATAAATTAACAACAACCATCTCAACAAGCTTGCAAGTCTCTTCTATCATCATTGTTACCAAAAACATTTATTTACTGAACGTCCGAAACAAATGGAACCCTACTTAAAAATAAATAACATTCAGTGAAGACACTGTATAGGCCTAATCTCTAATAATTTGTTTGATAGTTTAATAATATGTTGTTAGAAACACTATTTTTATTTTTTTCGGGGATGTCGAGATTCCGGAATGTTGTGTTCACAGAATTTCATGTACGAGCCATTACATCCATCGGCATAAGGCTGTCGTATTTGTTCACCTACATGACTGAGCCTAGATCGAACCCTCGAGAAGGATAGCACTCTACTACCTGAGCTACTCAGCCTCAGTATCATTTAATTATTATTATTATTGTTGGTACTTCGCAACATAACTATACGGGATTCAGGGAACCAAAGTATAGTTACTGAAACATCCACTTCTAAGCTGGAAAGTCGAAATCGCTACCCTTGGACTTCCAGACGATTCGGGATGTTGAGAGAACTACTGCCTTCAGCATTGGTTTGTACAGTTGAGTATCCAGATCCAGTTCTTTGAGGCCTTGGAGCAAGGTACTTGGGATTACGCCCGTACTTGAGATAATGATAGGTATGGTCTTTACCCGTTCTACATGCCATTGTCTTTTGATAGGGCCGACCAACTCGCTATATTTGCCTTACTGTTATTATTATTATTACAATTATTACGCACATGTGGTAGACTACCGTACTAGTATTTAATCTTGGAAGTAGTTTCCATGGTTTCCCACTTCTACCCCAGGCAAATACCGGGATGGTTCCTAACTTGAGGCCACGGCCGTCTTCTCTCCAATCCTCACCCCCATTACAAGTACCCACATTACTACAGAAACCACAAAAACACAGGTTACCAGGCAAATTCTACCCATACCCAACTACATGGGGCTAAATGAACAAAATCGCCAAGCCTCTCAAATAAAACCTCAAATATTTTACTTCCGTCTTAAATGCTAGTTCTGAACAGACTACGGGATGTCGGAATTTTGTCGCACTGTATGACATTAACGTGCCGAACGCCAATGACACACCAGGGCTGATTATCGAAATTATTTTATAACTAATATTACAAAGTAGGCTACACAATACTACTGGTCCTAACGTCCCAAGCCATTGCGTGCGATTTCAACAACAACAACAACAACAACAACAACAACAACAAGAACAACAGCAAGAACAACAGCAATAAAAATTTTCTTAGGAGACGGGTAGTGTTGTCCTAATAACAGCTGATACAAGCCCTTAACTGGCAAGGTCAATGCTCCGATTACGTAAAACCTTCCCCTCCGCGCGTCGCCCCACCTCGCCAAGCCTCGTTTCCCCCAGCCTGCCGCCCCACCTTCTGCCAGAAGAGTTTCTGAAATACCTAAAAAAATTGACTTTTTAATGATTAATATTCAATTTACCGACAGGTGACACATTTTTTGTTACCAAGGAAGCTTAGAATTGTCTCTTCTATCACCAGTGTAACGGACTTCCATTATATCAATTACACACTGTATATTTATACTTCATGTTGTGCCCAATTTACGGAAACCACCGTAATTATATTTTGCATTTCGGACAAGTGGATCGCCAGCTTGAAGTTTGAACCGAGCGCCGAGACAGCTAATTCACCGTGCGATCAAGAGGATGCGCTAGGAGAGGGACCTGTGGCGCCGACGGACGAGTTACTGAAGATTATTGATGAAGAACATTAATCAACGATTTGAGGTCTAGAATCGAGTAGAGCAGGCTGTTCCAAATCCATGAGTTTGAGTATGCGTACACGCGAGTACTCATCAGTAATGCTCGGAGCACGGTTGGAGAGGGACTGAACGTGATAGCCAATACGTCACTGGGCGAAGTTCATAGCACAAGTCAATGCGCTTCCTGACAGTCTTGATGTATCCACCGCAAAGTGACGGCAGCCCCCCACAGCAGAGCTGTATTGAATGTTGCAGGTTTACTCAGGAAAGGCGGCAAGTACTCCGCTGCGCACCGGCCAGCTGCTCGGCTGGAACAGCCTGTAGTAGAGAGTATTGGCTATGGAATTCTAGGAATGCCAGAAGAAATTTGACGCAAATCGGACCAGTCGTTCGAGAGTTATAAGTGTTTTTGTAAAAGCACATGTTCTAACTGGAAGTCAGGGAGGAGCAGGAATTTTGGGAACAGCGGGGCGTGCTCACCGCTTGGAACAGCGGACACACTGAATTTCAGCTCCGTAACTGTATACAAAGCAGGTTTTCTGAAGCCCTGGTATGTTATTCTTGCATCGACCTTCGAGGAAGTACCGTCGTAACGTCGCCAGACCACGTGTTACGTATTACGTGTTTATAGTCTGTCACTATAGTCAACCGAGTTGGGACTTAGTCTTTCGAGCTAGGCCAGCTGCATTTGGACTTAGTCTTTCGAACTGAGCCAGCTGTATTTCAGTTAAAAAGGTACTTGGAATTATCTCGTCATACCAGTCAGGAGATGGAAACGTAGTCTATGATATTGGGGTCATTTGTTTTAAACAAATAGAGATGGAAAATATCCTATCTAAATTTCCATATACTCCACTGACAGTAAGCGTATGTTCGCAGAGGTCAAGTAACTATATTCATCACCGAATGATATCAGACAGGACGCTGCATTTCCGAATGTATATGAACTTGGAACAGTTTAGAAGTTTGTTTAAACTACTAGGACAGTGTACGATGACATCAGTAATAATGTCGAAAAATAGTAATGATTATCGCGGAGTGGAACTGTGCGTATTTTTGAACGCGGAGATATGTCGCTAGATACCACGAGGGTAGGGTGAAGATGGAAGAACCGAAGATTAGCTGAAGGCGAGGCAGATGGCCAAGGACAGTTGTCATGCTAGTGGAGTGGGAAGCGTTCCATTAGATTGTGACGTCAACGACGGACCTGCATCACCATGAACCTCAAGAATACGTGAGCAACATTCTTATGTACTTTTCCTA
Source organism: Meconema thalassinum (assembly GCA_946902985.2). Taxonomy (NCBI): domain Eukaryota; kingdom Metazoa; phylum Arthropoda; class Insecta; order Orthoptera; family Tettigoniidae; genus Meconema; species Meconema thalassinum. The sequence continues at coordinate 907,630,459 of OX336389.2, forward strand.
GAATAGAGTAGTTGAGAAGTCAAATTTATATTTTTATTCGCTTAGAAATTATCAACACTTTAAATTTTGCTTCGTTCTGACAGCTATGTCTATCGAGACTATAGTCAGAGAAATCAGTGCTAGTAATCGTCAAGTGTACAGTTATGAGAAAATTTATTTCAGTCCAAGTGACATAAATAATGAAGTCATTTTTTAAATTTAAATATTTTTGTAGTTGAAGGAAGCTTGGATCGTCAAATTATTCAATCTAAAAATCTAAACGATATTGTAAAAATAATTTCATGACGATTATGAACAAATCCTAATGATAAGATTAATAAAATATATCTACAGTAACTATAAATAACTATAAATAACCATAAATAATTATAAATAATTGAATTCAGGGAAGTGATAAATAATTCGTTTAATGATTTATACCATGCAGTAATAATGATAATAATTGATTTGATTTAATATTATAAACAATTGAAGATTTCAGAATGTATAATTTAATAATAATAATACATGATTTAATATTATAAACAATTTAGGAGTTCAGAGTGTATAGTTCAACAGTAATAGTAATAATAACAGTAATTATTTAAAATGCTTATGGAAATAAATATCAGACAGTCAGTCAGCAATAAAATGGAGACTTCAATGACGTATTTTTGGAGTGCACCACGATGTTAAGAAACGAATAGAGGAACGGTAGGTGAATAAATGATGAACATGTATAAAATAGGATGTAAAATTGTTAAATGAAAGCAGGAAATGAATATGACCAGGATAAAATATAACAATATTTCCTTTTGGAAAATCTTTTGTTTAAACCAGAGATCTAGGCAATGTTGAAGACAAGTGCGTTTCGTTTAAAGGCAGGAATATTGCACAATAATAAAAGAATGAATCATATGATGATTTAAATGTTTATAAAAATATTATGCGACTTTAAGGTCGGCATTTGAATAAAAGTGTGTGGAGGCTAGAGGCCGTCCATTGAAAAATATATCCATATTGTTAGGAGGATGTTGGAGCATTAGCTGCTCAGTTGTGAAAAGAAGGGTTGAGTCGAGTAAACGCCCCATATTTCTGTCCAATTCCAATTCTGTCAGAAATGTTATCTTGCCTAATACCTGAGTCAATTATTCTAACTTCCAATTATGAAGCCTATTGACTATTAGTTTTGTTGAAGCCTAGACGGATCCTAAAAATAAAATAAATAAAAATGTGAGAGTGCATAATATAAATTCGAATTATGAGTCGAATAGGAGTGACGCCTATTGGTGATAATGAATAATAATTACGATTGCTGATATTTCTGAACTTTGTTTCTAAAAATAATAATTACCGATATTTTTTGAATTTGAATATAATAATAATAATAAATACTGATATTTTGAAGTTAGTTTTGTGATAATAATTAGAATTTATGGTATATGATGTTTGAAAATTTAATGAATGAGTTAACAACAATTTGATATTGAGTTAAGCAATATGGTTATTTAGAAAATGCCATCTTTGGAAAATGAAAGTTTAAAATTTATTTTTTCTGTAATGTTAAAATTTAATTATGCTAATTATATGAATAGGTGAACAACGATTTAGATACCAACCTATTGAAACAAATGTTGGAAAAGAGCCAACTAGGAAATTGAGGTCATAAATAACAATATTAATATTCTGACATTATGTAGTCGAATATTGGTATTCTTCCAACCTCATGTTCCTACACGGAAGAGCTTTACTTATTCTAACACTAATGAAATACGAAATCACCTGATGTGATATTTTTCCAATGACAATGAACAATTCTTTTTCAACTTTAACCAATGAACTGAACAATGATCTTTTTGATATTCGAAACCATAAGTGATTTTTGTTTTGTAACATAAAGTGAAAGTGAACAGTGTACAGATAGGGGTCTATGAACAACGAACCGCCTATCGTGTAAATAGCAACAATTTAGAATAGGGAACCGATACCAGATGGACTATTAATTTCTGGATATCAACGATTTAGATTAGAGATAGTGTTTTTCTAGTGTTGATATGTTTCTAGTGATATTTTGAATGCTTTTGCATAAAACTTTTAGTGTAATTAAAATGTAATAAAATGAGATAATTTTAAGGAATTGTGATATTTCCTTTCTCCTTTCTCTTCTCCCTTGCTTGCTCATTGCGATAATCAGTGATGCCAGCGATTAATTTAGTTTTGTCTGGATGGACCCTGAGATTGTAGTTCTTGTGCGATTTTGGGAATTGGCAAATGTGTTCGTTAGACTTCCGTCTAAACGGACACAATGTGTATAACAAGATTTTATTCTATAAGATCATGTGAGATGATCGTCTTTCATCAATTGCACATTTACATTCTACGATTCAGTTTCTGAACTGACATGTTTATTTGTTTAAGGAATCAGTATTCCTTATTTAAGACCAGTCATTTTAACTTTTGGCGTTTTTCAATTTTATTTCGAATTGAGGATGCAGATATTTAGTCGTGGATGCCAATTACATTCCTTATAGTAATTTAATTTGGGCATCTTTTTGTAAGAAAAAGCTTCAAGAACAGAAGAAACTACGACTGATATATTGTTATATTATCATAATTACTATGAACTTTACGTCGATGTGACAAGAAATATTCGTCATGATATGATAGAAGTCATACTCTCATAGACATTCATTGTATAGAATGGAAACACATTTCGGAATTGACAATCCTTACTTTATTTGAGAAAGCTGAGAGCTTTAGTCATTTAAATTTATTAGGCGATATATCTTTATAGAAGATAATTTTTTATCATACGACAGGGAATTCAAAACTAGTTTATCCCAGTTAAGATTGAATTCTATTGGACATATAAATAACATGTGTGGTTATATATACACAATATGTGTGTCACGTCTTATTGTGGACATGACATTGCAAAGACATGTAATTTTAAAGCTAGATAAGAGTGGTGGAACATAATAGTATTTCTATTAAATGTATATGTAACAGTTTAGTGAGCAATTAAGTAACATTTTATAAAGTAAACTCATGGAGGTCATACACGATACGTCTAAGGTCGTCTTTCATAAATGATGGTTTATTTTAAGAACAGAAGGAAGTGTTCAGTATGCCAGCAGTTGAGTGTTACAATGCTGAGGAATATGCCAGTAATTTAAATGTAAGTTCTACAGAAGAGATGTTGGTAACAATTAATGTGTGTTAAGGTATTGTTCAACATTGTAGATGAGAGTTTTAATACCATATGCAGGGTGTATATGAGGCTACGTGGGGAAATGTTTGTGCTCATGCGAGGTTGTTCCGCATTTGAGGGAAGTTACAAAAGTATAGTTTTTTGGTAAGAACGTGGCATTATAGCAATGGAGTTGTTGTGTTAAGAACTCCGATATATGTGAAGTTACGGCTTAGAAGTGATGACGAGAGTGTTAATGAGCGGAAAATAATTTGGGAAAGATGTTGTCAACTTATGTTAACTAATACTTCTATTAAACATTTTATTAAAACACGGATTTGAGTATCTACGTTCATTTGATCTTTGCTGATTGAACGCATTAGACTGATATTGACTATGAACCCAATTATGACAGGGTGTTGCAGTATATAACATTGGTGAGTGATAAAGAATTATATGTGAGGATCACAATGTATATACTTGATAGAAAGGTATATTTTGAATGAGAGCTAAGACTCTAATATATAACGTATGGATATCGTTATACAACGTTAAACATAAGGAATAAAGTGTTTGTAAATACTTTTCACAATTATTTAACCCTGCGGAGCGCGCGCCTTACGAAGTTACACGGATGGGCGCGCGCCGCATGGAGTGCGGCTCCCACTAAATATCACTTAAATGCACATTTTCGGTAGTAATCAAGGGATCTACAGAAATTATTAAGTTTCAAAATGAAATAAGACACACAGTTTGACATATTAATTTTATTCCGTAAAAATAGGAATGCAGAAATGACCATAACTAGAAGGTAAAGGGAAGCAATATTGAAATAAAGGAGATATTTACCAGAAAAACATAGCGAAGGTGCAAGAAATTCCAAATTCAACAAAATGTTAGCCTTCACTTAGAAATGTCATCATCAATAATCGTCAGCAAGTTCTGCAGTATCTTGATTTTTACAAGTGAAACAAAGTACCTCCCGAATACAGTGATTCTTGCAGACGTGTAAGGCTCACTCTTTGCACTTCATGGTTGTATTATTCCACTTGTGCGACCACAGAGATGACATGGTCCGGTTCTCCTCTCCTGCATATGCGTGGGAACTGGTAGCTCACGATACTTTGCCTAAAACAAGCTGACATCCTTTGGCAGACTTTCGTGGCTGCTCTCAGTCGAAGGTGGCTTTCCATCAACTGCAAAGCCAGGTCATTTAGGAAGAATCTTCTTCTGCGCAATTTCTCGGTTGCGAAGAAAATGATCAATGAATGTATCCCTGCTATATCCAGATAGCGAAAAAATACAGTCAACGGCCATCTTCTTGTGATTCGAGAAGTCGAGTAAGATGCTGTCATTTGATCTACTGTGTCGACTCCTCCCTTCGTCGCATTGTAGTCAAGGTTCGCAACTGCCTTATTGGTGTTCTTGTCAATTTCATCAGAGTCGTGCATAGTCGACGAAAATAACACAGCCCGTGTAGGTTTTGTCATCACGGACAAACGAGTCATGTTGTAGGCCTACTGGAACCCAAACATACAAGACTTCAGAGCTATTGTTTTGCTCGGCATAAACTCAGGTGGGATTTCTTTTTGGTTCTTTCTGAGATGACCTAAAAAAGGGAGGCCATTTTCAAGAAGATACGTTGCCAACTCATAACTGGAGTAACTGGAGTCAGTGGTAACGTTTCGTTTGGAATTTTGTATAGTGGCAGTCAATTTTTTACAATGTCCAGTGGCTTATTGGATGTCACAAAAGGACCTGGTTTCTGAATTCCGCAATACAGCTCAAAATTAGACGTGTAATATGTTTCGCTGTCACACTGGGCGTATATTTTTATGCCATATTTGGCCGGTTTGTTTGGGATATACTGCACGAAACCATAGCGCCCTCGAAATCCTACAAGCATTTCGTCTACTGTGACCAACTCACTATGCGAATAATTCAGTTGACAATTATTAAGGAAACGTGTATGCAATTCCCTAATAGCTGCTAAATTATCACATTGTTGTCGTTCTTGACGAGTGTGCACATTATCAAATCGAAGTGCTCGCATCAAAAAACGAAATCGCTTTAGACTGAATACAGCTCTTAGGATAGGCATGCCCGTGCCGTCTGCTTTCCATAATTCTTCAGCGTTAGTGTTTCTTCCTTTTTTCACTACGACCAGGAATAATACCCCAAAGACAGCCATTATTTCTGTACTCGACGTGTCATTGCAGTCCCTCTCTCTCTCACAAATTCGCTGGTAGAGCGCAATTTGTCAATACAAATATTGGTGCTTGAAGCGATATTGTCCATGATATGAAAATAAAAGAATTTTAGAAACGCATCTAGTTCAGCTCTAGTATCTCTTGCAACTCGCTTTGAACCCGGAAACGTTTTTACTATATTTTTCGATCTAGTTTTGTCCAGTTCAATAAGTGGTTTGCTACACCAGATTGTATCTAAGTCTTTACCTAAATAATATCTGAAATCATTTCCGTCGATGTCTGGCAAACCTGCTCCTGAATCCACTGACTGATCCGTATCACTATCCTCTTCTTCCACCTCCACAACACCTCCACAATTACGTGCCCATGATCGTCGTCCTCATCTCCATCCTCGTCCTCGCGAAATTCAGGTTGAAGTTCTGGATCATCATCGGAAAGCTCAAGAAGACATTGACGAATGTCCTCCACGTTTGCCAATCTTTCAGCCCTTTCAAAAGAAATAGAGAAGTAATAACTTTCGAACTATGTTTACAACATAGAGCAAGAAAGAATTCACGAACAAACCAAAAGGAAACCATTATATTTATGGTAATGAAATCCATCTGAAACATATTCGCCGATGTGAAAAATATTATTGGAACATTCAGAGGGAAAAGAGTTATACAAAATAATACTCACATCACAACGGACGATCTGCATGATTGTAAAACAACAACACACGGAGCGAACACGTCCTACACCAAGCGTGAAAGAAACTGTTACGGGAGCGAGCGCGCGCTTCACTCAGTGCGGCATCCGGTACCTGTCAACTTCTACAGCCCATAGACGACCGACAAGGGGCAGGTGAGCGATCAATTGTGTTGAAACCTAATGGTGATGTAATGAACATAGCATACTTTGGTTCCCAAGGCGGAAAATAACTGCATTCATAAGCAAAGTGAAAATAAACTACTTTGCCGCACTGAGTGCGGCCGCGCGCCTTCCTGAGGGTTAATTAATGAAATAACTTAATAATAATTATTCGATCATATGTTTTTGAAATGTAGTGTATTTTAGAATGATTGTTTTTGAACGAGTGTTTTTACGTTGATAAGTGTAAATGAACAACTCCGTTGGTCTAGAACAATGCAAGGGAATACATGGATGGTTGTATTAAAATTTGAGTGTATTTGATGGAGAATTGTATGAGTTATAACCAGTTTTGTAAAGAGAAAATGTAACATTGAGACAATGCTACCGTTCGCGCAAGCAGCGTGCTCGCAGCGAATGCAAAGGGAGAAGTGTATCCCGTTATAATTCAGGGCCAGTATATTACATGCAACGTAAAGAATTGTTAGCAAGCCACAGCTTTATGAATGGAAACAGTTTACCGGCTGATTGAATAAGTGCCAATCTATGAATGGGTCGACTGACCAGATGTGCAATGCATGGCGCGTGCCAGTTTTAATAGCTTCTTAGGAACGCCAAGCACGTCGGAAATTTTGTTAAAAGTTTTATTATTTATAATAGGCTTAGGCCGTTCAAAATTTATTTCTGTACAACTAACAGTATAGTAACTTCAGTAGTGTGTGTGTTGTGAGAGAGGAGAGCGTGTGAATGAATTAATTAATTTATTAATTTAGGAATTGTTATTATTTGTTTAAATTTTGGATATAGCTAACAATTGTTAATAAATTTACTTAGTTCGTTTCCTATATCGTCTTTCGAGTGATTTATTTTGGATATAAAAGGAACAATGGTATTGTGGATCCTCTTTTCAGGATGCAGCTAAGTCCCTTTATAAGACCCCGAGAATAAAGGAAAAAGGAAGCTTGTAGTTCAACGTGACCGTTAATCTCGCGATCATAAGACACGGGACATCTGTTTTACATGGAATCCGAACCACAGGACATGGCATTTCACTTCGAAAATCTCACATGCTTTGAACGGGAATCGAACTCGGTCCGTGAGAGGCATACAGCTTGACCGCTGTGCCACCACGATCCCCGAGAATAAAGGTAGGTGTTCATCTGAGCCCCAGTGTATTTTGTTGTATATCCATAATATCATTGTAGAATACTGTGTACATTCCCGAAGACCTTGTTGGTGCGATTTCTGATGGAATTTTTAGCCGGAACCTTTTAGAAATTAGCAATCCAGCTTTGCTATGGATTTCCGACAGGCAAATTCCCGAATTTACGGGTACAGTACCTCAGGAAACTGCTTGGCACTAAGAGGGTTGATTTGTATAGGCAGAACACGTAAAATACAAAACGAAACAAATATATATTTTTGAAAGTGGTTAAAATGATGGGCAGTCAACCGTAAAAATAAGTTGTTGGAAGCATCGGGTCGGAAATCCGAAAGTCCCAGATTCGAGTCCTTGTCGCATTAGACATTTTAATTCCGTGTTTATCATCTTGATGGCTGGTACTTCATGTGCACAGCACGTCCTAGTAGCTGAAAACAACATTTGGTCTTTAAACGGTGTTCGTAGAAAATACATTTTTTATTATTATAATCATCATCATCATCATGTAACACTTCAGGTCCAAATTGGTGTATGCATGATTTCTCTATAATTTGTTTTAAAAACGTTTGTCTATTATGTCCCATAAGATAGTCTATGCTCTATAAGACCCAATGTTTGTGCAGATTGCCATGGTGAATACGGCACAATAACAATATGTTCCATTAAGAATTAAACTGCTTATCTTTTCCACATCCGCAAGGAGTTAATCAAAGTTGGTACTGTACCATTATTCCTAAAAGTTTTAAGTACAGATATGGATACAGTATTATGGAACGCCTTGTAACTTCCAACCCAGCCACAGAAGTCTGTCATAACAGTTGATCTACAGCAAGCAAAAGTTCTGCTATGACGAATGGATCGGGAGAGCTCGTATTTGCGAAGAGAAGCCCGAAGGTCGTCGATAATAAACATATTGTCATTGTCTAACATCATATCGATCGATGCACCTGAGAATGATAAATACGAATTAAAGAATATTTAGTGCTATATGTGAGCAGTTATATATGTCAGTATGCATATTTCCATGGCAGAAAGCTATTACAAAAACAAATGTGAAAAACGGAAGAAGATCTGTTAAGTTACTTGTAATTACACTGCTACTGCGATACATATCGACACGTGACGTCAGAGGAGTGAGGATATCAGATGTCGTCCTCAAGCGGACACAGGTTGGAAGAGGTGACTCGGAGACACTGACAGCGTGGAGTAATTATCTCGGCACACGGAGAAATTGAAATCGAAAGTTAACGGAAATTTTTAAAAGTGTGAGCGTGCCGCAGTGTATAGGCAAGTTCGTTCAACATTCTACATGCAGTAGAGACTTTCATAATGGGAATCGGACATTATTTAAAACTTGTAATATGTTCATCTTTGCGGCCGTGTATTCACTGTCACTAACGGGCGATGCGGAAGGATACGTTCATAATCCCAGCGGCCAGTTCGTGAGCGTTATATTGAAACACGGTGTATGTAATACTTCATGGAAATGCAACCTGGAGTCGAACCAAACTTTTCATAGTGGCAATACTTCTTAAAAACGGCGTATTCCTAAGCAAGGCGTCAGAGGGAAGGAGTACAATGAAGCCTATATTCATTGATGATGATGATGATAATTGTTGTTTTAAGGGGCCTAACATCTAGGTTATCGGCCCCTATATTCATTGAGATGACAGGCTAGATTACAATAGGAATACTGCATTAGCATGGCGATAGCGGGCGCATCTGGCAGCCACGTTCATTTACTGTGAACTTTACAAGCGAGTTTTGTACTGAAATGGGTCGCGCGGACACATGTGAAAATAGCCCCATTTGCATCTTCATCATGGAACTATTTAGTGATTGTACAAATTCACTCTCGCTATATGACGGGTTGATAAACTGTTTGCGGTTCGGCCATCGATATTCTAATGCGTGTGAGAAGATATCGCCAAGACATATTGAGACATTTCGATCGGTCAGGAGTTGTTCGAGCCTGAGAGGACTATGGTTCGTGCACTGGGGAGCTGGTTGGAATCCTGCATGCCATGTGTTAGTCTGGAGACTACCATGGCCAACAATAGCCTTTTTTTCACCGCACCTAAAATCTCCAAAGGTACAGAACACTTCAACTTGTTGCAGTAGTGTAGCTAGGGCATTTGAGACAACCACAAATTGCCATATTTTGATTTTTGTAGATTAAATGGCTGAGTAGAGGGTGCAGGTCCGATGCCTATTTCGGAGCTGACCTGCTATGATGCCAGGATTTTGACTCATAAAACTGAGTGCATCCTTTTTGTAATTTTGACTGATAAATTTAAAATTTCAATAATAATTTATGGTATTTAAACTGATGTGCTCATTCTCATTGTCGAGAAGATCCTGTAGGAGGAAGATCTCCAGATTTTTGTATAAGAATAATTTAGGAACGCAATTTTTCAGCAGCGTTGAGAACTCTGACGGAATTTTATATTTTTTTCTGGTGCATTTATTCTTTAAGCACCTTCGCTTGGATTATCTTATTCCCTGAGGAGAAATTTTCTTTCCTAATTATTATATTGATATTAGGAAGTTTTCGGATCCAGTCATTCTGAAAGTTACTTCGAGCCTTTAGAATATTTTCCCTCAGTTTTCTAACATATTTAACTTGTATTTTCTGAGCGTGATTTTCGAAATGGATAGTTCTAATGGATCATTAGTTGCTTAGCCTCTGTAGTTAACCTAGATTCATGCTGTAGGATGTATCCATCGACATTTTCGCGTTCAGGAAATTCAGGGAAGGTCTTATTTTGAGATTGGATATATTTTATAATCGTTTTACAACCTCAGTTTTGAGTGGATGTGAGTGTTAAACTTTTCTTCTCTTATGAAGTTAACATTGGATTAAATTGATATCATTGCCTTTGGTGCAATAGTTTTTCTCTATTAAGAGGGTATTTGAATGACATCCAAATTTGCGAGGATAATCCCAGGGAGGACTTACTATAAGCCATACATTTAGTAACTATGAAAATTGTAACACATCAATGTAAGGCAAGTTTTCTAAATTAGTTGGAATATTTCTGGAATCCACAAAGGTTTATTAATAACCTGTTACAGAATCAATTTCTTTTTCTGAGCACTAGTTTAGGCTTTTATTACGAACAGCTGATTTTCATAATTGTGGATTAAAACAGTAAGGCATCAATTATAGGTGCATGCTAGAATTTAAGAGGCATGTATTAGGAATAATGCTCTTGTATTTAAGTATTTTGATATTGTGCTTTGCGAAGCAAATTTTCTTGTTGAAGATTGAGCCGTGTGTGCCAATCAAGAATAGATTGAAAGAGGTTTCAACCCAGAGGGGCGTTGTATTTAACCTAGTATGATTAATATTATATGTCATAGGTGACATTATCGCTGTTATTATTTTTGAAGTAAGGTCTGCGTGAAGATTAGTATTTTTTCTGAGCACTATTATTGAAATTCTTGAGTGGATTTCTAGTCCAATATTTCCAGTAATATTATAATTCACTATGCCATAGAATGTATATTTAACAAGGATCATCGGTAACTATTTAATGCTGAATCTATGATTAATTTTTGCTTAACTTAACTGTCCGGCGGAATTACCCTGAAATAAGAAATTAAACAATTAAACAAATTTAAGCAGAAGTGAATGTCGTGACATTAAGTCAGTGGGAGGAGAATGTTCGAAATTATTCTAGAATCATGTATAAATTTGTATATTCTGTAAATATGCCATAATAATTTCATTGTTCATTGTTCATTGTGTAAGATTATTCGTTTTTATCAGGGTATTGTATAAGAGGTTCATTAAGTTAATGAACCGAAGTGAATACAATTTATTCAATTCATATATTTTTTGTGTGTGCTTATCATATGGGATCGAAAATTATTGTTATACCTTATTTTTGAAAGAACTGAAAGTTGAGATAATGGGTGATCCATTTTGGAATCCTTTCCCATATTCCATGGCTGGAAGACAATCCAGTATAATTAATTATATTTTTGATTGGTCGTGGTATCGACAAATTTTATATTCCTTGTCATGTTTATTCTTGCAATAAACTAATTTATTATTTGGTTTTAATTATTGCGTGATGCTTTATAAAGGTGATGGAAGGGAAGGGTTTACCACACCTTTGAGATTCTTTCTTCCTTTTGAAGATCTCTTGTGTTTTGAGCTAGTTTTTCTTTCTTTGAGCCTTGGTCAGTCTTAATACATCCAGTTAGGTATTCGAGTGGCCCTATTATCCCTTTGTCTGTTGGTAGAACTTGGGGGTTTTTCTAGCCGGGGATGTTCAGTTTCTACGATCCAGCTGTCATCGAGGGATTCAACAGGTATTGGTAGGTAATACGGGTACAGTACCAACTGTTGCTTCACTAAATACAATACATGCTGGTGTTTGACTTGTTCCTTCAAAATTCTTTTGACATTTAAGGAAGAAAACAAAATGAAACGAATATCGCCAATGATCAACGACCAATATCCGTTTTACGTCTCGGCATGATGGGTTAAAATCACTGACTGGACTATTAATTATATTATCATGGAGATGCATGTGCAACAAATTCTTGTCAGACGTAGTTTAAGAACGGCGAGGTGCATGAAACACAAATCCCCCTTCCGTCCAATCTTAACTTGACTGTGAATTTTGCGGAACGAAAAGTTTACAGGCGAAATGAAGAAAAGCCGAGTTGCATTTCCAGGGAAACTCCAAACTCAACCACTCTTCTCTAAAGTATTAACTCGACACGACTCGACAGTTTGCTGCTGGTTGTATTCAGGGCAATAAGCTCGTCCGCTAGCTAAGCTGTAACTGGGGTGATAGACTCGCCCCTAGCTTGCTCATAACTGCCGCCTCAGTATCTGAATGGAGATTGTTGGAAGAAATGAAAACGTAAAAACACATAGTAGCTCTCACGGGCTTTTTTTGTAGATTTTTTCATGCTGAACAATTCTTACACTCATAGTATATAGATATTTATAACGGTTTGCCCAGCGTAAGCTTAAAAAGTGCACGGACTCCAGTTGTTTTTTGACCTTTTCACTGAAATTGTTAGTGCTTGACTTCCTTTGGTCATAAATAAATTATTTTATACAGAAACCTTCCTCGAGATATCCTTTACAGAATGGTGAAAACCGCATCAAAATCCATTCAGTGGTTCTCGAGATTAACCCGTGAAAGCCATGAATCGGGGACTTTGTTTTATACTAAGTAGCGATTATACGCCAATCAGTATAATTTAATATAATATTATCCCCTTCCGTCCAATCTTAAATTGACTGTGAATTTTGCGGAACGAAAAGTTCCCAGGCGAATTGAGAGTTGCACTTCCAGGGAATGGCGAGGCGAATGAAACTCAAATCCCCCATCCATCTAATCTCAACTTGACTGTGTTTCACAAGAAAACCCGAGTTGAAATTCCAGGGAAACTCCAAACACAACCACCCTTCTCTGAAGTCTTAACTGAACACGACTCAACGGTTTGCTGCTGGCTGTATCTGGGGCAATAGGTTTGCCCGCTTGGCTATAACAGGGATGATAGACTCGCCCTTAGCTAGCTCGTAAACTGTCGCTCTTTACTGCTCGGCTTCCTTTGATCATAAATAAATTATTTTCTACAGAAATCATCCTCGAGATATTCTTTACAGAATGTTGAAAACCGCATCAAAATACATCCAGTGGTTCTTGAGTTTACCCGTAACATCCAAGAATCGGGGACGGTTTTATAGTAAGTAGAGATTTCGCCTCTGTCTCGTCCAGCGAAATAGGCTTTGCTCATGACTGTGTGGTGATCTGTACTCTGATTGCTCTTCTTGTGATTGGGCTTTCAGTCTTGAGGGTTTGGTTCGCCAAAACATCTTTGTGAACAGGATACTGAACTAACTTGTTTCCTTTCTGTCTGTTTGTTTTCTTGTTTTGGGTCTATTGTTATTTCCTCATGTTTGTAATTGTATATTTTGAACAAGATACTGAACTTCGGTTCAGTCAGCAGTAGTATACATTTTTACCATTTGGATATTGCGTAATCGCGAGGACATATTGCATCACCATGACGTCATCTGATAGTCATGCGGGTGTGAGCATGTGCAGCGTGCACGTGCACATGTTAGCGTGGGAAGAGGTCGACATTTAACCGCTTGAAGCAGATAACCTTTGGGTAACCGCTTGAAGCAGATAACCTTTGGCTTAATTATGCGATGGAGATAAAAATTAATGGGTGTTGACGTCATCTGATACCCGTGCAAGTGTGCAGCTGTGCGAGCGATCACGTGATATGTCTGCAGTGTTCGCGTGAGACGTGGTTGACCTTTAACGTCATTGGGTAAGAATGTAATCTTTGACTTCTTTAAGTAATAGTGATAAAAAATAATGAGATGATTGCGTCAGATGCTTGTTTTTTAGCATTTGGTTTCTTGAATGTAGGTGGGGGTGAAGGATATATAAATGCCTGGATGAGTTTAACATCTACGTTTGCGCGAAGAGAGTGGGTGTGTGAAAGAAATAAAGAAAGTCAACGACGAGGTACAAATTGTGTGTGTGATGGATGTTCTAACGAAGTTCAATAACTTAGCCACTTGCGTAGAGTATTCTAATAAGAAACTATCAGAACTAATAATTGATTTACCGTATGTGGTCCAAATTATTCGGGCTGTGGAGACGAGATTTGGAAGAAAAATAATGGTGGACATTATCATTGAAGATGAAATAACAAGTGTATTTCTACCAGCAGGATTTGCAAAACTAAGCGCATCAGAGATCGATGAACTAAACTCACTTAGAGGCAAACTGATGTTGGTGTATTTGGGGTTGAAGAACCGCTCACATCAAGTTGTTTTAAAACTGTAAATTTTTGGTGAGTATATATATGCAGATTATATATGTATTGATTGATATAACGAATGATATATATTTAGTTGCTTATTATTTCTTAATTTGTTTATTTTTTTCAGATTATCTAAAAACTAATAAAAGGAACAGCAAAAGGAAGTGGAAAACTGTTGATTTTCTGAGTGGAACTGAACATCGATCGCACCCGGTAATAGAGTATCATCGTGTATGCTTTCATCAGTCTGAAGAAGAAGGAGAAGAAGATGATAATGAGGTGAGTCATAATGAGAAAGAACCTTGTTTTAACAAATGGACATCTTCGAGTGGAATTTCAACATTTTCAGTCTACGTTACTAATGTTAGCAAATTAGATGATAGTCAGCGAGAGGTGACAGAGACAGTTCTAAGATATTTGTTACAAGAATTATGTGAAGATGAACATTTTATTTGTTTCTTCGGATACAATACATTTGATGAGGTTTACAAAATTGAATTTTCCATGACTTGTTTTGAAGTAACAAAATTGAATGAGTATAGAAACAAATTGCTTGGTAAACTTCAGGACGAACTTCCCTTTGAAGCCATTCATTGTTCACTGGAGATTACAGGCAGTAATTTATCTCAATGACTTGAATACACTTTAAAATATTATAGATTTATGGTGAGCCGATGTTACAGCAACTGTTGGTGGTGTATTAACAACAGTGCAAATTGGACAATTGCTTAGACAACAATGGCAACACCTCCTAGCAAACGTAGAAAGGTTGATATTGTAATACATAATAATAACAGTGAAAATATAAGAAACCAATTGGACAATGCATTTGAAAGTGTTTCTAATTTTAGAAGTGAACTAAACGTTGCTATTTCAATATCATACCAAATCGGGGAATACACTCAAACAGACTTGATTGAGAACAGTGATGAGTTGATTGAATGTTGGAGAGTTATTAGCGACCACATATTGCAACAAGCTGTGAATTGTGAAGAAATTACACTTCAAATAAAGGATGAATCTTTCTTAAGCTGTGAGTTAATTGAAAAGGCATTCAATTCTAGAGTGTACACACTTGCAGTTTCAAATGTTAAGAATGAGTTTTTGGATCCTCGCGAATTTTTAGCAAATGCTAATATTTGGTTTACAAAGTATGTTAAGAAAGCGTTAACTGTGCAAGCTTTAAAGGTGAATTCGGTTTTGTGTGCACAGTATGTGCTTCGCGACATATCAGAAACAAAATATTTTGCTGCCAAATATAAAGTAGTTTTGGAATATATGGATGTAAATGAATTTTATATTAATCATATCATTGAAGGTACATTGACAAAATTGAGCGAATTTGAAGCAAATGGCTCTGGGTGGGCTTTAGAAAAAATCATAGTTTGAGAATTAATATAAATAAATATGTTGGATTTCAAGTAGGAAAAACGTGAATCATCTTTCTTCCTATCCTAATTACAGAGATGTTTTAAATTTAGATGATATTCCAATTCCAATGCAAATGAAATATTTAAACAAGTTTGAAAATCAAAACAATATTTCTGTAAATGTGTATGGAGCACAATATGATGAAAACAATTGGGTGTGTATGGGAACAAACGAAGTAAAAGGAAAAAAAAACATTTACTATTGTACCTTTGTATGTATCAGATAAAGTATATGAAAGGAGTGTGGACTTATTGATGTTGCAGATAGGAAAGAGTGAAAGTTATCACTTATGTTTAATTAGAAATCTCGCTCGCCTTGTGCGTTCAAGCGTCACTAGCATTCGTAGACGGATTTGTATATGTAGACGTTGTTTGTCATATTATTTTCTTGAGGATGAGTTAAATGTTCACTTTGCAGACTGTAAACAGTTTCCTGTTGCAAAAATCATATTGCCAACTGACGAACAAAGATTTGTTAATTTTACAGAATTTAAATTTAAAGATACAGTTCCATTTATAATTTATGCAGACACTGAATGCGTTTTGTCTCCTAATTCCTCTTGTTTTCCAAATAGTGACATTCCTAACTCTACATTAACCCATAAACATATTCCTTACAGCATTTCTTTATACCTTCATTGTAATTTTGATAGTGATTTGTGCAGTTTTAAACTCTATAGGGGAAATAATTGCATAGAATTGTTTGTAAAGGAACTTTATAGTATTGTAGATAAACTTCAAACATATTATTTATCAGCTAAACCAATATTAAAGATGACGGAAAATGAAGAAAGATTATTTTTGTTAAGTAAAATTTGTCATATTTGCGAGAAACCGATTGCAGATAATGAACTCAAAGTACGCGATCATTGTCACATAACTGGAAAATATAGAGGAAGCGCACACAATAGTTGTAATTTAAATTACAAAGTAACGAAGGTTCTGCCTATAGCATTTCATAATATAACGGCCTATGATGGACATTTTATAATTAAAGAAATTTGTGAGAAACAAGATGGTGAGGTGTTACATAATCCTGGTCATATAAGTTTGTTAGCAATGAATATGGAACGTTATAAAGGGTTTACAAAGTATGTACGGGTTAAGAATGGATTCATTCAGTTAATAGGGGCGTGGTGGCGCAGCGGTCAAGCTGTATGCCTCTCACCAAGGCGGACCGGGTTCGATTCCCGGTCAATGCATGTGAGATTTTCGATGTGAAATGCCATGTCCTGTGGTTCGGATTCCACGTAAAAAGGAGGTCCCGTGGCTCATGATCGCGAGATTAACGGTCACGTTAAACTACAAGCTTGCTTGCTTCATTCAGTTAAGATTTATCGATACATATAATTTCTTGTCCTGTTCACTAGATCAATGTTCATCTTCGTTAAGTGAAGATTCAAAGCAAATAACTAGACGTTATTTTAATGATGATGCACAGTTTCGACTTACTGCGAGAAAAGGCGTGTTTCCATATGAATACGTCACAAGTATGGATATACTTAACGAAACTAAATTACCTGAAATATCCAAGTTTTATAGCAGTCTTTATAATCAAACAATATCGAACGAGGAGTATGAGTTTGCTCAATCGGTGTGGGAAACATTTTCCTGTCAAACATTAGGAGAATACGCCGATTTGTATTTAAAAGTAGACACACTTCTTTTGGCGGATGTCTTTGAAAATTTTAGATCGAATGGCATGGAGACGTATGGCATTGATGCAGCTCATTTTTACACTGCTCCATCTATGTCATGGTGTGCAATGAAAAAGATAATCAATGTTCAACTTGAATTGCTTCAAGATATTGATATGCTAGACTTTTTTGAACGATCTATTCGAGTAGGTAATGTTCAGTGTATAACACGACATGCGATTGCTAATAATAAGTATATGAAAACTTATGATGAGAAAAAACAAGAGACCTACATAATGTACTTTGATGTTAATAATTTATATGGATATGCTATGAAGGAATATCTTCCAACAGATGGCTTTAAATGGGTTGCAAATGTTGAAGGGTTTAGTGTTTTAAATATTGATGATACTTCAGAAATCGGACATATCTTGGAAGTAGATTTGAGTTATCCTCAAGAGTTACATGACAAACATTCAGATTACCCTCTATGTCCAGAAAAGTTGACAAAGCTAATGGCTACCCTACATAAAGAAGAACGTTATATTTTGCATTATAGAATGTTAAAGCAATGTATTCAACTAGGAATGAAATTAGAATGTATTCACAGAAAAATCGAATTCAATCAGAGTCAATGGCTAACACCATATATTGATGTGAACACAGAGAAACGAAAACAGGCAAAAAATGATTTTTTAAATTTATAAATTGATGAATAATGCAATTTTTGGTCATTCACTGATGAATGTGAGGAAGTTAAGGGACATCAAATGGATTACCAAATGGCATGGAGCCTATGGTGCTAAGTCTTTAATAGCTAAGGCTAATTTTAAACATAGAATTATGTTCGATGAACAATGTATGGTCATTGAGATGAGCAGACTAAAGATTTTTCACAATCAACCAGTATATGTTGGTGCATCTATATTAGATTTGTCTAAATGTAAAATTAATGACTTTCATTACAATGTTATTTTAGCAAATCCTGAATCAAATGTGAGGTTGTTATACACAGACACCGATAGTTTTATGTATATATTCTATTATGATATTTATGAGTTCATAAAACAGCATTCAATTTTTTTTGATACTGGAAACTATGAAACAATCCTTTTGTAATTGTCAGACAAAATAAAGGTGAAATTGGTTTAATAAAAGATGAACATGCTGGAAGGATTGTTGAAGAATTTGTGGGGTTAAGACCCAAAATGTATGCAATAAAATTGTGTGATGAAATGAATAGCTTGTGTAAGGCTAAAGGCATTAAGAAGAGCGTGAGTAAAACTATGAATATTGATGAGTATCGAAAGTGTCTTTATAACAGAGATCAAGCCAACAAAGTTCAAGTTTGTATAATTTCAAAATCTCATTCTGTATTTACTGTTCGGCAAAATAAGTTGGCAATTTCATCAAACGATGATAAAAGACACATAACTGAAAACGGAATTGTTACTTTACCGTTTGGTAACAAATTTGAGATTAAAGCACTTCATCTCTCTTACTTACTTTATTTCTTTCACACACACACTTTCATTCTGTTAATAATACTAATTTTTGTGTGTTCCTTTGCTTATGAAAAAGAGAATAAATAATAACCCAAATCTTGTGTGTATTATTTACAACTACTCCCCCCACCATTCCCATTTTCCTGAAATATATAATTACATTATATTACTTATCATTTAGTAATGGTGCGTTGTAAGAGGAGCAACTCTGCCACTCAATATAAACGATCAGGAAGTGGATCATTAATTAGTCGTGTACTTAATAAAACTATTGATAATTTGCCTGTGAAATTACACATCCCGGGATATGAATATTGGGGACCAGGAACAAAATTAGAAAAGCGATTGAGCCGTGGTGATCCAGGAATAAATATATTAGATAAAGCGTGCAAAGAGCACGACATTGCTTACGCAAATCATAAAGATTCAAACAAAAGAAGAGAGGCTGCTGAAATTTTAGCTTCAAAAGCTTGGTCTCGTGTAAAATCTCGTGACGCATCACTAGGAGAGAGAGCGGCTGCACTAACAGTCAGTGGCATAATGAAAGCTAAGTCTAAGCTTGGTGGAGGTAAACGAAAATTAAATATAAAAAAACAAGAAAAGATTAAAAAAGAAGAGCATCGAAAAAGCAAGGTGGTATTTTACCCCTACTTCCGATATTTGCAGCCTTGTCGGGCTTGGGGGGTCTAGCAGGCGGAGCAGCCGGGGTAGCGTCTGCTATAAACAAAGCGAAAGCTGCACAAGAAGAATTAAAAGAAATGAAAAGATACAAACGAATGATAGAAGCAATGCGAGGAAAAGCAGGTCAAGGCATTTATTTAAATCCTCCTGCATACAAAAGATAATTAACCAGATACCAAATAAAGCATTAAGTAATTTCGATTTAGCTAAATACGCACATCAATTAAAGATTCCAAATTTTAGAGGAGTCTTTATGCGAGATACGTTACCAAGACATCCTCGAAAAAATGAAAACTGTATTGTTAACCTTGAACCGATGGTTAAATCTGGTTCACATTGGGTGGCTTTCAGTAAACGAGGTAAATACGTGCATTATTTTGATAGTGTCGGTAATTTAAGACCGCCATTAGAAATTTTAACATATCTTAAAAATTGTTATCTACAATATAATTTTCATTCATATTGTTAGTTTTAATGTAAATCTTTATTTATCAAGTGAGAAATGCAATACAAAATACAAATCTTCTTTTGAGATGCTTGTCACATGTCACGCGAACACGCACAGACTTTGCACTGACTCGTCTTTTGTTCTCTTCTTTATTGTACATGTCTATTTCACCAGGTGGCGCTACTGTGCTATTTTTCTTTCAAATATTAACACTTCCTCCAAAGAAAAATCAAATACAAATAAAAAAAATAAACAAGATGAACTATTGAACACTTTTCAGCCTCTAAGATGTCATCTTCTGCACGCCAATCCTCTCACGCAGCATCTCGAATCTGACCCTCTCCAGAGGTTTAGTTAGAAGATCAGCTAATTGATTGATCCCGTCGATGTGCTCCAGCTCAAGGTCTTCGTCCAAAAATCTTTCCCTCACATAGAAATGACGTACCTCAATATGCTTGGATTTTCGTTGGTACTCCGGATTTTTAGCCAATTTAACTGCACCAGCATTGTCGATGTAAAGCGTAGGAGGTTTGTCAGCAGTTCCCAGTAGTTCAGAAAACAGTCTTTTCAGCCAAATCAACTCCTTTGCTCCTTCACTTGCAGACACAATTTCAGCTTCAGTTGTCGATGTTGACACAGACTTCTGTAACTGACTTCTCTACGATACAGCTCCATGATTGTAGGTCGAAATGACACCCGTCGTTGAACGTCTCGTCCTCTTGTCACCGGCGTAGTCAGCATCACTGTAGACCTTCAAAACGTCCTCTTTCCTATAGAAATATCCGTTTCACTTCACTCCAGTCTTGAACTGTAGGATTCTCCATGGCTCGAGCAGCTTTGTTGACCGCGAATGCGATATCTGGACGAGTAGCTGTAGTCAGGTACATCAAGGATCCCACCGCCTCACGATAAGGAACCCTGGCCGAAACCTTTTCTCCGTCTTTACTTTCTTCGCGTCCAACTGGGGTAGACACTCCATTTGACTCGGCCATCCCAAATTTTTCTAGGATTTTCCTCGTGTAATCCTCTTGACTGATTGCAATTGATCCATCATGGTTTTCTTGTATCTTCATGCCCAGGAAATTGTTGAGAGATCCTCTGGTCGTGTGAAATTCCTGCTGAAGTTTTTCCATGAACTGCTCTATGTCTTCTTCGTTGCCAATTACCAGACCATCATCCACAAAGATTACAACAGCCAACCACTTTCCATTTTTGTTGCTGTAAAAGAGACAAGGATCAGCTTTGCTGTTTTTGAATCCAGCTTTCTCCATGAATTTCTTGAAACGCTTGTTCCAGCAGCGTGGAGCCTGTTTTAAACCATATAAGCTTCTCTTTAGATGACACACTCGGCCAGTACCATCCTGATGACCTTCTGGCTGTTCCATGAACACATCTTCTTCAAGCTCGCCGTTCAAGAAGGCCGCCTTGACATCAAATTGACCAAGTTTGATCTCCTTTTCAACAGCTACTGCCAACAGAGCTCGAATGGTATCATACCGTGCAACAGGGCTGAATGTTTCTTCATAATCGATTCCTTGCTGTTGCGCATAGCCTTTGGCTACCAATCGTGCCTTGAAGCGAACTTCTCCACTGTCCGTTGTCTTCTGTCGAAGAACCCACCGATTTTTCAGGACCCGAGCTCCATTTGGACTCTCAACCAATTTCCAGGCATCATTTTCCTTTAAGGACTCCAATTCTTCATTAATTGCTTTCAGCCACTGATTTTTATCACTAGACTGCAGCGCTTCAGAGTATGAGTCAGGATTCTTTTCAGCGATAGATGGTCCAGCCATGTACATGTAATTTCCACTGATCATCCACGATGGCTTCTTACTTTCACGTTTGCTTTTCCTTCTTTCTTCAGTCTCTCCTTCTTCCTCATCTTCGCTTCCTCCGGAACTGGATGCCGAAGCAAAATCATCAATTTCGCTTAAGTTCTCATCTGACTCTGACCTCCTCTGTAGGCCTACATCAGACGATGAATTAGACTGATTCCTCTCCACACGTTCTTCAAGCGTCACTTCAACGTTTCCGGCGTTGGCGCGCAGATTGCAGACAACTTCAGGTTTGAATTTCACATCATGGCTTAGAACAACCTTTCCCTGAGTTGGAATCCAGACACTAAATCCATCCCTGTCGTTCACGTACCCAACCAGATGTCCAAAAACAGCTTTGTCGTCGAACTTTGAGCGAAAATTCTTGTCGATATGCACGTAGCATTCTGTTCCGAAGATCTTCAGATGACTGAGACTTCCCACTGGTCGTCCATACCACAATTCATAGGGAGATTTGTTTTCAATGGATGACTTCCCAGTGCGATTCAGGAGGTACACCGCAGTGTTGCAGGCTTCAGTCCAAAGTTGTTTCGTTAACTTGCTGGAATTCAGCATAGATTTTGCGCACTCCACAATCGTCCGATTTTCACGTTCCGCAACTCCGTTTTGTTGTGGAGTGTACGGCGTAGTAATGCTGTGTTCTATGCCTCTGCTTGCGAGTAGTTCAGAAATCTTCTTGTTATCAAATTCTTTTCCTCCATCACACCTGAACAGCTTCACGACGTGTCCATTTGTTTTGGCTTCATTCAGGAACTGTTCCAGAACGGTGTACACTTCACTTTTGTGCTTTAAAAAGAAAACTCGTCGAAACTTGCTGAAATCATCCTTGAAACATGCGTAGTAGCGTGCCTTTCCAAGAGATTCAGTAGACATTGGTCCATTCTCATCGGCGTGGATTTGTTCACCGGTGGCTGTTGGTCGATTCATTCGTGTCTTGAATGACAGTCGATGCATTTTTCCCAGTGCACATCCATCGCAGAAATCCTCTTTACACATGTCTACATTGATGTTCATCTGCTTCAGTACATTCTTGACATGCGCTTTGTGTTGATGACCAAATCGTTCATGGTTGATCTGCAGTTTGTCCGACGATGTAGCTAAATTCACTTGAATGGGTTGCGCCGGTTTCACGACGCGCATGTCAAGTACATACAGACCATGACTCACACGTCCAGCCATCATCGCCTTTCCAGTAACCTTGTCTTCAATTCTAACAGTTAGGTCGTCAAGTCTTGCACAAAAACCTTTCCTTGCAGCAGCTTTCACAGAAAACAGATGAGCCATTGCATCGGGAACATACAAAACTTCAGTCATCTCAGCACTCAACCAAGCGTTGTTCAGCCGCACTTGAATGTTTACAGTTCCTTTGCCGTGACCTAGCATGCTCACACCTCGTTTTCCTAGCAAAATCTTCTCTGGAGCAGCAAACTGGACGTATGTTGTAAAATACTGTTTGTTCGCGGTGATGTGATTTGTGGCGCCACTGTCGCAGTACCACTCGTCGGCTTGAACAAAGTCGCCGTCTAACGCACTCATCGCATGTGTCAGAAACGAAGCAGTGTTCTCCTTATTTTTGTTTCTAGTGTCACCCTCTTTCTTCTTCACTGGACATTCACTTGCCCAATGGCCCAATTCCTTACATTTGAAACATGGAAACTTCTGCTATACTCGTTGAACATTTTTCTCCGACTTGTCATCAGCGCTGCCTTTGCCACTGCCATACTGGGAATGCTTCTTGGGAGCACTACGTACCACGAACGCAGTCGATTCCACGTTTCCTTGGTCACGCAGTTCAATCGTGCACAATTTTTCAATCAACAAGTTCACAGTTTGATTTTCCATCGGAATCGTGTCCCACACATCCTTGAAATTATCATATTCTTTTCCCAGCGTGGATAAAATTCGACCGTTCAAAATCCTTTCAGATAACGTGTTTTCGTTGTGCTTTTGTAGTTCGTCGTTCAGATCCTGATAAAGCTTCTGTAACTTCGCGACATGGGTGCTGATGTCCTCCTTGTCGTCACGTGTCACTCGGAAGAATGACTCGATCAACATGTTCAGTCGCTGCGTACTGCTTCGTTCGAACCGTGCGCTCAATTTTGTCCAAATTTCACTGGCATTGGTGCACGTCAACATGAGCTCGGCAAGAGATTTTCCTAGCGCACCTGCTAGCAAACTGGCCGCTTTCGCGTCTTCTTTCAACCACTGTTTATATGCCGCTTTTTGTTGCGCAGTTGCATCTGCCGGCAACACAGGACACTTTTTCGAACCATCAACAATATTTTCCAGTTCATACGACCGCAAAACCATCAACACATGCCATTTCCACTTTGCCCAGTCTTCAGGTCCTTCAAGTTTATCCACTTGAACTTTGTAGTCACTGCCGGCTGCCATTTTGAGGTTATCCTTACTCACAAAAAATACAGCACGTGTTCCACAGGCGCTCAGCTTCGGATCCACTCACAAGATAATACCATTTACACGTGGCCTGGGTCCATAACCTGTTAGTTTTAATGTAAATCTTTATTTATCAAGTGAGAAATACAATACAAAATACAAATCATCTTTTGAGATGCTTGTCATATGTCACGCGAACACGCACAGACTTTGCACTGACTCGTCTTTAGTTCTCTTCTTTATTGTATATGTCTATTTCACCAGGTGGCGCTACTGTGCTATTTTTCTTTCAAATATTAACACATATCAATCAATTACTTCTTCGATTTGTTGACATTCATGTTTAGTCTTCTTGTATTGTATAAATAAGGGAAAGACATACTGTCTTTAAACATTTCAAAGATGGCTTTCGAAAGACGGATAACTCTTGAAGGTAAAGGCTCAAAGATTGATGTTACATTGGAGAACCCGATTCATCTTGTAGGAGCAGAGTTTTTTGAAATAGGACTTGCAGGATTGTATACATCTAACTCTATTCGAAATGTTACCAACCGAAATAATAAATTTCGCATTCATTTTACTAAATTTTTGTTATCAATTGATTTAGTGGTACCACCATGTATTTATGAATTTGAAGATCTAGCCTCAACATTTGATGATTTACTTAGTTATCACTCATTGTCGAAACTTATAACAAATCATATACAAAAAACAAATCTTTATTTGGAAGAGGATATAAATGGAAAAGGACGCAACCGTCTTGTTTTGTCTTCTCCGTTTAATATTGATTTCAGTGTACCCAACAGTGTAGCAGAGGCTTTAGGTATTGAAAAGAAAGTTTACCCTAAAGAGAATAAAAAAGAAATTGAGATTGATCGAAATAGAATCGAAAGTGATGTAAAAATTAACGAAAATAATAACGTTTTAGCCATAAAGATGAACGATGTGGATACAACAATTTTAATAATACCTGATGCTAGCTATACGTTTCAACAATCAAGTGCAAAGATTAATGAATTATTACTAGCACATTTATTATCAGTTTTATTAGGTGAAAAATACAAATTTCCTTCATATATTTATATTAATTATGATAAAGTGTTCTCTAATTGTAAACTATATTCGAAAAACTTTGCTATAGATTTTGGTGTTGCAGATTTGTTAGGATTTTCTCATAAAAAGTTCGAGGCAAACACAACTCATCATTCTGAATATATGATTAAAATTAACACTGTTAATAGTATTCGAGTATGTTGCAACTTTGTGCTTGGTACGAGTTCTTATTTGAACCATAAACCAACACACTCTTTATATAATTTTAAAGCTCATGTTCCTGCTGGTTATCCGATTGTTGTACAACCAACAACAATAAATTTTTTGCCTATGAACAGCAAGGTTATTCAACATGTATCTGTGCAACTTGAAGATCATCTTCAACAGCTCATTGATTTGCAAGATGAAGATTTAACTGTAGAATTAATTATTCGTCCAGCACGTTATCTTGTTATATAAAGTAATGAAATACTGTTATATTTTCATTCTAGTTGAGTAAGCTTACTAGAAAACATTCACAAATATGGTTACACTATATAATACTCAAAGTTTGAAAAAAAGAAGTCGACTCTGATTCGAAAAAGAAATATAAATCAATCAGCTAAAATTTCTAAAAAAAATCAATAAAAAACAAACAAAAACAACGCCATCACACCTTAAAATCTAAGAAACAGTTATCGAGTAACAACAAACATTTCTTACAGTCTTTAGGCTATCGCGTACTTTAATTTCAATATAAATATATATGCAATTGTTAATCTTATTTAGTATCTATCTATATTTGAAGCTGTTAACATGTTTAACATGTTTAACATAACGGATAAAAGAGAGGTTGACAACAGAGTTGTGCGACGAGAAGAAAGTGTTTACCAACCTTATTCAGCTAATAAATCCGAAAATAATGATGAAATTCGAATACCAATTCAAAATGAAGGAAACATAGTTTTATTATCAGAAGGTGTTCTTCACTTAGAAGGACAAATTATTACTTCTAACGTAAATCCGGCTGCTTCTACTACAGCACATCCTGACCAAAATTTTGGGGCTAATCTTTTTAGCGAAATTCGCGTTACGTTAAATGGTAAAGAAATTGATCGTACACGCCATCTAGGTATAACAAGTTCTATAAAATCCTTTGCATCATATTCAAAAAACGAATATACAGCTTTACAAAATGCTGGTTATTTTCCCTCTTTAACAACACCAGCAAGTGAAGCAAATATTGTTGATAGTATCACAAAACGTTTCCATGTAATACTTCCTTTAAGCAACCTGTTAGGTTTAGCAGAGGATTATAGGAAGCCGATTTTAAACTGCAAGCATGAGCTAATACTTCTCCGATCGTCGAGTGACACACGTGCGTTGCAATCTGCAACCGAAAATGATCTTTCTAAGGTCAAGTTATTTAAAGTGTATCTAAAAATTCCCGTTTTATTATTATCGGACGAAGAACAAATTAAAAGATTAAAACTAATGCAGAAAAATATTCCCATTCAGGTTGGTTTTCGATCATGGGATGTTCATGTCTTGCCATCTCTTCCTAGAACAACTAAATATAGTTGGACTGTAATGACAACTTCTGAAACTCAAAAACCACGACAATTTTTATTAGGTTTTCAAACTAAAAGAATTGTACTAAATACGTGCTCTTCCTATTTTGACCATTGTAACATTAAATCTATAAGAGTTTTTTTAAATTCAATTTTTTATCCCTATGAAATGCCAACTTCTGAAATTGCTATAAATGACTACAGCGAATTGTATGACATGTTTGTTAAATTTCGTAATGTATATTATCAGATCGATGATTTTCGTTCAGAGACTCTAGTTTCACCAGATGAATTTAAGTCTCATTGTCCGATTATTGTAATTAATTGCCTTGAGAAAGTGGAGGCAGTGAAGACATCTTCAGTTGATGTGCGAATTGAAATCGAGATAAGTGAGAATATACCTGAAGATACAACTCTTTATTGTGTTCTTATTCATGATCGTCAAATATCTTACAGACCATTAACTAATGAAGTAATTATCTAAACCAATATTTGCTAAGTTATAAGCAAGCAAGTAAACAAGTATTCTCACTTTAGTTGCAATCATGGAATTGACAACAACAAACTCTCCTTCTACTGATGCTGGCACGTGGAATAAGAAGCAGCCAATAGTTGCAGACATTCGCAAGCTACCAAACGGCAGTTTGTAACTTGCTTACTGTATGTTAAATAACAGCAATATAGCTTCATTCAGTCCTGTGTTCACATGGGTCGCAGCGTATTGTGAAAAAACTCTTTCTTCTTTTTTTGACTCTAATAAAAATAAATATGAATATTTAGTTGTATATAAGTTGCCACAAGAATTTTCTTTGTTTGCACTAAAAACACTTTCCCCTGGGTCATTAATCGATCTTAATACGATTGATGGAATGTCAGATCTAATGTTGAAGCATAGCCGACGTTTACCTACAGATTGTCCAAAACATTTACCATCTCTTGCAATGGGAAGCAATAGTTGTGCTAAATTTAATGTCAATGCTGTTCAACATTGGTTAAATTCTTCTGATGGCATCATGAAAATCGTGTGTTCGATAATAAACAAGTTTCGAAACAATGGACTTCAAGGTTTTAATAAGTTTGATTGGAACGACTTTCCTATAAACAAACTGACTATATATGAGCCACAACGAATTCGTCTGGAGTGGGAACATCTACCAGATTATCTAAAAAGAAAATTTCAACTGTTTCATCTTCGCTGCAAATGTGATAACTGTAATCGCTATCTATAAAAGGTAATTCATTAAATCTACTAATGTTGTTGACACCTATACATATTTTGTTTTTGTTTGTTTTTTTAATACAGTGTATATTTTTTGTCTACAGAAAATAAACATCTTGACAACTAAAAGAACAAGATCATCTCAACACACTCTCATCAGGACAACTAAAAGAATGAGATTACTTCAACACTCATACAAGAGAAATAAAATTGTATTAATTGTAATTCTAAATGAATAAAGAAGAAAAGGTCTTTGTACCACTTCATATTAAAGTTTTTTTTACTGATCAAACACCTCCTCACTCCACATGTATATAAAATAATATTGTCAGGTGAGGGATTCGAACCCTCGCTTTCAATTTCTGAAAATTAGATCTTAAGTCTAACGCCTTAGACCGCTCGGCCACCCCAACACACGCAAATCATGCATATTAGCCAGCGTGTTTTGTTGATTCATATCAGTTCACATTTAGCTTCGTGTGGTGAACATCTTTTTTTTTGTGAAGTAAAGCATCATCATGAAGTATTTTAATTGTGTAAAGTATTCTAAGAAATAGTTAATGCAAATGATATTGAGTCAAAAAGGAATGAATTTAAAATCTGAAAGAGATCGGCTAAAAACATTTAAGAACTGGTCTTCAGAAAGTTTTACGAACACTGCATGGTTAGCAGCTGCAGGATTTTACTATTATGGATATAAGGATATGGTCAGGTGTGCTTTCTGTAATCTGCAACTTAGTTATTGGGGAGAAGATGATGATCCGTTTGAAGACCATAAGAAATGGGCTTTTTCTTGCCCTTACGTAAACAATATTTCTCCTAGCATAGAATTAAAATCTGAATATGAAAGACTTAAAACTTTTCAAAATTGGTCTCTTCCCTGTCCAAAGGAATTTTGTTTAGCATCAGCAGGATTTTATTGTACCGGTCATGGTGATAAGGTAACATGTATATTCTGTAAGATTGAAATTGAAAATTGGAGAGAAAATTATATTCCTTTAAATGATCATAAAAATGGGCACCATATTGTCCACATTTAAGAGGGTTTTACGTTGGCAACGTTGATTTAAATCCTGAAAATCCTACTATTATTACATATATTACAAGTTATGATACGTGTGGAAACAATATATGTTGATGTGATGTGATTTTTTGTGCAGTGTGCATTCTCAGACGTAAACGTTGGCATGCTGAAGTTTGTTAAGCAGTCAAACACTCTACCAGTAATTTCATTTACTAATGGTCAAAATCAGAGTAAAAGTGAAATAAGAAAGCATAGTGTTTTACTACCGAACACTATTCGATGTATCATTTGCGGTCCATCGAACTGTGGCAAAACAAACGTAATGATAAATTTATTATGTCACAAAAATGGAGTTCGTTTTGAAAACGTTTATATTTATTCTAAATCTCTTGCTCAAAGTAAGTATGTTGAATTAAAAAAGTTTTTGGACTCCATAAAAGAAATAAAAAGTGATTTTTTTCTGATAATGATGAAGTTATGCCTCCAGAAATGGCTAGAAAAAAATCTATATTTGTTTTTGATGATGTAGCCAGCAATAAACAACAACACATGAAAGATTATTTCAGTAGAGGTCGTCATCACGATGTTGACGTATTTTATCTTTGTCAAACATATTCTTGTATACCTAAACATCTAATTAGAGATAACGCTAATTTTTTAATTCTTTTTAAACAAGACGGAACAAACTTGCGTCATGTATATAACGATCATGTAAATACAGATATGAGCTATGATCAGTTCTTCGATATTTGTTCTTATTGTTGGCAAAACTCTAAGTTTGACTTTTTGGTTATCGATAAAGATAGCGGTTTACAAAATGGTCGATATCGCAATGGATTTAATGTTTATTTTCAGTTATAAATAATAGTTCAAAAGAGCTAAATGCTCATTCGTGTTATACACTTTGTGTGGTTAACAACCTAACTATAACATCGTTTAACAAAATCAATAACGTGTCTATCAGACCACCAACTTCACGCCATGATATTGCAACTAAATCGTATGTTGATGATAAGCTACTGCAATATGGAAATCAAGTAACAACAACAACAAGCGATGGGCATCTAAGTATTAACGGCAAACGGTTAAAAGATGTTGGAACGCCCATACATGTTGAAGATGCTTGCAACAAAGGTTATGTACTGAAGTTATTGAATGAGCTAAATAAAATTGAGTCTAAAGAAGACGTACAACGAAACATTAACGACCTTAAATGTTTAATTTTTTCAATTTGTAAAATAGAGAAACAACAACTTGACTTTGAAAACAAACGTCTCGCAGGCTTAGCTTTACCATCATCTGCAAATGATTCAGTAAACCGTATTGCAATGCAGCAACATACATCGAATATAAAAAAATATCTGGAAAACCGAATAACCGAAGTGTTACAAAGAGTAGAATTCATTCATGGTTTAGTGAGCGAATTTTCAGAAGATCACTTTCCGTTTGATGATGATAGTCTCGACTTGGGTAACAAAAGAATAAGAAATGTTAAAGATCCAATTCAAAATCAAGATGCGGTATCGTATTCTTTTCTTAAAACTCATGTAACAAAATAACTCGATGAAATTTAAAAATCTCTTCTGAATATAAACAAAGATGATGAAACTGTAGATATGTTAAATAGAAGAATAACAAGCATATCTCAACCAATCGATTCGTTAGATGCAATAAACAAATATTATTTAAAAAACTTTGCTGCTTCTCGAAAAGATCTAGAAGACTTAATCACTAAATTTAATAAACAAAACTTCTTAAACGTAGACGATGGTGGGACTTTAAATATGATGATTAGACGAATTACTCACGTAAACAATCCTATATACGATAACGATGTTGCAATAAGACGTTTGTTGAACAATATGCCGCTTCACGAGATGAATTTGAAAAAATGAAACAGACTGTAAACAATCTACAACATCAAAAACAAACAAATGTCGAGTTTCCTGTTAACGACCAAGATGTGACAAATAAACGGTTTGTAGAACACTATGCTGCTCCACGAACTGAAGTTAATCAACTAAAAGATTTTTTTTAGCAATTTACAAACTCGTATTGAGGGTGTTGCTAACAATCTAAATATTGTTAAAAAAGAAGAACTTGAAAGTTACGCTGCTGCATCCAAAGATGAATATAACAAGTTAAAAAATGAACTAGAAAAAATTGAGCAATTGGTTGACAAAGAACCATTCGAAAGTTTTACCGCATCCAAAGAAGAATATGGTATATTACAAGATGAAGTAAAGAAAAAGAACTTATCGAAATTTATTCTGAAATTCTCCAACACACCATCAATTAATTCACCGGTGTACACGCTTCATAATCATAATATACAGTACCAACTTCCCTATAAAGGTACATTAAAGCCAATTTTTGTTTCACCAAGATCTCCAATTGTGTATGCAATTTTAAATATACGTCAAGAGATTGAACTGGATGGCAGTGACATTGTAGTTGAAGAACAAGATGAAATACAGTTTCGACTTAGATGCCCTGAGAAACATAAAACCAATGGTCTTCCTCTTCAAATTGATTTTGAATATACTCTAAATAAGTAAAACAACTACAATTTTAGTTTAGTCATGGAGAAGAGCTTGAAGATTAAAGCTGAAAGTCGAGTAAAGGATAAACTTTCTCGCTTAAAAAAAAAGATGTTAAGGACAAGTATCTTTCACTTCAAAATGATGTTAGACGTCAAGAATTAGATATAGAGAGTAAGTTTAAACCAGTAACAAATTCATTAAATCAGCTTGTAGCTATTGCTAATACAACGTCAACTAAAAAAAAAGGAAAATCAAAAAAGAAAAAAATGATGATTCTGAATCAACTGCTACTTCAGACGAAGAAGATGGAGATAGCATCAAAATAATTACACTACTTAACCGCTACTTTGATCCGTTTATTAAACAAAACGTGGATAGAACATTTGGTATAACGATAAGAAATGATAAACAATACTTGGGACGTGAACGAGTTTTCTTTGATAAAAAGTGGATAAAAGTTGGTGGTGAAAAATTTCCTATAACAGAAGGTCTACTTGAATTGATTCAAAGGAAAGTACCAGATCACTCTCTAATCGATAGGAGTGATTTAAGTTCTTATTTGAAATTATTAAATGTTTCAAACGTGCACAAAAGAAATTATGCAAGCAATGCAGCTCCGAGAGGAACACAATCTCATAAGTATAAAAATATAATCGAACTCCTTCTTACTGAAGGCATAGATAGAATTATAAAAACAACAGATGAGAATGAAGAAGCAAATACTACGATGCATACTGGGTATGGCCAAACGAAACACATCACACCACAAGCCATTTGGAAATTCGAAGGAGGAAACAATATTGAATTTGCCCATTGGAATGAACCAAACAAGTTCGTACCAAGACTTAAAAAATTAATTGCATCGAAAGCTGCAGGTCACACAGGACTCGACAGCGAAATCTTTGCAATTGAAGAAGAACTAAGAAATGCAGGATATATTGAATAAAAATTCAAACATTTGTAAAACAATGCACAGTATGTTATAAATCTCTGTTTAGAAATTAACTATGAACGAAATCAGACGAGAAATTGCAAAAGAACTTCATGCACCTCTTAGAAAAAAGTTTAAAAGACGACATGTTATTAGCAAAGGAATCGATGACCTCCATGAAGCTGATCTTGTGGACATGTCAAATCTTGCAAAATGGAATAATGGATTTAAATATTTATTAATCATTATTGACGTTTACTCAAAATATGCATGGGCAATTCCTCTTAAAACCAAAAAAAGGAATTGAGATTGTAAAAAGTTTAAAATTTGTTTATTCTCAAAGTAAAAGATTGCCCAATTATTTTCACACTGATCGAGGAACGGAATTTTATAACAGTGAATTCAAAACTTGGTCTCAGAAACAAAATCTAAAGCATTATTCAACTGGGAGCTCCATAAAAGCGAGTGTGGTAGGGATTTAATCGAACTCTTAAGGAATCGATGTGGAAAGAGTTCACAACACGTGGTTCATACCGATGGGTAAATATTTTGCCTGAGTTATTAGTATAGTATAATCACAAAATACATCGCAGCATTGGCATGAAACCTATTGATGTAAAAAGAAACAATCAACCCCGCTTGCCGACACAATATAATGAAACTTTAAGAAAACCAAAATAGAAAATTGGCGACATTGTAAGAATATCAAAAATCAAGAAACATTTCAGCAAGGGTTACGAAGCTAATTGGACTACGGAATTATTTACAATTTATAAAGTTCAAAATACTAATCCACGAGCATATCTTTTAAAAGATAATAAAAAATTGCCGATATTTGGGGCATTTTATGAAGCAGAGTTACAACGAACAAAACATCCTAATATTTACTTAGTTGACAAAGTACTACGTAGAAAAGGAACCCGAGCCTTCGTATCTTGGCTAGGATTCGATTCAACTCACAACTCTTGGATTTCGAACAAAAACATATTCTAATTAAAACAATGTAAGTTTTTTAATTCATCGCAAAAAATATTATTATTATTATTATTATTATTATTAATGAGTCTCTATATATTTTCAGCTCACTAAAACCAACACACTCAAGAAAGAAATGAATGAGTGTACTTACCTTCCACACGAGATCACCAGCATATTCAACTCTGCAGACAGCATCTTCAATTCTCAGCATCTTGGCGGAAAAAAGAACTATTTACCACTTTAAGAACGAAGATCATACCATTTTCTTCACTATTTCGTATTATATAATTAATGTAAACCACAATTATTAAAATAAATATATTTAAAAAAAAAAATCTGACATTTTAAATTAAAAACACTGACCCCTGTCCATTTAATTAATGATTTGACAATCATCATCATCATCATCATCAACTTCTTCTTCTGCTGCTGCTTCTTCTTCTTCTTCTTCTCCAACACACTCCTCATCCTCTTCTTCACGTTCTTCTGCTAGAGGAGGCGGAGGAGTCATAAAATCCCCCAACCTCAGTCCATGAAGAGGACTCATACTAATAGTTTCCTCACCCCTCACTCTGAATTCTCGAAGTCTATTAATCAAAACATTAATAATCTCAATATTTAGTCCATTTAATATTAAATCAGCACTATATCGTTGGTCTGACACTATTTCCTTCACTTCAAACTCGAAAATTTCTCTTTCTTGAACACTTAAATTGTTTATGATTATTCCTTCTTCTACTTTTACAGCCGAAATAAGATAATTTAATTTTAGCGCCCTCGCTCGCTCTGCTATTAATTTCACCTCTCCTATGCGGCACAACTTCTCGATAACACATTCAATTACATTCATGATGAGAGCAACTATGGCTCCCAAACCATCTCTGCTCATATATACTATGAAATTAAAGAAACAAAAAGCTCATTAAACATATCACATGAATGAGGCTCTGTGAACGGACATCCAAACTTGTTCTCTCATTAAAATAATTTCAGAGTTCAATAATGATGGCTAAGAATTTAAAACAAACAAGCCAATATTCATTTCATGCAGTCAAAGAACGGTCTATGCAGAATGAGACCACAGAGCATGCAAGCACACAAAAATGTTAACTAACAGCTGCATGTCCTATATGGATTAGCAGACAGCCCCCCCCCCCACGTTCGGCTTGCTCGCGCTAGCCAAAGAACGATAACAGCCGCGGGGCAAAGGTTATCCGCTTTAAACGGTCAAGGGTCAATCTCTTCTTGCTGCTAACACAAGCAGAGCACTAAGCAAACGCGTGTGGATAACCAAATGGGTCTCCATGGACGCCGCACCCGTACAGTCTCATTCAAATGTTAGTACACCTAAATCTTTTCTGCTAATAAGACCCCATTTGAACATTTTTTTTCATTTATGTCCTATAGACCTGATAGTTGGTTTACTGGTAGAGGAGATAGAGAGCTTTCATTTATGATAAACAAACTTTTTTGTACAATTCATAGTTTCCAAAATAGTGAGCATTTTTCAAAATTCATTTTCTTTTGTCCTTGAAAGTTGAAATTTGGTATGGGGCTAGAGGAGATCAAGGCTATTCATTTATGTCAAACAAACCTTTTTATAGATTTCATAATTTTGGAAATATAGCCTATTTTCAAAATTCAATTTATTTTGTCCTAGAGAGTTGAAATTTGGTGTGGGGGTAGAGCAGGTCAAGGCCATTCATTTATGTCAAACAAACTTTTTTGTCGCGAACACTGCAGACATATCACGTGATCGCTCGCATGATGATGCAATATGTCCTCGCGATTACGCAATATCCAAATGGTAAAAATGTATACTACTGTCAGCCCCTTCGCTTCACGCGAAATGTTGATTCATGCTCGCACCTTCGGATTCATTGTACATGCGTTCTCGCGATTTGTATGTAAGGAACTGGGAACGAGCACTCGTGAGTAGTCGTTTGGTTGAGGGCATCAACCACCTCCGGCCTCACGAAGTGGGATTTCTCGAACTGTGACCTTGTGGTCGCTCCAAACAATGTATGCCAGCTTCCATTGATCTCTGGTATAACTGTTGAAAATGGCTGTACGATGTATCATTGTTTGCCTAGTGTTGCGTCACCTCTGATGCGTGCTTACCATTACGACAAGTGAGCAGCCGAAAAGTTACTTCTTTCTAGAGACGCTGGTATCAAGTTAGCACGCCGTCACAAATTGACCTCTATCGAACTCAGAGGGATCGACCACTTTTCTAACACTACTAACAGTGAGCCTGTGTATCTGCCATAAATATACTTCACTGGCAGTGTGTTGCGTGTGGCTTCCTGCTCTTCAGACGGTGAATGACGCCGGAGCCGGGGAGGGGTGGTCATACTGAAATGGCTCGGCACCCAGGCCAGTGACACAATTCTTGTAGGAGGTACTTGGATGACATCTGATGGTGACACGCTCTTTGATGCTCGTGCACGTGTTAATGCTGCCAAGTGGAGCGCCAAGTCATAGGCGTTATGGATCCACTGTACTGTGCATCAAATCGAAGGTCTTCGATCATCCGTCCAGGGGCCTTGTGTGGGGCTCAATGCTGACCTGCTACCTAGTCGACGGTTCTCATGCGAAGCCTTTGAGGAATGAGGACGTCCGGAGTTGCACCAATAATGGACAAAACGAGGGAAGCGAGTCTGTGGCTGATGTAACGTCGCGTCGGTTCCTGGGAGAGCACCTGATGGATGGTGATCTCAAGGAAGACATAGAAAGCGATAGATGGACTGCATCCGGAAGGACATGATCATCTGGCTTCCGCCCAGCTGACATAGCAGATCGACTGGATCGGAGAGCAACATATACTGTAAGACGTACCCCACTCCCCGACGAGAATAACGCCACATGCACTGCTTTGTAAAATTCATAACATCTAGATATCGAAGTATCGTCTCTGGTTGTTTCCCTTGCGGTACATGTGAGACACGTGCATAACCACCACATCACAGTTTTACAAATGACTTAGTTGCAATTCAACTCTACATTGCTCAGAAACATTTTCAGTCTATTGCACTGAAAATAAAAATAATTTGTAGCTCATTTTGTCAACATAAGTATTGATTGTGATGAACTTGGGGTGTTAGTATTAAGATATATACTTCTACATTCGAATCTACATTCAACGGAATATTCGAAAAGTACAGCAATCTTCCTTAGTGAAGTGTTTTATGAGTGAACGTTGGACATGGGACGTGTTTTCTGTGAATTAAAGGCATTTTTGCATGCTCTGAAATGTCAGGATGAATCATAATTTTAACATTTAGACGGTGGGAATAAAAGACATCGTAAGCTACTATTTCCATTTTATGTCTAATATACATCCTCTAGCCATGAGTGGATATACACTCCCGTCAAACTTTACATTCAAGGACGAATATTCTCCGCACGTGAACATAGAAAACTCAACTTTGAGAAACAACGCTCGGCGGGAATGTATATCCACCAATGTCTAGGCGCCGTGAACAACCATAAGGAACATAATAAATTGTGGCATTGCATTTCCACCGTTGATTTGGAGTTTGGATCTCACACCATGCCATTTTATCCTTCCAATTACCGCGCTAGTGACACTAGTTTAATCGCGAACCACAAATAAGCCCGTCCCCGGTTGTTAATCATATACAAGACTTCCTATTATTAGTATCATACTGTATGATACTAGGAAACATTTACAGATAAGTAAATAACACTATTGTTTTAGATCCCTTATTTGGGGGTGGATCTAAAAGGGAGAGTTGTTGTACTAATTTATAAGGTGGTGCCTAAAAGGGTAGCTTCCCTTGTCAGGGTAAGCTGACCAGTGTAGAGTGTTGTGGTGTGCTAGGAACTAGGGGGCGTTCCTATAAATAATGTAGTAGTGTTTGAAGGGACGGGACCCACTGAAAAGGGTCGCTGTGCTAGTCGCTCAGCTGACTGCTTATTATGTAATTGAATCTGCTTGTATCAGCCGAGTGGCACGCGCTGCTTGCTGGCAGCCGAGTCGGCTCGGGGAACACAAAGGTACCTGAGTTAGCGCTATTGGGCTACCGTCTGTCACGTCTTACCGTGACGGGAGTAAGGAAGGGCGTTGGGATGTAAAAAGGCGTATAAACAGTAAAGCGTGTGTAGAGTGTGGACCAAGTGTTTTATTGGTCTGTGATTCTGAGTGTGAGTCCCTTGTAGGGAATGAAATTATGTTCACAATGTAATACAAGTTGTGGGTCACAGGTTACATAAGTAGGAACTCTGAACACGATTGACTGACTCACCTCGGTTGACACCAGCGTAGCCTCGGGCCGTCTCGATGAAGCACTGACAATGGAGAGATCCTTTGACCTCATTAGGATGCCTTCTTATACTCTCTGGCGCTATGTTGTCAGCAATGTGTTGGCCCAGTTACTAGTATGTAGGTATGTGTAACCATTGTGCAAGGACTGGGCTGCTTTTAGAGTGGCAAGCTGTCCCTGCTAAGTTTTATGGATGTTGGGCCGGCTTTCCAAGGGTTGCCATTTAGGGGATTTAGCCAGATGCCGGGGGGATGGACTCCAAGGGGTGCATACCCCTGGGAGGCTGTACACTATTACATTTGTGTACCAATGCCTATACAACAACTCGTTGGAGGTTAGCCACATTGCAAGAGACTGATTATGTTTAAAGTAAACATCGAATTCCCTGGGAGACTTTTGCTTAGGTTATTCTGTCAAACTTTCTGTTGTAGTATTTTATGTAACTGGGGTCATGTATATATATTTTTAGGTGACGTTGTCTTCAAAGGAGTGATCTTGTATTATACTTTGTTTAGGAGCTAGCCTTATTCCTGATATACTGTAGAATGGTTTTACGACACTGCTGTCAACTTGACGTTTCTCTTAACGACATTAGATTTCCTTCAATAGTTTGTGATGAGCGTGTAGGTTCTAAAATAACTACTGAGCTTGTCCAATCTAATGTAGTTTATGTATATATCGTAATGGGTAGTTAAAATAATGGATTGATTGTACATTTTATTCTAGGTTTTAGGGAACACCCTTTTTATTACTTCAACCTTATAAACAATAAATGATTTGAAGCTTCCTTTTGCCGTACATGTGGATCTTTTCTAAAATCTTACCTTTAATCTAAGTATTTCTTATTTGTCCTTCCTTCGTCCCCATGCTGCCTGTAGTATGATCCCTTAAAGACCCCTGTGTCAAATCTATATTTATTGTTATCTCCCATATGCAGCTTAACCTTATTCCTCTTTCTTATTTTGAACGGGAGTTTATCTCTTCCTTGTATTCTGATGTATTTAGGGTTGATGCTAAGTTGTTGATAGGAGATTGCTCTCGTGACTGAGAGACATGAGAAATGGTCATTCTATGTGCCATGTGATAATTTATAAAGATTATAATTGAATAATTAAAGGATATTTAATAATAATTATACATTGAAAGTGTTACAGGTTTATTGTGATTAGAAGAGGTACAATATAATACTATACTTCAAGAACATTACTGAAGGTACGTGGTGGCTCAGCGGTCATGCTGTCTGCCTCTCACCAAGGCGGACCGGGTTTGATTCCCAGTCAATGCATGTGAGATTTTTACTCTGGTTCGGATTCGACTTAAAAAGGAGGTTCCGTGGCTCATGATCGCGAGATTAACGGTCACGTTAAACTACAATCTTCCCTTTCGAGAAGATTACTGAAACTAATATAAAATAAGGTACTGAGCCCGAATTCGGCTTATTTTAGAATGATTTTGAGGCCGGAAACATGTCTGTGTTGGTGAATATGCATGAGAATGGAAGGACTGGATTCGTGACATAAAACGAGATTTTAGCTAAGTTGCAAGTCTATGTTGCATTATGGGTCGCTCTGACAAGGTTATTGTACCTTGGGGAAGACGCGATACTGCGCCTATATTGGGATAAATATGGTATCCACGAGCTACATGTCTGAGCATTGATAGCCAATCAGAGAAGACTTCTTTGATAGACGTCTCTGGGACCATAACTAAGCTAGTTATCTATTCTATTTAGTCCGATTCGGGATCGCGGAGTGGAGAGGGAGCTGTTTCAAGGCTAAGTGAGACCGCGTTCAACCCAGCCAGCGACCGAAGTTCCAATTGTATGGAAGGCTCGCACTTTTCGTTCATAGGGGAAGTCAGTTTTAACCACAGTATTTCACTTGTATTACTTGTGTGTGCGGTAATAAGAAGCCAGCTTTAATATAAAGCTTGAATAAGCAAGCTTATAATGCGAGTGTGATAGGCAAGCATCTATAAGGGATCTACGGTATCCCAATTTCGAGATTCGACAGTTTTAGAAACGTGAATCTAGCGCTTGGAGAAAAGTGTTTATCTCGTGGCCGGAACAATGTGTGTGCTGCGCAGTCTACACAAGGCAAGTCCGTGCCTGGTCTGACCGAACATTTGAAGTAGCAGTGCATAGACATTCGCAAAGCTCCGTGCAGTATAAGACGAGTGAGGCTGCAATTCTACTACAGTGAGATATCAATTCCACAGATAATCACGATGATATTTATTCAATACTTTATAATAATACAGTTCACCGTTATAATGTTGGCTGTGATGTTTGAGTAAATTATGCGCCTGGGATACACGAGATGGAAGCATAGTGACTTCACCGAGCAACCTTCGATATGAAATTAGAACATTGTAAAATTATGTCCAGCTATATCACGACATTGGGCGACCAATTGACTTCATTACATCTTCGAAGCAATACATGGTCTACAATTACGAACATTATTTAACGGTTTTGCTCGTTCTTCATGGACGTTTACTAGAGTTGTCGGAAGAAAATTCTAGAAGACGCTTTCTAACGGAAGACGATGGCAGTTCAAGCGAACGGGAGGAGCCGCAGTTCGATTCCAATCTACAACAGGAGGTGCTCTTGGAGGAACGCGAGTTCGATGTCCGAGATGTCTGTTTGTGGATCGTGGGGAACTACAGTTCGATCCTGGGCTGGAACAGAATCACCAATTCACCTGGGTAATTCCTCTTCACTACAATTCATCGGGAACATCTATTAAGGTACAGCGAAGACACTCTTTTACGTAGTTTGGAGTAGATTGATACATATTTGAGCATCAATTTTCTATTGTAGTATTGTCTTTTGTCATCGATTAACTGTGGTATTTTTCAGTAAATTTTAGCGTTGGATATTTTCGTCTGCGATTCCAACTATATTTTCTTTTGGCATTAATTTACTCTACAAAATAGTCATATGGAATTTATTTCCATGTTTGGAATTTCTTTGAATTTTATTTAAATCTTTTCCATGATTTAAATTGTGGAATTATATTCAGGTTTTCGTCTTCAACGATTTTTATTATTCGTTTGTAGAGGATTAGCTTTGGGTATTTTTCTACGAGGAGATATTTTAGGGGAAGCGTTCGACGATTTATTAATACAATTAAATGAGATTGTGTGATAATCTCTTCGACATTTTACGGTTTTGGCATGAACATTGAGGACGATTTAATCGATTTGCCAAGTATATTTAAGATACAGTGATTTTGATATTGAGTTGATAGTTTCAGCTGACAATTATTTTATTTTGAGATAGCATTGATCAATCGTTACCGAACTTTGAGGAAATATAAATCTTTTGAATGATTTAATTATTTTTGTTGATCGACGATTTTTATAGACGTCATGATCCAATTTTGAACTCAGATACGTGGAACATTTGTATGACAACGAATTTCATAGAGCATGTTGTAACGTCAGAGACAATTGTAGTCTTGACTTTATGACTTTGTTGAGTTTACGTCAGTATGGAAAATATGTTCGTATTTTTATGAAATATTTAAGGAACATTTAATTGATTCCAGATTTACTAAGCTTATTAAACTTGCAGAGGGAGTCAATCCTACACATATTTCTACGATTATTAATAATCTGAACCTTCTTGTAAACAACATTTGAAGTTGTTATGATGTATAAATATACAGAGCAACATTGTGACTGTTAATTAAGTTAATATTGGACACACAATTGAATCTATTGTTGGGGAATGCGATGGGTAATTCCGCATTAAAGTATTTGTTGTAACCACTGCGAAGGTTAATTCCGCATTGTGATGTAATGGTAAATTAGTATACGACGATGTCATTCCGTATAACTTTGGTGAGGTGAGATGCTGCGATGAAATATTTTGAGTTTGCATATACGAAGAAAGTATACCGTATTTAATTAAGAAACTTATTAACTTGTTGCTGTAATGTTATATCATGCTATTTCTAGCATTTGAGTGAAATGAAGTTGAGTTAGGTGTAACTCATTGTTATTCTAAGAATGTGTTAGTTGAATTGGACGATTTTAAGGAGGCATGCGGAACAGCTAGGTGATCTGCTGAATTAATTTATGTTTCTGAATTTTTCTATTAAACCCTTATTTAAATCTTGAACTAATAATCATATGAGGTGTTCTTAAATGAATGATCATATTAAACCCGGATTAAACGGTAGCCTAATCTACGACATTAATAGTCTGTGTTAGTATTGAGTGGTCTTTAAAATTTTTAAATTACATGAAGTAATTGCGATGGCCAGTTATTATTGATATGAAGGAAGGTAGGTAATCTACACTTTTACGTGTTTACTTCTCGTAAAGATGTATAATAATAATATTTCTTTTCTTCGACTTTGTTGTTGTCCCTGATAATAATAAATTATTTTGCGAAGTTAATATAATAATATTAAGCTTCCATCATACGTGTTCTTTATTTTTGATTGGAGAAACACTTGTATGCAACACAAGGTGAGTGAGAGATTGCATTATATGATTTATGTATGTGATATTTTGGGGGATTTTTCGAGATAATGGAGAGGTGTGTTGTTCTCCGAATTATTCTATAAAGCATTAAGGAAGGAGTAGTGTTCTTTCAGGAACATTGTCAATTTGTATTTGTACGAGAATGCGTGATGACTGAGGGATTAGTCATGTGTATGAATGAATCCCGGATGAGAAGGAAACAGCTGATTGTTTATAGCAATGGCAGCTATCTGAAAACAGCTGATGGACATTTTATGTAGTCCAGCTGATCTTTTTAAATTAGAAAGGGAGTTTTTGGTGTATAGAGTAAATCATGGTATTGTTAAAATTTAAATTCACTTTTGAACGAAACTATTGGAAAAGCTTTTGACATATTTAAATTATTTTTAAACATTTTAATTTCAAGATTTAAACTCCAGTTGAGGGAGGCAATGTAAACATGAGATTATGGGCGTGTTAAGCTCAGTTGTTTTAGCGTGTGTATGTTAGATTTGTTGTGGATGAGTGGGAGTTTTATTTACTTTTATTTGTTTGTTTCTATTTCATAGTTATTTATTGTCTGGTGTTTTCGGCAATAAAAGTAGCTTCAATCCTTTTTACAAGTGGGTCTTGCGTGAGTTATTTCAATTATAGTAAGGATGTGTTATGGAAAGGGGGGTACTCATGGTATGTGGCGCCTTTAACCCATTCCGACCCGAGATTTAGGTAAGGATCTCATGCTCCTAAAGTAGTTAGCATTCTTGTCCAGTGTAGTTAGTCTATAACACATCCTCTGCGACTGTGTGATTATCATAGAAGTGCTTGTCAGAGGGATTTTCAGCCTTTTAAGCCGGGACCTTCAAGATTCTTCGATCCATTCTCCATTCCAGGATTTTGACAAGTCAACTATATGATAATTACGGGTACAGTACGTTGATATTGGAGGAGTCCCTGTTGATTAAAATTGTGCCCTGTAGAACAAATTGCTCTTATTCTGTAGTAATTTGGGTACTTCCATTTCAAGTTGCATGCGGAACATTTATTAGTTTTACTGGGTTACGTTCAACATTTAGTAGTACCGGTATATCTAATCTTAATTCTCAAACTGTTAATTGTCACCAAGCAACTCCATCCTGGGTTGGGAATTTATTTTTAAGTACGTTGTTCCACTCCCCCTTGCTCTCCCTGTTTTCCTTGGTACTTACCTTGCGTTAGTACCTTGGAACAAATACTCCAGGGAGACATTCGGCTTCGTGCCAAAGTTGGTGGAAGAATAAAAATAATAATATCAATAATAATAATAGTAATACTACTACTAATAATGAAAATCCACAGCCTGCTTCCAGTCTCCGACCGGGTCAGGAATGGAATGAATGAAGCCCCCATCTAGCGGCGAGGATATGGACTGTGCCGGCTGCCGAGGCCTGACGCACCCCTTCGGGGCAATGATTAAATGAATGACAGATGAAATGAAATGATAGTGGAGAGTGTTGCTGGAATGAAATTTTGACAGGGAAAACCGGAGTACCCGGAGAAAAACCTCTCTGCCTCCGTTTTTTCCAGCACAGATCTCACATGGAGTGACCGGGATTTGAACCACGGACCCAGCGGTGAGAGGCCGGCGTGCTGCCGCCTAAGCCACGGAGGCTTTTTTAATAATAATAATAATAATAATAATAATAATAATAATAATAATAATAATAATAATAATAATAATAATAATATAGTGGTTGCCTTATAAGTAATGTCGTTTTTTAAGGAAATATTATTAAGAAAGTTTTCTGACAAGAAATGAAATTATTCTTTAAAGTAGAGACCATCAGATTCTATGGTCTTGACCCATCTTTCAGCGAAGTTTCTTATCCCGCGACGGTACCAGTCTCTGGGGTTGGATGCGAAGAATTAGAAGAGACCCACTTGCACAGCAACATTGTTTTCGAAATTTCTTCCACGCAAGAAATGGGCCATGGATCGAAAAATATGGTAATCTGAAGTCGCAAGATCAGGGATGTTTGCTGGATGGGGTAGCAAATCGACTCTTCCCAATTCCTAAATTTTTGCCATGGTTGTTCGTGCAGTGTGAGGTCTCGCATTGTCCTGCTGCAAGAGAACTATTTCGGTTAACTAATGCTGGGTGTCTCCGTCTCTAAATTTCATGAACTTGCTCCAGTTGTTGAGAAAAAAG
The DNA here is from genome assembly GCA_946902985.2 of Meconema thalassinum. Classification (NCBI taxonomy): domain Eukaryota; kingdom Metazoa; phylum Arthropoda; class Insecta; order Orthoptera; family Tettigoniidae; genus Meconema; species Meconema thalassinum. The sequence continues at coordinate 907,674,834 of OX336389.2, forward strand.
ATCCGCATGACTGATCGCCCATTTGGAACGAACTCCCGGTGAATCACTCCTTCAAAATTCCACCAGACACACATCAATTTGGGACAGAAGCGATCCATTTTAACGATGACTTTGGCAGGTTGACGGAGACTGAGCCACTGTTTCGAGGCGTCAGACCCATTCTTCATCATATGTGACGATATCCTGATAAATCTATCATCCATGGGGTTACCGATAAGTTGACGACAGATATCCACTCTACGTTGAGCCTGTTCAGGGGTCAATTCATGAGGTACAGATCAACAGCTTCTGTTTGATTTTCCAAGTGTCTTAATCTGGCGATGTATGGTGTCTTTTGATGATACATTCTCGCAATATACGCAATTCTGGGCATGGTCTTCTGAGAAATGACATTGGCGAAGCAAAGAAAACCAATTCTATCTTATAAGACTCCAAAGTTTAAAAACGACGTTACTTATGACACATCCTAATACTTATGCCAGCTTCGTTGTGTAGGAGTAGCACACTTTCCTCTTACCTAGGAGGACCTGGGTTCAATCTCCGACTTCGTCAGGGATTTCAGAGCTGACGTGAGGACTGGAAGGGGATGCAATCAGCCTCATGAGGACAATTGAGTAGTTGTCCAAGGCAGTGACTTTAATCAAGGGAACCAAGGTTAACGGGCGAAGGGACACGTCACACTGACCGTGCTTTACTCCACAGTCGGCAGGCCATAAGGCGCAGCAGCGGTCGCTGGTGTTGATATTTTGAGTTGGAGCCGTGTAGGTGATATCGGCACGTAGTTTGTTCTGCTAGATGGCAGAGAAACTGGAACTGTATCTCTGACTGAGATTTGACTAATTCTGTCTTGTTATCTCCAAACGTCATACGATAGATCACTTAAGATGATAATAATGTTATTGGTTTTACGTCCCTTTTGACTATTGTGGCTTTCAGAGACGCCGGGGTGCCAGAATTTTGCCCTGAAGGGGTTCTTTAACGTAGCAGTAAATCTACTGACAGGAAACCCTCATATTTACGCACTCTCAAATGCTGACTGCGCCAGGATTCGATCCTTCAACCTTAGAAATAGCAGGCGAGAACGTTGTTGCTGCACCACGCAGCCAGTCACGTAGTGTTGTGGTTGACTTGCTCGGTTGGGAATGGAACTCGCGACCATGGGATACAGATCCATCGAGGAAGTTGTTGATAAAAATGATGGGCTATTACAACTGTAGGGGATTCATAATTAAGCTGTTAACGTTGGGCACAGAGTTACCACACTTCATAACAGTGATTTGGCGAACCTGAAATGCATCCGTACATTCCGTAAATGTTAGCCGATGTGTTAATGAATACGCTATAGTCACGGAAGCTGATATTGACAATATTGTGTTCGCAGGCTGTGATAGCTTTAGCACGCAAGCATCTGATCACACGGCGCTTCAGGAGCTGATAGTAGAAAATGAGACCGTGGCGTGGTGTTACTTCGTTTTAAGGCTTTGGGGGCAGCTTGGTCATCAGCCCCGTAGTTGGGTGTCTATTACATTTGTCTGATAACCTGTACTTCTGTGGTGGCTGTAGTAGAGGTGTAACTGTAATTAATGAGGTCAAGAATGGGGTAGGTGCCTTGGGACTTGACGTAAGGTACTATCTTGGCATTTACCTGGTGAGAGGGTGGAAAAACAGGAATAAATCCCACTCAGGATAAATCAGCACTTGGAATCGAACCTCCAATCTCCGGACTTATTTGCAGCCCACTATTGTGGTCATGGTGATCGATTTAATGCGCACGGCTACGCTGCGGGTTGTGGTGTAAAGGTCACAGTTGTTGGCTCCCATATCTGAGGACTGGATTTGATTCATGGCTCTGTCGAGAAATTTAAGTGAGCGTCTACGAGAAACAACCTCACTTGAATAGGGCTATTATTTTTTTGTTTATATCCTACCAATTGAGACCATTATTACATGTCAACTTATGGAATTTTTAATTTGATAAAATATATTTGATTCTAGCAAATTGCAATGTATCTTGTTTTTTATATCAATGCACAAAAGGATTCTGTTGAGTCAACCATTGTTGAACTACTCATAATTACGATCAGTTTATATGTCAGCTGAAACGAGGGTTGCGTAAGAGTGTGATTAGTTCGCATTGTTCAAAAGCACATACAGTACACAGTTATTGAGGGTTACAACAGTTAGCGAAAACTAGTGTGTTTAAAATTATTACAGGATAAATACGGTACTGCCTAAGTGCCTTCGCTATAAGCCACAAATATGAGGGGTGTGTATCATTTTAGAGTAGGAATATTTTTTCCCCCCCGGGGTTTGGGGTCTGCGAAGTCGGTAGGTTTTTAGGTGGGGTTCCGTGGTGCCCATGACTTTGAGAAACTCTGTTCGAGATGGCAAGAATTATGTGGAAGTGGGGATTGGTTAATTTATATAATAGTAAGTCATTCCATACGAGGTTAATTCAATTCAAAGAAATGGCAAGACTTTGCTGTTTGGCATCACATGTTATTTGGTACACTATTGAGGGTCATCACATTGGTGTTGTAATATTTTCATAACGTCAAACTATTATTTGTTATATATATTGATTTATTATAATTATTATTATTATTATAATTATTATTATTATCATCATCCGTAGTTAATTGATAGAATTCTTTAATATTATTATTAATAATTTTGGATTTAAGGCTAACTGAGCCATGGAGATGTTTTATTACGTACAAGCTGTACCCGGCATGCGTTGCAATGCCAATCAAAGAAAGTGTTGGCGTTGAAATTCTGTTTCTTGAAGTGCTTTTGGATACACAACATGTTAACTGCCTCTATGCTATCGTAAAATGGATTTTCTAATTTAGAACCATTCGTGGAAGCGTGCACAACAACTTTCAAAATTTTCATCGCTGTCACTCATTTGTTGAATCTACTCGTACGCTACCTGTTGTGAAATGGATTTACTAAGTCGAAACCCTTCCCTGGCGTGTACACAATAACTCATCAATGATTCATCGCAATCGGAAGAATGGTATATGCACGTATACGGGGTTTTGTTTAAACGATTCGTGCGCTGTCACTCATTTGTTGAATCTACTCGTGCGCTACCTATTGAGAAATGTATTACTAAGTCGAAGCCCTTCCCTGGCGTGTACACAATAACTCATCAAGGTTTCATCGCAATCGAAGAATGTTATATGAACGCAATAGGGGATTTTGTTGAAACGCTTCGCGCGTCGTCACCCATTTGTTGCATCTACTCTTGCGCTACTTATTGTGAAATGGATTTACTAAGTCCCCTTCCCTGGCGGGTACACAATAACTGATCAATGTTTCATCGCAATCGGATGAATAGTATATGAACGCATACCTGATTTTGTTTAAACGATTCGCGCTCCGTCACTCATTTGTCGAATCTACTCGTGCGCTACCTACTGTAAAATGTATTTACTAAGTTAGAAACCGTCACGTAAGTGTCCACAACATCTCACCCAAGTTTCATCGCTATCGGACTAATGAGATATGAAGACATAGGGGACTGTATTGAAACGCTCCGCATGTCGTCGTTCATTTGTCGAATCTACTCGTGTGCTACCTACTGTGAAATGTATTTACTAAGCCAGAAACCTTCCTTGGAGTGTCCACCATATTTCACCCAAGTTTCACCGCTAACGGCAGAATGGTATATGATCTTATACGGGACTTTGTTGAAACGCTTCGCGCGTCGTCCCTCATTTGATGAATCAACTTGTGCGCTGCATATTGTATAGTGGATTTACTAAGCCAGAAATTTTCCATGACGTGTACACAACATCTCACCCAAGTTTTATAGCTACGGACGAATGGTACATGAATGCATACGGGACTTGGTTGAAACGCTTCGCGTGTCGTCGCTCATTTGTTGATTCTACTCTTGCGCTACATATTGTAATATGGATGTACTCAGCCAGAAACCTTCCCTGGAGTGTACACAACATCTCACCCAAGTTTCATCGCAATCGGATGAATGGTATGTGAACGTATACGGGACGTTGTCGAAACGCTTCGCACGTAGTCACTCATTTGTTGAATATAAACGTGCGCTTCGTATTGTAAATTGGATTTACTTAGCCAGAAACCTTTCCTGGAGTGTACACAACAATTCACCAAACATTTATCACTATCAGACGACTGGTATATGACTTTATACGGGACTTTGTTGAAACGCTTCGCGTGTCATTGCTCATTTGTTGAATCTACTGGTGCGATACCTATTGTAAAATGTATGTACTAAGCCAGAAACCTTCCCTGGAGTGTACACAACATCTCACCCAAGTTTCATCGCTATCGGATGAATGGTATATGACATTATATGGAACTTTGTTGAAACGCTTCGCGCGCCGTTGCTCATTTGTTGATTCTACTCGTGCTCTACCTATTTTAAAGGGATTTACTAAGCTAGAAACCTTCCCTGGAGTGCACACAAAATCTCAGCCTAGTTTCATCGCTATCGGACGAATGGTATATGAACGCAAACGTGACTTTGTTGAAATGCTTCGCTCGTCGTAGCTCATTTATTGAATCTACTGCCTATTGTAAAGTGGATGTACTAAGCCAGAAAATTTCCCTGCAGTGTACACAACATTTTACGCAAGTTTCATAGCTATCGGACGAATGGTATATGAATGAATACGGGACTTTGTTGAAACGCATTGCGTGTCGTCGCTCATTTGTTGAATCTACTTGTGCGCTATCTACTGTGAAATGTATTCACTAATTTTGAAACCTTCACGTAAGTGTACACAACATCTCACCCGAGTTTCATCGCTATCGGACGAATGGTATATGAACACATACGGGACTTTGTTGAAATGCTTCGCGCATCGTCGCTCATTTGTTGAATCTACGCGTGCGCTACCTATTGTAAAATGGATTTACTAAGTCAGAAACCTTCCTTGGAGTGTACTCAACATCTCACCCAAGTTTCATCGCAATCGGACGAATGGTATATGAACGCATAGGAGACATACCCACAGACAAACTATCACGTTACATTGATTTTTATATATATAGATGAGATGATAACTCCAATTATTTTTCGCTATTCGAATCAAAGGGATTCGACATATTTCAGTTTATTCTATGTTAACTTGCGAGGTGACCAAAGTCACGAGACCATTTCATTATTTCGTTAGACAGATTTTAAGACCTTGGCGACTGTAAATTACTCTGAGTGACACGCACAGTGGGGGATCTCCGGGAAAGAGGCGAAGAATGGAAGACTTGCTACAACAATTCCCCAGTATCGAAGAGGGTTCAGAACAATGGAGTCCAGGCTGGGTCATTCTACGGAAATAAATCCATCTGGCCTCACAAGGGGCTGTTTAAACCGAAGAGGAAATTAACACATGTTTCTAAGAAGAAGGACACGTGGTCTACAGGAATGTATCTCTGACACAGAAGACCATAGCAACGTTATTTTGATTGGTCGAGGAAGGTTGTTTCTGCAGGAGTGGGATGCATGAATGCGAGTGAACATACAAATCGTTCTTGGTGGTTTTATCGGCCAACCTTAGCTCTCACTCACTAATTTGAATCTTATTCGGAATGAAGTAATTCATTCAGACAGTCTACAGTTTGTAACATGATTGTGCATATAAGACAGACATACTTTGTCTTTTAATGCAAAATTGACAATGGTTGTGTTTCGGCCATAGTCCAGTAAGTCAGCACTTCATCACTGGTCAAGCTAGCAGCTACATCTAAATCATCGCTGCTCAGTAAAAGTGATTAACGGAACTTATCAGCTGGGCTCCTTCAATACATCATTCTGAGAGATGAATCAGAGCGCCAGGAAACTTATGCACGTCTTAACTATGGAGACGTATTCCTTCGACACGCAACTTCGGTAAGCCAGACTGGCATATATTACTAAAATCTCAACTTGAACATTTCTGGCCTGTAGCTTCATAGTTTTGGAAATAACGTAAATTTGAATATCGGTCTCATCATTTTTCTCACGCCACAGGTTAACCTAACTTCAGTAAATTATTTTTTATTATTATTAAATTTTCTTATTATTTTTGTGTGTCTCATTTTCATTTCGTGACACATTATATTTATCACCCAACAGTGTGCAACAACCATTCCGAAAAATCGTTACGGATGTCGCCAAAGCGAAGGGCACGAAAACCAGATAGTATTAGTAGAGGGAGAACGGTATTATCTCTGTGCTTGTGTTTTGTAGGGGATTTTTATTGTGGTGTATCAGTATGGCTGATAAGGACGAGATAAAGCTTAGGAGTGGTCAACAGTTGAGTGTTGATATGGTAGAGGAGAATGTGGAGGAGGAGAGTAGTCAGTTGGCAGAAGATGGTCAGAAGTTGATGGAAGGGAGATCAGATGTTGATCCCAATATCAGTAATAATAGGATGTCGCAGGAAGTGAAGGCATTATGAGCACGTTAAGGATCTTGAATAACAAATTCGACTCCACTAATAATAAATTAGATAATAACAGTCAAGAAATAAATGCTAAATTAGAAAGTAACAGTGAAGAAATAAATGCTAAATTAGAAAGTAACAGTTAGGAAATAAATGCTAGGTTAGAGGGTAATAATCAGGATTTGAATAATAAGTTAGAAGCCACTAAAGCTAAACTTTAACTTCTTAATAATAAGGAGATAAACAGGAAATTAGATCAGTATAACGCTGAAACTAATAATAAAATTGAGGAATTGAATAAGAGGGTAAACGGTGGAGTGGAAAGGAGCGAGGAGTTGCATAGGAAATATGAGCGGATGAAGGAATGTATATTGGATGTCCAAGGGACGATAAGGGAAGAGATAAAAGGTCAGTTAAGAGAAACAGTAGAGGAAGTCAGGGTAGAAGTTGAGAAGAAGCATGAAATTATAGGCAATAAAGTAGACGAGACTAGTCAACAGGTGATAAGAGAGGGTGCAAGAAGTAAGGGTAGAAATTATAGAACGTAATGAGAGAGATGAGAAGAAGATTAAAGAGAAGATAGGAATGGAAATAGGTAAAATAAATTAAGTACTATGCACTCAGGTAATAGAAATGCAGGAAATCATAGATGAAGAGAATAGGCAAATTAGGGACGACTTTAGAGAAAGTATAGAGGAAGTTAGTATTAGATTAGCGGAAATGGAGAAACGGACGTTAGGCTACAGCCAGAAAGAGATAGTTAATGAACAAGAAGGGCAGGAGGCTGAAATTAGGAATCCGAAGAATAGAAGGAAAAATCAGAAGGAAAGAGCGATATTAGAAGAAATGGAGGAAGGCGATACCGTAGGAGTTGAGGGGAGGCTGGAAGATAGAAACCATAAGAGTAGAAAGAAAGAAAGAAAGAAAGAAAGAAAGAAAGAAAGAAAGAAAGAGAGAAAGAAAAATCGGAAGGAAAGAGCGATATGAGAAGAATTGGTGGAAGGTGTTACCATAGGAGTTGAGGGGAGGCAGGAGGATAGAAATCATAGGAGTAAAAAGAAAAATAATTTATTAGAGGAAATGGATGCCTGGTTGAAAGAAAGAGAGAAAGAATACAATATGGAGCGGAATGAAATAGTAGATAAGGTAGGGGAAACTGTAGGAGGAGAAACGAACTTTAGTGTCACCATTGATAAGTGTAGTATGGGGGAAGGGGAAATCATTATTATAAAGAGAGAAAATGATAGAGTAGGGAGTGAAAAAGAAAGTAGTAATAATCGAAAGTAGATCATTTATGTAGGGTTGCAGTACTGTGGGTTGCATTTCCAACCAACACTCTTGTGTATAAATAATGTAGACCTAGATTTGAAAAGTGACTTGTTTCGTGAATTTACCGAAGAACCCGATGTTGCTGAGTCCTTAAATTTGAATCCTGTCGTCGAATTACTCGTGTCGAGAGCGAGTGCATGTAGTTGGTTAGATAGTGGTTTCTTTTATTTGAGGGACCATATGTTGTTTCTGAGCGCGACGGTAAGTGCGCTTATGTGTTAGAGATATTGGAATTAGCTCATATGGTACATATAACATTCACTCGTTACGTAAGTATATGACGTGAGTTGGAGAGGTAACAGCTGATATGAGATGGTGACCGGTGATGAACCTCTCAGACTTGGTTTATAAATAGGTAGGTCAAGGTGGCATGAAGGCTGTTGATCTGGACTATATGTTAGTGGTTACCATAATTAGGAAGGTATGTATTTGAAGAGAGACCGCGTTTGAGATATCTCAAGGAGATAAGACTGTGACAGGAGGAGTGCTCGCTGATGGAAGGTGAGAAACTGGGTTTAAAAGGAAGCTAAATGGGACTCATTAAGCACAGAGATAAGATGAATCACATATATTTCTAAGCTTTGACATTTTTTCAGTAGAGATTCACATTGTAATTCATTTTCAGAGATTTTGTGTAATGCAGTCTGTAAGCTCTATATCTTACGTGTGACGTACTGAACTCGAATTTTAAACGGCTCGGGATGGAGAGGATGCTATTTCGGATGATTTGATGAAATTTGGAGAAGAATGCACTATGTTTGAAGAATTATGAAATGATAAAAATTTATTATACAAAGGGAAGCTTAAGATTGCAAACGACGACAGCAAAATTGCGACCGAAGCCATTATTAGTCAGTCTCGTGGCGTATTTTTGTTAGTTCGCTCATAGCAACATGGAGCTATGATGAAGAAATGCGCTGATTGGCTAATCGAGTTACTGCAGGCACGATAGAAGGAGAAACTGATCGCGCCTAATGAGGAGCTTCATCGGAGATATATACTGCTATTTGGTAAAGAAGAGAGAAACCGCATAATTAAAACTCTAGAGAATGTATCTTAATTAATAAAATCATGTTTGTTACTCAGGAAAGGAAGTTTAAGGACTCAATATTAAGATCTATGCAGTGAATGATTTGCCGCGACTTCTAATGAGGCGCCCACCCATTACTCTTTGACGAGCGAGGTGATGCGCAACTAATCAGGGTCTTTGTGGAGTGACTGTGAAAGAGGGTGGACCTGCGACACTTGGGATCTGGAAGGAAGCGTGTGAAGTCCAGGGTAGTTACATGAGAGGGGCTTGACGGCAGGGGAGCGATCGCCGCCGGTGATAGCCTAGGAAGAAAGTTCGTTGGTCGTGAATGAAACATAAAGTCGGTCAAATATCAGTTCTAAATCGAATTAAAGCATCGAAAGTTCGACAATACTGTAACGTGCCACCCCTTGTGGCACTTTCGTTAACTGGATTACGGTGGGTAGAAGCACAAAACAATGGTCCTTTTAAAGAAATAGTAATTTTATTGCAGGTCATAGCAAGTTACAGTACACCGCACAATAAACAGATACAAGCAATTAGTATCTCACTCTAGTTCCTCTCTGACTGGGAACACTTCCCTTTCACTCCATCGAGCAGCTGTCCGTTCATTAATTAGGCTGACCTGTGTCTAGCCAGTCTGTCACTCACCGAAATACCTGTACACTCCCTTGAGTACACAAACTGCCGTTAGGCTACTTACGAGTCTGCTACACACTGCTCCGCTGTCCGCTGGCTAGGGAACAGCCCACGGCGTTTCGCAATTCACCACAGCACTTCACTGCATGCAATAGCCTCACTTGGGTTTCGCAAGTCACGTCACCACACTACTGTGGTAAAAACACGCACTATCTCAAAAACACTATTCCTCCCTCGCTGATGAGGCCGCTTATATAGCAGGCTGGTGACTCAATGAATGCTTCTAGAATCGTCCAGGATTCACGGCTTCTCGAGATTTCCATCACTGGCTGGGTCACGAATATTTTGGACCATCCCTTTGTCCTCGCACCCCTTTGCGTAAGGCGCAGGTAACAAACAGAGGCAGAGCATAGCCCGGGGCAAATGTGACTCACGCGGCGAGGCGACGAAACAAACTCACAGCCGTAACAATACTATAGAGCAACATTATATGTATATTCTACAAAAGTTTGATAAAGAAATTCGAAGGATTAAATGCAGTTTTCTTTGTTGTAGACAGTCTTATGAAAAGCACGTATCTCATAACGCAAGGGAGCTTTGCGAGCGCTTTGAAATATGAACAATAGCGAGCCTGTGCGGAGAAAGACTAGTGCATTCTGAGAACATTGACGCTGAACTATTGACAGTTATCATCCAGTTATAAACTTAGTGTCGAGATGATATTCATGCAAATGTCAAGGGGAATGATTGACTACGTATTTAACGTGAACGAGATGGTAAATTAAACCATAGATGCGTAGGGGATGTGAAATGCATTGACAGACTAGAATAGCAGGCAACCGATATTAAATTAAATTGTCGAAATGAAGCATAACTACCGCCGAGCTACAATCCAATACTACGATACGGAAACATACTATTGCGCCATGCAGAATATCTACCAGATCCGAAGCGAAGTAGACCATCCCACTTCGAGACTTGAGAATCGGTACGGCATTGCTGTAGTAGATTATGTCCGAGTTCGTGACCAGGGAAGGCAATCCGAGGTTGGAGGCCTGGGTTCGAGCCGTGACGAGGCCGATTTTCGGAGGAGGAAGAACAGCTTCGAATATGGAATTACTAGTGCCGATAGTAATTTTTACCATATTATTACCGGGTGAGTTAGCCGTGGTGGTTACGGCATTACTGATGGCAGTCGCTCACATCCGGGAGGCGAGGAGGTTCGAATCCCCCCGCCGGCAACCTTGAAGATGGTCTTCTGTGGTTTCCCATCTTCCTTCCAGGCAAATACCGGGGTTGGTCCCTAACTATAGGCCACAGCCGCTACCTTCCAACTCCTCGTCCTTACATTCCAACTTCCCTCCTTCCCTCCCCAACGGTACTTGTAGCTCACCCATTGGGTGTCCGTCTCGAAGCAGCTACAAAACTGGCGAGCCGAACATGTCCTCGGACACTCCCGGTACTAAATGCCATACGCTAAAAAAAAACATATTATTTCTTAGAGATATCATCTTAAGGTAGAAAACGCAATCATCGTTTGTAGATGTTGGTATTAGTAGTTAACACTTGTGTTTTTGAATTTTTATGAGTGATTTTTCGGAATATTTTCCATCATGGATATTTAAATTTTAAAATTTCTTTTGGTGAGAATTTAAATCCACGTAGTGGATATTACCGTTTGGATTTACGGTTTTTCATGCTTCGAGATTTAAGATCGTTTCTTTAATTATTATTTTTAATTCACTTCGGATCGTAATTTTTTGGGGGAAATTTATTTAATTTCATTGTATTTAAGCTAATTTTATCCAAGCAATTTAGATCAGGAGAAGATCTTTTATTGGAAATGAAATTCTTTAGTCGACATTTTCTATTTTTATCGCTGATCTTAGGAGAAGTTATATCATTATAGAACATAGTTATGCCAGTGATTACTAACGTCGAGTTTGAAGCTATTCATAAAATTATTTGATCGAACTATTTGGCTTTGTTGATGAGTGAAGTATTGTTTTATACACTTTAACATTAGCTATTAATAAATAATAATAATAACTTAACGATGGATTTTTTTGGGGGGGAAATCTTATCCACTACGACATATCAACAGCATTGAGGATTCTATAAACTTTTGCAACATTATTTAAGATTGTTGTTGACTTATGATTGCAAGATCGCAATAATTTGGAAAGATCAGAGAGGTGTAACAAATGTATATACTTATTAAATGTTAACAACAATTACTGGAATTTAAAGTAACAAGTAATAGTAAACCAGTATGTCATCGCTGTTAATTAAGGTCGATAATTAAGAAGTATTTTAACAACTAAAAAAGTTATACACTGTAACCAATATGTAAGAACTTAATAACGAAAGTAAAGCATATTATGCAATTTAAATAAGTTGTTATGAAAAATACTGTACTACGATATGAAGTGAAGAACTATCTAAGCTATAATTGTTTAATAGGAAGTTCATGATAATATTATACGGAATTTACTTGTATTGTTGCGAGAGTAGTCGCTTGTCAAGTATTAAGTGAAGGTTTATATAGTATTGAGGTAGAGAGAAAGTCGGTATACGTATTGTGAGCGTATTTTTGAAACGTATAAGTAACTATATTACAGTAAAGATTTAAGAAAGACCATTGTTAAACGACTAGCAGTTGAATTGATTAGTTCAATTGGCGGAAAATACTTGGGAAACGGATTGAAGATAACAATGTTGTTAATTATTATTATTTTACTATCAAGGATTATGACTATATTTTATATGAGCTTAGCTTAATCGTTCGGCTATACATATATGCCCAATTGTGAAATGAAACCACAGTAATATGATGACAATAATTGTGATATGACTTAGAGAAATTGACGCTTTATTTGAGAGTAAGAATTGTAAGGAAATTAGTTTGAAGGAAGGCCAGGTGATTGAGAATCGCCATAAACGTTGTAAATAACGTATACAATTTTATAAATCATATTTATACATAATATTAATAATATTTAGGAGAACTGAATAACATAAGGAAGTTATGGAAATAACTTACTCGATAAACTGCTGATATTAAATAAATAATAATAATATTATTTATTGTTCGGATTAACATGATTAATAATTATTTATAACAACCAATACATTTTTAAATAATAAATATTTTGCAAACTTTATTAATATTCAGAAAATATTAATACCCTTTTATTTAAACATTTAATAATTATTTCCATTATTACTAATTAAATAATTTAGAGACTTTTATTTGACAATTAAACTTTTGTTTAATTATCAATAATATTTTAAACATTTAAACCATAAAGAAGGAGTGATGTTTGAAGGACAAGACGATGTTCTTTGATTACATCGAGGATGGTTATTGCCATAAAGAAGTGATATTATGGTGGATCAGTATTAAAAAAAATTCATTATTATTGTAAATGGATGATTTTGTTACAGTAAGGAGGAATGTCAGTGGAAGACATTGGTTGTTTTAACAACACTACAGTATTTGTTAAAAATTTTAGTCGAGAGAGAGGGAGTGGATTTAAGTGAAGTTGGTCTAACAGCTGATTGATTATGTTTTTTATTATTATTGAGAAGTAAAGTACTTCTAACGTCAGTTGGACGTTGATTTTATTTTAATATCTGATTATAGGATATTTCTAAACAATAATTGTTACGGATCACATGTAAATTTTTAGAGATTATTTGTTAATTTAATTTGTATGTTAAAATTATTTTAATAAATTTAATTTGTTCGTTTTTATAACCACATCTTAAATGATTTATTTAAATTATGAAAAGAGGTTATGTTTTGGTGTATTTGAGGTTTAGTTGAACCACTAGTTACGCCCACTTAACCGAAAATGGTAAGTTTCTCGTGCCCTCCTTTTGTTCAGTTTATCCACCCACTTTTAGATTACAGAAACCTAATCGTAGGATTTGTGTATCCCCCCATTTAGCTCTTGTTGGTAGGATATTCAGGTTTATTTAGCCGGGAGCCTCGAGATTCTGCAATCCAGCTGATCATCGGAGTCGACAAGTTGCCTTTATGGTTTAATCGGGTACAGTACGAGTATGCGTGTGAAAGGTGGAATTCCCGACATATCGAATAGAGTTCAGGAGAAGTTATGCTATATATCATTTTAATTTGATAAAATCTCCGTAAATTCTACACCAGGAATTAACCCTCCGAACTGAAGTTATTTCATACGTGTAGTATGGAACCGACGCGTAATGTGACATAAGTGTGATTGTGTCGCGGGAAGAAAATTTAGCGTGTGTAAATAAAGGGTGCAATATAAATATATGTTCTTTTCTACAGGGTATCTATTTCATGTAACGGGCGGTAATTCCGCTATACAAAAACACTTGAACGCACAAGTTGCGAATGTGTACAAATGGAACAATGACGTAATTATGTTGAAGATGATAGCAAATTGTACATACAAGGGTATCTTAATATGTTGTATTTTTTCTGTATTTTGTGTCATATTTCTTGTTGTATTCGTGTCGGAAGAAAATCAGCACTACATTACTATGTAATATAGCGTGATTTTCTAGGGCGTTCTGTAACATGTTCATAACGGCAAACTATTATTTGTTATATACCGTAAATATATTTTCATTTACTGTATTATTATTATTATTCGTACTTAATTGATAGCATTCTTTATTATTATTATTTTTAATTTTGGGTTTAAGGCTAACTGAGCAATGGAGATGTTTTATTAAGAATGATAACTCCCATTATTTTTCGCTATTCGAATCAAAGGGATTCGACATATTTCAGTTTATTCTATGTTAACTTGCGAGGTGACCAAAGTCACGAGACGATTTCATTATTTCGTTAGACAGATTTTAAGACCTTGGCGACTGAAAATTACTCTGAGTGACACGCACAGCGGGGGATCTCCGGGAGAGAAGCGAAGAATGAAAGACTTGCTACAACAGTTCCCCAGTATCGGAGAGGGTTCAGAACAATGGAGTCCAAGCTGGGTCATTCTAAGAAAATAAATCCATCTGACCTCACAAGGGGCTGTTTAAACTGGAGAGGATACTAACACATGTTTATAAGAAGAAGGACACGTGGTCTACAGGAACGTATCTCTGACACGGAAGACCATAGCAACGTTATTTTGATTGGTCGAGGAATGTTGTTTCTGTAGGAGTGGGATGCATGAAAGTGAGTGGACATACAAATCGTTCTTGGGGGTTGGGTCGACTAACCTGAGCTCTCACTCACTACTGTGAATATTATTCGGAATGAAGTAATTCATTCACACAGTCGACAGTTTGGAACTTGATTGTGCATATAAGACATACTTTGTCTTTTAATGCAAAAACGGCAATGGTTGTGTTTTTGGCCATAGTCATTAAAGTCAGCACTTCGTCACTGGTCAAGCTAGCAGCTACATTTAAATCATCGCTGCTCAGTAAAAGTGATTAACGGAACTTATCAGCTGGGCCCGTTCAAGACATCATTCCGAGAGATGAATCAGCGCGCCAGGAAACTTCTGCACGTCTTAACTATGGAGACGTATTCCTTCGACACGCAAGCTCGGTAATCCAGACTGACATATATTACTCAAAACCACAACTTGAACATTTCTGGCAAATAACTTCATAGTTTTGGAAATAACGTAAATTTAAATATAGGTCTCATCATTTTCTCACGCCACAGGTTAACCTAACTTCAGTAAATTATTTTTTATTATTATTAAATTTTCTTATTTTGTTTTTGTGTCTCATTTTCATTTCGTGACCTATTACATTTATCACCCAATAGTGTGCAACAACCATTCCAAAAGAAAAGAACACGTTTCAGTGTGTAGTAGTACCTGAAGATTGAAAATATTTGACTGTTATTTGAATCCAAATAGGAAAAGAAATCCAATTTCCCATTGCTAGTCATTTAAACAATTCTTTCTTGGCCTAAAATTCGTTTACTTCTAAAAAACAGATATCTCGAAGATGAGCGCACATTGCTGTTTCTAACGAGTATGTTTCCGAAATGAGAAGTGACATGCAATTTTTAGATGAATCGTTGAGAATCTTTGTTAATTTGCTTACTTGAAAATTGGGATGGGAAATCATTTTATTCAGACCTTACAGAGAATATGAATTAAAAAGAGAACTTAGAATTTTTCACGAGTTGGTTAGAATATGTGAATGTACCACATGAATGGGTCAAGTGGGAGTGAACCTTTCACATAGTGACTTCAGCCGTTGACCAGCAATTTACGGGAACTGAATGAACTTTAACTCACCATCCATATTTGAAGAGACAGCCATTCTCCTTGCCATCTCTCTTATATAATTCACAACGTGGTCTGCACCAGCTTGAAGAGACAGATACTAAGACGGAAGCCCGATATTGTGTTCTGCAGCTCGGTTAAGAGTGAAGAGTGAGAGGGGAACAGCTAACGTCCCCGATGGATGGGGCCGTTCAAAATGAAAGCGAGCCTTAAATTAATGAGAATTTCTGAACAACGGGTGTGATTTGAAACATCTAACGCACTTCATGTAGTGCTATTAGGGTGAACAGCTGTTAACATCTACGCATCAATATCCTGCCCGTCACTGGTAAGATTTTCTTCATTCTTGTGTTGTCAATATTGCACACCAGTGCTACCTGTCTGAAGTCATAAAATGAGATCTTGCTTGTTCATAACAACAATTTGTGTCAAGAATCTCATATAGTTATAATTTTAGCCAGTTTTAAAAGTTAATTGCATATGTGGGTCATGTTTAGGGAGGTATTCATACATTTAAAAAATACTTTTATAGCTATTAGCAACACATCAGCCTTAACCACTAACAAAATAAACTCTGCGATAGTATTTCATACACGAGGCCACTTGAGCCATTTCTAGAGAGGGGAGACGAAATGTTCAGCCAGACATTCTCTTGTCGCTATTTTCCCAAGCAACTTGTCGGGAGTGAAGATTACATACAGCAACTTACAGCTATTAACATCTGCTCATCAAAATACTGTCCGTCATAGGAAAGAAGAAGCCAATGTACTCATAAGACACGGAGATTTCCACAACACACAAACTAGGCACTATAGGTTCCTGCTAAGGAAAGTGGGCGCAGCCGAGCAATAACATTGGTTGGAGAGTACAAGCGTGTGTGTCTCACTGAGCACGCTACATGTCACGCACGACTGCCTCTAGAGTTGGCCCAAGTAAAGTACCACCACAAATGTTTTCTTTTGTGATTTGACACGTGTGCCAAATGTTAAATTCTTGAGGTTCCCTTTCCAGATTTCTATTGAAGCATATTCTTATGCCATGTTTGTTCTCGGTGATAAGATATTTGCAGATATATTTTCATTCTTCTGATTTCTCATTGTCCTGATCGTGGTACAGTTTGTACCATTGTATTTCAAGAACAATTCATGAAGAAATGACCATTGCCGATGGGAGCGCAGAAGACCTATGATGGAAACCATTATATGAATCACATCAATATCATGATCATCCCGGCACGTTTTAGACCATGTGGCTCGTTATTGGCGTGAATGTTCTTTGTATAGTTTTCTTGGACATCCTAAGAATCTCCTTCCATTAGGCCGGCATCGGAGAATTTCCTTGGGTAATATTTCTAGCTCCGTGGCGTTTCCAGTGATCCAGATGATCGTTCACCATCTGTTTGAACATTTTAGTGCTTTTTTTTTTCAGTCCCACTTCGTGTAGTCAGCTGTTGGGTGCATATGTTTAATTGAAAAATATGTAATCCTTGAAAGTGATTTTAGTTCTGAGAATTCATGCCTCACTGTCATAACATAGTACCCATGGCTCTGGGCAGGGTGATATGCTATGGAGCCCAGATTATTAAATTCATTAAGGTAACTTTCTATAATTCTTATGTCCAAACATATTTTCCATGGTATTTGTTCTTTTTCCTAAAAAATATTTTTTTTGTTTTCTAAACAGAGATGTTATATTACAAATTGTGTTTTAAAGAGACTTTCTGAATGTTTAGTATAGAAGTAATTTTCTGATGATGTTATTAGAACATTATATCCACTGAAGTGACCAGTTTTGTTATTTATAAATCATGTCACAATTGAAGAGGTAAGAATAGTTACAAAATAGCTAAAAATAAATTCTGTGCTGGTATTGATGGCATTCCTGATGCAATTTTAAAAAATGTACAGAAACTATAATAAATCCACTTACGCACTTAATAAACAGTTCAATTCTCTCAGGAACTTACCCGGAGATTTTAAAGTTATCAAAAGTAATTCCAGTGCACAAAAAGGTTCTAAAGATGAATTTGATAACTATCGTCCTATTAACTTACCAACTGGTATTGCAAAAATTGTGGAAAAAATCATGTATAAGTGACTAATAAGTTTATAGTAAAAGTAAAATACTATCAAACTCACAACATGGATTCAGAACGGAAAAATCTACAGATACAGCAATTTATGAATGCATTAATAGTATACTGAAATTAATTGACAATAAGGAACATGTAACTGGCCTATTCTTGGATTTATCAAAAGCATTTGATGTTGTTGACCATAAAATCCTCCTTACAAAACTAAATCAATATGGTATTAGAGGTCTAGCTAATAAATGGATAGAGTCTTACTTAACAAGGCGTAAACAAATAGTAAGCTTGAGACACAAGGATGATGGAGCCAGATCACTTAATGAAACATTGTCCAATGAGGGTATTATTAAATTTGGAATACCCCAGGGATCGGTTTTGGCCCCAATACTCTTTCTTCTATATATATCAAAGATATAACACAGAACGTTGATTCTCATAACGAAATTTTGTTTGCAGACGATACAACACTCGTAATAAAAGGCGAAACTCAACAGGTCTTACAGCAGTCTGCTGACTCTGTTACAGAAGAGTTAACCAAATGGTCACAAGATAATCGACTCATAATACACTATAAAAAACAGTATGTCTAAATTTCTACACTATACTGAATAGGAATCCTGCGACGCCCAATATAACATTAAATGGTCATCAAATAGAAATTAAAACAGAAACAAAGTTTTTAGGACTATGGATACAACATGACTTGAAATTGAATAATCATATACAATATCTGAATACTAAACCGAACTCGATGTGCTTTGCGTTACGTATTTTGAAAACTTGCTCTAGCATGCACACATTAAGAAATACGTATTTTGCTTATTTCCATTCATACTTACGAGATGGGGTCATATTTTGGGGTATGTCATCAGATGTACTAAGCACGTTTAGGATACAAAAGAGGGCGATTAGAATTATGGCAAATGTAAACACTAGAGAATCATGTAGACGTCTGTTTAATGATTTAAACATTCTCCCACTGCCCTGCATTCATATCTTTGAAAGGATTATGCTTTTTAAAAAGAATTTAATGAATAAAGACTTTTTTAAACAAACAATGATATTCATAGACATAACACAAGACAAAATCAAAACCTTCATATTTTACACACACACACAAGCATATATCAAATAGGAACATTTCACATAGGAGTTAAATTATACAATAAACTACCCCAGTACCGTATATAAAATTTGCCCCAAAAATAAAAACCTTTGAAAGAATGTTGGAAGCTTATCTGCAGTGCCATTGTTTTTACTCTGTAGTTGAATACCTTAGCATATAGGAGCGATAATTATAATTATATTTTACTTTTCTATTTTAATTGTAATACCTAGCTGTAAGTTGTTGTATGTATAGAATGAAGTTTTCATATTGTGATAATAGAGTAAGATGTAAAAAGTTGTCCAATAAGATTGTATCTCTTAAGATCTGTTATTATAATAACTTATAAATAGTTATAGTATTAGTAATATATACCTGTAAATTCGTTTATTTTCTCTGTAATTTCTGACGTGTTCTATTTAAAAAATGTATTGTAAACATGTAATTGATCAAATGGATAAATAAAAATCTAATCTATCTAATCATGACCGGAGGTTTTCTCTAAGAATACAAATGCGATATGGAGTGAATGTTCTATTTCTACGTTTTGTATTACCGTAGTATTTTCATTGTGGAACAAGCATCACCCCACAAAGTGCCGTTCCATAATATGTGCTGTCCATTGCCCAATTTATCTTCATAGTGTTTTTTCAGTTGATCTTTGATCCAGTCTGATAAAAATAAACAATCTCACAATTCATCAAACATCCTTTCTTTTGAATAAGAATAAGAATTATTTGTAGTCAATGCTGAGGTAATCCTTAACCATCTCATATCAAATTTAGCATTCGATGAAATTAGTTCTGAATGGTCCACTGGCAGTTTTGAATAGTTGTTCAATTATTTGATCCTCTCCACGAGATTTATAATTTTTCAGATTGTTTAGTACACTTTCTGAGTCGTCGAAAGCAACACATACCGAGAAGTTGTTTTGAGACATTTTCAGAAGAGTTTGTTGATCATGAGGACCATTACAATGATTCCGGAAATAATCTAACCATAACTGATGAGATATTGCATTCGTTTTCATATTATGGATTCATAACTACTAATTATTGGTCTAGGCAAACCCGCGTTTTTGTTATAAGACGCGTGGGGTTGGTAATATCCTTATTGTCCCAAAATGTTGTAATAGGAGTGTTTTCATTAAGTGATAAATATTCAATGTAATATTTTTAAGGTTAAACTGTTTAAATATTTGTAAATAAATGTAGTTGGGCACAATTGTGTTGACCGACTAAAAAGCATTCTACGATAGCATACTGGGCAACACTAAAGAATGGTTTCAAATACTTCAATACGTAGCCGGATGTCCACCCGGCAAATATCCATCTTTAGTTCATCGCGTTTTTGCAGCCATCCTGGGGCTTAACAGAGGAAAGCAAGAACAGGTATTTCTGTACATTCGACGAGGTTTGTTCTCGTGTGTGTACCTTTACAAAGTGAATAATAGATCTGATGCCATCTCCTGGGTAGGAAGCAGATCTCTAATCTGGGATAGTGTTTGCTTTTCGAACCCCTTAGCGAAGGAGAAATGCATTAATAGTTTATGAACTTAAGTTACTTGAGAGAATATGCTCGACGTTTGTTTACATTTACATTAGAGAATTATCATTTTGCTCCTTCGATGTACTAAAAAGGTAATCCTACGAGGAGCAGAGAGTTTGTTCTCACATCCCACATGCTATGCAGCTCGTTCATTGTGAAACTAAAGAGATCGTAATGTGATCATACTACACCAGTATGCCATGAATGGTGTAATTAGTGCACGTCAACTCTACAATATAGTGCAGTGTCTTATAGTTGGGAAACATAGTGCAGTGTCTTACAGTTGGTAAATTTAGTGCAGTGTCATACAGTTGGTTAACATAGTGCAGTGGCAAACAGTTGGTTAACAAAGTGCAGTGTCTTACAGTTGGTTAAGATAGTGCAGTGTTATATAGTTGGTTAACATTGTGCAGTGTCATACAGTTGGTTAACATAGTGCAGTGTTATATAGTTGGTTAAGACAGTGCAGTGTCATACAGTTGGTTAACATAGTGCAGTGTTATATAGTTGGTTAACATAGTGCAGTGTCATACAGTTGGTTAACATAGTGCAGTGTCATACAGTTGGTTAACATAGTGCAGTGTCATACAGTTGGTTAACATAGTGCAGTGGCAAACAGTTGGTTAACATAGTGCAGTGTTATACAGTTGGTTAACATAGTGCAGTGTTATATAGTTGGTTAACATAGTGCAGTGGCAAACAGTTGGTTAACAAAGTGCAGTGTCATACAGTTGGATAACATAGTGCAGTGTCATACAGTTGGTTAACATAGTGCAGTGTTATACAGTTGGTTAACATAGTGCAGTGGCAAACAGTTGGTTAACAAAGTGCAGTGTCATACAGTTGGTTAACATAGTGCAGTGTTATACAGTTGGTTAACATAGTGCAGTGTTATATAGTTGGTTAACATAGTGCAGTGTTATACAGTTGGTTAACATAGTGCAGTGTCATACAGTTGGTTAACATAGTGCAGTGGCAAACAGTTGGTTAACAAAGTGCAGTGTCATGCAGTTGGTTAAGATAGTGCAGTGTTATATAGTTGGTTAACATTGTGCAGTGTCATACAGTGGTTAACATAGTGCAGTGTTATACAGTTGGTTAACATAGTGGAGTGTTGTATAGTTGGTTAACATAGTGCAGTGCCAAACAGTTGGTTAACATAGTGCAGTGTCATACAGTTGGTTAACATAGTGCAGTGTTATACAGTTGGTTAAAATAGTGCAGTGTTATATAGTTGGTTAACATTGTGTAGTGTCATACAGTTGGTTAACATAATGCAGTGTCATACAGTTGGTTAACATAGTGTAGTGTCATACAGTTGGTTAACATAGTGCAGTGGTATACAGTTGGTTAACATAGTGCAGTGTTATATAGTTGGTTAACATAGTGCAGTGTCATACAGTTGGTTAACATAGTGCAGTGGCAAACAGTTGGTTAACAAAGTGCAGTGTCATACAGTTGGTTAACATAGTGCAGTGTTATACAGTTGGTTAACATAGTGCAGTGTTATATAGTTGGTTAACATAGTGCAGTGTTATACAGTTGGTTAACATAGTGCAGTGTCATACAGTTGGTTAACATAGTGCAGTGGCAAACAGTTGGTTAACAAAGTGCAGTGTCATACAGTTGGTTAAGATAGTGCAGTGTTATATAGTTGGTTAACATTGTGCAGTGTCATACAGTTGGTTAACATAGTGCAGTGTCATACAGTTGGTTAACATAGTGCAGTGTTATATAGTTGGTTAACATAGTGCAGTGTTATATAGTTGGTTAACATAGTGCAGTGTTATATAGTTGGTTAACATTGTGCAGTGTCATAGGTTGGTTAACATAGTGCCGTGTTATATAGTTGGTTAACATAGTGCAGTGTCATACAGTTGGTTAACATAATGCAGTGTCATACAGTTGGTTAACATAGTGTAGTGTTATATAGTTGGTTAACATAGTGCAGTGTTATACAGTTGGTTAACATAGTGCAGTGTTATATAGTTGGTTAACATAGTGCAGTGTTATATAGTTGGTTAACATTGTGCAGTGTCATAGGTTGGTTAACATAGTGCAGTGTTATATAGTTGGTTAACATAGTGCAGTGTTATACAGTTGGTTAACATAGTGCAGTGTCATACAGTTGGTTAACATAGTGCAGTGTTATACAGTTGGTTAACATAGTGCAGTGTTATATAGTTGGTTAACATAGTGCAGTGTCATACAGTTGGTTAACATAGTGCAGTGTCATACAGTTGGTTAACATAGTGCAGTGTTATACAGTTGGTTAACATAGTGCAGTGTTATATAGTTGGTTAACATAGTGTAGTGTTATATAGTTGGTTAACATAGTGCAGTGTTATACAGTTGGTTAACATAGTGCAGTGTTATACAGTTGGTTAACATAGTGCAGTGTCATACAGTTGGTTAACATAGTGCAGTGCTATATAGTTGGTTAACATAGTGCAGTGTTATACAGTTGGTTAACATAGTGCAGTGTTATATAGTTGGTTAACATAGTGCAGTGTCATACAGTTGGTTAACATTGTGCAGTGTCATACAGTTGGTTAACATAGTGCAGTGTTATACAGTTGGTTAACATAGTGCAGTGTTATACAGTTGGTTAACATTGTGCAGTGTTATATAGTGGGTTAACATAGTGCAGTGTTATACAGTTGGTTAACATTGTGCAGTGTTATATAGTTGGTTAACATAGTGCAGTGTTATACAGTTGGTTAACATAGTGCAGTGTCATACAGTTGGTTAACATAGTGCAGTGTCATACAGTTGGTTAACATTGTGCAGTGTCATACAGTTGGTTAACATAGTGCAGTGTTATACAGTTGGTTAACATAGTGCAGGGTTATATAGTTGTTTAACATTGTGCAGTGTCATACAGTTGGTTAACATTGTGCAGTGTCATACAGTTGGTTAACATAGTGCAGTGTTATATAGTTGGTTAATATTGTGAAGTGTCATACAGTTGGTTAACATAGTGCAGTGTTATATAGTTGGTTAACATAGTGCAGTGTTATACAGTTGGTTAACATAGTGCAGTGTCATACAGTTGGTTAACATAGTGCAGTGTTATATAGTTGGTTAACATAGTGCAGTGTTATACAGTTGGTTAACATAGTGCAGTGTTATATAGTTGGTTAACATAGTGCAGTGTCATACAGTTGGTTAACATTGTGCAGTGTCATACAGTTGGTTAACATAGTGCAGTGTTATACAGTTGGTTAACATAGTGCAGTGTTATATAGTTGGTTAACATTGTGCAGTGTCATACAGTTGGTTAACATAGTGCAGTGTCATACAGTTGGTTAACATAGTGCAGTGTTATACTGTTGGTTAACATTGTGCAGTGTTATATAGTTGGTTAACATTGTGCAGTGTTATATAGTTGGTTAACATTGTGCAGAGTCATACAGTTGGTTAACATAGTGCAGTGTCATACAGTTGGTTAACATAATGCAGTGTCATACAGTTGGTTAACATAGTGCAGTGTCATACAGTTGGTTAACATTGTGCAGTGTCATACAGTTGGTTAACATAGTGCAGTGTCATACAGTTGGTTAACATAATGCAGTGTCATTGTCGTGACTGTGAACCTCCATGATTCAGAACCCAGGACTGCGGTTCGGAGGAACATTATATAAGGGCAATAGAGTTATTATTATTATTACTAAGTTGGATGTGAGCTTTTGTAAGACAGAATGTATATTTCTCAAGGAAATGAGATTGTTGGCGCCAGGATGTGTACAGAGGTCTGTAAATATTGATGGTACAGAAGGACATTTAGTCGAGCACTCTGAACTGTACAGAGAGTGAGTCATGGTCACAAGCCAGGCCAGAAATTGAACCATGAAAGTCACGTAGACGCGAGTATGGGCAGTCGCCGCTCGCTTAGGGAGCAGCACTTGCTAGGCACTGAGGAAGGAATGGACCAGGCCTCAGTGGAAGGGGGAGATGGACTCTGGGTCATCTCCAGTGGGATATAATGGTATCCAAAATGGCGAGCGACAGAGTGGCAGGAAAGTTGTTACAAGAGAGTTGCATAGGAGTTGCAGAGTGGCAGAGTAACAGTTGTTCTCACGCCTCAGTTCTTGCCAGAGTAACGTCGTAACGCGCGTGAGCAGAATTCAGCCTCGCGGAGACATGCTAGATGTCAAGTAGCAGTAAAGTCTTAGTAGCGCTAATACAGACCTGCGTGCACTTCCAGCAGTAACTTCACATAATTTGTATATAGTGTATATACTTCGACTGCCAAGAGCATAATAAATCGGCAGTAGTCCAAGGGAAGTTCATCTTTTATTCCGGAAGTTCTGGGACTAGTCTACGAAACCTCAAGTTCCCTTATCTAGTAAACCGTTCGGCTAGGAGGGAAAATCGTCGGAGGAGCTGTCAACCTGCCAGAACGTCTCACAGGCCAGGTAGGTCACGACAGGCCTAACTTTTTGGTGTCAGAAGTGTGGGGTCCCGAGTTCGACGCACTGAACAGAGCAACTTCGGAGTAAAGAGAGAGATCGCGACATCGCAGAAGATTGTCCGATAAAGACCGCGACAACGCAGAAGATTGTCCGTCCGCGCATCCGCGTAAATCGTACCGAGTGCCGCGCAACGCAGAAGAGAGAAGAAGAAGCCTACTTAGCAGAAGGAGCCGTGCAGTAGCGAGCCGTGCCGCCAGCAGAGGGGAGAACCGAAAAGCAGCAGTATCCAGTTAGCAGGGAGACAACAAAGAAGAAGAAGCCGCCAGGTAAGCTAACCTTATTACAATGGCAAGACAGACAAGTGCAGCTACCAAGTACAAGTGGGCCTTTTGTATCAGTAACCGAAGGACATCGCCTGATAGGTCGGGAGTTCGATGGAACACAGCCAGACAGATTACGTGAGTTTGTGGCTAATGTAGATGCTGCTATTCGCATGATAAAATATGATGATCAAGAGTTATTTTTAAGTATATCCTGACCAAAATTACGGGCAAGGCCCGAGATAAGTTGTTAGTCAGAAGAGACATGAATCATTGGGAGGCTGCCAAACAGGCATTACGAGAATACTACGGATTTCAGGGCACATTAGACTTATATATTTGCCTGATGTTTCAAACAGCGCAGGATCCGAGGGAAACAGTGGCGACATGGGCGCATAAAGTAGAGACTCTGTCAGCTGCGTTCAGGGAAGCAGTCCTCGACGGAGAGAGCTGGGAGTATAGGGAAGCCCAGTTAAGGATCACAAGAAAAATATGCGTAACTAGCTTCATACAGGGGTTAAGTAACCCGCGAATCCAAGCTAGGGTCCAGGGCAACGGGGCCATTACTTTCGAGAAAGCGGTAGCCACTGCAAGGCAAGAAGAGGCGGTAATTCTCTCAAAGAAGGCACGAAAAGGGTTGCACACGAAACATAGCTCAGGGGTAAGTGCAGGTAAACTCGATCAGGAAAGGAAGGCACCACTAAGGTGGCATACTAAGCCAACACAAGCAAGTGTTAGGGTGGTCTGTTACAATTGTAACAGGGAAGGCCACATCGCACGGGAGTGCAAGGAAGCACAAACCCGAGGTGCACGCACCTCGTTGGGTAGTATACCCAAGGTACAGACAGGGGGCACCCCAAGTAAGATCATATGTAGATATTGCAAAAAACCGGGACACATAGAGCGGGATTGCCGAAAGAAGCAGAGAGATAAGGAAGCCGTGGCGCAGGAAGCCGTGCGCATGGTTAGGGGGAAGCCTCACATGGAATCAGACAGGAGTAGAACCTGTTACCGTTGTGGGAAGAAAGGGCACGTACAAAAAAATTGCCGACAGACAGCCCAGGTACCACAAGCAGAAGTGGACCGGCGGAAGTGCTATAATTGTGGACAGCAGGGTCACATAAAACGAAATTGTCAGGAGGCTAAGAAGGGCCAGGGCCAGAGTAGGCGCACGGGAGGCAAGGCCATGAAAGGCCGACGCCAGTGCGATGTTTGTGACCGGTGGTCACATGGAACCAAGGACTGTTGGTTCGAGAGTGGTAAAGGTAATAAGGAAATATCACTCAGACAGGGGCGACAAACTGGAACGGGTCCATAACACAGGGACAGCTATGGAATCCCGCAATTTAAAGAGTCCCAAGGCACGTGACACGGAGGGCACGATATTAATGTATTGTGGGGGGCCTCTGAGGTTTCTAATTGACACTGGCTCCGATGTCAGCCTAGTGAAGAGGCAATCAGTGCCTAAAGGAGTTGCAATTAGCAGAGGCACCCCGATTGAATTAACAGGTGTAAGCGAGGGAACGATTTACACCCAAGGGACCGTTCAGTTTGTTATTGGAGGTACTAAACACACAGTTCATGTGGTGGGCAGTGATTTCCAGCTAAGCCAGGATGGTATAATAGGGAGAGACATCCTAGCAGACAGCGTGATCGACTACCGGGAGGGTCATGTTACGATCCACGGTAAAAAAATACCCGCTGGGAGCGAGGGAGGCGAAGATAATCAGTCTCGAGCCTCGAACCCAGAAGGTAGTAGTTATTGAAGTCGATAAGAATCTACCAGTGGGAATTATTGAGAGGGCCGAGGTGGCACCAGGGGTTTACCTCGCAGAGTGTCTAACAAGGTCAGAGCACAACGAGGCAGTAGTCAGCATGATGAATACTACTGAGGAAGAAATGACTCTGTACAGCCCTCGAGTGCGAATGCAGGAGGTGGACAACACCTGCCTGGCAGAAGTACGCAAGGTACAGCAAGGCAGTAGGGCGGTAACCGGAGAACCGGCTACTCAGAAGCCCAGATCGCGCCGAGTGATAGACTGCTTGCGAGTAGACCATCTCACGCAGGTAGATAAGGAGGGTGTATACGCCATCTGTGCGGAATACAATGACATCTTCCACCTTGAGGGAGATTGGCTCACGTACACGGACGTTATACGTCACGAGATCCCAACGCCCCGGGATCAACCCCCGATTAATATGCGGCCGTATAGACTGCCGGAGGCACAAAAGGGAGAAATACAAGCGCAGATAGATAAGATGCTAGGTGATGAAATTATTGTACCTAGTACATCCCCTTGGAATGCACCATTATTGTTAGTACCGAAGAAAATGGATGCGTCAGGTAAGCAAAAGTGGAGAGTTGTGATTGACTTCCGAAAATTGAACGAAGTAACGATAGGGGTTAGTTATCCCCTCCCACTCATCTCAGAGCTATTAGATGCTCTAGGTAAGGCCAGGTATTTCAGTACACTTGACCTTTGCAGCGGCTATTATCAGGTGTTATTAAAACCTGAAGACAGGCCCAAGACAGCTTTTTCAGCATTAGGGCGCAAGTACGAATTTGCAAAGATGCCCATGGGGCTGAAGGATGCGCCAGCCACATTCACAAGGCTGATGAATACAGTGCTTACCGGATTGTCAGGTATTCAGTGCCTGTGCTATCTAGATGATATAATAGTGTATGGTAGCTCAATAGAGGAGCACAATGCTAAGTTAAGAGATGTTTTTCAAAGGCTGAGGGAAAATACGTTGAAGCTCCAGCCAGATAAGTGTGAGTTCCTGAGGACTGAAGTGACATTCTTAGGGCATGTAATTACTGAAGGGGGAGTCTTACCAGACTCACGAAAGGTGCAGGCCGTGAAGGATTTTCCGAGGCCTACCACAAGCCGCCAGATTAAGCAATTCTGCGGACTCAGTGGGTATTATAGGAGGTTTATACCCAATTATAGTACGATCGCGAAGCCACTATATGAATTAGTGAAGAAGGACGTTCCCTTCGTGTGGGGGGATGCACAGGAACAAGCGTTCGAAACGCTAAAGCAAAAACTCATTGAAGAACCTATTTTGCAGTACCCAGATTTTGAAAAGGCATTCGTTCTTACCACAGATGCTAGCAACGAAGCAGTGGGGGCCGTATTTTCACAAGGGCCCGTGGGTAAAGATATCCCCGTAGCATATGCAAGCAGGACGCTTAATAAGGCAGAAAGAAATTACAGCGTCACAGAAAAAGAATTATTAGGCATTGTTTGGGGTGTAAAGTATTTCCGGCCGTATTTATTCGGACGGCATTTCACAGTGGTGACAGATCACAAGCCGCTGATGTGGGTGTTCAATGTTCAAGACCCATCGTCACGCCTGCTAAAGTTCCGATTGAAATTGGCAGAGTATGATTTTGAAATCATTTACAAGCAGGGCAAGCAGAACTGCAATGCTGATGCTCTTAGCAGGAATCCCACTGATGCACAGTGTCAAGCGCGAGTGATCAACTCGGTTGGGCACGAGTTACGGCAGGGGGCGGCCGTGGCCACTCATATGGAAACTCGTAGGAGGGTAGCAACGACTTCAAAACCCGAGGACTCTACGGTAGAGGGAATTGAAGCTGACGGTAGTGAGGTCTCCGAGGACGCTAACGCAGAGGAGTCCTCGCCCGAAGACAGCTTACCCGAGGTAACCGAGTTGCAGGAGGCTGAGAAATTGGCCATCCTGAAGGAGTGTCATGACTCCTTGGTTGGAGGACACCAGGGAATAGCCCGCACGTACGCCAGGGTACGTGAACGATTACAGTGGAAGAGAATGAAAGGTGACATTGAGCGTTATATACGCTCGTGTCCTTCATGCCAAAAGAATAAGGGGACTAGACCAGACGTCAGAGCGCCGATGGTAATTACGGACACCCCTAGCACGGTCTTTGAGAAGGTATCTCTGGATGTGGTGGGTCCACTTCCGGTGACAGAGCTTGGCAATAAGTACATTTTGACATGCCAGGACCAACTGTCGAAGTACTTGGTAGCTAGTGCCATGCCGAATCAGGAGGCTGAAACAGTGGCACGGACGCTAATTAATAATGTTATAAGCATTTACGGGATACCGGGGCAGATTCTCACTGACCAGGGTAGTAACTTCATGAGCGAAGTTTTCAAGGCACTTTGCAAGAAACTGCGAATTAGGAAAACAAACACAAGCGCTTTCAGACAACAGTCCAACGGTCGCGTAGAGAGATCTCACAAGGTACTAGCAGAGTACGTGAGGCATTATGTTTGCTCAAGTGAGCAAAATGACTGGGATAAGTATCTGCCCACGGCGAGCTTTGTATATAATACCACCAAGAGTACTAGCACAGGGTTCACACCCTATGAGCTTATTTTTGGAAGGAAGGCGAATATACCAGGTGTATTGCAAAAGCCACCTGAGGTGGATTATAACGAACATAAGAATGTGGTAGAGGAGCTGACGTCACAGCTCAGGAGGAATCATGAAGCCGCTAGGAGGACGCTAGTTGAGCGTAAGGAACTGGAAAAGGCTAATTACGATAAAAAGCAGAACGAAGTCACATTTCGAATTGGTGACAAGGTACTCTTGCGTAATGATGCATTGCGAAGAGGACGATCTAAAAAGCTGAGTCCGCCATTTGTTGGGCCTTATGAGGTCGTCGACGTTTCAGGGGTAAATTGTACCCTATTGCTTACTAAGAGAGGCAGAAGAGTCAAGGTGCATACGAATCGGTTGAAAATGTACTTGTAAAAGGACTCCAACGGGTTTAGAACCCGGCTGGGTGCAGAAGCAGCACAGAACGGATTAAGGGGTAAGGATGTATAACGGTTAGCAGATACAGCGACAGCTAAGGGTAACACAGCTGTAAGATATTGTGTGCGCATGGAGTCAATGTAGTTTATCAGTAGGCACACAATACTATTTGAACAGCGAACAACAGAGGTGAGCAGCCTAGATAATGCACCGGGTAACATGAGTTATGTAAGACGAAATACAGGGATGTCCATAGTGGCCCCGGAGCGGCCATCCTGAGGAAGCTAAACGCCCCGTGTGGGTGGCGGGAACCATTGGTACGTGTAGACACGTGATCATTGGTGTTAGAATACCCCCAACAGTGAGCCTGCTGTGTCGTAAGAGGCGACAGAAAAGAGGCGTAGCCTGATGACCCTGATGACCTACTGGTCAGGCAGGCGCGAATCCCGGTGAGTAGCTCTATGTAATTGAGCCATGTGTTGCGAATGGCAACCCAAGAAGGCGAAGGTTTGCCGTTCATAGTAAATGGAAGCCAAGCAATGGCATAAGGGTGAATCAGAGACACCTGTGTTATAGGTACAAATTATTAAGGGACACATACGTGTGTATAGCAAGTAGAGAAGGAGTGCTCTAAGAAGCACATTTTAAGAAAGCGAAAAGTCAGAACCTCAAATTTCGGCCACGACGAACAGAGGTTCGACGGGTGGCACTGAGGTGCTCGTAAGTAAAGGGTTGCACGAAGGCGAGCGTGCAGCCTATATGTGACTCGTCACCCCTAGGGTAGTCGCGGATACGCACCCGTTAGGACAGGGGTAGGGAAAACCGGAAATTAGTTTAGATGAAATGAAACAGAAACCGAGCCATGAAAGGCACATTTTGAGAGCATTCAGTAGAATGCAAACGGCGATAGTGTAGCCACAGTCCCGAGGCGATTTGTGAAGCCGAGACTCTATGTAACAGAACTCGAAGTTAAGCGAGCAAGTTTTCGAATTTAGTGTATGACACTGCTGATAGTTTTGTAGCCGCATGCCTAAGCCAGGATGCGAAGCAAAGTCTTTTGAGACTTTAGATGTTGAAGTAGATTAAAATTTTGATGGAAAATCAGTAAAATAGGTAACGAATAACCTGTCTTTACCTTGCAGGTAAGGCAGAAGGCAATGGCACGAATGCTAGGATGGTTACACACCATGGTGGCGGTGGTAACAGTGACGTCATCACCCCACGGCATAACCGGAGAAGTACTAGACGTACAAGTGACACCACACGAGAATACACCTGGAGTTTACTTCGACAACCAGGGTGAGATACAGTTGTATAATATGGAATGGACATCAGTTACCTATATGAATATGAATCAGCTAAGTGATGTATTTTCAAATATCAGGGAGCATATACACTGGACACAATTGGCATGTATATTGTTAGAGCAGAAAACGAATTTGACATGTCAGCATGACGTTAAGATGTTGAGTAATCATTTGCAACGAACTAAGGAATCTAAAGAAACGATAGCCAAAATCACTAGACCAAGTGGGGAGACGGATAATACCAGACCAAGAAGGGGATTGATAAATGCTGTAGGTTCAATAGCCAAAGCGTTATTTGGAACATTAAGTCAGGATGATGCAGATAAGTATGAGTCACAAATAAGTGAGTTAGAAAGAGAGCAACTCTCAATGATTAGGGTCACTAAAGAACAGATGTTAGTGGTTAAGTCCACGTTACAAACAATGAACAGCACCATCTACGATGTAACTGCAAACGAGCAGAGGTTGACTCAGGGTTTAAATGAAATCAGGACATATTTGTCCAATAGTACGCTTCGGATTACAGAAGCATTTGAGCAAGCAGAGTTAGAAATCTCATTAAACAGGCATTTAATTGAGATAGAAGGCTTACTTGTACAGCTGTATGAGCAGTACAGTGTGGTACTGTCAGGCATCATGAATGCACAGGTAGGAGTCATCCAGGTACAGATAATATCACCGGATGACATCATAGAAAGTTATAAGAAAGCCCAGGAGGATTTTCCAAAAGGGTTATCCTTGCCATTTGAATTAAGGTCAGCTTACGGTTACATAGTCTACAAGGTGGCCACAGTGGAAGTGTTTACAAGTGAAAATTATCTTGTGTATGTTATAAGGACACCCCTTACAGACAGAGTGATTTATAGTGTGTATCACATGATCCCATTCCCCACCTATATGAAGAGTAATCCCCACCATTTTGTGTACATTCAAGAGGCCAATGACTATATATTGATGGACAAAGAAAAGCAGACATTTGCGCAATTAGATAGGGAACAGGTGAGGCAGTGTAAGGTAGTGTCTGACACGTGGAGGTTGTGTCATGCTCAGTTCCCTGTTAATATGGTTCACTCGCAAGACAGTTGCGCAGTGAAGATACTCAGTGGAGTTAGCCAGGTACCGGAGAATTGTGATAAGAGAGTACTACCAGTACAGCGATTGCTGTGGATACCTATAAGGGAAAACAGGTATATTTATGTGTCTCCAGGCGAGACAAGGGTCACCTGCATGTGTAAGGACACTACAAGTGATATTGGGTTAACTGGCACAGGAATTGTTGTGTTAAGTCCAGGGTGTACGTTGTACAGCCCGCACAGTAAGGTACAAGGGGTAGGTAAAATAAACACTACTCGAGGTAAGGACTTAGTGCCAGATTTGATACTTAATTATGATTGCTGCGAGCAGATTGGTAGTGAGATTAAGTTAGAGCAGGTACCGGAGGTTAATAAACTGCCACTGAATAATTTGTTAAATCATGTGAATGATTTAAAGTGGGCCACGCACAAAACAGAAGAGGTGGAGGACTTGGTAAGAAAACAAGAAGAAGAAATACAAAGTCAGATGATGTATAAAAATTTCAATGTATATAAGTATATTGTACTAACTATAGCAGGTACAATTGGGATGATTTTATGGTGCTATTGTTGCAATTGTTGTTGTGATTGTCCTAAATTAGGGTTTCCAGCCAAAAAATGGTTTGATGATGCAAGGTCGCATTGCCCAAATATTTGCATAAGGCAAACAGTAATTACGAGGGAAGGCAAGGCTAGGACTTCAGACGAAGATATTACGATATTCCAACGTCCCAGGCAACTTCGGGGACGCCCGGAGATGTCTGAGGAAATCCTGGAATTACACTCTAGGCCTGTTGAAGGACGCTTCAGTACGCCTACAAGGGCTATTGTAGATTCAGATATGAGTGCGAGTCAGGTCGCATTACAGCCTTCACCCTCAACGCAAAGTCGCAGATCATTACGACTCGACAGTAACAGAGTGTAATATTGGGACAGAAATGAATGCAAGGAAGATTGCACCCATTTCTTCCCTGGGGAGGGAGGTGTCGTGACTGTGAACCTCCATGATTCAGAGCCCAGGACTGCGGTTCGGAGGAACATTATATAAGGGCAATAGAGTTATTATTATTACTACTAAGTTGGATGTGAGCTTTTGTAAGACAGAATGTATATTTCTCAAGGAAATGAGACTGTTGGCGCCAGGATGTGTACAGAGGTCTGTAAATATTGATGGTACAGAAGGACATTTAGTCGAGCACTCTGAACTGCACAGAGAGTGAGTCATGGTCACAAGCCAGGCCAGAAATTGAACCCTGAAAGTCACGTAGACGCGAGTATGGGCAGTCGCCGCTCGCTTAGGGAGCAGCACTTGCTAGGCACTGAGGATGGAATGGACCAGGCCTCAGTGGAAGGGGGAGATGAACTCTGGGTCATCTCCAGTGGGATATAATGGTATCCAAAATGGCGAGCGACAGAGTGGCAGGAGAGTTGTTACAAGAGAGTTGCATAGGAGTTGCAGAGTGGCAGAGTAACAGTTGTTCTCACGCCTCAGTTCTTGCCAGAGTAACGTCGTAACGCGCGCGAGCAGAATTCAGCCTCGCGGAGACATGCTAGATGTCAAGTAGTAGTAAAGACTTAGTAGCGCTAATACAGACCTGCGTGCACTTCCAGCAGTAACTTCACATAATTTGTATATAGTGTATATACTTTGACTGCCAAGGGCATAATAAATCGGCAGTAGTCCAAGGGAAGTTCATCTTTTATTCCGGAAGTTCCGGGACTAGTCTACAAAACCTCAAGTTCCCTTATCTAGTAAACCGCTCGGCTAGGAGGGAAAATCGTCGGAGGAGCTGTCAACCTGCCAGAACGTCTCACAGGCCAGGTAGGTCACGACATCATACAGTTGGTTAACATAGTGCAGTGTCATACATTTGGTTAACATTGTGCAGTGTCATACAGTTGGTTAACATAGTGCAGTGTTATACAGTTGGATTACATAATGCAGTGTCATACAGTTGGTTAACAACGGGTAGTGTCATACAGTTGGTTAACATAGTGCAGAGTCATACAGTTGGTTAACATAGTGCAGAGTCATACATTTGTTTAAGGGACACTGGGACTGAAATTTTCAAATTCTATATAAACTGAGGTACAGCTTTGAAATTTTGTATGGTTATGAATAGTCATATTATAAACCACTGTGGGAAACGTGAGCATTGTAAGTTGATTAGTTCTCCTGATATTAATTATTTTGTACATTTATTGTGCTAATTATTCATGTTTTATAAAGGTCAGCCGCGTTAAAAAAAACAAGATAGTGTAACTTTTAGGTAATATTCTATTGCACTATAACAATTGGAAGAAACCTACGGATCCGATTTTGAATTGCATTAATGAGTGTCAAGAAATTAATTTTTTTTCATATCCAAGTTTTTTTCTAAAAAAAAATCGTATTTTTTCAGTTCGAATTTTTTTTTGCAGCCAAACCAAAAGTGCAATCTAAAAAACGATCCGCAGGTTTATAGTCATTGCAATGAAGATAATAAATTCCCATTTTGAAAGCAATATCATAAGATTTATGACGCGAGTAACATTTTGAATGCCTGAAAAAGTGAATCCGAGAAAACAGCAATTTCCTAAAATTATGCACAATTTACAAGGTTTCAGCTTACCAATGACATTAGGAATGTCCTACAGCATAGATGACACCCTCCTTCTTCTGTTTTGCAGCCTCCTCCTTCATTTGTCAGTTTCGCCTTCCGTCGACATGCATTTCGCTTCTCCAATTATGACCGCGGACTTACATACTTCCTGCGACTGTCACATCTTTCAAGATACTGAAGTTAGTCTTATTCCTGATTTCAACTCTGTTGTTGCACTACACCCCATGTTGAATTCTGCTACAGAATTCCAAACAGCAATTTCAAGTATCTTCCGTGAAATAAAAATCTCTTTTGGGCACTTCCTCCAGATAACAGAATGCAGAGACTCATTCTGATTTTCAGTAGCACCACGGATGCATCTGGATAGTAGCTCATCTGATGCCAGCCTTTGATAAACAGGCATAATCTTAACAACTAAGGGTTCTTAAAGTTCTACAGCCATTCTGCCATGACTCTGTGGTGTTTTACAAGCTGCATTACTTCGATTGTGGAAACACCAAGACTCAGAACCTTCAGGACACTTACTGTGCTGGGGCGTTTAAAGGACACACCGTGCATTTTAAAGCTACGCCAGGGCTTTAAAAATGGCGGAATTCGGATAAAACACTGCTATATGATCCGCAGGGGATAGGGGTAGTTGGTTAACATAGTGCAGTGTCATATAGTTGGTTAACATAGTGCAGTGTCATATAGTTGGTTAATATAGTGCAGTGTGTTGAAATATGTGACCATGGTTTGTGATGGTCACACTGTTAATTATAACCCTGGTCCATAGAGATATGTTTCTCTTTTGTTTTTTGTTATGGTGTGTATAAAAGAATGTTGTATCGCATTGTTCTCTCAGTTCTGTTCTAGTAAATGTCAAGTATATTAAACGTGTGTTCCATTTCAATAGCCTGTGTGCCTCGTAATTCTACAGGTTATGCGCCCAGCCACGAATCTACCGTGCGAATATAAAGTGCGTATGATAGACTGCTCGTTATATGAACTGTGAATTTCGCTACGTATCGAAATCAACATGTCTGCAACCAGCACCTCGTTACCAGCTATGGATAAGCTGCGAGGTAGTCTAAATTATGTGGATTGGCTATTCAAGATGGAAAACGTTCTAAGACTCGAAGATCTGTGGAGCTGTATAGTTGGCTACCCGAATGGAGATACTACAACATCTGCGAAGAAAGCGAAAGACGAAAGTCGGGCTAGGGCCAGACTTAACCTCATGGTGGGTAAATCAATTTTCCCAATCGTCATGCCTTGTAGGACCGCGAAGGAAGTCTGGGAATCTCTTGAAATGGCCTACTCAGATAAAAGAGTGAATCGGCGGATCGGCATCATGAAGAAATTGTGCAAAATTAAATTAAAGCACTACAAGACGATGGAAGAGTATGTTAGTGAGGTTATGGGACTTGCTCAGCAACTTGCGTCTATGAATAAGGCACTGGACGACGAGTTTGTTGCAGCTCTTGTGCTGAAAGGTCTACCAGATGAGTTTCAGCCTATGAATATGGCTCTGGAATGTTCCGGAAAAGACCTTACAGTACTTCAGACTCAGTTCGAACCAAGTTGCTACAAGATACTACTTGGAGTGGAAAAAGTACTTCCAAGACATCCAAGGATTCTGTTCTGTTTTCACGAGAAGACAAGACGAAGAAGAAGCCCTTATGCTGGAAAGCGCAAGAAGCCAGAACACTGGAAGCGGGATTGCAGGAAAGAGGAGATGCAGAGCTCAACTCAACAGAAATCGAAGAAAGACAAGATGATGCTGGCGACCGATGGACAGGCATTAAGAGCAAGAGCCTCTACAGGGGCCTGGTTCGTTGACTCTGGTGATACTAAGTATATGAGTTCAAGCAAGGCTGCGATGGTGAACTTCACTGCTGGTCCTAATCTGGAGATAAGTACAGCAAACAATCAAAAATTGTATGGCCAAGGATCTGGTAATGTAACTGCTCAATTAGAAAATGGTATTTCACAAATCTTGTCCAATTTAGAATATGTTCCTGGTCTCACTGCTAATCTTTTATCTGTGTCTGCTGCTACTCCAAAGGGTTATGTTGTGGTATTCACCGACAATACTTGTGAAGTTTATGATAGTGAAAACTTTGTTGCTACAGGTAATGTAGCACTGACTGCGAGTAATGTGGGGGGTGTTTACCAAGTCAATGCTCTTAGTGCTCAAGCTAATATTTGTACAGAGGACTCAGAATATTTATGGCATAAACGACTGGGCCATCTTAACAACCACAGCATGAAGTTGTTAAGAGATGGTCTCACTCATGGAATTAATTTCTCAGATAATGGCTTTAAAAACTGTTTTTCATGTGCTGAAGGTAAACAACCTAGACAACCATTTAAGTCAAGTAAGAGTAAAACTGTATGTAAAAATAAGCTAGATCTTATTCATTCAGACTTATGTGGGCCTATGCCAGTGCCATCTTGGAGGAATGCTCGCTATTTTTTGACAATCATTCATGATCATTCTAGAAAGGTTTTTGTGTATTTCCTTACTAAGAAAAGTGATGTTTTGGATTGCTTTATTGATTTCAAGGCACAGGTCGAGAATCAGTGTGAAAGATCTATTAAGGTCCTACGCACTGATAATGGTGGTGAATTTTGTGGCAAAGCTTTTGAGAGCCTACTTAAATCAGAAGGCATTGAGCATCAAACTACAACTAGCTATTCTTCACAGCAGAACGGTGTAGCTGAACGCATGAATAGAACATTACTTGATAAATGTAGAGCCATGATGAGCGAGTCTATAGTAGAAGGTAAACAACCAAGACAACCATTTAAGTCAGGTAAGAGTAAAACTGTATGTAAAAATAAGCTAGATCTTATTCATCCAGACTTATGTGGCCTATGCCAGTTCCATCTTGGAGCAATGCTCGCTATTTTTTAACCTTCATTCATGATCATTCGAGAAAGGTTTTTGTGTATTTCCTTACTAAGAAAAGTGATGTTTTGGATTGCTTTATTGATTTCAAGGCACAGGTCGAGAATCAGAGTGGAAGATCTATTAAGGTCCTACGCACTGATAATGGTGGTGAATTTTGTGGCAAAGCTTTTGAGAGCCTACTTACATCAGAAGGCATTGAGCATCAAACTACAACTAGCTATTCTCCACAGCAGAATGGTGTGGTTGAACGCATGTAATAGAACATTACTTGATAAATGTAGAGCCATGATGAGCGAGTCTAAAGTAGATAAACGCATGTGGGCTGAAGCAATAAATACAGCAGACTATCTTGTAAACAGGCCCCCAACCAGAAGAATTCCAGGTAAAGTTCCAGAGGAGATCTGGACTAGTAACAAGGTCAATGTGGAGTATCTAAGAATTTTTGGTTGTGTAGCACAAGTTCAAGTCCCTGATGAAAGGAGAAACAAGTTGGATCCTAAAAGTGAAATACACATTTTCTGTGGTTATTGTGAGGACAATAAAGCCTATAGATTCATGCATCCTGTTACTCATAAACTTGATAAGTCCAGGGATGCACATTTCTTTGAAGATTTGTTCCAGGAGGTGTCTGATGCGTCTCCAGGTAATGCTGATCCTGCAATGTTGCAGATCTTAGTTCCCACTGACAGTGAGGCAGAACCCGACAACTCAGAGGATGGGGCAGAGAGCATTTCGGAACTTGAAAGCGTATCACCCATCAGCAGTTCTGGTGTGGTTGATACTGTTGACTCAGCTGATTTAAGCAATGTCCCTAGTGGAACAGAATCAGCCTGCAGTGATTCTGAGAGCTCCGCCATCATCGTCAACGAACCAAAGGAGTGGGATGCCGACGGTAATCAAAGGTATCCTAGGCGCGAACAAAAGCCTGTAGACATGTCCGACTATGTGACATACTTTACTCTCACTGGTGAAACTGAACCTAGTACAGTTAAGGAGGCACTGTCCAGGCCTGATAGGGTTAAGTGGGAGCAGGCTACGAAAATAGAAATGGAGATACTTCAGTTAAATGACACCTGGGATCTAGTTGATAAAACCCAGGGCAAGAATGTTGTCAGTAGTAAGTGGGTTTTCAAAGTAAAAAGAGACCCTAATGGTAACATTCAAAGGTATAAAGCCAGACTTGTGGCCAGGGGCTTCACCCAAAGGTACGGAGTAGATTTTACAGAAACTTTCTCTCCTGTTGTTCGACACAGCACGTTAAGGATGCTGCTTGCCTTGGCTGTCCAAACAAATCTGAAATCTGGGATGCTGAATCTGATTTCCTCAATGGAAAGTTAGATGAAGAGATCTACATGTGTCAGCCAGAAGGTTTTGTCAAGAAAGGTTCAGGGCATAAAGTTTGCAAGTTTAAAAGATCTATTTATGGCTTAAAACAATCTTCTCGTTGGTGGAATGAGAGAGCTCACTCTGTTCTTGTCAAATTGGGTTACAAAAATTGTGCTGATGAACCCTGTGTCTACTTTAAGAAACAAGCCCAAGGTATGGTAATTATTGCATTATACGTTGATGATTTCAATGATGAGTATGAGATCAAGTCATTGAAGACCTGTATTGATAAAGAATTTAAGGTACGAGATCTTGGACCAATTTCTTATATTTTAGGTATTAACGTATGGCAAGATGAGAAGAATGGTACAATGTATCTTAGTCAAGAGCAGTACATCAGTGAGATTGCAAAGAAATATGATATGCACGATTCAGGTCCCATTGGTACTCCTTTGGAAACTAAACCATATCTTGGTGTTTCTGATTCAGAAACTAGTAATCTTCCTTATAGAGAACTCATAGGTTCACTCATGTATTAAAGTATTTGCACGCGTCCAAATATAAGCTATTCGATATCATATCTCAGTCAATTTAATTATTGTTACAATGAATCTCACTGGTCTGCTGCAAAGCGAATGCTAGGTTATTTAAATTGCACAAAAGACTTGCCACTTAAGTATGTCAGGAATGGAGGTCAATTCATGGGATTTGTTGATGCTGACTGGGCTAATGATAGCACTGACCAAAAATCATACAGTGGTTTTGTGTTCCAAGTGGCAGGTGGTCCTGTATCATGGGGGATTCAAAAGCAAAAATGCATTTCCTTATCATCCACTGGAGCAGAATATTTTGCACTCAGTGATGATGTAAGAGAAGCTGTTTGCTTGAAACGAGTTTTGTCTAACTTTATAGATCTCAAGTCACCCATCATATTATTGAGTGATAGTCAATCAGCTCAAAAACTGGCAAAAATACAGTCCACAAGATTAGGACCAAACATATTGACATTAAATAACACTATGTTAGAGATGCTTTGGATTCTAATGTCATATACATCAAATATGAGGAGACTTAAAAAATGACTGCAAACATCCTAACAAGGCCTCTTCCTAAGACTAAGCATATTTATTTTTGTAAAGACTTGGGTCTTGAATCATGGTCTCTACTCCCACAGGTTTAAGGAGGTGTGTTGAAATATGTGACCATGGTTTGTGTTGGTCACGCTGTTAATTATAAACCTGGTTTCTCTTTGGTTTTTTGTTATGGTGTGTTTAAAAGAATGTTGTGTCACCTTGTTCTCTCAGTTCTGTTCTAGTAAATGTCAAGTACTACCCCCGAAAATTGAATTATTCTGGGACAAAATGAGAGTATTTTCCGTCCCCATGATAAAATGTAACCAGCAAATATAAATTCTGGAAGTGTGACACAGGAGGGTCGTGTTACAAGCTCGAGGCCGTGGGAGAGCCCGATCACGTGACATATTGTACAATAGACGCTTCTAGAAGGCTGAAATTGGCATAGCAACAGTGAGTTAGGAAATAAACATTATAAATATTGTTATAAATTATGCTATTGGATCCCAGCCCAGAGCCAATGAGAAGAGGTCTTACTGAAGACGGGATTAACTTCAATACATAATTTGGTGAAATTATGCATTTAGGCCCTTAGAAGAAGATTTTCTTAATTGGTAATATTAAAATTAAATATGTCTGTTACTTTAAAAACCACAGATAGGTTAATCTACGCAGTAATACGCATTATTAATCTACGCGCTAAAATTAAGCTGGGAGATTGACATGGCCGCCAAAATTTCGACTTGGAGTGGAAGATCCATGGATCGAGGTTCTTATTCCAGCAGTCTTTGAAGAGTGAGGAAGTGTTTTTATTGGGTTAACGGAGATCCCAAAGCTTTGTCCGAGTGCGACGACTGTGTGACTCGTGGAGACGCTAGGTTAGCAGGGTAGAACGTTGGAGATTACCGCACTTCCAATTTAAGCGAAGTTGTGAAGAAAATTGAAAGTAGAATATCTCATATGTATTTGAGACTAGA
Organism: Meconema thalassinum; assembly: GCA_946902985.2. Taxonomy (NCBI): domain Eukaryota; kingdom Metazoa; phylum Arthropoda; class Insecta; order Orthoptera; family Tettigoniidae; genus Meconema; species Meconema thalassinum. The sequence goes on from OX336389.2 coordinate 907,715,968, forward strand.
CTTCCACTAAGTAAATATAGAGAAAGAACAGGTCGAATACTACATTCTGTTGAAAGTAGAGCGTTCTAAGATTTACCATTTCGACAAAATAAGCCTGTTAAGACAGTTTTTCAAAAGTGTTGGAAATAAAGCTGAATATCATTCCATTCTACGTGAAGTTGTGAGGAACATTGAATTGATTATATCTCTCATATCATTGAGATCTGAATTTAAATAAGCGAATATTAATATAAAGAACAGGTCGCATACTACATTCTACGAAAAGTCGAGTGTTTTAAAACTCACCGTTTCGACAATATAAGCCTGTTAATTCAGATTTTCAAATGTGTTGGAAATAAAGCTGAACATTATTTTAAATTGCAACGTGAAGTTGGCGAACACAGTTCAAGTGAACAGTAGCTGAGAACTTTTAACATTGGCGCAGCAAATAAACATTATCATAATGACTATCATTATTCTTCAATTGGTTTCATTCGAGATAATTAACATTGTTGATATGATGAACTAAATATTCATGCGCCAGAGATATATTCGATAACAGAAGTTAAGACACAACGATGTAACTTCGTTAGACAACGTATTCTTGAATACAGACGTAGTGTACGTTCCATCTTGTACATTTTCGTCAGTCTACGGACACTAATGTAACATCAATTAGCAATAGAAATAATTCATTCACCATCTACATGAATATTTCTATAAATTATTATTCAATGATGAGGTTAATATATATTTGCGACGGAGAATGAAGATTCTACAGAAAAGATTTGTCAAGATGATAGGGTATCCCAGCAAAAACAGAAGAATTTGCCAGAAGGATGTCGTTCGAGCCCAGGCGAAGGTTGGTGAATTCCGGAGAGGGAACGTTTTCCTATCTCTGAGGTCGCACATCCGAGGTTCGAATGGAGATCCATCTCTATATCTTGAACTGAGGAAACATCTAAAGTATTGTGTAAATACTTACCCAGATCTTCAAGATATCGTCCAAATAAGGTAGCAGTGTCTCTTATTTTTAGTATAGAGCTTGATTAGTGACATTCTGAGCCGACGTTCTTACTCCATATTTTCACATTTCATGTATTTCAGTGTTCTCATGTATTTTACACTTCAGATGTGTGCTAAGATTTTTATGCTTCAAGATTATTTAGGAAGTGATTGCCTTTCATCTATTTTTCAATTTTATTCTACGGATCAGTTGTTGAACTGATATTAAAATTTTTGTTTGAGGAATCAGATTTCGTTATAGAAGACGAGTCGTTTCGACTATCGAATTTTAATAATTTGAACCAAGTATTCAGACATTGTGTCATAGTTTCAAATTAAATTATTTTAAATTTAATTTGAGCACTTTAATATAACAACGTCAAACTTCAAGAGCAGAAGAAACATCGAATGATATTGTCATATCATTATTGTACATAAACTTTCGGCGATCAAGGAAATACTAGTCGTTTGATAAGACCGAAGTCTTAATCCCTATAGACATTATTTGTGTAGAGTGGAAAAACATTACGACGTTGACAAACCTTTTCATTATTTGTGAAGCAGCGAGCTTTGTTCATTTAATATGTTAGAGGAAATATCTTTTGATAGAAGATTATTCAAATCTTTGGCTAGGAATTCAAAGCTAGTTTATCGCGGTCGAGATTGAATTCTATTTGACACTATAAATAACATGTATGTTATTTTACTCTATTTGTGTAATATCACGTCATTATGTAGACCTGATATTACAACGACATACAATTTAAAGCTTGATAAGTGAGGTGAGCCAGGAGTATTATATTTATTACATGTATTTGCGACAGACGAGTTAACAGTTCATTATCTTTTTGTGTAGTAAACTTTAGGAGGTCAATCACGCCAGTCTAAGATCGTTCATTACGATTGGAATTTTCGTTTGAAGGACTTAAGAATGTATAATAGTAGATCAGTAGTCAAGTAAAACGATACTGAGGGTCATGCCGTTATTTGAGAAAAGTTCCTATAGAAGAAATGTTAATAACAATTAATCCGTTTTTGGTTATTGTTTAACATAGTGGATGATAATTGTTTATGCCATATATATTGTTATATGAGGCTATTAGTATCAAAAGGAACAATCTCCACCTTCCTGCATTTTACAGTAGGAGTAATTTTTTGTCTAATGCATTTGTATCCACTCTATCAGGATGCTTTTTTTTCTTATATATAAAGTAAATGGTTGTACTGGAGTAATCAAAGAAAACCAGCCATATGATTAATAGTTAGTGAGATATTTTAAATTTTATTTCGGAGATTGTCCCTTTTGATACTAACTGTACGATTTTTGTGGATATTGCTCTTTTTGATATCAACATGCATGGAGATTGTCCTTTCTGTTATTAACATAGACCTATGTAATATTCCCATTTCACGAATTGATTGCCGGCAGTCGAAATGGAACTATTCTTTGTTTACTTGTGTCACACGTCAGCCTGTTTCGTTGACAGGTACAGTTGCACGAGTAGGATATGACTCAGCTCCAGTAGCCTCAGTCATCGTTTAACTGTCCGTGGTAACATGAACTCCTGTGACGCTTATTTGACGCAATTCTGCTTGACTTAAGTACAAACTGCACTCTGTCATCGCTGTGTTCTCCGCTTCGCCCCGCGGGGATCATGCTGCAATGAAAAACAAACGGTGCCGCAGCCACGATCAGCGGCAATCAAATGTTGAATGGGTAATACCTACACTTCTCCTTCTAGCCAAAATGTCATTTACGGTGACAAAAGAAAAAGGAGAAATGTGTAAACTGTTGTAATGAAGTGCCCTTTAATTTTGGACATAAGTATTTCAACTCAAATTTAACTGATATGTAATTTAAAAACACAACATTCTTTGATTTGGATTACAGCACCATACCTAATGTTGAACGCTGGACAAAATTCAAATATGAATTAAACCATCAATAGAGAGTCATCATCGTAAAGTGTTTCACACAAAAGGTCATCTTGCGGATTCTGTCCATCTTCATCCTGTATTTCTGCTCTGTGCTGCAAATCGACATAGTATCGAAGCTCGGAAAATGTTTTCCAGTCTTCACCGAAATAGGATGACAGAAGTTTCGTAACGTCTCTGTTTATCTTTTGACAATTTATGTATCTTGTTCGCTGGTAATTCCTTGTGTTTTATTTCAGACATGGAACAGTTTTTCTTTGTAATGAACATGGACATATTATTGTCAATACGGTATGCTGTCTCCCCTCTTACTTTTACATCAGAATTTTTGACACCCCGCGTTAGTATTACTTGTTTACTTGGAGCAAATTTGAAGTGCCATGATCCAGTTGGCTTTAGAACAGCATCTGTGCTGGTTTTCCAATCGAACACTGTACAGTCCTTCCCAAGATTAATGACCGTTCCATGATTTGCAACTATGCTCAAGTAACTTGCTGGAGTAATGATCTCTCTTTCATTCTTGATGTATATTTCGATATTGCCAAATACACGATCTGGAGGAATGAAAGAGTGACCTCATATAGGAAACACCATTTCAGTACGTTCAATGTTACTTGAAGCAGTCAGAAGCCATTTACCACACATGGCAAGGAGGTTCTTGTTTTTATTTTGATCCCCGCATAAGTCTCACTTCTTTGTAATTTCTCAAGTCCAGTTTCATCAGCCTATCATAAAGCGCTCAAGCAATTTGATTGGACCCTTTTCCATATTTGTCCTCCGTCCAGCAATAACAAAAAATGTTGTCTTTGGTAAGCCTGCATTGGGAGTTATCTTGAACTATACGTAGCAAAGTTGTGAAAGTAAAGTTGACGGGAGTAATAAGCCCCTTGATCTGGGATGCGGGGTAAACGCTGGTTTTTCTGCGTGTCAACGGAGTCTCTTCACCAACTTCTCTCAGTAGAGTGTAAAATGACTTCGCTTTTAGTTCGTGTACACGCTTAGTTATCATTATTTCACTTCTTTTTGTGGAATCTTGCTCTTGTTTTAAACGCTCATCGAGTTGTATGCAGAGAGAACAACAGTCCTTACTGGGGGTCTTGAATCCAAGATTAAAACAAGTATTAAAAACCATTAGAAAATAAGACTTGGTAGTACAAGCTTCCTAGCTTTTGTGGGTGAGACAGGTGTCACGTTTTGTGGTGTCGTATCCATCACAGAACACCTAGAAGAAAGTTACAGCTAGTTGTGATGATATAATATGTTAGTGCACCTTCATATAGTCTTAAAACACAAAAAATACCTACAATATAACTGCAAAATAAGAGAAAATTGGCACTCGTGAGCATGACAGTCTCTTTATCACTGCATTGAACCAATATGGCAGCACTCACATGACCGGAACGGACGGAGCTGATTGGTAGTAGTGGAGATTGTCCCATTTGATTCCAACAGATGGCGGAGATTGTTCTGTTTGAAAGCAACATTGTACTTTCATGCCCTAAAACGATGGGATGTTGTTCTTTTTGAAAGAAACAAACAGCATAGTGTGGTAGATGGCCAGTTGGACAATACAACGGTGCCAGTAACTCAATTTCGATGGATATTGGAGATTGTTCCTTTTGATACTAATAGCCTCATATGATGATTTGTAGAGCTATGGAAAGCTCGTGCGAAGGAAGTTCCGCATTTTAAGGGAAGTCAATGAAATTATTGTTCTTTGATAAGAAAAGGCATGGATCATGATAAGAGTTGTTGTATACAAGTAGTCCAGTTCATGTGAAGTAACGTTTTAGCTGTGTTGACAGAAGGGTTTTTAGCGGAAATGCAATTAGAGAGCAATTGTGTACTCAGGTCAATGATACTATTATTAAATTTTATTAAACCCGAAGTTATGTAATTACGTACAGTTAACCTTTGTCAGTCGACTGTATTAGACCGACAATGTAATGAAACCTACATAAGACCATGTGTGAGCAGTATATGAAAACTAAAGAGTGTTAGAAAATGTTTATGTGTAGAAACAGTGTGAATAACTAATTGAAAGTTGTATAGTAACCGAGAATCCAGAATCTTGAATGTAACGTGTTAGCAACGTTAAATATTGTCTATTATTATGAAAAAATTACTTGTAAATATTTTTTCGGAAATGATTTAATTATTTAAATTATTTTTAATAGGATTTATTAATGGAGAGTTTTGGAATAGCGTGTGTTTTGTGAGCGTATGTTTAAGTATGGATGATTGCCCACTGTTAAGAGTGACTGTTGAACCTAATTGGACTAGAACAACAATTACGGGGTATGAATGAAAGATTGTATAAAAATTTCAGAATGATTGTTAAAGGAATATAGGAGTTATGAGCATTTTTGTAAGATCTGAATGTAAATTTTATACGTGTATTTTTAAACGCACACAAGGCAGTATTAATACAAGCCAGACAGAATGATTCACCGTTAGGAGTGGAGAGCTTGGCGTTATATAATGTGAACAAGTGGCGAGTCACAGCCTAGTATAAAATGTAAAGAGTTCTGAGTGCAACGCTGTGCTAGCGTTCATTGATGAAGCAAGCCAATGCAGGTGCGTTTTCTAGACGTGTGCCAATGAAGGTAACCAGTTGTCAGGAATGCCATGAATGCAAGAGCCACTGTTAAACGTTTTTCTTCACATACAGTAGGCCCAGGCATCTCAAACTTTCAATGCGTGTAATTTAAAACCCAGTAAATGTAGTAAGATGTGTTGTAGAAGAGAAGTGTGTATAATTGAATGGTTTATTTATTTTTGTTGTTAGATTGGTGTATTGTTATTTTGTTATATTAGATTAGTTTACTCTTGTTAATAAATTTGCTCAGTTCGTTATCTTTCGTCGTTGACGTGTGGTTCATTTTAAATGTAAGGATGAATTGTAGGCGAAGCTGAGATCCCAGTCCCCGAGACACGTAAGTAAAGGTAAGTGTGCCCCGTGTAGTTTGTTGCTTATCCACAATATTCTTGTAACTGCTGTATGTAAATCCCTAAAGACCATCTTGGAGCGATTCCTAATGAAGTAATTTGCCGGTGCTGTTAGAAATAGGCGATCCAGCTGGGGCAATGGATATTCCAACAGGCTACTTTCCAGATTTACGGGTACAGTACATTAAATGTGTGTTCCATTACAATTGCCTGTGTGCCTCGTAATTCCATACAGTGTCATATAGTTGGTTAACACAGTGCAGTGTCATGTAGTTGGTTAACATAGTGCAGTGTCATATAGTTGGTTAACATAGTGCAGAGTCATACAGTTGGTTAACATAGTGCAGTGTCATACAGTAGGTTAACATAGTGCAGTGTCATACATTTGGTTAACATAGTGCAGAGTCATACAGTTGGTTACACAGTGCAGTGTAATGTAGTTGGCTTTTAAAGTGCAGTGTCATATGGTTGGTTAACATAGTGCAGAGTCATACAGTTGGTTAACATAGTGCAGTGTCATACAGTTGGTTAACATAGTGCAGTGTCATACAGTTGGTTAACATTGTGCAGAGTCATACAGTTGGCTAACATTGTGCAGAGTCATACAGTTGGTTAACATAGTGCAGTGTCATGTAGTGTGCCCATTCAGCATGAAATATGCAAATCACAGTATGCCAGCAATGCTCAAATCGGGATTATCGGGGTTATGGTATGCTCTCCCTCTCTGTGACTTACACACTTTTGATTAAATAGAGGATACACTTCCAAAATAATAAACAAACTCAACTCCTACTATAAAAACATTTAATTACTCAATTATATGGCGCTACAACAAATTAAAAAAATAAAATACTGACCCATAAATTCTAACTTGTTCAGAGTGAACAAGGAATACATAATAAAACAAAGATTAAGTCATAGTAAATGGTTTTCATAAACCAACAAACTCATATTACTTTTCACTTCCATATAGTGTCCTTCTAAAATTCCATAAAATCAAGAGCTCCAAATGGCTCGATACTTTTTATATACACTGTGTTTTTCATTTACAACACATCACTTCCTATGACATGAGTATATCTTATAATAAAAAAAATATAATACTTATTACAGTACTGTTACTCATTTACTTAAATTTTTGGGCTTTCACAATGTTCTTCGGTAACCATCTCTCTCTCTAGTCAACAATCCACTACCGTGATTGGGAAACATTTGCGTACTCCCGAGCTACAGAAGGCTACTTGAACACGTCAAAAATTAAGATCACTCCCGGAATCTAATTGTCTTCACTAAACTCGTGAATCACTACATCATAATTATAACATTAGGGATTTCTCATTATTTGTCTTAAAAGACCATTATCTCATAAGAAAGCAACGATCTGAACTTGCAAGCGGTAATCTTCATCTAAAAGATCCTCGGTTCGAAGACCGGGTAGTTAAAACAAACTCTAAACACTCTGTGTATTATACCTTACAGACGGCTCTCCAGACCTACCACAACACATCAATAGCAAGGGTCTGACCTGGGCCACTTAGCGTGATTTATTGCCGGGAGCAGGAACTTCATGGTCTCACTCACTAGAGACGGGCTACCCTCAGCTTTATACAGCTGTTTCTTAAATGCAGTTCTTTGAACAGGCAAGGCTTTCATTCTACTTATTTTAACAACATATTTAAGTCCATTAGACCTATTCTCTTAACCTCGGCATTTATTAATTATGAAGTGTCCTCATTGGCGGGTAAGAATAATTACAACACAAATATTTAAGGGCTTCAACATAGACGAATCTGGGTTCGATTCTTTCAACTGCCTCGGGATCCATATCCCATACTGGAGGACTTATAACATTCGCGACTTAGGGCGGCCTTTAACCTTGAACCTGCGCTCATAATACAATAAATATTTCGCACCCTTTTACAATACAATACACACATGGCCTCGTGATCACATCACTATTTAGAGGACTTACCATAGTTCAATTACCACGACCAACTGCCCCTCATAATTAGTGTTACCGAGTATATTTAGGTTCAACGCTTTCCTAGCGGGACAAATTACATCAATGCTCTACATGGCGCTTATACATTACTGCCAAGTTGCCTTCAACGAACTGATAATTCAACATCAACATTTGATCTACCTCTCAATTTTATATTAATCCTCTCCCGTGACAATAATCGCTTTACCTTAAGAACATGTGTTCACAACATGTATTGATTCTTTTAAAGGAGCTCATAAGCTACTACTTTTCTATAATTCACCATAATCTTCATTCATTTATATAATTGTTATTATTATTATTAATACGCTTGCTTTCACATATTTAAATCATTTATCAAATACACTGATATTTTATTTCATACATTTCCCACATGGGATGTATTTATTTCACATAATTATTTTATTCTTTTCAATTTTATCGTTCAGATCGCGCTATTATTCTTTTATTTGTTATTAAAAAACATCCCTATTCTTTCGTTCTCAGGTGGATTGTACGCAAATCTTCCCAACACATAACATAATGAAATGGTTACTCACATGATATTACGGTCACCGACCGAATTCTCCAGCGATGTTTCATTTTTGCCCACTCAATGGGTTTAAGCCATCTTGATTAATCCCATTTCACACAATGACAATTCTTGATACACATACACATTATTTACCTTAAACACTGGTAACATATTGAATACAATTTTGTATTCTTTTATCATACACAAATAAATTCACTAAAAATTATTACACTAAAACAAATTTTACTATATTTACATTACACTGCTTTTAATCACTGAGGCTTTGATTTTTGCCTTACACACGTGATTTCTTTCTTCCCCGTTTCCAAGGGTGACACTCTTAGACGTCGGCTCCCTAATCTAGCCAGATGATGAAAGTCTCGATCAATCTCCCCCTCCCTGGAACGGTAATTCTTCAGATCCGGTTTTCTGACTATCGGCTTCTATTTTTACTAGCTCGAAGTCGTTTCTTTCTAGACACTATTTAGTTTGTCTAGATCAAGTCTGTCCTGTTTACGGCCTCTCGAATACTTTATCGGTGACCTATGATTCCCTAGCATTTACTGCTATTCCTTAGTTTCGTAGCTTATTGCTTATTACTGTTCGCTTGTCTCCTGTAGACAACGTTTTTGGATTAAATTCCCACTTCTTATTATTCTGCGCTCTAGTTCCTATCTTTTCGGTACACTAGGCGTTACTTATTTCGTCCGACCCTGATCGGGTTCCTTAACTTTGATAGAAATGTTTGTTTCACTATCGTTGGTACTTCAAAACGTTACGATACTTTCTGTCGTTTAACTGAACTGTTATTTGAAGACCTATCGCCTGTTCTTTAAGTTCGCAGCCTAATTTTGACTGCGATACGGAACTCTCACTATAAGGACTGACGCTTGCAGAACTAAATCCTGTACTTAGGATTTTACTAAGTCTTCACACGGCGATACTAATTGATAATTCTTATACTGTGAAGCTTCATCAATGGATGGTTGCCGATACAGCGACCCCCTCGGGCTGTCGGAAACTGCATTAACGATGTGATGTAGCGTCACGTCCCCTGGACGGACTAAAACTGCATGTGCTGTGATGCAGCACCTCCGTACGAGGTCTGTTTTAAACTGCATGATTGGCCTGGCTCTGCCAGGGCTTTTATACAAATCGGCGACAAAAAGATAAAATCCACGTCTTTTTCACAACTAACTTTTGAAGCAATAGTCGCATACTTTTGAAACTTATATCTCTGGAAAGCTCGTTTTCTAAACGTAAACTGACTTCTTTGCACATGAAAATCGATCGTACAATTCCGAGATATTAAATAAAATTTGCTCTTCAGATACGTGGGTGTTGCAGTTGATTTTTAATCCCTACCACCTCGGGTCTCGGGGAACTTTCAACTACGTCATGCTGCGTTTGCACTTCTTTCCTGTGCAATTATTATAACATCTTTCCCCACACAAAAATCTCTATTCAAAAATGATTCACAATGATATATTTCTTTTGTTAATTATATTTTCGCAAATGGCTTAAATCTAATTATTCCTCTTCTTGCACAACTGCGAGGTTGCCATTTTATTGCTGCGTAAGATCAATTTCCGAAACCTCTTCTCGCTTACACACAGCGGAAAGTTTTTATCGTTCTATTTATAGCCATGATCGGCTCCCTATCGATGCGTCACGCATGATATCATTTCCTGGGGCCACCTGGACTCTTATTCTTGCACAACATTATACCAGTCCTCTACATAAAATCTCTCTAAGTTCTACTAAAGACTGTATTTTTCCTCTCTTCTTTTACCAATAAAACATGGATTCGACCCCTTGAACCAATGGTACATGGGTTCATTTCTCCCCAACTTAGATAAAGAAATTTCCGAAATTTTGAGGAAATTTATTTAAACTTTTCATAAAAAATTAATTCTTTTCAGTTTCGAAGCCATCATAACATTCCTCAGTACCTTCTGGTCTTTCTTTCCAAGCCCTTTCTTTCTTTGGCTTCTCTTGGGTCTCACAAAGTTCCCATTCATTCATTTCCTTTAAGCGGACTCCTCCACTTAAGGCTAGAAATTACTCGTCTCGTCCGGGTGTTTCTGAGTCTCCTCCTAGTTTGGCGTGCGTTCCAAACTTGGGTCAGACAGTTTTTTTTCTCTTACTTCTTGTCTCATAGGACTGGCGTTCTGCTTGCCTGTCTCTTTCTTCTCAGTTCTGTACTGTTCCCCTATTGATATTCTTTTAAAACTTCACGGGTGCGTATAGCCTTAACTCGTTACTTCTTTATTTTTGTTTTCTGGACTCAAAGTCTACAGAATTTCATTTGTCCTCAAGAGCACGGCCTGTCCCTACCCGTCTCTTCTAGGTTTTCTTCCATTTCCCTCATCTCATCTCAAGATGGCATTTTCAAAAAAATCCTTTTTTCCTCTTACTCTTTAACGGTGGGAGGGTAAACACCAACAGAGAACAAAGAAGCAGTTAAACATTTAAAGGTAATGGAGCGATCAAAGATAGTGGTCTTGTGATCGGACCATTAATGGTCAAGATTTTGGCTACCCTGACTCTCCCATCTCTTCCAGGATAACACTCGGTCACTCTTCTAGAAGACCAGACTAGGGGGGGGTGAAACATCCCTAACCAAGACCAAGTCCCCCACTTTAATGTCGGGACTGGAAAGAAACCACTTCTGTCTCCGTTGCAAGGAAGTTAAATATTCCAAGTTCCACCTCTTCCAAAAGGAATTACGGAGGGCTTCAAGTTTACACCAAACGATAGGTAGATTAGAATCCCTGAAAGAATTGGGAAGAGGAGGAGGGGCAGAAAGAGAAGTGCCGATAAGGAAGTGACCAGGTATGAGTGGAAGCAGGTCATCAGGGTCATTGGAAAGCGGAGTTAAAAACAAGAATTAACGACACCTTCAATCACAAAATAGCTAGAAACTGCGGGAAATAAGGCACTAGTAAAGATTGCGATAAGATGCGAAAGGAGTATTAACAAGTTTAAACAAAGCGCATAGAAACAAGTACATCTATTAAAGATAAGAATATACCAAATAAACAAAGGAACTATGCGAGTAGAAGGCAAGAACGCCATAGGGAACAACCTAGTAGCCATAAACAATGACCTTAAGTCATAATAAGTATCAAAAGGGTTGATCTGAAAAATACTTAAGTCAGCGAGAAACGTGACATAACATGCATAAATACAAAAACACATCGAATGTGACGACGAGAAAAAACAAGTTTGTTCAACAACGAACAATAAGATTGCAAAATATGTAAGCAGAGTGCAATACATAAGCACGTAAATGATATGCAACGATGTTATGAAACAAGAATCGAAGCAATTGTAGGATACGAGTCTGAACAAGTGGGAGACACAGGCAAGCGCGGCCTTGACCCACATAGTACAGCGAGATAAGGAATATAAATATCTGAAAGAGTCCTTGACCGGAACAAGTTTATTTTGGTGTTGAGTTGAGCAGCTTCTGAAATTACGGAAGCGACTCGCAAGACAATGGTTGGCAATCAGCCAGAGTTGAGATAAGGAAAGCTTGCTCTGACCTTTGGCAATCATACAGGAAATAAACAGCAGTTTGGCGTTATCCGAGCGTGTATACAAACAAGATTGAAAAACAAGCAGTTTGAGATAAACAAACAACACTAGTTGAATCAGCTTTGACTTAAAGCGGAACGAGTAACACGATATGCAGTCATTCGTGGCTTGGACGTGAATAAACAATTTAAAGCCATATGAAATAAAGTAAGAAATCAATTTCGCATAATTTTGAGGATTACGGAATCCGACAATTTTCGACAGAAAAAAGCTTGATTCTTCCGAAAAAGGAAGAGAAGCCGGGACATTGAGAAGGAGTTTATGCGTAAGAATAGTTATTCTAGATGCTAGAGAATTCAGATTTTCAAGCGGTTTCAAAAGCGACTTTCAATTGTGAGGAAGGTTGTAGGAGCCGGCCGTGGCCATCCTTCTAAATAGCGAAAGAAGTGAAACATAGCTTACAGCGAAGTGACGGAGACTGATAGCCATGGTTTTACACAAGGGGAAGATAGTTTTCGATAGAGAGTTTAAGCAATTACCTGCTATAAAAAATGACATGAGAAGGTACACGAAGTAACACAAGGCGAGGCGAACTTGAATTGCCATCTTGTGCGGGAAGAAAGCAAAATCATTTAAACAACTTGCAACGGTGGCGTAGTTGTTCACGATGAGACATAGTTTCGGCAAGTGTTTTTCAAAAGTATCGAGATCGAAAACATGAGCGTTCTCTTTTTCAGAGAGGGGATTTATATCAGCAGTAACGAAATGACATTGCGCTTTGGTTTGAACACTGGGATGTTGGATTTCACCAGTAATAACCCAACCAAAATCGGTGTCTCTAGCGACCACAGTTGAAGATAACTTGCGAACCTGTTTACGGAGGCAATTCCAAAAAACATTGGCACTGAAAAGTACATCAATGGGACCTTGAGCATTAAACTGAGGATCAGCTAACCTTAAGTGCGAAGGTATCTTTAAACTGGAAGCATTAATAGAGCTGCTAGGAGTGTCCTTGCCAATACTGGTAAGAATGAGACAGTTTAAGTTAAGATTGGTGTTTCTCTGACAAACGTCTCTGATTTTCCATTTTGAAGACTGCAAGACTTGAGTTTTCAAATTGTCAATGCCGGATACATTGATGGAAGTATGTGATGACGAAAGACCTATTTTATTAATTAACGATTGCGAAACAAAGTTGTGCGTTGAAGCGGAATCGAGAAGACCGCGGGTTCGAAACCAATTTCCAAATTTATCTTGGATTTCGAATTGTACAGTGGACAAGAGGGCTTGCGCACTGTGAGAAGTTTCGGCGTTAGAAATGCAGGAAGAAGCATTAGTTTGTTCGGAGCTGCTCTGCATGGAGTTTGAAGAAGCGGGTACTGATGACCTCGATTTATCGTGAATGTGCAATAAAGAATGATGCGGTTTTTTGCAATGAAAACAGTGATTGGAAGACGTGCAGTTTGAAGAAGAATGCTTAGGTGACAAGCAGTTGAAACAATGTTTGCTATTGAAGACAAACTTCCTTCGATCTTCGACAGACAATTCTTTAAAAGATTTGCACAAATACAATGTGTGAAGCTTTTTACAGAGCGTGCATTTTAAAGATTTCTTGAGCGGCCTGATATGTTCTCTTGCATGATTGAAAGAAGCGGAACGAGTTTGCTTGTTCTCGACAGATGGGGGCTGATGACCCTTTGAAAAAGCAAGGTTTTTCTCAAAAACGTGACACTGATGTTTCGTTTCGACATTTTCGCACTGAAATGAGAGTGCTGTAAGGACTTGGCATCGGCTGTTGAGAAACGAGATGAGGTGTTCGAACGAGCATTCCTCCTTGCGAGCGAGTTCGATCTCCCAAGCCTTTAAAGTCGAAAAATCGAATCTGGATGTAGCTAGATGAATGAGTATGGTGTCCCATGTTTGGACGGGCTGCTTAAGTTGATATAATGCTCTAACATTTAACTGCATAGAGTCTAACAGGTATCTTAAAGAGGTGACGTCATTAGGTTTGACGGCTGGTAGGTTGAATAGGCAGCGGATATGACGAGCTACACACAAACGTAAATTGCCATATCTCTCTTTAAGGAGATTAAAGGCGATGTGGTAGTTATCTGCGCTTAAAGGAAGTGATTGAACCAAGGCCAAGGCTTCGCCTTCCAATGACGTACGTAAGAAGTAGAATTTATGAATGTCGGGAATTTCCTTATTGTCATGAACGAGTGAGCAGTAAAGTTCATAAAAAGAATACCATTCACCTTCCTGGCCTGAGAAGTGAGGTAGGCTTATCTTAGGAAGTAACGGTTTCGTTTTGTTCTTGTGAACTGAAGCGGGTGCGAACTGGGCCGGATTGATGACTCTAGTGTCCGGTTCTGAGATACTGCGGATCAGTTGGTGGGCCTTGGCAATCCCTTCAAAGTACAAGGGTTTGACCTCGTGCCGATCCGATTGAAGTTCTGGGCAAGCGGATTCAATCTCGATTTGAATTTGATCGTAATAATCATAGGACCGTTCGTACAACTTAAGGCGTTGTGTCAAAATGTCTAAATCACACTCGGCGGGATTTAATTTGTTGATGAAATTTCTGAATCTGGTGAGTTGCCCTTTATAGGAAGAACGTCTAGCAATGAGAGTTTCATCTTTTTCAGTAGGAGCCATGACAAAGAAAATAAATTGAAATGTAACTCACGAAACTGTTGAACTTTGGAGATGCTGTCAAGTTGGCAGCAGCGAATAAGTAGAAAGAACGGGACACACCAAAGGAGACAGGAGCGGCCTCTTTCCCCTTCACCGGCTTTGCACGATGTGGTTATAGCTGAAAGATTCAAAGCAGATATTAATAATTTGCAAAGTATTGTCAAATGACACTTGACAAAGAATAGAAATAGAAAATGGACACTCCCGGGTTTCGGCACCAAATTTTGGGTAGATTATTGGCTGAGGAATAACCTACCCACCAAGGGAAGATGATAAATAAAAGGAGGTGGGTTTCCGACTGGAGAAAAAGGATAGAAAAATGGGAGAAGAGTCCCACAAAAGTTATAAATTTAACTTTATATGCACTCAGAGGCGGTTGCCACTGCAAATCCGCTCTCTGATACCTAAAGTGAGTAGGGACCTGGTCGAAGCTGACGGGAACCGCAGCTAAGACTTGGGCGGTTTGCCAGAGAAAGGCTTTAGTGTATTTCCTCCCAAGCATGCATAAGACTACTATAGGGAAGGGTGATAGTCTGGCAAGACAAATAGTAGCAGATTTGTTCTGTATTAACGATGGCATGAACTGAGGAAGAGTTAGGAAAGCCAGGATCTTGCCTAACTGTTTTATTAGAAAAATGAGAAAGCGAAAAGAAACGCTTATTTATTTAACAATTCAAAAGAAGTTGATAACTTTAACAAATATATATTTTCAATTTGGTTAATAATTTTTTGGGTCACAGACCTCAGAAACATTAAACGTCTGCTCCAGGCAATTGACAATTTATGAGGTTTCAAACCTTATATATGTTCTAAAATCTTTATAAGATTTCAAAGGACAAATGAAGTAATTAAAATTTAAACATTAGATTGAGTACAAGAAGTGTACTTTAAGAAATTTCTGAGAGAATATTCTAGAGAGAGTGACAACTTTGAAAATAACAATAAGAAAAACATGAAGAATAAGATAGAAGTTCCTATAACTTCTTATAATTGTACAGAATTACTTTATAACAATTATACAAAAGAGAGCAGGTCACTTACGGTGAAACCTGAAGAGAAAGTCAAAAGGAAGGTTCTCGACCTCCTATGGTTAAGTAGGAATCACAAGCCAAATGGGGCAGTTTCCATTTCGTGAGACCTAGAAATAACTCACTCAAGAGTTGAAAGAATTGTTTTCCCTGCTTATAGGGAAGAAACAATGTAAGTTTAAACCGTGTATAAGATACGTAGTTATACAGAAATTAATTAATGATAAACCAGCAAAATGGAAGGGCACTTCGTTATAGTGACACCTTATAGAAAAGTTACAATTTTATTAATATGGTTTGTTAGTAGAAGGTTGAGGAAAGATCGTTGGGATATAGGATCAATGTTCATGGCCTTATTTAAATGTAAACGGACGATCGCGACGCGGTAGAAAAGTGAGACAAGCACTAGTCTGTTAAATAGATGAAAATTTCACTGTAGAAACACGCAAGTTTATGGGAAAGAAAGTTATTGCAATGATGAAAATAACTGATTGCACTAGGTAGGCGAGAGTCTATTTCTTGAGAAAGTTGTGAATTACAAGTAAATGTACCATAGAACATTCCATCGGTGGAAGAAATTCCGCTATTGAGCCTTAATTCAGAAGTAAGATTCTTCCATTTTAAATAGTATTCTCACAAGTGAGTGAAATTTACATGACGGCAGGACTTGTAGATAAAGTACAGGATCTGGAAGGTTCCAGAACGATCTTAATAGAAGAATGGGGTCAAAGTTAATCCAGCGGAGGAACTAGCTTGGTAATTTATAGACAGCGGGTATTAGATAATATCCCACGTAGTGAGAAGATTTCCCAATTAAATAGCTTAAGAAAAGCTACTTTCTATTAAGGTTGGCTTAAACAGACAAAAGCTCAACATGGCAAATCCCGCGAAGAATGATTTGGCCCCAAATAAATAATCTCACGCTGTCTATAAAATATCGTTAAAAACATGTAGAAGTTAAAACCGATGAAGATGAAGTTAAAACTTGAAGTAGGTACTTATCTTTGTTGCATGACGAAGGCGAAGTTTCCTTTGACGGATGCCTAATGTGCCAACATGGCGTAGAGCGTAGAGAGTGTCTCTTGGTTTGAGGAGACTGGCTCGAGTTGAGCCTTGACTGACCGAGTCAACTGCCGGCTTAGAAGTGAGACCCACTCAGCAAAGCACGGAGGGTCCAAGGAAGGGAAAGAGTGGGGGTAGGAGACAAAAGGAGAACATATAAGCATGACCAACATTGTAAACTTAAATTCTCTTGAGGAAATGGTCTTCAAAGAGTTGATAGCAGGCGATACTAGCACAGCATGGTGAGTGAAAAAGTAGACGAAGATCTCTTGCTCATGGAGATAATAGCTGGCTATGGCAACGAGATCTGGTGGCCAGATGGAAAAGGAAGTCCTCTTGCACCAGGAAGAATTGAGGAGTTTCAGAGATTCGCTGCTAGATGACGCTAGGTGGGTCATGGAATATATATATCTAGAACAGACTCACAAAATATATAAGCAACATGATCACCAAAGAGAAAATAGAAATTCACTGTTGGTGTTTGATGAAGAAGAAGGAATGAACATGCAAAAGCATTAAAAATTATATTCTCTCGTACCGTGTATTCCAAGAATACACCAAACGGGTCCATATAGGCTTAACCCGTTACTTATTCTAGAGTAACCTTTTTCCCTCATCTTGCATCGAGATAGCATTTCCCAAGAACTTTCTTTTTCCTACTCTTCCAATTCCATAGTTCCTTTATATCTTCTCCTTTTCTTTTCTTCCTTTTATTCCCTTTCGACGAATTTTCCAGCTGTAAAACGCTTGTGCCTCTTCTTTCTCCAGGGTCATGAACATTATTTCTCCTCCTCTCCTATCTTCAACAAGGCTTCTATTCTCTTGTAAACCTGCTACAATTTGCGGTTGTCTTCCTCTTTCATCATTTCCTTCAAAGGCCTTTCTTTTCTTTTCTCCAATAGTCTCATCTTTTTCTTTGAGGTTTTCTTTGCTCTCATTTAATTTGGTTTCCATTTTTCTTTTCTTTCGTTGACATTCCTGATATTTTCTTATTAATTCAAGAATCTGTGCTTTCAAATGTTCTTTTTCTTCTTCTAATGGTATCTTATTTTCCTTATCCTCATGAATTTCTTCTGGGTTTTCCTTTTCAATTTCTATGAAATCCTGATCCTCTACTTCCATCTGTGCCTCGACGACATTCTCTCTTTGAGTTTCATTTGATTTCTCTATCTCTCCAGGAATTATTATTTCCGTCTCCCCAACTTTCACTTCTTTTGTTATCCCTTGTTCTGGGTTTTTCCCTCGCTCTTCAAGCTCAACTTTTCCATAAAAATGATCTTCTTTCATTTGCAGCTCATTTTCATTTCGGCTGTCTTCCTGACCTGGAGTTCTCATTTCCTCTTGAGTGTCCATTGTTTTCTCTAGAAGGATCTTATTGCGTTTCTCAGTTTCCACTGGAGTCATCACGATTTCTACTTCTTGTTCTTCTTCTTCTTTTCTAATATCAGTTTCGGGCTCTTGCACCATGACTTCTTGTTCTTCTACAATTACTGTTTTATTTTCAGCTCGGACAACTACTTCTTTTAATTCGAGATCCCGCGCTAATATGTATTCATCATATCTCTTTTGAGTGTCCTCTAATATTCCTTTATATTCCCGAATCTTGACTTCTCCAACTTCAGCCAACTCCTGAATAGTTATTATCCCATGTTCATCATACATTCTCATTCTAAAACAGTGCATTTTATTCTTTTCTTTTTATATATTCTCTTTCTGTTCCTGAACGTATTTTCCTCTGTCTTGCTCTTTATAAAAGGTCTTCCACCAGATCTGACTCCATTCATTTCTCATTTTCCCCAGATGCTCCATTATATCACTTACTTCCTTAATGAATGTATTTATCTGTTCCCACGGAGCTAATTCTATTTTTCCTTCTTCCTGCATACGTTTCACAAATTTCTTTTTCGTTTCTATTAATAACTTTTTAACCTTAGGGATTTCCTTGTACAATTCCTCTAATTCCTGTCTGGGTATCTGATAGTTATTCTTACTTGCCCTCTTACGGAGTTCAAATATCTTTTTAATTTCCTCGAAAATACTTTCTTTTTGTTCCTCAATTTCTTCTTTCATTATTAAGTTGAACTCTTTTAATTCCCAAAGTTCATCCCTCATCTTAATGTGCTCTTTTCGTATTTTCTCAATTATACCCAAGAATTCTTTTATTTCGTCCCAGGTCGCCATCTCTACCTTTTCCTGATCCTGAACGCAAAGACTATCCTTCTTTTTCCCTTCGTTTTTCGAGCCTACTTGAACCTGCCTTAATACATGAGACTTTGAATCATCTTTATCATTATTATTATCTGTACTCGATACGCATTCCTTTGGAACTGGTTCGCATCTTTCTTTTTCTATTTGGAGCTCTAAAGGCTCAATTTTTACTCTGTTGTCTACAGACATGTTACCTTCTCTTTGTGTAACTATGCCTCCAGATGCACGCATGCTTTCTAAAGAAATCTTTACATTTTCTTTAATTGGGTACTCTTTACCATTTATAGATTTCAATCTATCTTTGCTTCCTACTTCTACAACTTCCAATAACCTCTGCCTTTCTTCACTCAATGACATCTTATAGAATACAGTGGGCTATCATGCCACATCGCCAGTTCATGCATGAGAGATGGTACTCCGAACTCTTGTTTCCCAATTTCCAAAATTTACCTTGGTACGGGTGTATACCAAAACGTACCCTTTTATATACTCATTCAATGTCAAACCCTTTATGGAAGTGAATTAAAAATTGAAAAATTTCGAAAAACCATTTTTTTCAAAAATTGAAAATTTTGATTTTTCATAAAAAAACTCGGGGTTTCCCTAGGAAAACTCATCCCCACGTTGGGCGCCATTTTCTGTTTGCTAGGGGGTTATTTAAATTTAGGGCTGCTCGGTGTGAGTTTCCAGGGTCCCAATGCGGTAAGTTAACTTTATATTTTGTAGCTACTTCTATCATTATTTTACTTTTACATGATATGACCGTCTTAAGTGTTCCTCTAATATTAATCCAGACACATTACTTCTATGCCCCCATGTGCCCATTCAGCATGAAATATGCAAATCACAGTATGCCAGCAATGCTCAAATCGGGATTATCGGGGTTATGGTATGTTCTCCCACTCTGTGACTTACACACTTTGGATTAAATAGAGGATACACTTCCAAAATAATAAACAAACTCAACTCCTACTATAAAAACATTTAATTACTCAAATATATGGCGCTACAACAAATTAATCAAATAAAATACTGACCCATAAATTCTAACTTGTTCAGAATGAACAAGGAATACATAATAAAACAAAGATTAAACCATAGTAAATGGTTTTCATAAACCATCAAACTCATATTACATTTCACTTCCATATAGTGTCCTTCTAAAATTCCATAAAATCAAGAGCTCCAAATGGCTCGATACTTTTTATATACACTGTGTTTTTCATTTACAATACATCACTTCCTATGACATGAGTATATCTTATAATCAAAAAAATATATAATTCTTATTACAGTACTGTTACCCATTTACTTAAATTTTTGGGCTTTCACAATGTTCTTCGGTTACCATCTCTCTCTCAAGTCAACAATTCACTACCGTGATTGGGAAACATTTGCGTACTCCCGAGCTACAGAAGACTACTTGAACACGTCAAAAATTAAGATCACTCCCGAAATCTAATTGTCTTCACTAAACTCGTGAATCACTACATCATAATTATAACATTAGGGATTTCTCATTATTTGTCTTAAAAGACCATTATCTCATAAGAAAGCAACGATCTGAACTTGCAAGCGGTAATCTTCATCTAAAATATCCTCGGTTCGAAGACCGGGTCGTTAAAACAAACTCTAAACACTCTGTGTATTATAACTTCAAACAGACGGCTCTCCAGACCTACCACAACACATCGATAGTAAGGGTCTGGCCTGGGCCACTTAGCGTGATTTATTGCCGGGAGCAGGAACTTCATGGTCTCACTCACTAGAGACGGGCTACCCTCAGCTTTATACAGCTGTTTCTTAAATACAGTTCTTTGAACAGGCAAGGCTTTCATTCTACTTATTTTAACAACATATTTAGGTCCATTAGACCTATTCTCTTAACCTCGGCATTTATTAATTATGAAGTGTCGTCATTGGCGGGTAAGAATAATTACAACACAAATATTTAAGGGCTTCAACATAGACGAATCTGGGTTCGATTCTTTCAACTGCCTCGGGAACCATATCCCATACTGGAGGACTTATAACATTCGCGACTTAGGGCGGCCTTTAACATTGAACCTGCGCTCATAATACAATACATATTTCGCACCCTTTTACAATACAATACACACATGGCCTCTTGATCACATCACTATTTAGAGGACTTACCATAGTTCAATTACCACGACCAACTGCCCCTCATAATTAGTGTTACCGAGTATATTTAGGTTCAACGCCTTCCTAGCGGGACAAATTACTTCAATGCTCTACATGGCGCTTATACATTACTGCCAAGTTGCCTTCAACGAACTGATAATTCAACATCAACATTTGATCTACCTCTCAATTTTATATTAATCCTCTCCCGTGACAATAATCGCTTTACCTTAAGAACATGTGTTCACAACATGTATTGATTCTTATAAAGGAGCTCATAAGCTACTACTTTTCTATAATTCATCATAATCTTCATTCATTTATATAATTGTTATTATTATTACTATTACGCTTGCTTTCACATATTTAAATCATTTATCAAATACACTGATATTTTATTTCATACATTTCCCACATGGGATGTATTTATTTCACATAATTATTTTATACTTTTCAATTTTATTGTTCAGATCGCGCTATTATTCTTTTATTTGTTATTCAAAAACATCCCTATTCTTTCGTTCTCAGGTGGATTGTACGCAAATCTTCCCAACACATAACATAATGAAATGGTTACTCACATGATATTACGGTCACCGACCGAATTCTCCAGCAATGTTTCATTTTTGCCCACTCAATGTGTTTAAGCCATCTTGATTAATCCCATTTCACACAATGACACTTCTTGATACACATACACATTATTTACCTTAAACACTGGTAACATATTGAATACAATTTTGTATTCTTTTATCATACACAAATAAATTCGCTAAAAATTATTACACTAAAACAAATTTTACTATATTTACATTACACTACTTTTAATCACTGAGGCTTTGATTTTTGCCTTACACACGTGATTTCTTTCTTCCCCGTTTCCAAGGGTGACACTTTTAGACGTCGGCTCCCTAATCTAGCCAGATGATGAAAGTCTCGATCAATCTTCCCCTCCCTGGAACGGTAATTCTTCAGATCCGGTTTTCTGACTATCGGCTTCTATTTTTACTAGCTCGAAGTCGTTTCTTTCTAGACACTATTTAGTTTGTCTAGATCAAGTCTGTCCTGTTTACGGCCTCTCGAATACTTTATCGGTGACCTATGATTCCCTAGCATTTACTGCTATTCCTTAGTTTCGTAGCTTATTGCTTATTACTGTTCGCTTGTCTCCTGTAGACAACGTTTTGGATTAAATTCTCACTTCTTATTATTCTGCGCTCTAGTTCCTATCTTTTCGGTACCCTAGGCGTTACTTATTTCGTCCGACCCTGATCGGGTTCCTTAACTTTGATAGAAATGTTTGTTTCACTATCGTTGGTACTTCAAAACGTTACGATACTTTCTGTCGTTTAACTGAACTGTTATTTGAAGACCTATCGCCTGTTCTTTAAGTTCGCAGCCTAATTTTGACTGTAATACGGAACTCTCACTATAAAGACTGACGCTTGCTGAACTAAATCCTGTACTTAAGATTTTACTAAGTCTTCACACGGCGATACTAATTGATACTTCTTATACTGTGAAGCTTCATCGTGCAGCGCCTCGGCGCTCACGGAAATGGATGGTTGTCGATACAGCGACCCCCTCGGGCTGTCGGAAACTGCATTAACGATGCGATGTAGCGTCACGTCCCCTGGACGGACTAAAACTGCATGTGCTGTGATGCAGCACCTCCGTACGAGGTCTGTTGTAAACTGCATGATTGGCCTGGCTCTGCCAGGGCTTTTATACAAATCGGTGACAAAAAGTTAAAATCCACATCTTTTTCATAACTAACTTTTGATGCAATAGTCGCATACTTTTGAAACTTATATCTCTGGAAAGCTCGTTTTCTAAACGTAAACTGACTTCTTTGCATATGAAAATCGATCGTACAATTCCGAGATATTAAATAAAATTTGCTCTTCAGATACGTGGGTGTTGCAGTTGATTTTTAATCCCTACCACCTCGGGTCTCGGGGAACTTTGAACTACGTCATGCTGCGTTTGCACTTCTTTCCTGTGCAATTATTATAACATCTTTCCCCACACAAAAATCTCTATTCCAAAATGATTCACAATGATGTATTTCTTTTGTTAATTATATTCTCGCAAATGGCTTAAATCTAATTATTCCTCTTCTTGCACAACTGCGAGGTTGCCATTTTATTGCTGCGTAAGATCAATTTCCGAAACCTCTTCTCGCTTACACACAGCGGAAAGTTTTTATCGTTCTATTTATAGCCATGATCGGCTCCCTATCGATGCGTCACGCAAGATATCATTTCCTGGGGCCACCTGGACTCTTATTCTTGCACAACATTATACCAGTCCTCTATATAAAATCTTTCTAAGTTCTACTAAAGACTATTTTTCCTCTCTTCTTTTACCAATAAAACATGGATTCTACCCCTTGAACCAATGGTACATGGGTTCAGCAGTTGGTTAACATAGTGCAGTGTATCTAGTTGGCTAATATAGTGCAGTGTTATATAGTTGGTTAACATAGTGCAGTGTCATACAGTTGGTTAACATAGTGCAGTGTCATACTGTAACGTGTTTTTCGAGGGGTTTTATGCAACTGGCATAAGTCAGTAGGAAGCCATTCTATATTTATTTACGCGGCAAATTGTTCAGCCAAGATAATTTTTCATGTTAATTTATTATTATTATTAATTTATTATAATTATTATTTAGATATTTTCGGAGCATTTTATAAAAATTATAAGCATACAGATAGGTTTTCTATGTCTTAGAAAACGCTATCAAGCAAATTATTACGAACGACGATATCATAGAAAATTATCTGATTACGGAATTTTACGGAGTTTTGTCAGTTAGGGTATTTGAGAGACATGACTCACTGGGAATTCTAATACAAGCTGATTCCTGTCGAGAAGTATTACGCAAGGCTGGGTCGCAAGGTCTAGAAAAGGCGAATTGTCGAAGCGGAACTCTCGCGCGCCGAGTGTAATGAGGCAGAGGAGGGGAACTAGCGGCGTGCTCAACCAATCAGTGAGGACCACGCAAGCTGAAGCCGGCTGAAGAGTGGGGGAGCCGACAGGTGAAGATATCGTTCGACGCGCCGTGAGACGAGGACAATCTGTGAAATACTTGCGGAGTATGGTTATACGCGGGGGACGCTCCGATGTTCCGTGGAAGGGACAATCTGTGTAGAACTGGCAGAGTACGGTCGCGAGTGCGTGACGCTCCGATGTTCAGTGGAGTTAGCGACGAACTTTTGTAAAACGTAACCAGTGCGGTTTTACGAGAGTTTGGGTCCGATGTACGGACCATAGAATTATCTAATCTACCAGAATATCATCAAATTTCGACGGAGATGACGACGTCCAGGAGACTGTGGGAAGCACACAGCATCATCAAGAACGAGGGAAATGCTTTGGCAATTTCCAGGGGTAAGCGCTAATGACGCAGAAATACGCAATCTCTCATTTTTCTTTGTTTTATATTTCATAATTCAGTAACTTCATAGCTTGGAAATAAGAGTAAAATCAATTTATCAGACTCCGTTTTCACGTAATTTTCTATCGGTAATATTCAAATCACAACGCTCCAATTTAAATGTTAAACTTATTATTATTAATTTTGCTATACTTGTTTTATATAATAAATTCATTTCTTTTACAATGCAATCTTTGCTTTCAGTAGGTAGCATTAGATATAGACCAATTCCTTCTCCTGATACAATTGTTTGTTGGGTTAATGATCAAATCATACCACGATCTGAGTGAATAGAGTCTTGAATGTGTTCTGCCAGAGCTAGACGTTGTTAAATACAAATTTAGATTTCAACATTGCATTGAGGTCTTGGCGCCCATTAAAACAACATAGCTTAGGCAAAGGTAAACAGTTACATTTCTCTCCCAACAGTGTGGGCTAGCAAAAACGTTTCATTTGTCGCCGACAACTTGGGGCTGAAAACCTAATAACATTTGTGGAAGGAGAAGGGTATATATTTCTGTGCCGGTATTTTGGGGGTTATTTGTCTGTATCCGTGTATATCATTATGGGGGATGAGAAAGAAAGACAGATGAGGTTACGTAGTGGTCATCAACGGGAGAGTGATGATACGAGCAGTATGTCGAGTGATGGTAGTACCGGGGTAGCGGAGGTAAATCCCGATACTGAAACAGGGAGTGTAGGCGGCCAACCAGAATTAAAAACTTTACTTCTCGAGTTTATGTATCAGAACAAAGTTAGTAGTGATGCCTTAAATGCAAAGTTAGAACAGAATAACGCTAAACTAGAACAAAACAGTAGGGAAAATAAAGAGAGTAATAGGGAATTGAGCGATAGTTTAAACGCCAGATTAGAACAAAACAGTAAGGAAAATAGAGAGAGTACTGAAACTTTAAATGCTAAATTAGAACAAAACAGTAGGGAAATGAGTGACAAATTCGAACTGATTAGAGGTGAGATCAGGGGGGTGATGGAAGAAAAGGCTAAAGAGATTATTGCAGATGTAGACAGAAAATTAGGAAAAGTACAGGAGGAGTTGGAAATTAGAATCAGTACACAGGCTGAAAATTTAAAAGAACTAGTGCAACTGGAAACACAGCAGGTCAAAAAGCAATTGGGGGGAGAAATTGACAAAATTCAGGTAGCTACTAAAGAGGTTAAGGAACAGCTCGGGGGTAGAATTGAGAAAGTCCACTCACAAATAGTTGCAGAAGTAAATGATTTAAGAGAGAGTAATAAAGAGAGCATTAGCAAGATTGAGGAGAAACAAGCAAAGCTATATGATAAAGTAGAAGAATCAGAAGGAAACATTAAATTAACAGTAAACAGTATTGAGAGGAAGGCTGAGGAGAAAATCGCAGAATTAGAATTAAAATTAAAAGCTAGGATCAGGCAAGAAAATAGCCAGAATAGGCCAGTTTTTGTGAATAGCACACACAGGGAGGTAGAACTGGGTAAGTTCAGCAATCGACAGGGGTGCCCAATGGAGTTCATGAACACTATAGAAAATAAATTCGGGGAGAGGTTGGAAAATGGTAGTATTGAGTGGTGCCAGGTAGTTGAAATTTTAGAACAAGTGTTTGTGGGGGAAACGAGGAATTGGTTTGCTGTCTACAGAGACAAGTTTACTGATATTAATGATTTTAAAATGAAATTCTGTGAAAAGTTCTGGAATGAGGTTATTCAGTCGCAGCATCGTGAGGGAGTAGTGTGTGGTAAATATAACCCTAAAGGAAGCTCCACCATGACCGAATACTTTTTAGGGCAGGTATTAGTGTGTAAATATCTGGATGGCTTGAAGGAGGAAAGTGATGTGGTAAGGTTGCTACTTAGGCACTTTCCCTATAGGATCAAGGAGGCTGCTTGTATCCAGAATGTAAAGACTATATCACAAGTAGAAAATTTGCTAAGCACATTTGATGCACTAGGGAGAGGGGGTAATGAGGACAATTTCAATCGGAACCAGGGTAATAATAATAATAGACCTAATGAAGCCAGGCATCAAGAAGTTCAAGGGAACGGTGGCGAAGGGGCCAACGCTCAAAATAGAAATAATAATAATCAGCTATATCAGAACAGAGGAAATGGCTATGGTAATCAGTATCAAGGGAGGAACAATGATTTCAGGGGAAATCAAGGGAGGAACAATGATTACAGGGGAAATCAAGGGAGAAACAATGATTTCAGGGGAAATCAAGGGAGAAATTATAATGACAATAATTACAACCAGAATAGGGGTCAAGGAAGAGGACAGCCTAGTGGTAGTAATATACAGCCAAACAATGACAACACAGCCCAGAACAACCAGACCAGTTTAGTAGTTGGTAGTACTACGGCCAGCTGTAGCGGTTCTTTAAACGCGAACCAGGCTGCGAAGTAAGGTCAGAATCTCAGTCTGTAGCATGCCCTGTCCATACAATTATACAGGAACCCTATGACCTAAATGTAAGAAATGAATTATTACATGAACTAAATGATGAAGGTATTATTCAGGAAGTGGTTAGTAAGAGCCCCATAGTTAAATTTAACGTGTCCGAGGCGTACACAGATGTTTTAATTGATAGTGGTTGTATGAAGAGTTGCATAAGTAGTGCATTTTATGATAAAATGAAAGGAACTGGAGTAAATTTTGAGGAGATGCCAATTAAAAGCACTTTTGTTATCACAGCTGTTGGGAAGAGGTCTAAAGTAATTTCTAAGCAAGTTTTAGTAGACATTAAAATTAATAATCATGTAGAGAAGCAGATTTGCCTTGTAATTCCAAATTTAGTATTCAGTGTTATCTTGGGTTCAGAGTGGCTAAGTAGAGTGTCTGGTAACTTATGTTATGATGTAGGGAGTTTGAAATTTAAATGGGGAGATTCTGAAGTAGAAGTAGCGTTCAATGACCATATTCAGAGAAGTAGTATTGTAGGTGTGATGTGTACTTTAAATGAGATATCGCCAGCCGTAGAGCGGGGTTCTCCATGTTTTGTGGGCAGTGTGATTACGAACGGAAGTCTAGAGGACTCGTTACGTGAGGCTGCATTTCAGGGAAATATAGAGGATGAACAGTGTGTTCGGCTCTATGATGTGTTATGGTGTAATAGGAGTGTGTTTGAGGATCGCATTGGTATGGCCAATTGCTATACACATTCATTGAACGTTATTGATAGGTCAGTATTCACAGGACATAGATATCCTGTACCTTTCGCTTATCAGAGTGCAGTTGAGGCACAAATTAATCAGATGCTTGAAGATGGGATTATTGAGCACTCTAACAGTCCATATGTTAATTCTTTGATCACGGTACCCAAGGCCGACGGCACTGTTCGTATTTGTTTAGACGCTCGTTTGGTTAACAGTAGAATTAGTTCAGATCAGCTGAAATCTATGTCAATAGAGGAATTAATGCAAACATTTGAGGGGAAGAAGTATTTCACTTGTGTAGATTTGAGTTCCAGTTTTTGGCAAGTGCCACTTATGTACGAAGATAGACCATTTACAGCTTTTAGTCATAAATATAACCTGTATCAATTTTGTAGAACACCTTATGGGTTAAAGAGTAGTTCAGCAGCTTTAATTAGGGCTTTAAACATCGCATTAGGGGATGACACCGGAGAGTTTGTAACCATTTACATAGATGATATGGTAATTAGTTCACGCAGTTTTGAGGAGCATCTACGTCATTTAAATATAGTTTTTCAGAAGTTAGATCAGGCAGGGTTCACTTTGAAGCTGTCTAAGTCGTCATTCTGTCAGTCAGAAGTGACATTTTTAGGTCATAGAGTGTCGAGTAGAGGTGTAACACCAGAAGAAAGTAGGGTTAATAAGATACTTAACGCAGAGGTGCCACAGAATGTTAAACAGTTAAAAACTTACCTGGGAATTTGCAACTTTTTCAGGAGGTTCGTTCTTAAATACTCAGGGTTGGTAGAACCATTCAGGGAATTGCTTAAAAGTGGGACTCGGTGGAGATGGGAGTCCAAGCATGAACAGGCTTTTAGAGCGCTGAAGGAAGGTTTTGAGAAAGCTGTAGTGCTGAAATATCCGTTAAAAGATAAGGAATATGTGGTTATGACAAATGCTTCACATATAGGCATTGCTGGAGTATTATGTCAGAAAGATGATGAGGGTAATCTGTGCATTGTATCTTTAGCCTCGCGAGGACTGACAGCAGCAGAGAAAAGATACACGATTACTGAGTTAGAGCTTTTAGGTATTGTTTTCAGTTTAGGGAAATTTAGAATGTATTTAGTAGGGGGGAAATTTGAGATCCACACAGATCACCATGCATTACTGTATATGAGGACTTGTAAACTCAGTTCTAACAGAGTTAGTAGGTGGATTCTTGCTCTGCAGGAATACGAATTCACAGTAAAATATATTAAAGGTAAAGATAACATTCTTGCAGACATGCTATCGAGGGACACTAATTTATGTAGGGATTATCCTGTGGTTAAAGCAGAGGACGGTATTTTAATATGTGCATGTGTGGACAGTAGCAACAGGGCATCGTTACAGACACTGAGAAATATGCTAGTGGAGCAACGTGACGACGTTAAGTTTAGGGAGCCACTTGCAAGGTTGGAAGCAGGTGACGCAGAAACATTTATAGTTTCCAAACGTATTGGGAAAACAGCATATGTGCTGGAGAATAGTGAGGGAAACAGATTATACGGAACGTATAATATACATAGTCTACGAAAATATGTGTCATAAAGTGAGTGTGTTTAGCTGGCGAGCCAGCCTATCAAATGAGTAAGTGTGGTATCTGGTGCGTGGAAGATCTGGTCTTAAGGCAGGCGTATCAGAAGTCGCACAGGGGGGTAGTATGTAAGTAAATGAGAGTTTTTAAGGTACAGGGAAATATGACGGGATTGTCGGATGCTGTTGAGCACTAAATTGTCTCGATGCACCAAGGCCATTTTGGCAGCGCTGATGGGTTCCCATTTATCTCCAAGAGATGGGGGAGCGCTTGTATAGGGCTTGTTAGCTTAAGGCGTCCACGAGATAAAAGATGGGCCATCAGAATGCGAGACAGTCCTTCATGAAACTCATACATATCAGCACACGTGATTTCTGTTTACGGCCTCGCCATATAAGATTTGTAAGTGTGTAATTTAAGATAATTTGTACAATGGTATTATTTGTGTGAGGAGAAATGGTCTGTGTTGAGAACTAGTATTAAGTAGAATATGGTTAACGGGAACTTAACAAGACAGGGCGATTACGGCACAGAAATATTTGGTGTTATATGTAATGCACATTTACTGTTTTTTTTAGAAGTCAATATTAATTTAATCTACTTCAAAGAGAGATTAAGTATTATGGTCACGAGGCGCTGCCACAATAGTGTGATCGTGTGCTCAGTGATAAGTGGAATTAAATGTCACCATAAGGAGGGGACCTCCAGTGAAATTAGGAAGTTCTATGGTGACATAAATATATCAGAACACCTTCAATGCGTGTGATATGACATCATAAATACATAGTGCTCACACATTAATTATGTCTATTTCTCCAACATAGAGAAATTTGAGATGCGGGAATATCCGTGGAACACTATTCCATATGTAAAACATTGGACTGGTTGCAAAGTGCAATCCATAGTGACAACAAACTTTGACGCAAAGTGCATGAAGAAAAAATATGAGTGTATATATCTGTAATTTAGGGTGATTTCATTTATGTAATATGTATTTTGGATGGGGTTTATTAACGTGTCTGGGATAATCGGATAATGGACCGTCGTCACGGTAAATCATCCGATGATCCGAGGCGAATATGTAACGTGTTTTTCGAGGGGTTTTATGCAACTGGCATAAGTCAGTAGGAAGCCATTCTATATTTATTTACGCGGCAAATTGTTCAGCCAAGATAATTTTTCATGTTAATTTATTATTATTATTAATTTATTATAATTATTATTTAGATATTTTCGGAGCATTTTATAAAAATTATAAGCATACAGATAGGTTTTCTATGTCTTAGAAAACGCTATCAAGCAAATTATTACGAACGACGATATCATAGAAAATTATCTGATTACGGAATTTTACGGAGTTTTGTCAGTTAGGGTATTTGAGAGACATGACTCACTGGGAATTCTAATACAAGCTGATTCCTGTCGAGAAGTATTACGCAAGGCTGGGTCGCAAGGTCTAGAAAAGGCGAATTGTCGAAGCGGAACTCTCGCGCGCCGAGTGTAATGAGGCAGAGGAGGGGAACTAGCGGCGTGCTCAACCAATCAGTGAGGACCACGCAAGCTGAAGCCGGCTGAAGAGTGGGGGAGCCGACAGGTGAAGATATCGTTCGACGCGCCGTGAGACGAGGACAATCTGTGAAATACTTGCGGAGTATGGTTATACGCGGGGGACGCTCCGATGTTCCGTGGAAGGGACAATCTGTGTAGAACTGGCAGAGTACGGTCGCGAGTGCGTGACGCTCCGATGTTCAGTGGAGTTAGCGACGAACTTTTGTAAAACGTAACCAGTGCGGTTTTACGAGAGTTTGGGTCCGATGTACGGACCATAGAATTATCTAATCTACCAGAATATCATCAAATTTCGACGGAGATGACGACGTCCAGGAGACTGTGGGAAGCACACAGCATCATCAAGAACGAGGGAAATGCTTTGGCAATTTCCAGGGGTAAGCGCTAATGACGCAGAAATACGCAATCTCTCATTTTTCTTTGTTTTATATTTCATAATTCAGTAACTTCATAGCTTGGAAATAAGAGTAAAATCAATTTATCAGACTCCGTTTTCACGTAATTTTCTATCGGTAATATTCAAATCACAACGCTCCAATTTAAATGTTAAACTTATTATTATTAATTTTGCTATACTTGTTTTATATAATAAATTCATTTCTTTTACAATGCAATCTTTGCTTTCAGTAGGTAGCATTAGATATAGACCAATTCCTTCTCCTGATACAATTGTTTGTTGGGTTAATGATCAAATCATACCACGATCTGAGTGAATAGAGTCTTGAATGTGTTCTGCCAGAGCTAGACGTTGTTAAATACAAATTTAGATTTCAACATTGCATTGAGGTCTTGGCGCCCATTAAAACAACATAGCTTAGGCAAAGGTAAACAGTTACATTTCTCTCCCAACAGTGTGGGCTAGCAAAAACGTTTCAATACAGTTGGTTAACATAGTGCAGTGTCATGTAGTTGGTTAACATAGTGCAGTGTCATCTAGTTGGTTAATATAGTGCAGTGTTATATAGTTGGTTAACATAGTGCAGTGTCATATAGTTGGTTAACATAATGGAGAGTCATGTAGTTATATTACTTAGTGCAGTGTCATAGAGTTGGGTCATATTG
Source organism: Meconema thalassinum (assembly GCA_946902985.2). NCBI lineage: Eukaryota > Metazoa > Arthropoda > Insecta > Orthoptera > Tettigoniidae > Meconema > Meconema thalassinum. The sequence continues at coordinate 907,747,806 of OX336389.2, forward strand.
TTTTATTACTTTATTCTGAAGGGGAGAAGCAGCCTATTACAGTCAATCAATTCTTTTCTTGTCCTGTAACAGGTGAAAACATTGATAACATTAGCCAACTAATGGCTAAGCTGCGTAATTTTGCACGGCGAAAGCAATAGGAAACTACAACCGTAACGCTCTTCCCGAGGATATGCACCTCTTGATGCATAATTACGTGTGATGATGACCTCATCCCTTGTAATATTCTAATCAAGAGGTAAATTGGTTACCCGTTCGGATCTCCAGGTGGGGGCTACACTAGAGGGGTTTGACATCATAGCAGTTACAAAGAGGAAATCTGACATTTTACATTAGGAGCGTGGAATGTTAGAAGTCTGATAGGCAGTAGGAGGTTAGAAACCTTAGAAAGGGAAATTGATAGATTGAGGTTGGATTTGGTTGGGATTAGTGAAGTGCGCTGTCAGGAAGATCAGGTCTTTTGGTCAGTGGACTATAGGATCATTAACAATAAATTAAACAACCGCGCCGCCGGGGTAGGCCTCATATTGACTAGGAAACTTGGATAGCGGGTGGGGTATTATGAGCAGTATAGTGAACGGATTATTGTACCCAATATCAATACGAAACCTACGTGCATGTCAGTAGTACAAGTCTATATGCCTACCAGTCAAGCTGATGGTGAAGATGTTGAAAAGGTCAACAAAGAAATAGATGATTTTCTGAGGTATGTCAAGGGTGATGAAAATATTATAGTACCGGTACTGGGAGATTGGATTGCTGTGGCAGGAAAAGGAAGTTAGTTAGTTATTGTTGTTTTTAGGGGCGGAACTACGAGGTCATCTGCCCTTAGGAAAAGGAAGAGAAGAGAAGAGAAGAGAAGAGAAGGAAAGGTCAGGGGAGCAGGCTGATGGCATTCTGCACCGAGCACGAGGTTTTTATAGCTAACACCTTATTCTATAGCCTCAATCGAAGAATATACACACGTATGGGACCAGGAGATACAGGACGTTACGAAATCGACTTCATTACGGTCATGCAGAGATTTAGAAACCAGATTTTGGATTATAAAAAAAGAGAAATATTCCTGGAGCTGACATAATCTCTGACACCAATCTGGTTGTTATGAAATGCAGATTTAAGTTGAAGAAACTCAAGACAAGTCAATAGTAAAAAACGTGGGCAACAGACAAACTGAAAGAGAATGACGTGAACGAAATATTCAATACGAGTATAAGGGAAGGAATAAATAAGAACACTGAACAAATTTCACTTGCAGTGGAATGGGCACTTCTGAAAAATGAAATACCAAAATCCGCAGAAGAAAACATTGGTGGAAGGGAAAGAATAGGTAGGAAACCGTGGATTAATCAGAATATACGGTACCAGAATATTAGTGGACGAAAGACGGAAGCACAAGAATGCAAGACATGAAAGGGGGAAATCAGAATATGGACGTCTGACAAATGAGGTAAACAAGAATTGCAACGAAGCGTAAGAAGAATGGTTGAAAGAGAAATGAGCAAATAAAGAAACATATCTGAATGTAGGAAAAGTAGATACAAGTTATCGAAGGATTAAGAGTACTTTTGGGAGAGGAAGACTAAGTGCTGTAATATTAAGAGCTCAGATGGTAAACCGCGAACAGATAGGGAAGAAAATGTTGAGAGATGGAGAGCTTACATAGATTGTTTGTGTAGGGGTAAGGAGTTTGACAACCATGTAATAGAACGGGAAGAGGAAATTGATGAGGATGAGAAAAGAGATTTAATTTTGAGATGAACATTTGATGGACCACTAGGAGACGTATTAAGCAGGAACAAAGCACATGGCATAGATGGTAGACTGACTGAGTTGCTACGCTGCGTAAGTGTTGGAGGTCTGAGCAGGTAATTTTACTTGGTAGGCCTATGTAGGATTTATGAGACAGGTGAGGTACCTTCTGATTTCAAGAAGAATGTTATCATATCTATATAGAAGAAAGCAGGAGCTGATAGATGTGAAGGTTACCATACAATCAGCCTGGTCGCTTATGCTTCGAATATCCCGAATAGAATAATTTACAAGCGGATGGAAAGACAGACAGAAACCGAGTTGGGTAAATACCAATTTGGTTTCAGGAGAAACGTAGGAACAAGGAAAGCGGTACTCAGTCTTAGGCTGATTTTGGAAGGTAGAATAGGGAAGGATAACAAAATGTTCACGGTAATAGTAGAATTAGAAAAGGCTTTTGATTACGTTGATTTGAGTGAGTTGTTTGATATTTTGAAAAGGATTGGAGTAAAGTACAGGGAAGGGAGGGGTGATCTACAATCTGTAAAAAATCCAGACGGCACTTATTCGAGCCGAATGACATGAGAGAGAAGCTTATATTCAGAAGGGTTCAAGGCAAGGCTGCAACTTATCATATGTATACTTTTCAATCTGTACATTGAAAAAGAAATGAAGGGAACTAGATAAAAAAATAATATAGGAGTACAGATTCAAGGAGAAATAATTTCAACTATGAGAATTGCTCATGACATAGTTATGTTAGTCGATTCACCAGAGGTTATGAATGAGTTCTTAAATGGTATGGAGTCCATCTTGAGGAAATAATTCATGATGAAAATCAATACAATTAAAACTAAAATAATAGAATGCAGCCGAAAGAAATCAGAGCCCCCTATTGACGTCAAATTGGCAAGTGATTGGGTAAAGGGAGTAGGAGACTTCTACTATTTAGAAAGCAAAATAACCAGTGCTAGGCAAAGCAAAAAGGATACAAAAATTAGGTTGGCGCATGTGAGTAATTTTTTGTAGCTTTACAGTCGGTCAACACGATTGTGCTCAATGAATGGGTGGGGTACAAAATGCAAATATATACATACACTCCAGGAAAAAAAATTCCATGTATTAGTTAATATTCACAATTGAAAATCCACAGCCTGCTTCCAGTCTACGACCGGGTCAGGAATGGAATGAATGAAGTCCCCATCTAGCGGCGAGGATATGAACTGTGCCGGCTGCCGAGGCCTGACGCACTCCTCCGGGGCAATGATTAAATGAACGACAGATGAAATGAAATTATAGTGGAGAATGTTGCTGGAATGAAATTGTGACAGGGAAAACCGGAGTACCCGGAGAAAAACCTGTCTGCCTCCGTTTTGTCCAGCACAGATCTCACTTGGAGTGACCGGGATTTGAACCACGGACCCAGCGGTGAGAGGCCGGCATGCTGCCGCCTAAGCCACGGAGGCTTAGTTAATATTCACAATTAAATAGGGCAATTTAGGATTACGCGTTTCGTCCCTCAAGTCCAGGAGTGTATTTATATAATTTTATATTGTAGCCCGCCCTTTCATTGGGCACAATCGTGTTGACCAACTGAAAAGCTACAAAAAGTCAATTTGTATAGGCAACACTGAAAAAGACTGGCTTCAAATCTCTACATTTCATGCAAGTACAGCATTTCCACGGAAAATAAATTTGTTGACATCAAATATAGATGTATAGGCTATATTAGGAAGTCATATTTGAAAGCCTTTGTCTGGAGCGTGGCATTCTATGGAAATTAAAGTTGGACTTTTGGCGTCGCTGAAAGAAAGGAAAATAGAGGCGATTCAAATGTGGGGTTACAGAAGAATGTTGAAGATTAGATGTAGACAGCGTAACCAATGAAGAGGTACTTTTATGACGATTGGGAGGTGAGAGATGTTTCTGGCGACTGCTATTGAAGAGAAGAGGTTGGTGGGTAGGACACATATTAAAACACCCAGTAATAGTAAACTTAGTTATGGAAGGAAGAGTCTACTCAAGAACTGTAGGGGTAGACCAAGGTTAGAATATGTTAAACAGATTGCTTCGGATGTAAGGTGTGGTAGCTATGTAGAGATGAAACGATTAGCTCAGGACAGAAAGGGCTGCATCAAACCAGTCAAAAGGCTGGAGACTCAAGCAACAAGAATGCACCAGTCAGTAACATGTCACGCATGAATTTTATGACTCCAATGTTGGCAATTCATAGTGAGGTGAGGTAATCGGTTGTGTTGAATAACTCAAAAATGGATTACCCTATACTCACAAATACTTCAAGAAACAAAGGACACGCCAGCAACACTTTTGTGAAATTGTTGGGTGGGTCCAGAACTTCCGTTCTTAAGTAAAGTATTTTATAAATTACAGCCTGAATTATTTACAAGTGTATCATAATATAGGTAGTGGTCGGCCCACTTCTCTCTTCCCCTGGCAAGTTATCAATCAGGGCTCGTTTATTCAGCAGTAAAACGTTGGCGTAGTTCTAATAGCACACAAGTCGATCCGGTTGAGGAATGAAAGAAAGCCTTCTACAGGGGAGTTCTTGTCCCAACAATAAATTGAAGCAAAATCTGAAGAAACTGAGTAGCCACTCCGTCACACGTAGTGATGAATGAGGGGTACAGTATACTGTATTTACCGCGATGTGATTCTCAGGGTTTAGCAGCACGCATTATTAGAGTAGGCCCATATGGAGTGAATTGTAACCAATGATAACAGGTAATGCGTGGGACATTTTATATCAAGTTGTTCAGTCCTCAAGATTTCATTGGACACTTGTGTTTCACTGAATAGTGGCTACAGACATAAGGCTTGCTTTTCTATATTTTCTGAATATACGTTGTAATTTACCTGGCATTAGAACCAGGTCAACGTTATAACAAAATTGAAATTCCAAATTCCCTTATTACCAGCATTTCTTCGATGCCTGTTATTAATAGTGCCCTATTCTGAAGATAACAACTAAAGAAATGTAATGCTTCCTCGTAATTCCACTGAAAAATTATGATAATATAAATAATAATAATAATAATAATAATAATAATCAAATGTGGCCTCCAGTGAAGGCTGGTGCATATATTTCAAGTTGACAGCCATAGATGACCTGCTCGTAGTTACAGACCCATGACGCGGCCGGGGATAGAATCGGGGACTTTCGCGCCAAAGTCTAGTGTTGTATTCACTTGGCCACAAAGTCAAGGTGGCCCTTTATATTGAAGAACCAATACTGGTTGCCTTGTTTTCTGCGGAGATGTACTGAAATATTAATTGTCTACCGTTAATTGCCGGTAGTTTTGGCGTGAAGCCATGACAGACGGACAGACGACAGACATGCAAACAGACAATGAGACAGGAAGGAAGCTTGTAGTTTTACGTGATTGCTAAACTAACGATCATAAGTCACGGGAATATGAACCACTGGACGTGACATTTTACCTCGAAAATCACACATGCATAGCGGGAATCGGACCAAGTCCGTCTTTTTTGGGGTCCAACGGCGTAGTCGTGCTCGTTAAATCGTTAACCAGGCCACGAAAGCAGTTGCAACAAGTCCGGGGATTGCAGGTTCGAATCCCGGCACTGACAGCGGCTATCTTGGATGTGGTTTCTCCACACTCCCTCCTGGCAAATGCCGTGATAGTACCTTACTTCAAGTTTGGAGGCACCTGTCCCTTAGTACATATACACGTACACTACTACAGTCATCACATAAATACAGATTATCAGACAAGTTCAACACACACCCAACTACATGGAGCTGATGACCAAGATGTCACAAGCCCATAGAACGAAATAACAGCAACACCTTTTTTGGGAGCGAGAAGAATAAAGAAAGAAGCCATACCGGAATATTATACACCTCGTCTGGAATGCCGATTGAAGTGTTGATGCATAATTCAAAATGCATACACAGGATTATCTTTGTGATATAGATAATAACAGCTCAAAGTTGTGTTGAATAGAAAGTTGGTGTTTCCCGTCCAATAAATGATTAGAACTGTATGAAATGGTGGCTCTCTCAACCACTCAATATTGCAAACGTTATGCATTTCACATAAGCCTCTCCCAAGGCGAGGTTCAATGAATGTGCGTCACAAAGATCCATAGGTTGAATAAAAAGTAATGACTCTCCTCCATATTCTTCACACTGGCACCGCATTGGCCAAGCTATAGCACGGATGACTGCTCTTAGCGTTTATCAGGTGACGGAGGCTTTCACAGACCGGGCTTTCCTATTTCAAATTGGTTATTGTACCCATCACCAACATACTTCTAAATATGTATCGCTCTGATAGAAACACCTTTATAGGTTCCAATGAATTAAGGCTGCCAAGGAATAAAAACGTACAGTTTTATCCGTAATAAGGAATGCCCAGAGTTTCAGTGCGGCAACTTGGTGGAAAAACATTATGATTTTCCAAGCAACGTTAACTTAGTACAGGTAGTGTAACTTTCCCGCCTCTCAATACTTATATAGGTATGGGGTGCGTGGGGGTTAAACACCTGTGCGATATAAACAGCAGCAATAAACATTCACACCTAACTACACCAGTGACCGCACAATATAAAAACACTAAATATCTGGTAAAAATTAATATATATTTTGCTACCTGACATAAATAACACTTGGCAGAACCCTCGCCGAATACAGACTGGACGAATAATTTCCCTATCATGTATACATTGGCATACTCTATATGACATACACACAAGGACTCTGGATGGTACAGCTTGTTACTCACCGATGATGGCTGGCTGGCTTGAAGAATTACTCTACTGATTCTGGGGCATTCCCATAGAATCAATCCTAATTACTCTCACTGCAGCTAACTTATTCACACGTATCCCGTTTACTTGTTGAATACTATCGAGGTTAACCATGTAGAATTTCATACTCGTATGAGCTGAACTCTTTACTTGCATATTGTACTTAGTAGTAGAGCTCTGAATTTGTTTGGTGAATTTCAGACCCTGATTCGCAGCTGTATTTAATGATACGTGGCATATTTCACCCGTATACCGTAGATAAAATAATTGAAATGGCCCTCGAATATTAGCAAACAGACTTGAGTTTCCAACACTTTACGCTTTTCGAGACAGACAGCTTATAGGTAACTGTGCTGAAACTAGGTATTGTAACCTGCGGCTCAGTGTGAAACTCTAATCACGATATTGTGATTGTCCAGAAATACTTCAATTCCCTGAGACGATCCAGCATAACCAAACAAGATCTCTCACTAAGTCCAAACATCCTATCAGATAGCAGTCCCAGACTGGCTTCTACCACACGTCACTCGGTCTCACGACCATCCTACCCAAAATTCTAAATAAGAAGTCAGAAGTAAGTCCTCAGGACAGCCTGCCTGATCATTATATCAAACGTGCCCTCCCCTCCAGACTCGTGGTTAAACTGCCTTCCTTCAACGGGTTCAGCCAATGGAAACATCACACATCATTCCACCAAACCACACCCTGAACACATCGATGCAAAATCTACTCAGGCTCTACCTGCATGAGTCACCCGGGTTTACCCGGCCAGGGTAAAACCCTTGCTCAGAATACTCCTTACCAGGAAGTGTTTCAAGTAAACAACTTGTAATAGTCTCACATATGTACAATTTCCAGCCTCTCAAATAAATATAATATAACACTGAACAAAATCCTGACTTGAGTCCTGCCTATAAATTCACATCTTATAACTAAACCAATTAAATCGAAATCAATCATGTCACATAATACACTCTAATACATTGTAATACATCATCTCAAAGCGTCAAATAAAAATATATACTCGATTCAACAAAATCTTATGTCCAGCAAATGAGGGTTCGATCCCTTATGACTTGGTACAGTCACAGTAGCTAAAATTTTCCATGAGCATCTATTGACGAAAAGCGTCGAATAATTATAATAATACAAATATTTATAAGCAGAAATAATAATAACTTCGCCTGCAGCATCTACTGGGTGCAGTGGTCGCTGTTGCCGGTTCCAAGCCCAGATAAAGGAGCAGGATTGATTGAGCTGTCATATAAAGTGCAGCCTCAGAACACCAAGAGACACCTGTCGACATCAACACTCGAGTTGTAATCAGATGATCACACCTCAGTGATTACTCCCACCGATCAATTTCTACTTGCAAATCTGACATGATGGAGTATATTGACAGTACCAATGCAATACCTCGTATCTGGCAATGCTCTCCTTTTCCAATATTTTCCTTATGATTGGTCACGCCTCCCACCTTATGTGGACGTGCCGTACAACAGAACAATTCACGTCGGGTTCATTTTCCTGTGGACGGGCATAAAGAACAATGAGCTTCAAATTCATTGTACTGTAGAAATGTACAACCTGTGACAATAAAGTTCGGTGAATAGTCCTATACTATCAACACAGATGAACAATCTACGACAGTGACCCTATTGTCCTTCGAAATAGTCCCCTCCCCTGAGATCGGCGATACATGTCCTGGAAACTTTGCAAGAAGGCGTCCTTTGGGATGGTGTTCAAAAGCCTCGTCACATGACCGAAAAAGTTCGGTCAATGGGTCAATATTACGAACGGATTGTTGGCTTACTTGAAACAGCAGTTACTGTCCTTCGAAGTAATCCCCGTGGATGGTTATGCACTTCTGAGAATGTCTGTACAAGTCCTGGAAACTCTTTAGGAATAGTTGGGTCGTCACATTACGTTGGATGTCCGAAATGTCCGAAAACCTCTGGCCCTTCAGGGCTTTTCGGTGACCCTGGACCTGGACCCCGCCACTTCTTACTTTGACTCTTGACTTCGGGGTCGTACCTCAGACACCAGCCCTCGTCGCCCGTGACGACGGTTTTCAGATAAGCAATTCCATTCCACAGAACATTCACCCTTCTCACTTTCACCGCCAAACTGATGTGCATGGTAGGTTGCATAAATTCATCCTTCTCACTGCAACCCGCCGAACAGGTGTGCATGGTAGGTTGCATAAATTCATCCTTCTAAACACGCACTGTGTCAAACAGGTCTTACACTTTGTATTGTGTGACGCCAATGTTGCCAGGTCGACCGTTATGACTTTATTCATCGAGCGCAACGTGACGAGCCTTTTGAACACCATCCCCAAGGACGCCTTCTTGCAAAGTTTCCAGGACATGTATCGCCGATCTCAGGGGAGGGGACTATTTCGAAGGACAATAGGGTCACTGTCGTACATTGTTCATCTATGTTGATAGTATAGGACTATTCACCGAACTTTATTGTCACAGGTTGTATATTTCCGTGTAGTTGTGCACTCCTATACTACAGTGTATTTAAGGTTAATTTTCCTTTAGACTTATACACAGAAAAATTAACCTAGCATGAATTATTTTGTTGGATGGCACATCCACATACGGCTGGGAGGCGTGACCGATCGCAAGGAAATTGGAAAAGAAGAGCATTGTCAGATACGAGGTATGGCATTGACACCGTCAATGTAATATTAGAGCAACTGCCCCAGGTCCCAGACGATCATAGTCCTGTATTTCCCGATCATTGCAATGCGGGGGTCTGGAATGGCATAAAGAGAAGGATCGGAGTTTTGTTTTTGAAAATATCTTATCCCCAGGAATAAGAAGAAGAAGAACTTCAAAGGCATTAAATATAAACACCTTATTGGAACCGGAAAAACTGAAGCAACTCATGGACACCCTACACAAGTTTGACATTCAGATCGTTGCAATACAGGAACACACCTCAAATATGAAAAACACTTCGGATCAGGAAACTATAAGAATCGGAGGTTCTCAACCGCACTGTGGAACAGCCTTTCTGATAAAGATGACGATTGCAAACTTAGTGCTCAACTTTACATTCCCATCTGAAAGAATCTCTGTACTCATTGTGAAATCGAGTAACAAAGCGAACTCCTTGATTAACAACCATTCTCCCTTAAACAGAGATAATAAAAGAAATACGCAGAAAGTGTAAGACTTCTCAGAACTTCTGAAAGAAACAATTAGCAACTTCCCCAAACATCTTGTTGAGTTCTAATAAGTGACTTCAGTGCTCAGGGTGGCAGAGAAGGAAACTTAGATGGATTGTGGGACATTGTCCATCACACTGGAGAACTAACGAAGATGGAGAACATCTAACAGATTTCAGTACTGTAAATGTTTCTATGTGAGACTTATGTCTCATACTGTATTTAACCAAGCCCTCACACAGAAAGAAAATCATCTAACCTGTTACTTTGGGAATTCCAAATTGATCACGTGGCCTTATCCAAGCAGAATACGTGTGGAAGGGAATTGTGACTCGGACCACTACCTAAACATAAATCAAAGGGAGATTCTAACCCAACAGATCCAGGCCTAAATATATTGCTCTTAATAATTTATAGAAGCCATGAATATGACATTCCCTAAAATGATCTTGTTCACCTCGTGGCGTAGTGCCTATAATTCTCGGCTGTCACCGCGGAGGTCCGCGTTCGATTCCTGGCGCTGTGATGAAATATAACTCTGGTCTGAGGGCTGGAATGGGGTTCACTCAGACTCGTACGGAAGAACTGAGAAAACATGGGTTTGATTCTTACATCAGCCGTCCTAGAAGTGGCTTTCCGTGGTTTGCCCACTTCTACTCCAGTCAAATGCTGGGATGGTACCTGAATTAAGGCCACGGCTGCATTCTACCCAAATCCCAGTTTTTATTACAAAGACACCCACTAGAACAGCCAAGACAGTGACAGAGATTATCGGTGCCAAGGGCACGGGGCTAAATGACCACAATTTCACAAAGCCCCTAACTGAATCAACATCATAAAGAAGCAAAATAACTCCTGTGACTCGTTACTTGAAAATCTAGTCTCTATCGGAGGAGTCATAATTGACCGATACTATTTAGGCTATAATATTATTGTGCGTCATTTTCAAATACGGTGATTGTGGTGGTGATGATTGCTTTAGGGGGTGGATCATTGAGATAATTTATCCCAATGTTATGGTTTGGTTATCATCTTTACTTAGAATAAAACAAAGTCCCTGATTCTTGGATGTTCCGGGTAATCTCGAGAACCACTGGATGGATTTTGATGCGGCTTTCAGCATTCTGTAAAGGATTTCTCGAGAAAGGATTCTGTTGAAAATAATTTATTTATGACCAATGGCGGCCGAGCAGTAACGATTTCAGCGAAACGAGTCGAAGAAATCCTACCATCCGTGCGCATTTTAAACTTACGCTGGGTAAACCGTTAACCACATCTATATACTATGAGTTCAAGAATTGTTCAGCTTGAAAAGTTCTACAAAAAAGTCCCCGGCAGTATAATTCTATCTTCAATACATCGCCCACATTAAGTGTTCTTACGATCTTATTTCTTCGAACAATCTCCGTTCAATTACTAACTTCGGAGACAGTTTACGAGGTAGCTTGCGAGCGAGCTTATCACCCCAGTTTCAGCCTTCGTTCCGCAGAATACATAGTGAAGTTTAGATTGAACAGAAAGGGGATTTTTATTTTAAGCACCTCGCCATTCTTAAATTACGTCTGACAAGAATTCGTTGCACGTGCTATCTCCATGGTAATATAATTAATAGTCCAGTCAGAGATATTAATCCATCATGCCGAGACAGAAAACGGACATAGGTCGTAGGTCGTAGTTCATTGAAATAAAAAACGCCTTTTAAGCTTACACTGCGTAAACCATTTAAGAAACCGGGCAAAGTTACCGGCTACTTAAATGTATATTATATGCATGGCAAAGTTAATTTGTGTATGCGAACAGCCTCTATTGAACAGGTCTGTGTTAATGTTGATAAAATGAACCAGTATCAACTACTAAATATTCTGGTACATAATGTTTAGCGACGTATTTATGTTTAGTAGATAGCATCTTACCACGTGCCTTTGAACACAATGTTGATGAGAGTTATCTTAAGCAACGATGAAAGCTTTGTTGTAAGACGGAGAAGATACTACAGTAGTACCATAACACGACCAGTTTGCTACCTTAAAGTGGTAACCTATTATTTTATGTTTATTGTCTAGAATGACTATGATGTGTGTATGTTGAGTTTTGAGTTTGAAAATGCTGCCCTATCGACTACTGTACTTTATCACAAAATGCCAGAAACTCTTTAGTCCATTACATGGAAAATCTATTTAATTGCTGGGATTGTTTTGAGATAGAACGGACCAGTAGAATATCAGAACTGCTGATTTATCCTTAAAATAAAAAAATAGTTAGCTTGTTAATCTAGTGGGTAATGAATTAGCACGCGATTTAAGGATACAAATAGAAGAGTGGCGAATGCTATGATGGGGAAAGTAAGAAGATCATGTCCAACAAACGTGGCCCACACGCTATAGCAAGGAGCTGATGAAACTCGAAGCAGAGAAACCGGAGTACATGTGAGATTGGCGCCTGGGGTGCGAGGGAGAGGACCAAATTGTCTCTTAAGATCCCGAGGAAATTGGCCGAGAATCCTTTGCAATTTCATATGTTCTTTTTGTGTTCCGTGGCAATAAAAAAAACAGTAATAAACCAAATCCTTCGTTGCTGTGAAACATTTCTCAGAGTAACTGGGCTTATTAAATACAGCGGTGTGAGTGGCTTCAGTCTACACACGGTTCCATTAATCTGTTAGGGATATCAAGCTCACCGGTACGTAGCGAGACTCTGGTTATCCCGCAGCATAGCCTTACGCGTTATATCACGCATCACGACTATGGTGGGGAGGTGCAGCGAATCTGAGATCCGTGGTTCGAATCCCGGCGCTGACAGTACACCGGCATCCTGAGTATGGTTTCGCCTCGGGTTTTTCAACAATCACACCATGCAATTGTCGGGATTGCATTGTAATGCAAGGCCGGGGCACTTACCACAATCCGTACTGTAATGATTTCCTTTTCTCTCACTACTACGTCTATCCCAGAAACAACGGTTATCAGACAAATTCAACATATACGGAGCTGCTAACTTAGATATTCATAGGCTCTAAAATAGATAAATAAATGCACTCGGAACAATTCCAGGCTCTTCTAGGAGATTTGTTTTCGGTCTGTGGCTGTAAGGTTGTGCACATAGCTTCGTGACGATCAGTGAGGCAGTCGGATTTCGATTCGCACCTCAGCCTATCTTAAGTGGTATTCCGTGGTTCGCCGCATCTACCCCAGCCTAATGCCAGGATGTTAACTAAAGTAAGGCCAAGACTATTCCTTCTCAGTCCTAGCCCCAAATTTTACGTACACCACAATGAACCATAGAACACTTTATATCAGTGTTGCCTTATTGAATTCTTCGTAAAAAAAATGCTATTTTGGTCCACAAGTAGACGGGAGCCCAGTTACCTTGAGTGGTGAATATCAATATAACCTACACAAATATCGCAAATAAATATACAAATGGTACACTTACAAATTGTACGCTTAACTACACAAAATACAATAATAACTGGGATAACATGATTCGTTTGTCACGCGAACATCTTCAGATCCAGATTAGGCTAATAATTTAGTTTATATTGATGATGATGATGATGATAATTGTTGTTTTAAGGGGCCTAACATCTAGGCTATCGGCCCCTGAGTTTATATTGACTGATTGGTGTAGTGGATAGCATTGTTGGCTCCCAGCCTTGAGGTCTCGGGTTCGATTTCCTGCATTGTCAAGAATTTTAAAACCCGGTACTAGATCTAACATCCTTGTGATGCCAAATGCAAACCTACTAGAACTTACCACCCTAACGCACGAAAATTCCTCATCAGGATGCCTGTAGGTGATCGCTCGTCATTGCCAATGGCTCTGTTTGGGTTGCCTATATCCCGTGCAGATATGCCACTCTACTTATTATTATTACTATAGTTAATTATCTAGGCTTTCAGGACGAAACCGCATCGTGTGTCGGTGATTGTTTCCCGACGTTTCGGCTGTCATTGCAGCAGCATTATTCATGGATACGAGTTCGTGTCTGTACTCAAACTGACCGTTCGTTGTCAGTTGGACGTGCCTGCTTGATTGCCATGGACGTCACGCTGCTCCCTGATTGGTCCGAGCCCCAGCCAGTCACGCGCAAAAAAACACTTTCCTCGTATTGCTAAGCCTGAACCCGTCTTCACGATTGAAATTGAATCGGTCATTGCAAAAAGGTTATGAGTCAACTTTTTTTTGTGAAAAATGAGTCATATATTAGAACTGCATGGTATGGGGTAGCCGGATTAGTTTATGCAAGAAGGTCAGGAGTAAACTATATTATTGGTATCACAATTGAAGATCGAAATATCCACTCCATGCAGAAAGGGCATGAGTTATTGACTCGTGCCCTTTTGCAATGACTATTATCGAGGTGTGTTCATTTGAATACAGAATATTGGCGGGATTCTAATGATATAGTTCGCGATTTCTCAGATGAAGTTGTATACACCGCAATAATCCATTGTCGTGGTTGCTGCATTATAGTTTAAAGCACCAAAGCATTATTATCCTAATATTGAGGCCGAGTATCAGCGTGTAAACATGGTTGATTCTGATTCTTCTTCGTCGGATTCAGAAAGCCTTCCCAAGGGGAGGAAACGTACCAAAAATGCAGATAAATACAAGCGAAATATTATTAGTGATAGTAAAGTCAAAGGAGTGGAATATGTGAATTGGAAGGGAGACGAAATTCCACCTCGGAAAACAGGAGATGACTGCAGGTACGTACATTGTGCAAAATACCGATGTGTGAATCATTATATAATCTTAATCATTAGTAGATACTGTAGTTACAATCATAATTATAATGTTTATTGTTTTAGATGTAAGAAGAACTGTTTTTCTCTGGTGGATGAGGATAAGCAGATAGATATCATTGCCCACTTGAACAATTTCAGTGATAAAAACCAACAAGACATCTACCTACAAGGGCTGATAGAAATTCAAGATGTGAAGAGCAGAAGACCCCGAAAGGAGGTTACTATCATGAGAAATACAAATTTTATCTATTTCATCATTATAGACAAATAAAGAGAGAAGGTCTGTAACAAAGCGTTCATTAGCCTGCACGGCATAACAGAAAAAAGGGTTCGTAGGTTATGTCTTTTGCTAGTCCAGGGCAGAAGTCCCCGAGATCTTAAAGGGAAGCATGTCAAAGGTAATGCCATACCAGGAGACGTTTGTCAAAAGATCAACAACCATATTAATTTTTTCTTCTAAAAAGACCACACAATATTCTGGAAAGGAGTTACATTATTTAGACGCCCGACTGGATGTAAAATCTATCCATCAGTTATTTGTAAAGCAGTATCCTGACTTAAACATCAAGTACAAGTTTTACTTAAAATATTTCCAGGGAAATTTCAACCTATGATTCGGGCGCCCACAAGTCGATACTTGCAGCACATGTGTGGAACTTTCAGCCAAAATACGCAGTCCACATCTTGCTGAGTCCATTAAGCGAACTGCAGTTGCAGAATTAATGGTTCATCGCAGAAGGTCAAAAACATTTTACATTAAAATCAATTAAATTACAGAACGTAGTCAGAATGAAAATAATTTCTGTGGATTAACCTTTGACTACGTGCAAAATTTACCGCTGCCAGATATTCCTGTTCAGGACATTTTCTATTTGCGGCAATGGTGGGTTAATGGTTTTGGAATTCATAATTTGAAAACTAATCAATCACACTTTTATGTATACCATGAAGGTGAAGCTAAGAAAGGTGGCAATGAAGTGCTCATTTCTATACCACTATACCAAGAAACACATTCCAGCAGAAGTTAATGAGCTTCACCTGTTCTCTGATGGGTGCGCAGCTCAAAATAAGAATCACGCAATGATTCACTTTTGTTTGATACTTGTAGCACCCGGGAGATTCAAGAACATGCAACATTATTTCCCCATGCGAGGGCACAGTTTCCTCCCAAATGATAGAGATTTTGGGACTAAAAGGAACTCGTGAGACGTCATGATAGGACCTAAGTACCTGGAGAGTATGCTATTTTGATTAAAAGAGCATCGACCAAATTCTCTGTGGAAACGATTGGTGATGTCCCAATATTAGACTTCAAGCGCTGGTGGAGCGCCTATTTTAAGAAATCTTGTCTCTCCGAATAAAGCATGGGCAACATTCCCAAGGAACATAAAATTTCTTTTTTCCCTTCTAAATGGATGACTTTTCAATATGATGGACAATATCCCGGGCAGGTGAGAACACATCAGTTCATCGACGGTCTAGTCATGGAAACATTCCGTCTCCTTCACAGCTTCAACCAGAAACCTGCGCTTCCCATTCAGCTAGCCTATCCTGAAAAACGAGTGCCCATCAACGACACGAAGCTAGAAGATATAGTGAAAGTGAAAAAGTATATTCCACCTGAGTATCTGGAATTTTACGAGCAACTACAAGAAAGGCCAGGAGTGGGAGGAAAAGATGAAGAGGATGACCACGAAGACTAACGTGGTTTATTGTGCTGTGCTTTCAATATGGCCCTTACGGAACTCTGACATTGATCGCAATGTATGTAAAATACTTAGTGATATTACATGCTGTTCAAATCAGAACTTTCATTTATTTGTTATGAATAGTCGTTCATTGCAAAAAGGGCATGAGTCAACAGTTTTAAATTTTACTTTTATACTAACAAATAAATTTCAGCACGTAAATATACTCTGCTACATATTCCCTGATATCTCGATAATCATGGATATTTAAATGAGAACGAATAAGCAGACGGTTATTAATTACTCTGGGATATTTTTCCTTCTCCTGTAAAATTATACTTTTGTGACTCATGACCCTTTTGAAATGACCTATTCAATGATTGGGACGCTTCACAATCTCTATTGCCTCTCTAATTATCCTGTTTTGATATCTAGAAACTTTAGCAACAGTTTCGGCCGTATCGAATTCTCTGGCGTGTCTCGTGTAGTTTATTTGTTTTGTGTCTCGAGTACGCTCTGATATCTTGCGTCTTTTTGCTTGCCCTTTTTGCGCTTTGTAAACCCCTGCGTCCTGCAGATATGACACTGAGATTATTATTACTAAAACAGGATAATTAGAGAGGCCAGAGAGATCATGAAGCATCCCAATAATTTCAACCATGACGTGACGTCAATGGCGATCAAGCAGGCACGTCCGACTGACAACCAACGGCCAATTTAAGTGCAGGCAAGAACTTGTACCCTTGATTAACGCTGCGGCAATGGCAGCTGAAACGTCGGGAAATAATCACTGACACACATCGCGGCTCCATCCTGAAAGCCTATGTACTAAACTAGACACCGGCCACGAAAGCCTACGACCTAAATATTATTGTTAAGTTTATGTGTTTAAATGTATATATAAGATAGTAAATATGACTAACTCGTCAATGTTAATTGTTTACAATTATTTCTGGCCTGCTGTTACTATTCTCCATTCTTGGCTTTCGACCCAGAGGTCCGGGTTCGATTCCCGGTTCTGCCAAGAAATTTACCTCTGGTCTGAGGGCTTGAAAGGGGTACACTCAGCCTCGTGAGGCAAAACTCAGAAGAGGTCAGCCAACCAGGAATATTTTTTCGTGGTTTCTCACCAATACTCCAGGCAAATGCGGGATGGTTCCTAACTTAAGGCCTCGGCCACCCCCCATCCAAATCGTATCCTCAATTACAAATCCACACAGTAATACTGTATATAATCCATAATATTACAGGTTATCAGAAAAATCTTACACAATTGTGAGGGACGTTCGCCCGGACGGACCCCCAGAGTAACAGTAGTGCATATTCGAGCAAGAGTGGGATCCCATGTTACACAACAAACATTTGGGAATCGTATCTTTGCTGGTGGCTCTTAAACCCGTGTTCCTTCAGAAAGTGTTCCATTGACCCCTACAACATCGACCTGAACGACTACCGTGGTGTTGTGAAAGATCAGCGTAGGTCGACGAATACCATAGTGTCGTCGTTAGTGATGAATCACGCTTCTATCTCACTCACAGTGATCGCCAGATTAGTGTGTGATGACATACCGTGGAGAGAAGCCGCCCATCATTGTCGATAGTTACACACAACCAAAGCCGAGTGTTATGGTCCGGGAAGCTATTGGCTTTCATGTGAAATCACAAGCAATGACTGTTTAGGGCATTATGACTGCTCGCCAGCATGTTCACAGGGCACCAAATCTAAAGGTTTTCCTATGATAGCAAACATGTCAAAGAGGATGTTTCAGCAGAACAATGCACACATCTCCAGGGAAGCTCTCCTTGATATCACTACTTTGCAATGGCCCACTAGATCCCCGGACCTCAGCCCTATTGAGCATGTGTGGGACATGAAGTGTCAACAACTAGACAACTTGTCTCAGCCACCCACAACTCTGGAATTAGTGACTCGTGGAGGGCAGCAAGTATTGACCACAACTTCGCAGGAAGTGATCCAGCGCTATCTCGAAGACGTCAGCACTGTATTGAAGTTCGTGGTACTAACATTCGCCGTCGAAGATAATTTAACTTCCTTCTACACACTGAACGAATGAAGAACATCGTACAGACTACAAAGTAGGTTATCAAACAAGAACATGGGGCTGATGACCGATGGCGTGGGAGCAGTGGTGGTGGAGGCCGCTCGTAAAGTGTTATGTTTCTGCAGCACGCGTAACATTTTCTGTTTCTAGTATAATAAATGTGTTTCTAACTTTTGTCTCTGGGTCATATTTGTTGTGCTGCCATCTGCACGCACCCTCTCTAACCGTTGGTAAAGTATACTAGTTCATCTATCATTCAAGGTGCCCTGCGCACTGTGCTTGCTTGAGCTTTAACTCTAAAGTGCTTTAATTATGTATTTGATATATCTTGTCAAGATGCTTGATGCATCTAGCCTGGTCCCAGTAGAATGACTTGCTACATTGTCTCGCATTTTGTTAGGTACTTGTGAAACGTCACTATTACCATGCGTCCACATTGTGTTGCTACTTGTAGCCTACGAGTTTCTAAGAAATGCCCCACCATTGAAATATGATACTGTAACACCGTGACTTAGATTGATGTTTAGGCTATACGATTTTTAGCCTATTTTCATTTTATGAAAAATAAGAGGCTTATGAGATCATCCTTTGTCCGTGTGGGTGTGTGTGCGTATGTGTGTGTGTCTGTGTGGATGTGTGTGCGTGTCCCTCTAATAACTTCTAAACGGCTGGAGCGATTACAATAAAACTCTGTAGGGTCATAGCACCATTTTGGCCGACCCCGACCGTGCCTTTCATTTTTTTACGTCTCACCAATCCAACATGGCGTCTGTGCGAAATATTTAACCAGCATTCAATATCTCCAAACCTATTACAGATATCACCCTGAAATTTTGTGCAGTGATAAAGGAAACTACTAGAAGTTTACCTATGTGGCTATCGAAAATCTGGTAACTACGAAAACAAAATGGCGGCCAAGCGAAGTTGAGATTTGTAAATATACGTTTCTCGCGATTTCACCAGTCAAACGCAATGAAACTTGGTACAGTACGTGTCTATACACACTGTAATGCACCGACATCTAACTTCGTTCAATTGTTTACATAACCTAAAGATGGCGACTGTGGGAAATATTTCACTGGCATTCTATATCTCCGGAACTATTACTGATATCACCCTGAAATTTTGTACGGAGATAAAGGGTACTACTGGAAGTTCATCTATGCGACTTTCAAAATCCTGTTAACTACAAAACGAATATGGCGGCCAAGGGAATTTGAAAGTTTTAAATAGACTTTTCTCGCGATTTAATGATCCAAACGCAATGCAACTTGGTACAGCAAATGTTTATACACATTGTAATGCACTGGTATCTAATTTAGTTCAATTGTTTACATAACCTCAAGATGGCGGCCATGAGAATTTTAAAATTAAGTTTTTATGTCTTGTGTCGTAATTATGCGATCGAAGCGAAAGTTTGAATAATGACGCGATAGCCAGGATGCTCCCTGTTGAAGTCATACGTCTAATTATCTCGTTAGGGATCAACGATCTAGCAAGCATGGACGAATTGCTCAGAAAACTCGATTACACGAGCCCGATGCCAAACGTTGTTGCGAAGAACCAAAGGCAAGAATTCAAAGACATTAACACAGTATATCTTGACCAAACACAACAGACAGACAATCCGAAAGAACCAGAAAAGGGAAATATTGGTCCTGAAAGGAATCATTACTTCCGTGATCGTAGACCAGAACCCAGATACAGAAGATTCCGTGGAGGCCGTCCGTATCAGCAACAGCAAGGACGTAGTAATGATAATAGCAATGGCAACCGTAGAAGTGGTTATTATCTCAATAATAATAATAACTACCGATACAATAATAATGGTTATTATAACAGGAATAACAATTGGAATAACCAGAACTATAATCGTAACAGAAACTCCCAAGATGAAATTATGACGAAGGAGAAGTATGATGAACGTCATAAGGAAGGACAAGAATATCTTAAAGATTTCAGAGACAAGGAAAATGGGAATGGTGATAAAAAGGATTTGAGTATCGATTCCAAACCAAGCACCAGTAAAGGAGAAGGTAATGGAAATGGTTCTCATAGACGATATGGAGGGACCATTTATGTTGACCAAAAGAAGTAGAAGAAAGAAGAGCATATACTGCTGCACAGAACCAAGAAAAGAAGAAGAAGACGTTGAAGAACCAAGAAAAGAAGAAGAAGAAGACGTTGAAGAACCAAGAAAGGAAGAAGAAGAAGACGTTGAAGAAGAGAAGAATAGAAGAAGAGGAACGGGTCAGATGAAGATAACTGCAGTAAAACCAAGAAGAAAGAGCGTTCCGCATAACTAATGCTTATGGAAATAACTGTTATGAGTTGTTCGATGATGAAAATAACGTTATTCTGGGAAAATTCAACGCTAAAAATTTGAAAAAGTATCATAAGAAAATAGGCTAAAATAATTCAATATTCGAGTTCTAGTGACATATCAAAAGTCTTGAATTAGAATGATTAAAAACAATTTGCAACTGTTTTTAACTTGAGATGACGGAGGAATGCCCCCGTAATATGATTTTTATTTTGGGACAAAATGAGAGTATTCTCCGTCCCCATGATAAAATTTAACCAGCAAATATAATTTCTGGAAGTGTGACACAGGAGTGTAGTGTTACAAGCTCGAGGCTGTGGGAGAGCCCGATCACGTGATATATTGCACAATGGACGCTTCTAGAAGGCTATAATTGGCATAGTAACAGCGAGTCTGGAAATTAATATTATAAATATTGTTATAAATTATGCTATTGGATCCCAGCCCAGAGCCAATGAGAAGAGGTCTTATTGAAGACGGGATCAACTTTAATTACACATTATGATGAAATTATGCATTTAGGCCCTTAGAAGAAGATTTTCTTATTTGGTAATGAAGAGAATATTAAAAGAAATTATGTCTGATACTTTAAAAACCGCAGATCGGTTAATCTACGCAGTAATAAGCATTGGTAATCTACGCGCTAAAATTATGGTGGGAGTTTGATATGGCCGCCAAAATTTCGACTTGGAGGGGGAGATTCAAGGACCGATGTTCTCACTCCAGCAGTCTTTGAAGAGTGAGGAAGTGCTTTTACTGGGTTAACGGAGATCCCAAGGCTTAGTCAGATTGCGACGACTGTCGACTTGTGGAGACGCGAAGGTAGCTTGGTGGAACGTAGATCACCGCACTTCCATTCTACGTGAAGTTGTGAGGAACATTGAATTGATTATATCTCTCATATCATTGAGATCTGAATTTAAATAAGCGAATATATATATAAAGAACAGGTCGCATACTACATTCTACGAAAAGTCGAGCGTTTTAAAACTCACCGTTTCGACAATATAAGCCTGTTAATTCAGATTTTCAAATGTGTTGGAAATAAAGCTGAAAATTATTTTAAATTGCAACGTGAAGTTGGCGAACGCAGTTCAAGTGAACAGTAGCGGAGAACTTTTAATATTGGCGCAACATATAAACAGTTTCAGAATGAATATTATTATTCTTCAAATGTCTTCATTCAACATAAGTAACATTGTTGATATGATGAACTAAATAGTCATGCGCCAGAGACATATTCGATAGCAGGAGTTAAGATACAACGATGGAGCTTCGTTAGACGACGTATTCTTGAATACAGACGTAGTGTACGGTCCATCTTGTACATTTTCGTCGGTCTACGAACACTAATATAACATCAATTAGTAATGGAAATATTTCATTCACGATTGATATGAATATTTCTATAATTATATTTCAATGATGAGGCTGATACATATTTACGACGGAGAATGAAGACTCTACAGAAGAGATTTGTCAAGATGCTAGGGGGTAGCCCAGCAACACAGAAGAATTTGCCAGAAGGATGTCGTTCGAGCCCAGGCGAATGTTGGTGAATTCCAGAGAGGGACGTTTCCTATCTCTGAGGTCGCAGATCCGAGGTTCGAATGCAGATCCATCTCAGTGTCTTGTACTGAGGAAACATCTAAAGTATTGTCGGAATACTTACATAGATCTTCAAGTTTTCGTCCAAATAAGGTAGCAGCGTATCTCATCTATAGTATAGAGCTTGATTAGTGACATCGTGAGCCAACGATCTTATTCCATATTTCTATATTTTCACATTTCATATATTTCAGTATTGTACCCGTTCGTCCTGGGGATGCGATGACCCATCTGCTATTACATCGCATTCCTGGATTTCCAGGACAGAGCGGAGTTAAATGAACATGAAGTCAAGTAAGGAATGTGTCGGAAATTCAGTTGATATATCACAAAAGCAGAGGGTAACAAGAGATAAAGTATCTCCAGGGTCGTTACGGGCTTAAATTTAATTTTAAAAAATGCAAATATAAATGGGCGCCATCAACTGAATCCCTAGCAAACCACATCCTTCCTGGTTAAGCCTTAATTAAGACAAGGAAAGAAATAGGAAAATCACATCATCATCAGATCACAACTAAGATAAAAACAAATTTATTCAACTTTGATAGTCAGACAGACATATTAAACACTCATCCTACCTGAGAGCATGGTCGAATGCCAACGTTAAATTGTCATTGTCCAGAAAATCGAACCATCTCTATTCTACTCAAAGTGTATTTAATTCACATAAAATAGGAAAAATTTCTAAAGTTCTCTTGGGTTCTCAGGATCACCGTAGCACTATGTCTTTGCGTCATTGACATTCGTGATAACTGAGACCTAACTTCTCTTTAAATTAACATCATGAATGTGGATGTAAAAATATAATTAATCTGTCTAAGCACATATATTCTAATCACATATTTAAATATCACATAATTTATGGCTTGCATGGCATTATTCAAATGCTGAATATATTAGTAAAATGCTCCTAAACATCGAATAATTCATTTACACTATTTACACTGTCATTAATAATTGCTTGTTTGTGAATCACAGAAAATCCACTACTCATTGGTTATAATCATCATCATCATCAAAATTAAATATTTCTCACATTAGTTCTCATCTCAAAATTCAATATATTCATGTCAGAATAATTAATTCATTATCATCAAATCATTTAAATGAATATTATAATCATCAATTCTTTATGCTCTAATAATTCACACAATCTCATTTCATCATCTCCTTCAGATTAAATCATCTTAAATCATCAATATAAATTGTTTAATTCATCAACTCAAGTTGCAATTCTTCAAATCATATCTCAATTAAATTTATTTAAATTCATTTAAATTTATTAATCATCAGCTTCTTTATTTAATTATCACCTTCTAATTCAGTTATTCATCATCTATACAATCATCTATTAATTTATTTAAATCAGCTTATTTATTCAATCTTTAATTCATCCATTTATTTAATTCATTGATCTATTCCAAAATTTAATTTATCAACTTATTTAAATTTTATTCATCTGGTTATTTAGATTTTTATTATCTCATCTAGTCATTCTGATTATTATTTCATTAGGTCAGATCATTGTTGTTGTTTGAGTCTTCAGTCTTTTGACTGGTTTGATGCAGCTCTCCATGCCTCCCTGTCCTGAGCTAATCGTTTCATCTCTACATAGCTCCGACACCCTACATCCGAGGCAATCTGTTTAACATATTCTAACCTTGGTCTACCCCTACAGTTCTTGTCCTCGACCCTTCCTTCCATAACTAAGCTTGCTATTCCTGGGTGTCTTAGTATGTGTCCTACCAGCCTATCTCTTCTCTTCATTAGCAGTCGCCAGAAACATCTCTCCTCTCCCACTCGTCTTAATACCTCTTCGTTTGTAACCCTATCTACCCATCTGATCTTCATCATTCTCCTGTAACACCACATTTCAAATGCTTCAATTCTCCTCTTTTCTGCTGCACCAATAGTCCAAGTTTCACTTCCATAGAGCGCCACGCTCCAGACAAAGGCTTTAAAAAATTACTTCCTAATACCTAAATCTATATTCGATGTCAGCAGATTCCTTTTTTGTAGAAATGCTTTCTTTGCCTGAGCCAACCTACTTTTTATATCCTCTTTGCTTCGTCCATCACTGGTTATTCTGCTTCCTAAGTAACATAAGTCTCCTACTTCCTTTAGCTTTTCACCTGCCAATTTGATCTCCATAGAGGTTTCTGATTTATTTCGGCTGCATTCCAGTATTTTTGTTTTACATTTATTAATTTTCATCATGAATTCTTTCCGTAAGACGGAGTCCATACCATTCAAAAACTCATTCAAATCCTCAGGCTTGTCGGCCAAGATGACGATGTCATCAGCAAATCTCAGAGTTGAAATTATTTCTCCTTGAATCTTCACTCCCACTTTAAATTTTTCTCTAATTTCCTTCATTGCTTGTTCAATGTAAAGATGGAAAAGTATGGGTGATAAGTTGCAGCCTTGCCTTACACCTTTCTGAATACCAGCTTCTCTCTCATGTCCTTCAACTCGAATGACTGCTGTCTGGTTTCTGTACAGATTGTATATCACCCTCCTATCCCTGTACTTTATTCCAATCGATTTCAAAATGTCAAACAATTTAGTCCAATCAACGTTATCAAAAGCCTTTTCTAAGTCTACAAAAGCCATGAACGTTCTCTTATCTTTCCTTATTCTACCTTCCAAAATCAGCCTAAGACTTAGTACAGCTTCCCTTGTTCCTACATTTCTCCTGAAACCAAACTGGTCTTCACCCAACTCCGTTCCTATCTGGCTTTCAATCCTCTTGTAAATTATTCTAGACAGGATCTTTGAAGCATGAGTAATCAAGCTGATTGTACGGTAATCTTCACATCTGTCAGCTCCCACTTTCTTTGGTATAGGGATGATTACATTCTTCTTGAAATCAGGGGGTACCTCAGATCATTAATATGCTTAAATTTCAGATTATTATTTCATTAAATATTATTATCAGAAAATCTTGTATTATCAACATAATTTATTTGTTTAATTTCCTAACAAATTGTTTAATATGGTTTATAGAACGTTGTCTTACAGTTTTATCACTTCCAAGTTATATCTCGTCTTCAATTATCATGCCAAAAAATATTATTGCCTTCACAAATTCACGTTGGATCTCACTATCCACAACTACATTATATATTCTCACTTTATCAAATATCACATTTGAATACCACAAATATTCCACAAAACTCCATAAATATTCAGCGCACAGCATGAATCTCAAAATTATGCTAGACTGGGTTCGACAACCTCATGTCTGCTTCAAAATACTTTAGCAATATTGCAACTTCCACTTGGCAACTTCCACAAAATGCCTATCACAAACTTCACTTAACCACGTTGCATGATCTACAAAAATACATAACTGGATTCAAATTATCAACGCACACAATCTCCAATAACTGTAATTAATCTGATCACATCTAGACAACTTCTTAAACAATTAGGAAAAATATTACCTTAGTAATTGAAATCAAATTCATGATCTGCTTTCAAATAGCATAAATTCTCTTAAAATTCTCATAATTCACTTCACAGAAAAACACCAATGTGCTATAATCCCTCACATCAAAATATGCAATACTGATCTGCCTTAAAATAAATCTGACCATTAATGATTCATCTCACAAGATTCAATTACTTTAAATCCTTCTCAAAGGTATTAAACTCAATCATAAAAATTATCAAAAGCATCAACTGTATCAGCTGTTAAATGAAAGTACTCTCAAATGAGTATAACAACAAAATATTGGATTGGCAAACAAGAATTACAAAATGTAACCCTGCTGACATTTATTTTTAATTTATTTAACAAAATTTGACTGATATGTGACTAGTAGTTTCTTGTTTGATCCTCTTACAATCTCAAGTACACTCGGATGATAAAAATGAGTTCCTCAATGGCAAGTAAAGATGAGTACCACCACGCAATCGTATAAATACGAAAGGCCTCGCCCCGTTGACTATCATGATGATGCCCTGAACGATGGGTAAAGATGTGTATCACCACGCAATCGCCTAAAGCGAAAGGCCCCATCTCGTCGTCTAATGAGTGAATGTACCAGATTGGAATCAACAAGTCTCTAGTTGTCACATAAAAGCGATATTCATTCACTTGAGTGAATAACATCTTAATATCTCCAAACAATCCAATGGAAAAATCCCTACTGATGAATAATACACACTCGCTAGTATGCAATGAACTGACGAAGTGATTTAAATAATCCAATTGCAGATCACGAGTTCGAAATACTCGCCACAAAAAAATAACTATCCAAGAAAACTATCCTTACTGGAAAATGTCTAAAAGACCAAACATCTGCTTAATAAAGCCAACCAATGGTGAGAATTTCGTATAATGGTGCCTGCCATATCATATGGTAACGCCATATTCTAGCACAATTTGGAGCAAATAATGTCTAAGCCATGTCTAAATAATCGTAGAACTCCTACTAGAAAAATATATACAAGTATGCCCAGTGTTCATGAAAAAATCATATCAGAAAGTCATAACTCTTACAGTACCTTCTCATATCAGCAGTTAATATATTTCAAAGATCGTCGATTATCCTCGTGTGTAATAAATTTCTCGAAAGATCGACGTGAATATCGTTTCACCCACGCAATAACGATTGCCTTCATATCCCAAGTGAATCAGTTGTTAGACCTCCTCTTCTTCAGGAACCGAATCCATCGCTCCATGGTGCCATCGCGTCTCTGTCTTCGTTTACTCCGACATGATGAACTGCATGTTATCCATAGCGGATACTGTCCACATTCTTACGTAAAAGTTCATAAAAGCAGCGTACCCCATATTCTTCTTCTATGTTATGCCACTGTCCCGTACAATGTTCGGTTTGCTTGTTAAAAGTTCAATCTCCACAGCGGTTAAGTCTCACTTGCAGAAAATAAATTTTATTTATGAAAGTGTATAAGTTTTTGAAACACCCTGTAGCTGTGTTCGTACTCGATATTCTATAATAATTCATGAAAAGGAATTGTATTAATGCACGTGCCAATGTTCATAAGTGCATATATTCGTAACATTTCGTTTGCTTTAAAAGCGTTAATGTTAGCTTGACCCCATGGTCGCTCTACATGTTCCGTTATGAAATGCATAGTCGTAATGTCATTTGAATATCTAAGTTCATTTGAAGTTCACAATTGCAGTATATTATAACTATCTGCCTGCACAATTCGATTACTGAATACAAGTCCCAACTCAATGTTGTAACTGAATGTTGAAATGAAGTTCAGCTTCTTTAATATTGCCTGGGTATAAAAGTCGGAAACAGCACGCTCTGCTCTACTGCACTGTTCCAGAATGATCTACGCTTAAAGCCGGCCTCGCCATGCCGCTTCGCTGTGCTGTTCTGCGTTACAAAATGCAGCTCGAAATAAAGTTCTCAATCTCGTATTATAATGCAGCTCTTCTCTTGCTTACACGGCCCGTACAGCTTTCCTCGTAACAGGTCCTCATGCCGCCTACCGTGCGTTGCTTGCCTTGACTCACTGACCTACTTTCCGCTCTCCGCTTGGTGAAGTAATACTGTCGCTTTCACGCCACGTAACAAGTGCTGTGCACCGCTCAACTTGCCGTACTCTCTGCGCATGTGTTCTACTCAGCCCTGCTGACTGAACTCGACTGCTGTCTCTAGACTGCGTTGAGGAGCTCCTACCCCGCGCTGTCACGTGATGCTCCCCCACCTTCTCTGGTCATGCGTCACAAGTATAATCTCGACCACCATCATCTCGGCTATGACGTTATACAATAACTCAAGGGATTATCTGTCTTTCTTCAAGTTATTATCATATATATTGCTTGACATTTCTTCTCTTCTGAGATGATATAATATCATGTTCCATATAGATCTTAATAAAACTTCATATTTCCTATAATTCCATCTGCTTGACTGGCAGTGCCATCTTAATCCTTGGCCTTCTACGTCATTTCCTAACATTCCTTTCGACTCGATTTGAGCGCTATCTTTACAACTTTTCCCATAAATCTCAACTACGGCTCAATGTCAGCTGGCGTAGCCGATAGCCTCAACTAGGTATCGGGTACAGTATGTTCATGTATTTTACACTTCAGATGTGTGTTGAGATTTTTGTGCTTCAAGATTATTTAGGAGATGATTGCCTTTCATCTATTTTTCAATTTTATTCTACGGATCAGTTGTGGAACTGACATTAAAAATTTTGTTTGATGAATTATATTGCCTCATAGAAGACTAGTCGTTTCGACTCTCGAATTTTCATAATTTTATTTTAAACCAAGTATTCTGACATTGTGTCATAGCTTCAAATTAAATTCTTATTAAATTTAATTTGAGCACTTTAATGTAACAACATCCAACTTCAGGAACAGAAGAACCATCGAATGATATTGTTATATCATTATTGTACATAAACTGTCGACGATCTAGGAAATACTAGTCGTTTGATAAGACCGAAGTCTTAATCCCTATGGACATTCTTTGTGTAGAGTGGAAAAACATTACGACATTGATAAACCTTTTTATTATTTGCAAAGCTAAGAGCCTTGTTCATTTAATAGGTTAGAGGAAATACCTTTTGATAGAAGATTATTCAAATCTTTGGCTAGGAATTCAAAGCTAGTTTATCCCGGTCAAGATTGAATTCTGTCTGACACTATAAATAACATGTGTGTTATTTTATTCTATTTGTGTAACATCACGTCATTTTGTCGACATGATATTACAACGATAAACAATTTAAAGCTTGACAAGTGAGGTGAGACAGGAGTATTATTTTTATTACATGTATTTGCGACAGACGAGTTAACAGTTAATTATCTTGTTGTGGAGTAAACTTTAGGAGGTTAATCACGACTGTCTAATATCGTTCATTACAATTGGAAGTTTCGTTTGAAGAACATAAGCATGTATAATTGTAGTCCAGTAGTCATATGGAATGATACTGAGGGTCATACCATCATTTGAGAGAAGTGCCTACAGAAGATATGTTAATAACAATTAATCCTTTTTGGTTATTGTTTAACATAGTGGATGATAATTGTTTATACCTTATATACTGTTATATGAGGATTTGTAGAGCTATGAAGAGTGCTCGTGCGATGGAAGTTCCGCATTTTAAGGGAAGTCAAAGTATTGTTGTTCTTTGATAAGAAGGCATGAGCCGTTGTATACAAGTAGTCCAGTTCTTGTGAAGTAACGATTTAGGTGTGTTAACAGGAGGGTTTCAGCGGAAATACAACTTGAGACAGATTGTCTACTCATGTCTATAATACAATTATTATATTTTATTAAACCCGAAGTTATGTAATTACGTACAGTTAACTTTAATTAGTCGACTGTATTATACGGACAATGTAATGAAACCTATATAAGACGATGTATAAGCAGTATATCAAAACTACGGAATGTTGGGATGGTTATGTAAAAAACCAGTGTATATATTTAGTTGAGAATTGTATGGTAACCAAGAAGCCAGAATCTCGAAAGTAACGTGTTAGCAACACTAAATAATGGATATTATTATGAACATATTACATGTAAATATTTTTTTGAAAATGATTTAATTAGTTAAATAATTTAGTAGGATTTATTAATCAATTGTTTTGGAATAGCGTGTGTCTTATGAGCGGATGTTTTTGGTATGAATGATTGTTCACTGTTAGGAGTAATTGTGGAACCGGATTGGTCATGAACAATTTCGGGGTGCGAATGAAAGAGTGTATAGAAATTTTTAGAATGATTGTTTAAGAAACAGAGTAGTTATGTGCATTTTTGTAAGATCTAAATGTTCATTTTTACGTGTTATTATAAACGCACACACAAGCAATCTCTATGTGGGCTAGCTAGAATGATTCACCGTTAGAGTTGGAGAACAGTGTGACATTATATAAGCAGGTGGACACACCGCCTTGTATATAAATTGTAAAACAGTTCCTCGTGCGGCGTGGTGTTGATATTTCATTGATGAAACAAGGACTCTGCACGTGCGTTCTACAAACGCAAGCTAGTGAAAGAAATCAAGTGTTAGGAATGCCACGAATGTAAGAGCCTTCATTAAACGGTTTTATTTTTACGCAATGTAGGCCTAAAACAAGCCAAGAATTTTATGCTCATAATTTTTATACACAGCATTGTAGTAAGATGTAGAGTTGAAAGGAAGTGTGAATGATTGCGTGTTTTTAATTTAATTTCTATTGTTAAATTAGTTTATTGTTATTTTGTTTATAGTAGATTAGTTTACACTATGTTAATAAATTTTATTCAGTTTGTTATCCGTTGTTGTTGGTGTGTGATTCATTTTAAATATAAGGAGAAGAGTATTGCGGATGTATTGTAGGCGAAGCTGAATTCCCAGTCCCCGAGAAAGTAAGTAAAGGTAAGTGCCCCGTGTAGTTGGTTGTTGATCCACAATATTCTTGTAACTGCTGTATGTAAATCCCTAAAGGCCATGTTGGAAGCAATTTCTAATGTAGTAATTTGCCGGAGTTGTTAGAAATAGGCAATCCAGCTGGGGCAATGGATATTCCAACAGGATGCTTTCCAGATTATCGGGTACAGTACCAAGTCCTTAAATGAATTAACATCGACAAGTTTCTAGCAATCCTTAAGAAAAAAATTCACTGAAATTATTTGAGGGGCTTGGATATCGTTGTCATTTAGTTCCGTGTAATTGGGTGTGTGTGAAATGTTGTCTGATAACCTGTGTTATTGTGATGGTTATACTGGGGGTGTGTTTGTAATAGACACAATGATGGGAAGGAAGTGGCCTTAATTTCGGAACCAACCCGGCAATTATCTGGAGTAGAAATCATAAATCACGGTAAACCACTTCTAAGAGTGATGAGGGGGGACAACTGTTAACAGACTGAAGAAACTAATCACAACAAGGTTTTCTTGAGGATGAATCTCTTGGGTTTAGAATTTGCACTTCTGTGAATTTGTCATTTCAGTCTTCTAACCACCCGCAGTGTAGATAGAATATCAAACATCAAATGCTGAGCTAGTTTCCTTAAAGATTTTGGGGGAAATTTGCTAAGGTCTTTCACAAATGTCCTATCTTTTTTGTCTGCTAAGTTAGTCGGTTGTTTTCCTAATTCTTTTCGTTTAGCACTGAACCCACGGTTTTGCATTTATTTACAATTTTCCTAATCCGTAATCCGGTGACACCCACACTCCCAGAAAATTGTTCATGGAATTCCCTTGTCACTCTTCCAGCAAATTCGTGCTTTAAAATGCTACATCACACAATACGCTGTTCAACACTTAATTTAGAAGCCATGAAACGCACGGAAGAGCTGTACGCAAGATTATTGCAGACTTGCTGAGACCATTACATCATCGGGTGAGTGATAGGTGTCTGGCGGCTTTTGCATCATCAATTCCCTAGACACAGCATGGGGAATTACCGGCTACTCACCTGAGGCTCCCCCCGTAATGGATAATATGAAAAACACTCTAGGCCTTCATACACAAATTACCGCCGGTCCCGGGACAGGGAGGACGACAGGAAAGATAAAAGAGAAGAGTACAGCACAAGTAAGTGGAGCAATGCTGAATGGTTGCCAAACAACGTCCCATAAATTGTAAACCGCTACTGAAAGTATAACTGATCGTGTTCGGGGTCAAATGATGGAATAAAGCTGGGTACTGACGAGGATTCCATAATTTTGATATCCTAGTATCATAAATAGCGATTGCTGATGCATAGAGTGAGGGGGCGGGGTGGGGGGTGAACATCAGTAGCCATTTTATTCAGGACTGTGGTAGTCATGATCCTAGGCTGGCTGCGTGGGTCAGCGTGGTAACGTTCTCGCCTAATTTGCCCAAGTTTGCAGGATGGAATCCTGGTGCGACCAGTTGGCATTTGAGGGTGCGCAAATGCAAGGGAGCCCTGTCAGTGGATTTACTGGCACGTTAAAGATCCCCTTCGGGGCAAAATTCCGGCTCCCCGGCGTCTCTAAAGGCCGCAGTTTTTAAAAGGGACGTAAAACCAATAACATTATTATTATTATTATTATAGTCATGGTCCTCTGCATTGTAATCACCAGATCCCATTGCGTGCTTGGATATCGAACTAGGCGATTTGAAATTGACATTGAAGAGCTGTTATGTTGTTTATATAGCTGTGTACAATTCCAGAAGCATAACTCAAATAGATGTACAATTCGAAATAATATTAGTCGCGTTTCATATGTTGGAAAATACGTGTCATAAAAATAATAATAATATTGCAACCGTATGATCTAGGTGAAAATATACGTTGCATTGAATTTAATACAATTCATGGTAATATTTGAGCGCAATAAGCAACGGAGCTAAGGAGGCTTTGTTCAAGCCAGAAACGCAACGAGCAAGAGCCGTGAAGAGCGATGGTGGCCAAGTGCAGGAACAAACCCGAGGTCTCGAGCGACCAGACAAGGGAGTTTCTATTGAGAAGGAGATTCCAATTTCCATTATTTGAGAGTGGAGCCTATGCATAGTATTTAAAACCCTACCGGTAGTCAGCTGATAACTCCGCCTATTTAATGTAGCGCCTATTTAATGTAGGCCTATATCAAGAGATCCAGAGCACATAAAAAGGAAGCAAAGAGGTCGTTATAATTGGAAAATTTAACGCTTAATTAACAAGCAATAAGTTAGTCTAATGAGTTGACCTGGAATAAAATGCGTAATGATCATAGCATTGCGCTAATCACACGACCAATGAGAACACATCGCCGCGGTACTTCCCCATGGATGAGAGTGATGTGTGTGCCTTGTCCAGTGAAAACATCGGTGAGAGTACTACCCGACCAGCGAATTGTTACCGGTGACGGAAATCGGAACTAATGCGCTCCGCCCAGCTACACGCCTGCGATGGACGTTATTTGTGTGCCTGATTCATGCTGGGCCGTGCGCTGTGCGGTGTGTTCACATTGTAGCCTACTACTGTACATGAGTCCCCCCCCCTTGCCCCGCAAGCCGCTCGCTGCAGCCATAACGAGGCGAGATGACGTAGTGTATACACAACAGCTGCGCTCTCCTTCTAGAGGTGACAATTCCCTGGTAGGGTAGTAAAACCGAATTATCGCCGAGCGTGGATGAATTATGTTTCGTTGATGGTATAAGAGAGGATAGATTGCCGCCCTAAGACCCAGTTCTTGTTGAGTTGGCGCAGTGGAAGCTTGTGATATCTTGGTCTCTGAAAGTGCTGGAGAGCGATAATGTCGCTTTAGTACTGCTGAAGTGAGATAAATAATAGACAGAGCTGAGAAACATATCACAGAGACATTTACACATTTAGCAGGGAAGAATTAAAGGGACCTAAATTAATAAACTACAGAAGTGGTGTAGCCTTAACGTTATAGTCACAAGGGGGCAATTTAAAGGAACTGTGCCAATAAACAATTAAAGGCGTTTGTTCAATTTAAAGACAATGATGAGTGCAATTATTGCCATAAAGTATCGTGCTTTTGAGTGAACGTGTAATCGTTTAAACGACATGTGTTCGTTGCAGTATTGTGACCAAAATTCACAATTTCAGGAAATTTTCGGGCCCGCGCGGGGAAGACCTTGGAAGAACACAACACAAACTTTCATAAATTATGAACTGTATTTTTATGGTGCATGTAAACGTGTTAAAATTGAAAACTGTGCTATATTAGATGACATTAAGGAGCATCATTTCATCCACATGATGGTTATGGACGTCCAGACAAATGTCCAATGGAGTGCTGCTATGATCTTCATGAATGGAAAAACTCACGTATAACCACTAGCAATGACGTCACAGATAAGTACAGTTTTGATGCGTTGTGTACGTAGTCAATTAATAATACGTATGATTTCCTGAGTAAGATAATGCAGGGACTATACAGTAGATATAAATGAAACCGGATTTGTTCTTAAATTTTACTTTGACAAAACGATGCCGAGTGAACGACGACGAATTTTTCAGACGGTTAGTACGTTGTTGGAATTTCAATAATCAATGAGAACTCTAATGATGTGAGGGTTATAATCAGTAAGGATAATGATCACTGAGAGTAAAGATATACCGTACGACAAAATGTAATCCTCAGATAAAATAATAATAGCAGTCGTAATTACAATAATTAATCATG
This sequence comes from Meconema thalassinum, assembly GCA_946902985.2. NCBI lineage: Eukaryota > Metazoa > Arthropoda > Insecta > Orthoptera > Tettigoniidae > Meconema > Meconema thalassinum. The sequence continues at coordinate 907,782,050 of OX336389.2, forward strand.
TTGATGTTATTAATAAAATAATAATAATAATAATAATAATAATAATAATAATAGCATGTGATCTACGTTGTTAAATAGTAAGAGTAGTAATGAACATAATTATGCATTTAACTAACGATTAGTGTAGAGTGCCGTATATGAGTTATAGTGGCTGTTATTTTTTACTAGCAACCCGCCCCGACTTCGCCCGGTATTTTTAACTGTTTACCTAGCGTAAGCTTAAAAGGCGTTTTATTTCGATTTCAATGAACTACGACCTATGTCCAATTTCCGTCTCGGAATGATGGGTTAAAATCACTGACCGGACTATTAATTATATTATCATGGAGATTCCATATCCAACGAATTCTTGTCAAGCGTAATTTAAGAATAGCGAGGTGCATGAAACACAAATCCCCCTTCCATCCATCTAAACTTGACTGTGTATTCTGCGGAACGAAATGTTCAAAGGCGAAAGGAAGAAAAGCCGAGTTGCACTTCCAGGGAAACTCCAAAAACATCCACTCTTCTCTGAAGTCTTAACTCGACACCAAAGAATATGGGTACATATGGTCGACACGATTCGACAGTTTGCTGCCGGCTGTAACTGGAGTGATAGGCTCACTCGCTAGCTAGCGCGGAAGCTAGTAATTGAATGGAGATTGTTGGAAGAAATAAACACGTAAAATACATACAGTGGTGATGTATTAAAGAGAGTGATATGCTGTCGCGGACTTTTTTGTAGAACTTTTCATGCTGAACAATTCTTACAATCATAGTATATAGATATTTTTAACGGTTTACCCAGCGTAAGCTTATAAAGCACGCGGACGGTAGGTTTTTTCGACTTTTTCACTGAAATAGTTACTGCTCGGCTTTGTTTGTTCATAAATAAATAAATTTCTACAGAAACCTTCCTTGCGAAATCCTTTACAAAATGGAGAAAACCGCATCAAAATCCATCCGGTGGTTCTCGAGATTAGCCAGAACATCCAAGAATCGGGGACTTTGTTTTGTACTAAGTAGAGATTAGGGATGGTATTGTGTAACCGACGTTGGATGTGGATGGCGCTGTGCTGGACCAGACAGTATATCGTCCTCGAGGTAGGTATCTGCAGAGTGCGTGTGTGCGTATGGTATTCGTCAAATATGGAAATAATGTGCAGTATGCAACAACGTATAAATGTTCCTACGTGCCAGGAATGTGTTTCGCTTCTGAGGATAGAGTTAATTCTTCAATGTGACAAGGTATGTGTAAAGCCTGGAGGTAATGAAGTTAGGCCAGGGAGGTATGGTTCCCCTGTTTTATTGAGTTTTATGAGGTATTTATGGGCCCAGACAAGGCTATGTCTGGTGGCGATAAAGTAATAAGGGTATGGACACGTATTGGAATATATGACACACTTATTTCAGTGCTGAGAAGTGAGTTGTCCAGCAATCTAAAGGTGGGTTCTCCAGTTACATACATTATGTCCCAAATGCTATCACCATTGTTATCAATACAGCTAATATTGTGACAGTACTCACAGTTAAGTGCGGGATCATTGGTATTTGTGGATGACGATCGTTAGGTAATTTATGTTGTGGGATATCCGTTGGTGGAACCATAATAATGATAATATTACTACTGAAAATGAAAATCCACAGCCTGCTTCCAGTCTCCGACCGGGTCAGGAATGGAATGAATGAAGCCCCCATCTAGCGGCGAGGATATGAACTGTGCCGGCTGTCGAGGCCTGACGCACTCCTCTGGGGCAATGATGAAATGAATGACAGATAAAATGAAATGATAGTGGAGAGTGTTGCTGGAATGAAATTTTTGACAGGGAAAACCGGAGTACCCGGAGAAAAACCTGTCTGCCTCCGTTTTGTCCAGCACAGATCTCACATGGAGTGACCGGGATTTGAACCACGGACCCAGCGGTGAGAGGCCGACGTGCTGCCGCCTAAGCCACGGAGGCTTGATAATATTACTACTGCTAATAATAAATACACATGTAGGTATATTTAAAACTCATGACAGGAAGTTATTTAGATTTAATTGTTATTTCGAAATTGCATTATGTTAATGGATTTTTAATAGTCAAGCTTGCTGAGTACCGGTGTACCCGTCGTCGTTAATTTTGTGAGGAGGCATTCAGCCCCATTTTTTGAGACATTCTTCATGGTAAAATAAAGTAGATTATTAATGAGAGTTTCTGGCATATTTCGGACAATAGTAGAGTGATTGTTTATAACTTATATTGCCTGATTTTAGAATATCGACCAAACCTGGTTAGAATAATGAAAATGATTTGATCAAAAATGCATTTTGTGTTTTATTGTTAGAAGAAATAATAACTAATCAGAGTTCAGTTTCATTATATCTATATATATTGTAATGGTTCCTCCCTCTCAATAACTATATGCATGGGGTGCGTGGGGGTTAAACACCTGTACGGTATTAGCAACAGCAATATACATTCACACTTAATTATTATGGCCACCTCAGATGTAAAAACACTCGAAATCTGGTAAAAATCACACTCTATTCTCATACCAGACATAAAATGCACTCTGCAGGATCCTCCTCTTACAGATTCTACTAACACTCCTTGTCATATTAACACAGGTACACATATGACATTGATGACCCTTGGAATTAAGATGACTGGTACATACAGGCGATGACTTCAGCAGTGATGGCTAACTCTACTGATTCTGGGGTTAGTTCTCCCAAAGAATCAGTCCTACTTACTCGCAACACAATTATAATATGTTTCACACGTAAGTTTTACAGTTATGAAGAATATGTACTGTACCCGATTTGCCATGTGTCAAGAGTTTGGATTGCACCACATTATTTAGTGAAGAACAGATGACGTGCATGATAGCTGTGACGTCACTGCCATGGCCACATGGATTCCATAATGTCAAGAAACTTGAAATATGTAAGAATGTAACGCTCACTATTCTACCAATATTATTAGAGGATTTGTGAATACCTACTATGACGTAACAACCTGAAGGGCCAGTAAGGAAGAAGCAGTACACGTGATCTAAGAGACACAGTAGAGGGCACTGGAAACACAGAGCGAGTTTTGGAGGAGAGGAAATGACCGGGAGGTCGTTCACTTGAATCTTTGACGCAGAGCAGTAAGCACAGTCCCGCGAGAGCGCAGGTGATATTTCCAATGCATGTCTAGTGACGAAAGACGTGTGGTGTCACTAAGCCAGCATGGCGATATTTCCATGTGATCTATACTGTCAGAACGAGTTGACAAAACGAACATTTACGGAGTACAATAATACTTCAGAATTGTGAAGACGCGAACAGTCCGTATACAGTGAAAGCCTGTATGGTTTCACGCTGTTACAGTCATTTAAAACTGTGATATTGGGGCTGGAAGTTGAACGCGAGGGTAGAACTGAATGTGTAAGCGGCTGTTTACAGACCGGCGAGGTCATTGTACCAGCCAACTGTGGGCGAGCCAAGGCGACCCATATGTGTCTGAAGGTCAAACTTAGAGGCGGCGATATCGGACAGATTTCTCACGAAAGTTAAGCTTTTTGAAACGGTGATATTTCGTGAACCTTTGAGTTTATCAAAGTGCGGTTTGCAGGAGTGTATCCAGAAGTCTGCGAACTATCATATTAGACGGACAGAATTTATGGAATTTTTGGACATGAAGGTCATCGGAACCAACATCTATATTTATTTTACGAGGAACTTTAAACACCGTAACATGGCACACTAGAGTACAGGCGGCATGGGAGGTTACGGGTACGTGTGACGTTCCAGGAGGTGAAATGGGGAGCCACAAGCATCACCGGGTCTACCAAGAGACTTGGAGATGGGTAAAGACTAAATGGCGAGACCGAGGGAAGACGCCGTTAGTCCGACTGGAACTCCATATTTCCACAGCAAGAAGTCCAAGGTACTAGTGACTACACCATGATTTTTCTAGAACTAGTGTGGTAGTGAAGTAGATTTTAGTGGTTTGGATTGCTCATGTCAAATTATATTGCGATAAACTTAAGGGGGTATTTATTTTTGTCACGAGTTAAGCGGTGCCATTACACCATTTTTCTTTATATTCTTTAGAAAAGACTGATTCTCATAGATATGGTGGATATATATTGCTAAATAAGAAGTGGATAATTTTGAACATGTAACGTTAAAGGAAAGAGTTAGATAAACACTTTAATAAGTTTAATCCCAATTACACTGTAACATTTATAAATTCGTCTGGAGGTAATGGATAATAATCACTTAAATTGAAAGAAATATAATAAAAGCTAAATTAATACAGAAGTAATCACACAATTTTAACATCTAAATAATACAGCTAAACTGTTCTTTAAACACACTGAGAGCCGAATGAGATCTATAAACACAACGCGATGTTACAAGCTTCAATGATTTAAGTAATAAATGTGAATAACAGGTAATAATAATGCTCAAATAAAGTAATTACGATGATAAAATGCAATGCAGATAAAATATGTTAACGTAATAAGGTGAGCAAAGTTTCAAATGATGTAAAGAATGAGAAATAATATGTGTGAATTGAAAGGTCACTGTGATTTAATGAGGCAAATAATTAAATAAGGATAAGCCTGAGGATAATTCAATGGAGCCATGAGGGCCATTTAATATGTGTATACAATTAATAGGAGAATTGCCATATCAACGTTACAGCCAGTAAAATTTTGCCTGATGAATTTTGTATTGCTTTGTAAAATAATTTAACATTATTGAGATTTATACCAGTGGAATAATTTAATTGCAAGTGCTTCAGTAAGAATAAAATCAGGAATAATCTGTTGTGTGATACTTCAGATCTTGAATTTTGAATATTCATTGCGATAAAACATATTGAATCCAGTATAAGGCAGAAAGAAAGTTGTAATTTTGAGTTAAGAGGGAAGTTGACGTAACTATATGTGAGCATGCACATATGTAAATACACTGTAAATATGTTAGAGAAGTAAGTTGAATATCCACTATACACCAGTCACGAATTAGATAGAAGGAGATCTAATGGAATCGTTGCAGTGATATTTTTGTGTTTTTCTTTTATAATCCAAACAGTTTAATAGGCATCCAAACATGAACTCTATTATAAGAAACGGATGACCAATGCAATAGTGTAATTAAAAATATAACCCATTAAAATCCATATGCGGGATCTCCGTAAGTTTTGATTGTACCTAAAGATAGGACACAAGGAGATTTTGTCCCGATTAACAATTAATTTAATGTGATATTTTGTTTTGTTTGCACATCAAGACATAATTTAGATAATCTCTACGTGCAGGGGGATTGGAACTCTTTATATCTTTATTAACTGTACCAGTGCTGATGTGAATAAAATGTGGAAGTTTTATCTTATTTGTTCATATTCTTTCTGTGGCTTTGCTACGTAACGTGGATGGGAGACGTCTGACGGTAAAATATGAACCCCAGTCCATCGTCTCACCCGGAGGTAATTTGAGGTCTCATTTTTTTTTTGTCTTATCTTCATGTCGGCGTATGTCTAACCATACACGTTTTTTGGTGATATTCTCTGGTAAATGTTGTTTCGAATTTCAACCTGGGATCTCGGTGTGTCGGGCCACGCAATCCACGGTTGGGATATCGGGCACAGTGCAGTGCATTGTTCGATTGATGGTCAGAATCCAACGATTTACTTTGCTTCGCCTATTCCATTCCTGAATTTAACACACGTAGCATATTTTACTAATGTTCTCCGTACAATAATTTACCGTTATGGTCTCTGAAATATGGTACACAGACGTTAATTCACAATACTTTATGCGTTTCGTAACAAACAATCTAGGCGATTTGCTTGAGACTAGACTCATCATTCCCTAGAGAACTTATAGGCAGCAACTCAGTAATTACATATTTAACACAAATTTGTGATCGTCTGATACAGCCTGTTGTGGTTAATAGAAATGGGTAACGGGAACACTACAATCTGATCTTTATTATCTAACCAAGATGTCACTAGTCAAGTAGTAATAATAAAAACAAAAGATAATCGTAAATCGCAATCCATAGATTGCAACTTTCAAGAGTTGCAACGTCTCAATTCCCCACATCCTCCCCACCCTGGTCAACCTCCAGGGGGATGACCAGCTGAATGGGGCGGGTTATTGTGGCTCCGGTAGGGGTACGAAGAACCACCGTCCTGACGACTGCATCTCTACCAACACGGAGCTCCTCAATGCGGGCCTTTGCCCACATGTGCCTCGGCGTCTTGTCTTCCTGGAGAAGTGCTAGGTCACCGACCCTTAATTGCGGAACTTTTCCCCGTGGTCGACGAACTTCATGGAAATTTCTCAATTCCAGGAGATACTCCTTCGTCCAGCGTTTCCAAAAATCATCCGATACCTTCTGTTGCGCAGCCAGCACTTTGGGCAGATCTTCATTCCCCGCACTTGCAGGTCCAGTCGGTATCGTGGTGAAGCGCTGTCCATTCAGAAAGTGGGCCGGCGTTAGTGCATTTTCTCTGTCTTGGGTAATGGGCCTCGAATTAATGGCGGCTTCGATATTTATCAAAGTGGTGTTCAATGCTTCCTCGCCGATTAATGATTTCCCCAGTACCTTTCGTAGACACCGCTTGGTCGTGCCTACCATCCTCTCCCACCATCCCATTTCGAGGGCCTCGTTAAGGGACGGACCACCTCCTTGACGAGAAGATGCATCAAACACAATCCTCCATTTCGTTTTCCCAGATTTACACTTCTTAACTAAATGGTGAGGCAAGTAGAACGTATCACCAGTTGTTTCAGAAGGAGAATGTTCAACATGGCGTTTTATAATATAGTCCATCATCTGTGAATAATAAATCTCCTTCAAAGGTTCATTCGCCTCTAGTCTCTTTTGCAATACGTTGAATCGTTTTACCGCATTAGCATGGTTGTTGGGCAAGATGATACCTGATTTTCTAGGAAGAGAGACCACACGCCGATGGTCTTCTATTCGGTAAGAATCATGAAATTCCTTAAGTATCGCAGAGTTTTTGGAACTGAAATATTCATCCTGACTTTCCCTGATTCCCATTGTTTCCATATCCCAGAACTGTCTGAGTGTCTCATCTAAAGGTGAGGGTATCTGTTCAGAATGAATATGGTTTACCAGTGATGAATTCAAAGTGATGCCTGATCGATTTCCTGTCAATACCCATCCAAACATGGTTGGTATGAGTACCACGGAGGTGGAAATGCGCACTGGTGAAGAGTCCTTTACGATTTTCCAATAACAATCTCCTCCAATAAGTATTTCGATAGGCAAAGGTGGCTCTGATTCATTCTTTGGGTCAGCCAACTGTAGGTTTTGAGTGTGTGCTAACATATTAACATCATCAGGAACGACCGGATGAGCTGAAAAGGCATGGATACTCTCAAATGCAGTAATATTTGTAGCCGAGTTTGTCCAGATGCTCTTTATGGAAAACTTAACAAGGTTACGTACACTCCGATTGGTTGGAGACGATTCAAAGGCGCCAATAGTTAAGTCTTGGCGGCCAATAACTTCGAGTTTCAGTTCGTTAACTAAAGACTCAAGGATAAAACTGGATTGACTTCCAGCATCCAGTATGCAACGCGTCTGTTTAGTTCGTCCATTGGGACCTGTAACCCAAACTCGCGCGGTTTTCAGGTAAGTAAAGTCGGATGGAAGAGAATCTATCTTGTTAACGGACGTAATGGTTGCCGCTGCATTAGTAGATAAGTTTCTACTGCAGACAGATCTGTGATGTGAGGCTTTGCAGGAAGAACAGAATGCCTTACCCTTTCGGTTGCAGTTCTTCACGGAGTGTCCACGGTTCAAGCATAGAAAGCAGCGGTTCGTGTTCCTGAGTTTGGTAAGTCTATCGTTAACGGTAGAAACTGTCTTGCATTCTTGCGCCCAGTGTCCGTGGGATTCGCAAAAGACACAAAATGGTTCCGGCGCAACCTTCCTATTGGATTGTTTCTTATTTGAATCAACGTGCAGTGATGCTGTTGTGGGAACATGAGTCGAAGCAGATCCACGAACCTTGTGCGTCACCATAGCCCCATCTACTTCTTCTCCCAAGAATTCCATGAGCTTGAGAATATCGCCTTCTGAGATGTTTTCCCTCTTCGTCTGAATTATCCAACGACGACAAATAGCATCGGGAAACGTTCTAAGTATTTTCGGAGCAAGAACTCTCCCGTAGCCGTTTACGTCTTCTCCCAGCGCACGAAGAGCTTGTATGTGTCGATGGCAATCGATGAACGTGTCATTGAGTACTTCAGGAGTAGCGAGCTGAATAGGTCTGATCCCCTCTAGGTAGTCTAAGTGCGCCTGTATTATTCTGTTTTTATCCCCATAGCGAGCTTGCAGAATCCGTTTCGTTTCCTCGTATGCATCTGCTATTACGGCGATTCCATCGACTAGCCGCTTTGGCTCGGCTTCCAAGTACCTGCGCAAAAATATGTGTTTATTTATGGTAGGAAGGAAAGGGTCTTTATCAACGGATGACTCGAATTGCTCCCAAAAAACGTGGCCAAGTTGCGATGTCACCAGCGAAGGATTCTAGCTTAATTGGCGGGAGTCGAACTGAGTGTGAAGCCTGAATTGGAATAGTAGGTGTAGTTGGCAGTGATTCAGGGATATTTAAATTAGCGGCTGAATTTGACAACTTACTTGCAATTGTTCTCGATGCCCTTGTGATAGCGCGTTTCGCTGAGTCTATATATTCTTCACAACTCTGAACATCAGTATCGTATTCAGTATCCGATAGTAACTCATGTATAGAATCATCAAGTGTGGTTAAGTTGTTGAGAGTTTCCTGTAGTCTATCTCGGTAGTGCTCCCAGTCTTCGAATGAAGTATTATCAGTGAAACTGTTAATTTCCGTAACAAAGCGTGTTGTATTTGCCCTCTGTCTGGTTCGCTTTCTTCTTAGATTGTGTAAAATTCCATCTGTTTGATCGTTATTGCTCATGTTGTACGTGTGTTCACGGAAATGTGCAAGGCAAAGAGCTGTTAATCTGTTATCTGAAGTATCGAATGATTTTCGGTCAGGTGCTACTAGGATCGCTAGTGTCGACGCTTAGATTGTGTGTTAATTACTATGGTCAGTTTTATATTATCTCTGGCCTGAACTCCAAATTTATAATATCTATGCTTAGCACCAGGTGCCACTACAATATGCACGAACGAAACATAATGTTATTACACACATACATAACCAAACAAGAAGTTATTAGGGTCACTCAACAGTTATTCGGTTTACAAATGTGTAGCTTTGTCACTTATCTGTAGTCGGTTACGAAGTAGGAAACCTTCCGTCCAGTATAGTCTAGTTGCAAGTCTTCCCTCATAGACCTGAGGTTCCGTAAATCAATTGCAGATTAAAAACGAGAGGCTTCAATTCCTGTAGTATAGGCCTAAACAGATTATTCCTCAGAATCACTTGATATCATGCGATAACCCGAGTGTTTACGGCACCAAATGTTGTGGTTAATAGAAATGGGTAACGGGAACACTACAATCTGATCTTTATTATCTAACCAAGATGTCACAAGTCAAGTAGTAACAATAAAAACAAAAGATAATCGTAAATCGCAATCCATAGATTGCAACTCTTAAGAGTTGCAACGTCTCAATTCCCCACACAGCCTCCTCCACAAAATCACACAAGTCCAAAAATGCAAACTCTGCTCCCTTACAGAGTCTGAAGAAAAAGTCCCTACCGCACCACTCGCGGTCCACAGAATAAGTCCTCCCCGCTCGGAGTCTGAAGAATAAGTCGTCCTCACACGGAGTCCGAAGAAAAAGTCGTCCTCCCTACTGGCCTTAACCGCTAATAACAGTCATTCTGCCCCCCCCCCCACACACCCAACTCACTGCTCTACCCTGGCTCACCCCACGGGTACAGCCAATCAAACACCACGCTTCAAAATATGACCAAATAAGGAAAGTCTCAAAAATACTCCAGACCCACCTCTGGCACATGGTTGCCAAGCCTCTTACCTATTAGTCATCGTCCACTCGAGCGGCTGACAGAAAAACCCAACGTGAACAACAAGTCCACTTCCTTGTTAGCACAATTTCAGACTAACTTACTGAACATTATTCCAAAGTTAAACATTCACACATATAACCTGACTTAGATCCTGCCAATTTACAATCCTTAAAATCTAAACAAATTAATTGGAAATCGATTACATGATATCATACACTATGTTAAATAATTATGCAACATAAAAAGCATCAAATGAAAATATACACGAATAATAAAATCGTACGTCCCGAAAGTGAGGGTTCGATTCCTTGTAAACTGGGAAGGTTACAAATCCCCTCCATGGAGTTCCTATGAATATATATGAATGGGGACTCCATCTATACATAAAATATACTGAAATACATACATGACCCTAGAAATACAAAAAATACCCTATGAACAACATACACAAATCACCCTTCAAATTTCAAAATATTACCCTCAATACAATTTCATTTTCTTGACGTCTGATTCTACACAATCATTCTTGCAATTGTCTTTGTTAGTATCTGCTTATAACTAACTCTCACTGACATTACTCAAGTGTCCTAAAAACTACCTCACACGGAAATTCCTCATGTGTCCTTTTTACTCTCCCATGTCATACTTGACAAATTGGCACATATACGTTGCACTCTCAAAATGCATTCTAATATGCATGTGGACTAATATGCTCTGCTTTTTAATACTTGTCCAATTGTAGCCTCTTCGTTATTTCTTGAAGCGTACCTGTGCAATATATCACAATGTCGACTATGTCTGTCTCAGAGGATCTGCCCTACTATCACAAGCTAATGTACTTCTTAAGATTGTACACATTATATGACCCTACATTGTTTCCTTCGTGGTCAGTTAAGCCGTACGCACACTCGCCAACACGCTTATTTACTATAAAGGGTCCCCTGTACAATTGAAAAAACTTGGACATTTCCTTGTCAACAGCGGAAGAGGTGTATGGCACTCTGAATAAGACCTGATCACCACGAAAAAAAATCAAACTAAAGATCTGAGCCGCGCTCTCATCTTTCTCCCACCCTGTAATCATCATCACCAACATTAAAACAACTTCAAGATAATACCTCCCCGAGCCATCATACTCACCTATACTTACCTGAGGACTCAAATACTTACCTCTCCAAGCTTTGAAATACTTACCAGTACCCTGCATTGGCTCTAAGACCCCTAAATCTAACATATGGCTACTTTCATCCTCTACGGTGGCCGCATACCTGAAAGAAATGGCATATCTGGGTCCAGAAAAAGGCGAACTGTCAACCAAATCGAATGGATGGGTGTATACGTGCGTTAATCCAGGCTTATCACTAAATACTTCCTTGTTACTCAATAACACTTCAAACAAATTCTCCTTACTCTCATCACACAACTTACTTTTGTCCACGGATTCCCAAAGTTGATCATCTCGATGTTCCTCTACCGAAATATAGCACACAGCCTTCAGCTGTACCTCCTCGTCAGACACCTCTGCTGACATCCCCTCCAAACCCTCAGTAATACAAGCACCATCCATCTCCTCAACTAATTCACACCTCATCTTAATTCCCTGACCACTAATGTCCTTCTCCAGACATAAAACTCCGTTGTCAAAATTCATGCTAACCTTATGCTTGTTCATCCAGTCATTACCAAGCACCACCTCATAAATTAAATTGGGAATGACCAAACAACATTGATTACTCACTTTAGAGTCTAACTGAATAGGCAACAATATCTGCTTACTGACTTTCTGGCTCTTACTCCCTACAGCAGTGATAATATGTAAGGTCTTAATAGGTATCTCTTACAACTCATGACCACCCCTAATAATTTCTTCATAAGCCACCTTGCTTATGCACGACCTTTCACTCCCAGTGTCTACTAGAGCCCTTACTTCTCTACCTAAAATGCTTATTTCAATGACCGATGAAAATCCCTCGCTCTTACCTTCTACTTTAAACTCCTCTTGGTCAGGTAACAAATCCTCCTTAGTCATAGGCGTGAAACTCACCTTTTCTTCCTAAATCACACACTGCCTAACACAATTCACCTTCGGGTTGTCTACCTGACCTTTTTACACAACCCGCTGCGAGTTTAAATCACTCGTACCTTGCATCTGAGCTGGCTCCTGTCCCCTTCGAGATTAATTCGTTCCCTGAACTGTCCTCTACTGTTTACCTCTCTGAAAATTTTCCCTCCTTTGGAAATTATCTCTCCTCTGATAATTATCCCCCTGTCTATTATTCTCTGCCCTCCAATTATTGTTTTCCTCCCTCCTTCTATTGAAATTGTCACCTCTGCCAGCCTGATTAAACCTATTCCTGTTCTGATTTGGTTGATGCTCACTCTGTCTCGTTTCATTTTTCACTTCCGTTCTATTCAATTGCTGAGGGCCTGAATTATCGAAACTGGTCAGCAATTTCTCTAACTCCTCAATACTTTTCACCTTCTGCATACAGCTATCCTGTTGTATTCTACTCAGAAAGTGCTTGAGCATCAGCCTGACTATGTCTCTGTCAAAGGTGACCCCATCTAAATTTTTCCATACTAACACCAGGGCTAGAAAATATTCAGTGAGGTTTACCACGTCGCGCTCCTTGAATTTTCCAAACATGAGAGTTTCCCGTTCCCTAGCCTGAATCGATTCTCCCCAAAATTTGGCCTTAAATTTATTTTAATATCATCTAAATTTCTCATGTTTGGCCTATAAATCTCAAACCAAGATTTGCCATCCCTTTGAACGAGTGTGACAGGATTTCCATTATCGTTTCCCAATCGATTAAATCATCGTCTAAATCTTTCTTCAATTTCTTTTCAACGGATTTCAAATACTCCATGGGACTAAATTGTCGCGAATTAAATTGAGGAAGACCCAGATCCCTATTAGAACAACCAAGTGACATTGCTCCTGTATGACTCATCGGTCGGTCTCTCACCTTTCTTCTCACTTTTATCAGCTCTTCCTTAAGTTTTTCGATATTCTCCGCCAATGTCACCTGTTCTCCCTTAAGTCTCTCGATCTCCCCCAATTTATCTTCGACGATTCCTACTCTGTGTAAATATTCCTTAGAATCATCCCTTACGGTATTGCAAACCTCTGCACACGCTCCGCTCTCTCGCATTTCTAAAAGTTCCCCGTTAACAATAATTTATTTCCTGACTTCCCCTAGTTCCCGCTTCTGTTTTTCCTGATGGCCTTCCTTCTCTGCTAACGTATTGTCTACGCTATCCTGCTTTCTCGCTATTTCCTCTCTAAGAACATCTTCTCTCTCCTCTATTTCCTTACTAAGATCCTTCTCTAAGTTTTCCAACTTACTGCTCATAACTGATTTATGCTCCTGTACTTCCTTACTTAAGTCTTCTATCTTAGCATTAGTTGCTTCCTCCTGTTTCTTAACTGACTCATCTACATATAATTTCACAGATTCAACCTGCTTCCCTACAGATTCTATCTTCTGACCCATAGACTCTCTGACTTCACCCATTTCCTTACTCACAACTTCTATTTTTTGATTTACTGACTCTCCTATAGACTAACTTAAAGATTCTCCTTGCTGTTTCATAGACTCCTTGACCTCACCTACCTCCTTACTTACATCTTTAATAGATTCATTAATATCCACAAGCATTTGGAGCATCCTATCGTTCACATCCCCCCCATTATCGTAAATTTTACTATCCCCCTGCATGGTGATCTGGATTTGCTCAGAATTAATAGATTCCCCGGATGGTGTCACTATTAAGCCTACACCCTTCCCACTCTTGTCCACGTCCATACCCAAGTTCTTATCCGCCATCTTAGCGTTAACTTTACTGATAGTTCTACTTCTTAATTCTAACCTTTCCTCCGATAACATCTAACCTACATAAAAATTTGGCTAAGTCTATTGGCGTATGCGTACACGTGAATGTTATTGTTGTTGCTGTACCGTACTTCGAGCTCTACGTTGGGCTGACAATTGTAATGGTTCCTCCCTCTTAATAACTATACACACGGGGTGCGTGGGGGTTAAACACCTGTACGGTATTAGCAGCAGCAATATACATTCACACTTAATTATTATGGCCACCTCAGAAATAGAAAACACTCGAAATCTGGTAAAAATCACACTCTATTCTCATACCAGACATAAAATGCCCTCTGCAGGATCCTCGTCTTACAGACTCTACTAACACTCCCTATCATACTAACACAGGTACACATATGACATTGATGACCCTTAGAAGTAAAGATGACTGGTACATACAGGCGATGACTTCAGCAGTGATGGCTGACTCTACTGATTCTGGGGTTAGTTCTCCCAAAGAATCAGTCCTACTTACTCGCAACACAATTATGATATGTTTCACACGTAAGTTTTACAGTTATGAAGAATATGTACATTATTCGATTGATGGTCAGAATCCAACGATTTACTTTGCTTCGCGGATCTGATTATAACGAGGTACTTCAAATCCGTATGTTGCATTGTCGCGCCTATTCCGTTCCTGAATGTACTAACACGTAGCATATTTTACTAGCCTTCTCCGTACGATAATTTACCGTTATGATCTCTGAAATATGGTACACAGACGTTAATTCACAATACTTTATGCGTTTCGAAACAAACAATCTAGGCGATTTGCTTGAGACTAGACTCATCATTCCCTAGAGAACTTATAATCAGCAACTCAGTAATTACATATTAAACACAAATTTGTGATCGTCTGATACTGCCTCCTTCACAAAATCACACAAGTCCCAAAATGCAAACTCTGCTCCCTTACGGAGTCTGATGAAAAAGTCCCTACCGCACCACTCGCGGTCCACAGAATAAGTCCTCCCCGCTCGGAGTCTGAAGAATAAGTCGTCCTCACACGGAGTCCGAAGAAAAAGTCGTCCTCCCTACTGGCCTCAACCGCTAATAACAGTCATTCCCCCCCCCCCGCAAGAAAAAACCTCACTGGTCTACCCTGGCTCACCCCACGGGTACAGCCAATCAAACACCACGCTTCAAAATATGACCAAATAAGGAACGTCTCAAAAATACTCCACACCCACCTCTGGCATATGGTTGCCAAGCCTTTTACATATTAATCATCGTCCACTCGAGCGACCGACAGAAAAACCCAACGTGAACAACAAGTCCACTTCCTTCTTATAGCACAATTTCAGACTAACTTACTGAACATTATTCCAATGTTACATATTCACACATATAACCTGATTTAGATCCTGCCAATTTACAATCCTTAAAATCTAAACAAATTAATTGGAAATCGATTACATGATATACACTATATTAAATAATTATAGAACATAAAATGCATCAAATAAAAATATACACGATTAATAAAATCGTACGTCCCGAAAGTGAGGGTTCGATTCCTTGTAAACTGGAAAGGTTACAATATACAGCTTAATGTTGGTTTGTCGGTTTGTTTGTTTGTCTGTTATTTATACAAATCTACACCGTTTCACCGATCTGAACCAAAGTTTACGTACCTGCCGTTTGGAACCCCTGGAACCACTGTCCACTTGAAATTTCCGACAGACCTCTCCATTCCCTGCAATTACGCCCTATGGCACAAATCTACACCGTTTCACCGATCAGAAACAAATGTTATATACTAACCATTTGGAAACCTGCGAGTAAGACTGCCCACTTGAATTTCGGACAGCCCTCTCCATTCCCTGCATTTAAGCCCTCTGGCACCAATCAACACCGTTCCACAGATCAGAACCAAATTTTATTTTTGGAACGCTGCGAGTAACACGGTCTACTTGAAATTTCGGACAGCTATCTCCATTCCCTGCATTTAGGCCCTTTGGCGCAAATCTACATCGTTTCACCGATCAGAACCAAATTGTATTTACTTACCCTTTGTAACCTAGCGAGTAACACTGTCCACTTGAAATTTTGGACAGACCTCTCCACTCCCTGCATTTAGATCCTTTGGCACAAATCTACACCGTTTCACCGATCAGAACCAAATTTTACGTACTTAAAGTACCCTTTGGTACCCGACGAGTAACACTGTCTACTTGAAATTCGAGCAGCCCTCTCTATTCCCTGCATTTAGGCCCTTTAGCACAAATCTACACCGTTTCACCGAACTGAACCAAATTATATGTACTTGCCTTCCGAAACCCAGTAGATAACACTATATACTTGAAATTTTGGACAGCATTTAGGCCGTTAGGACGAAATATCGAATTTGTCGAAGGACCGATCTAGGAACATTTTAAACCTTGCAATGCATTAAAAAAAATGGTGACTTAAAATTTGCATGATTTCGGTGAAAGGGTGCAGTTATGTATAAATAAGGCTCTAATTAAGCCTCGCAATGCAAGAAACAAAATAATGGATATAAAATTTTCCGCATTTGCTGAAACCGTGTAGATTTGTATTAATAACTGACAGACAAATGGACCCGAAAAACACCCTTCATGACCCTGAAACCAACCGTGTAGGTATTATATCGGAGTTGTAGTAGGGGTCCAGATATCCTGGTAATTGAGGTGCAACTGTAAGAATATTTAAATGAGTCTATTGTTGGGTAGCAATGTGGGCTTAATCACGCCGTCCGTAGGGGCGTGTTCTGGTGCAAAATTGCGAAAATAGCTACATCTTACGCTGCTTACAAATTGTAGTCACGGGGAGTAATTAGTGCAAAACGATTTCTTAGGCCCATTAAAACAGTTATCATCATGAAAATAATGGACCTCTGTATATGTGCGATGGTGTTGGCGCAGTACATTGAGGTTATGAGATGCAATAAGTGTTTGTGCTTTAAAAATTCTTTGATGTACTCCGATGATTATCCTACAGCGATATATGGCCAAAAATGACACTGTTGCTCCCTCAGGAGCACGGGACAGCCAACGTTTTCCGAAGTGCTCTGTTTATTTTCCTACGGTGCTATGCGGAAAAATACGACACTATTGGACTCTACTTTTCTCACAGCCTAGGTAGCGTCTTTTATTTCACTTACTACTCTTTCTAATATATTTTTTCAATTTATAGTAAATTACATGTTTCAGTACTGTACTTAGTAAATAGGTGTGTCTATGTTCGTGATTATCATTATCATCAGGGGAAAATGTCCTGGAAATTATGCCCATTATATTACTTATCGTCACCACAAAAAGTTATATTTTTAATTTATTTTGTTGTTGTTAACGTAGTTTGTAAGTTTGATGTGTCACTTCAGTAGTAGCATTCATTCCCATCCATAAAACAAATAAATAAATCCTTAGGGCGAAGCGGGATACTACTGCTAGTTAAATATAAGATGAATTGGTGATTTTTCGATTTGTCAATGTTTGATTATGATTTTGTGTTTTGACCGCATTATGTAGCAGATTAATAGGATTTTGATACTTTTTGTCTATATAGAGATTCAACCAGCCCTCCATTCTCATTAGGATTGCAAAATTATATCCGTACTTATCAAATAATAAAGATTAACGGAAAGAGATCAAAATACTACATAAAATACCACTGTAAATAAAGGCAGGGACAAGTGAAATTGATTGTGAAGTCATTTAGATTCTCCCTTATGGTTTAGTTGTTCAACATCTGAGAGTAATAGTCAATTTGAGTACATTTATTTTATTCAGATCATTGAGGTTGTGATACGACAGACATACAGTAAAATTAAATTTGCTGATCCACTTGTTCAATGTATTGTGGTCTGAATTAATGGATATGCAGGTCATTAATGGGTCATGAAGAGTACTTGCGTTACTGTATATTATCTGATGCCTTGTTTGATTCAGGTTTTATATTGTAATAGATGATGTTCTTCATGTAAATAACTTGTTTACTTCACAATTATTATTCATTCAGCCATGAGTATGTGTCGTAATTATTCTGTACTTTCAGGAACCCTTCGATAGCATATGCTAATCCACGTGATCCCAATAAAACGCGGTACGTCCTGAGAAACCGACTGAGATTTTATGAGTCTATCTAGGACTGAACGGTTAAAATA
This sequence comes from Meconema thalassinum, assembly GCA_946902985.2. NCBI lineage: Eukaryota > Metazoa > Arthropoda > Insecta > Orthoptera > Tettigoniidae > Meconema > Meconema thalassinum. The sequence goes on from OX336389.2 coordinate 907,800,022, forward strand.
TACAGCCAGGAAATTAGCACAATAAAAGTATCCCCTTTGCATTTTCAAAAATAGTGACCTCCCCATCGTTCATTTTTTTTAAATCGCTCATCGTTGCAGCTCGGCTTCACCCACAGACTCTGCAAGGGATCATTCCTCCACCGTCGCAAGAACAGTGTCTGGGAGCTGAACACTCTTTGTGAGCAGATACAACTCGGGATGGTGAAAGGTCTATCACCCAGGCGACCGCTAACTTGCTTGGGCCCTAATTATGGAAGGGTCAGGGAAGGGATTTTGGAAGGAAGTCGGCTGTGGACCTTTTGAAAGGAACCGTCCTGGCATTTGTCTGGTGGTGAAAATGGGACACCACGAAAACCAGTTTTAGGACGGCTGAGGTGGGATTCGACTCGAGCCCACGCTCTCCTGATGCCAGCGAGACACGAGCTAGCACGTAGGTACTCTCGGCCACCGTGGCCGGTGTCATAGGAATTTAAATGACTGATATAGACAATGGTTCCAGTGAATTTCTTGCGGTATTAACAATCTGGCAACTAAATTCTGCTAAATACCCCAAGGGCTCACAACTAGTGGGGTTTTTGAACCCCGCCTGAGCACGGCATTGAATTTCCTTACTTATGCCATCTTTCCTGTAGACCACCATTTGTCAACTCTCGTTCCTTTCCGACCCGGACGGTATTAGGGTATCCGAGACTTGAAGTATACTTCATTTACTTGCTATACTTTAATTAGTCTTTGTATTTTCATTCTAATACCCTCGCTTTTTGAGGACCGACTAGGGCAGCTACGCTTGCTAAGGCGATGGGCCCAAGCTACCTTCAAACTCGGTAGATTGAACACCACCACTGACGTCCTTGAAATTGTTTTTGGTTTCCCATTTTCAACACAAGGCAAATGCTGGGACTGCGGAATGCCACGTCTCGGAGGGCTGAGATGGGTATCGAATCCACCTACCCTAAGTTTTCTGCACAGGGCTCAGTGTATCCCGTCCCAGTCTCTGATCAAAATGAAATTATTAGACAGAGCCGAGAAGCGATACCAGAACCTATAGGACATAAGCTAAGCTTCCGTACGTACCCATAGACCACGCAGGTGTGTCCAAGAACATCATACTACACCCAATTCCCCCCACACGTTTACTAACGAATTCGTTTCTATTATTGTTGTTCTCATTCAAGAATCATATGTCACTATGCACAGGAAAATGAACCTAACGTAGCCTATTTGTGGATCTGGACCATAGGGATAGGAAGGAAAGGAGTGGTACTGCAGTCGGAACGACAACGTTGTTCTCAATGAAGGGACGGGACGAGGTGTGAGAGAGGACTACGCAGTGTATGTTCATAATGAAACTCACTAGCACGCACTGCACTGAGCGTTCCAGTGATCTGCAGTGCGGTCCCACTCGCGCATGCGTGCTCACCTCACCCTACCAACTTAATGAAAAATTGATACTATGATGCCAATAATAGCCTAATAGAAGCCGAAAGTGGAAAGAATGTGACGGGGATAAAGTGAGGAACTAAGAGTTGTAATTAGCTGGCCTCTTCTCACATGTACCCAACAGCTCTAAGCTGCAGGAAGAAATGTCGGAGAAATGCCACTTTTAAGTTTTTGACCTCTGAGACCTTTAGGATATCGTCTTTCTAAAACGAAGAAAACTGTGTCTTTCTATCACATTTAGGCTACTTCTCAAAATAGGCTATATTTGAAAGATAATAATGTAGCCTAAGCTTCTTAGAAATGTTAATGGTGTAAGACTTTAAAGTTAATTTATTTCACACAAACGTTGCTCCATCAGAGAATCAGTGCTCCCTTGGTCACTGGTCAACTTCTATGAGCTTCCCAAATCAAATGCGCTTAGTTTTAAAGTAATCCATTCTATGACGAAGGATATATTTCTCTCTGCAAGATTACCAAGGATTTTCAACTAGAGAATAACTATAATGAAAACACAAACGATTGCTCTAAACTTTTGTTACTCTATACATATCAAAGTATGTTTGTTTGATGTTGACTCTTTAGGCGATTTGCGATATTTTCGTAATGTAGCCCAGTTTACTTGGATGTGTGTAGAATTTGTCTGATGACCTGTGTCACTGTTGTGTCTGTACTAGTGTGTGCATTTGTAAGTGAGGTAGGATTTAGGTAAGAAGCGGCCATGGCCTTAAGTTAGGAACCATCCCGGCATTTGCCTGGAGTAGAAGTGGGAAACCACTGAAAACCACTTCCATGATGGCTGAGTTGGGAATCGAACCCACATCTTCTCCGGTTTGCCTCAGGAGGCTGAGTGGACCCCGTTCCATCCCTCAGACCAGAATTAAATTTCTTGGCAGAGCCGGGAATCGAACCCAGACCTCCGGGGCGACAGCTAAGAATGCTGGCCGTTACAATTTTTTTTGTCGTGTAGCCTCCTGGGAGGCCAAGTGCAGGTCTTTCTAGAGAACGCTCGTGGGCGACCTGCACGTCCGAATGAGGATGAAGTGATGATGAAGACGTCCCTCACACCCAGTGCCCGGGCTAGAGGAGTCAACTCCAGGAGATGAAAATCCCCGATGGTCCGGCTGGGAATCGAACCCGGGACCCTTTGGGCCAAAGTAGCCTTGCGAGCTAACCAATTCACAATGGGGCCGGACAGCCGCTACACTCAAATTATGTAAATGACTTGTTAAAATTTGAACTGGGAATTTATAGCTGTAAATGTTACACTGTGCAAAAGTGTTGAAGATATATCACAATGTTCGCAGAAATCAATTTAAAAAGCTGAACATTTTTCCCTTGCCCTTATCATAAATACACGAACATAACTGTTCGAATCTTGTACTCAGTTTTAAAGTAATCAGTTGCATGGTTAACAATGTTTCATCTTTATTTGGGAACACAAATAATCTGCAAACCTTTGCAATGGACTTCATTGAATTATATAAAATAACTCTTGTCTGGTCAGAGAAAGATGATGAAGACGTCACTCACACCCAGTGCCCGGGCTAGAGGAGTCAACTCCAGGAGATGAAATAATTTTAAATTTTTCTATGTGATAAGTATACTACTTTAGTCTTAATTTATACTGACTAGAGTGAACTATTCTACGCGCCTTTATTTAAAACTAGCAGTAGTACCCGGCTTCGCCCGGTGGAATGATGATAATGTATCAAAGTCTCCTTAGAGATATAATGGACGTAAAATTTAGGTCATTTGCCCCCCCCCCCCCCAAAGACAATGAGGGCGTAATATCTAGGTCATTTGCCCTTTTGATAAGGATGATAATGAAAACTACTGTTGAATTGACACGTCAAACTTACAAACTACCGTAATAGAAATACATATTTCAAAATTCACAGGCGAGGAAGACTTATTGTGTGTGGTGATTAATGGTGTAATGGGCGTATCATCTAGGTCCTTTGCCCTTATGATGAGGATGATGAGGGAAACTACTACCTGTATTGAATTGGCACTTCAACTTATAATGTACACAATGTACTGTAATAAAAATAAATATTTTAAAAATCACAGTCGAGAAAGACTTTATGCGGCGGTGATTAGTGGTATGATGCGCGTAACATCTAGGTCATTTGCACTTATGATGATAATGATAATAAGGTAATGAAAAGGAAGGAAGCTTGTAGTTTAACGTGACCGTTAATCTCGCGATCATAGGCCACGGGACCTCCGTTTTACGTGGAATACGAACCACAGGACATGGCATTTCACATCGAAAATCTCACATGCATTGACCGGGAATCGAACCCGGTCCGCCTTGGTGAGAGGCATACAGCTAGACCGCTGAGCCACCACGCCCCAAGGTAATGAAAAAATGACTACTAAACGAACATGGTGTAATTTACAACTGATATAGGTAATTCAGATGTCTAGCTTCGGTGTCTTCCAAAGTCTCAACCTTATTTTCTAGCTTAGGCCTGTATTCGATGAGTCTAGTGAAAGAGCTTATGGCGTACTGCTCGGCAAAGAAAATGGGTCCAAGCTGCACGAACCTGAGATGATCGTAGATGATGACGAAATATGATGACACACGTTCGGGGTTCCCCGTCGTATTTAGATTGGCCGGGGAATCACTCACTCTTTCGCAACACCACAGTGGCTTGAGCAACGGCCCTGTGCTGGCATCAGTATAGACAGCTCTGGAAAGTCCTCTCATGTCACCTCACGATGAATCAGCAAGCTATTCTCACAACTGCCCCCCCCCCAGAGTCTCACAACTTGTGGGACGTGGGTTGGCGACCACCGGACCTCAGCTGAGTCTGACATCGCTTCTACTTCCTGGTACCAGGCTCCTTTCAGTTCTCTTTCCTGTCGGCCTCCCTTGGTCAACTCTTGTTCTCTTCCGACCCCGACTGTATTAGGGCATCCGAGGGCTAGGGAGTCTTTCAATTTCCCGCTTAATTGGCCGTTGTCTCATCTTTCCTGATGCCCTCATTCTTCGAGGGGTCTGCCTTTTATTCCGTTTCATTATATCTCCTGTCTTCTGTTCAAGGCCCTCAAAGAGGCAGGGTGTGTGTAGCCCCACCATTTCTGGTACACCCTCAAGGGCTCATGGCGGGTGAGTTAGGAAGCTGGCAACCCCGAGGGATTCCTGAGCTAAATGCAGGGAATGGAGAGGTATGTCAGAAATTTAAAGTGGACAGTGATACTCGTTGGGTTCCAAAGAGTAAGTATACAAATTTTGATCCAGATTGGTGAAACGATGTAGATTTGTGACAAAGGGTCTAAATACGGGGAATGGAGTGCTCTGCCCGAAAGTTCAAGCAGACAGTGTTACTTACATAAAGATTGGTTGAGATGGGTGAAACTATGTAGATTTTTGCCAAAGAGCCTAAATGCGGTAAATGGAATGGTATATCCGAAATTTCATGTAGAAAGTGTTACACGTCGGGTTCCAAAGGGTGAGCATGTAAAATTTGGCTCAGATCGGTGAAACAGGGTAGATTTTGCCAAAGGGCCTAAATGCAGGAAATAGAGTTGTCTGTCCAAAGTTTTAAGTGGACAGTGTTACTCGTCGGGTTCCAAAGGGTACGTATACAAATTTAGGTTCAGATCGGTGAAACGATGTAGATATGTGCAAAAGGGCCTAAATGCAGGGAATGGAGTGGTCTGTTCGAAATTCCAAGTGGACAGTGTTACTCATCGGGTTCCAAAGGGTAAGTATACACGTTTTGTTTTCGATCGGTGAACGATGTAGATTTGTGCCAAAGGGCCTAAATGCGGGGAATGGAGTGGTCTGTCCGAAATTTCGAGTGGACAGTGTTACTCGTCGAGTTGCAAAGGGTAATTATTTGAGATCGGTGAAACGGTGTAGTTTTGTGCCAAAGGGCCAAAAAGCAGAGAATAGTGTGGTCTGTCCGAAATTTAAAGTGAACTGTGTTACTTGTTGGGTTCCAAAGGGTAAGTATGTACAATTTGGGTCAGATCGGTGAAACGGTGTAGATTTGTGCCAAACGGCCTAAATGCAGGGGTTGGAGTGGCCTCTCCGCAATTTCCAGCAGGCTGTGTTAGTCGCAGTGTTCCAATGGGTAAATATACAAATTTTGGCTGAGATCGGTGAAACAGTGTAGATTTGGGCCAAAGGGCCTAAGGGAATGGAGTGGTCTGTCCGCAATTTCAAGCAGACAGTGTTACACGCAGGGTTCCAAAGGGTAAGTATACAGATTTTGGTTCTGATCGGTGAAACGGTGTAGATTTGTGCCAAAGGGCCTAATTGCAGGGAATTGAGTGGTTTGTCCGCAATTTCAAGCAGACAGTATTACTCGCAGGGTACCAAAGGATAAGTATCCGAATGTTGGTTCTGATCGGTGAAACGGTGTAGATTTGTGCCAAAGGACCTAAATGCAGGGAATGGGGTGGTCTGTCCGAAATTTTAAGTGGACAGTGTTACTCGCAGGGTTCCAAAGGGTAAGTATACAAATTTTGGTTCAGATCGGTGAAACGGTGTAGATTTGTTCCAACGGGCCTAAATGCAGGGAATGGAGTGGTCTGTCCGCAATTTCAAGCAGACAGTGTTTCTCGCAGGGTACCAAAGGGTAAGAATACGAATTTTGGTTCTGATCGGTGAAACGGTGTAGATTTGAACCAAAGGGCCTGAATGCAGGAAATGGGGTGGTCTGTCCGAAATTTTAAGTGGACAGTGTTACTCGCCGGTTTCCAAAGGGTAAGTATACAAATTTTGGTTCAGATCGATGAAACGGTGTAGATTTGTGCCAAAGGGCCTAAATGCTGGGGATGGAGTAGCCTCTCCGCAATTTAAAGCAGACAGTGTTAGTCGCAGTGTTCCAAAGGATAAATATGCAGTGAAACGGTGTAGATTTGGGCCAAAGGGCCTAAATGCAGGGAATGGAGTGGTCTGTCCGCAATTTCAAGCAGACAGTGTTACTCGCTGGGTTCCAAAGGGGAAGTATACACATTTTGGTTCTGATCGGTGAAACGGTGTAGATTTGTTCCAAAGGGCCTAAATGCAGGGAATGGAGTGGTCTGTCCGCAATTTCAAGCAGACAGTGTTTCTCGCAGGGTACCAAAGGTTAAGAATACGAATTTTGGTTCTGATCGGTGAAACGGTGTAGATTTGGACCAAAGGGCCTCAATGCAGGAAATGGGGTGGTCTGTCCGAAATTTTAAGTAGAGAGTGATACTCGCATGGTTCCAAAGGGTAAGTATACAAATTTTGGTTCAGATCGATGAAACGGTGTAGATTTGTGCCAAAGGGCCTTAATGCAGGGGATGGAGTAGCCTCTCCGCAATTTAAAGCAGACAGTGTTAGTCGCAATGTTCCAAAGGGTAAATATTCAAATTTTTGTTGAGATCGGTGAAACGGTTTAGATTTGGGACAAAGGGCCTAAATGCAGGGAATGGAATGGTCTGTCCGCAATTTCAAGCAGACATTGTTACTCGCAGGTTTCCAAAGGGTAAGTATACACATTTTGGTTCAAATCGGTGAAACGGTGTAGATTTGGACCAAAGGGCCTAAATGCAGGGAATGGGGTGGTCTGTCCGAAATTTTAAGTAGACAGTGTTACTCGCAGTGTTCCAAAGGGTAGGTATACAAATTTTGGTGCAGATCGGTGAAACGGTGTAGATTTGTGCAAAAGGGCCTAAATGCAGGGAATGGGGTGGTCTGTCCGAAATTTAAAGTTGACAGGGTTACCCGCAGGGTTCCAAAGGGTAAGTATACAAATTTTGGTTCAGATCGGTGAAACGGTGTAGATTTGTATACATAACAGACAAACAGACAGACAGACAGACAAACTTTGTGCTTTATATATATAGATATAGGCTATGGTACCAATCTTGGTGACAGGACTGGGCAGAATGTTATCTCTGGATCAAATACATCGTAAATATAGCCTAGCTATTGGATAGCGTTCAAGCTTTGTGAATTTGCCACTACCGTATTTCTTAGTGCATTGTTGTACAAAACATCCCCCCCCACACACAAAAAAAAACTCACGCAGCTAGCCTTTGCTCCTCAGTGGAATACAATACCTGTGGTCAAACATAGAATCTTTCTCTCACAGCACAATACAAGAAACTGTCAACTCGCTTGAGCTGTACACTCAACGATCTGCTTACGCATGCCGTTGATATAAGTTCCTTATATAAACATTAAATGATGCCCATATCCTCCCTCTTTAATTTAAGACAGGAAATCATCTCCACACTATATTTTATTCGCAGGGTTCTAGTCAGGGATGTACCAAATTGTACATCAGTGGAATGACACGAGAAAAGGGGCAGATGGCCTAGATGTTTCGCCCTCCTCCCTTAAAAAAATACAACCACCGCTACCTTTACACAGGAAACTTCACAGTGGTGTCAGGGATTATAAGTTGATACTTATGCAATTTTTTTATTTTGGCTCGGGGCTCGAGAACTAAAGAGGTGACAACCAAGAATGCTAGCCACTGCGCTACGAGGTGGACTGGAAGGGATAGGCGAATGAAAATATTTAACAAAGTTATTATGAAAAAAGCAGTAATCGCTCCAATTTATGAGCAAGGTAACAGAAAAGTTTACAATGCTTATAGAAGCACTTCTTTGATAAGTGTTCAGGGCAATGTGTACTCAGATAGGCTATTGTAGAAAGGAGAGTTCGACCATTGGCCGGGAGTAAGATGAATGAAAACCAGTGGAGCTTTAAACCACAACGAGGATGTCAAGATCATTTTTTTAATATGCGCAATGTTATTAAGAAATGCTACGACAGGAATAGACGGTCGTTTGTGTACTGTAGATCTAGAGAAGGCAAACGATAGAGTACCGGTAGCCAGGGAAAAGATGCTGAGCATCCTGATGGATTATGGTACCGAGAGAAGGCTCCTGCAGGCAATCAAACGTATTCATGATAATAATAAGGCTGCAGTGAGAGTTGATTTCGTGGTTCAAGGTTGTTGCAGGAGTGAGGCCAGGTTGTAACCTCTCACCACTTCTGTTTATTTTATAAATGGATCACTTCCTTCAGGGCATAACATGTCTGGGTGGGATTCAATTAAGTGATAACCAGGTAAAAAGTCTGGCCTATGCTGATGACCTGTTTGTAATGACGGACTCCGTCGAAAGCTTTCAAGCCAACATTTCAGGAACAGAAATGTTGAGAGTATGGTATGAAGATCAGCATTTCAAAGACGAAAGTTGTGTCGGTATGGAAGAAACCCAAGAAAATAAAATGTCAGGTAGGTGGAACATTTTAAGTACTTTTGGGCTGTGTATTCTTTCAGCATGGTAATGTGGGGAAGGAAATGGGGTCGAGGTGTAGAAAAGCCAATGCAGTGAGTACTCAGTTGCAATTTACAGTATTCTGCAAACAAGAAGGTAGTGAAGAGAGAAAACTGTATTTAGACCGACCTTACTGTATGGAAGTGAGAGCTGGGTAGATTCAGGATATCTGACACATAAGATAGAGGTAACTGATATGAGGGAATCACGAATGATTGCTGATACAAATAGATGGGAGCAATGGCAGGAAGAGATGAGTATGTATTAACAGGCACGACTCCACCAAATGTGACGCTATAATTCTGTTAAGAGAAGAGTAAATTATGTATTAATAGCTAGGACCCCGCCAAATTTGAGGTTATGTTGCTCTTAAGAGAAGAGTATATATTAATAGATAGGACCCCGCCAAATTTGAGGTTATGTTGCTCTTAAGAGAAGAGTATGTTTTAATAGCTAGGACCCCGTGAAATGTGACGTTATAATTCTCTTAAGGGATGAGTATACCTTATGTTACTAGCCAGGATCCCGCCAAATATGAGGTTATGTTGCTCCTAAGAAAAGCGTATGTAATAATAGCTAGGATCCCGCCAAATGCTCTTAAGAGAGAGAGACTGTTCAGTTTCTTTCTAAAAAATGCCGTCATTTTCTGCAATTTTTCCAATTTTCTATATCATTGTAGTAAACCTCGAACGTATTCCTGTGCTCTTACATCAAGGAATATAACAGAAACATTAAAAACAACACGTTCAACATATAGCCCACTTTCTCCTGATGTATGGGTATAGGTAGAAACCACAGATTTTCGCAGTCGCGATAAAAGCGATACATTGTTAATTGAAAAGAATTTCTTTGCGAATAGGATGGTAACACTATCTAAAATTGCAATATTTGTATCACGAATTTTCGCGATAAATATCTTTTAATAGCGAAATAAATTATTTCGGCGAAGAAAAAGTGACATTTATTGGCATTTTGTATTCATTACTTTTTTAATATGCCATGCATCTCTTAAAGATTTGAACTTGTGAACATTACAGTCACTCTTTGTACTAGACAAAGCTGGAGTGGGAAAAGCACACAATCCCGGCGATCACTGACACTTAACGGAGGGCAAATCCGTATTGGGGCTATTGTTCATCTCCTGTAAGGGTGCTGGTGTTAAATGCAAGGCCATAAAGAATGTCTGCAAGCCGCTATAGGAACTTTTGCAATAATCTGTGGCAGTTGAGAATTAGAGATGGGTCGAACGTCACCAGTGGCAGTTCATTCCAGAGCAAAATAATTTTCTATTGAAAGTCTTTATGTATCTGATTCTAAAATTGTATTGTGTAAATATTGTAATGTGCGAGTAGACTGGGAGGAAAGAGACACAGTGTCTAAACATTGTAAAAAAGAAAAGACTATTTGCGGCTTAAAGAAAAGAGTGTAGCTGCGAAATGTCAGGCGTCTATGGATGGTTCGTTCGATCGTCAAAAGAAAGCAAAACAAACAAAAAACGGAGTTTGTAATGGATACTACAAAAATGTTCTTGAGTGCAAATATTCCAATTGAAAAGGTGCATCGCCCAGCAGTTAGAACTTGGCTTCAGAAGTGTGTTCCAGGTGAGTAATAAAGAACGTACAGTATTATAGGATTTTAAACATAAATTCATTTTTAATACTTACTACACGCGTGTCATTAATAGTACATTATGCAACGAGCCTATAATGGCTATAATTAAGACACGAGTATTTTTTATAAAACGAGCGTATGCGAGTTTTATAATTTCCATACGAGTGTCTTAATTACCATTATAGGCGAGTTGCATACGACTGTTTATGTTCGACGATAATTACAACTTTATTATATGTTTTAACATAAATATTCATAAATATCTGTTGAGATTGTCACTAGAATTTTGTGATCGGGTGCTGCGCAGGGTAGGATATCTCTGATGTCCAAGCTCACTGACCAACCGACGCATGCGCTCTGTGAGCTTCAATGCCGTATGTGCAGATTGAGCATCAGTATTCAGTAAAAATGTCACCGAAATCGTTTGAAAACAACCCGCTGTGTAGAAATTGGATTTAAGGATATTAAGGTACAGTGTCTCATATTCACCAGTTTATTTACGAGAACATTATGGACGGTGCACTTTCGGTAATTTATATAGACATGTTGGATTTTGAGCGCACGCGTTAAGGTATCGTTACCTAATTGGTTAATTGGTCAATGAACGAGCTCTGATTGGCTGGAGAAACTGTATCATAATGAAAAAGAGTGTTATAATGACCATCATTATGATACAGTTTCTTGACACATAATAGTGGGGGTCGAACATAAACCAAATTACATTATTATTTATTTGTATTCAATATGGAATTAATAAAGCTTAATAGGTCCGTTAAACTAAATATGTTCAAATACTGTCCAATCGATATATAGTGTTATTCTATTTACCTAAATTCCCTTTCAAATTAACACAAAATTATCGCGATAAACTTGCAACTATTTCGCGATAAAGCGCGAAACTCAATATTCATATCGCGTATCTTTTCAAAAATAATGCGAATTTCTGCGGTCTCTATGCATAGGTAGACTGTAAATCTTTGTCCTTATTGCATGTCTACCCCTTATTATTCCCGTTTTTCCAACGGGGTCGGGGATGAGATGCGATGGAAGTCTTAGTGGCGATGTTTTTACGGCCGGATGCCCTTCCTGACGCCAACCTCATGAGAGGAGTTAATGAGAGATGAAATGAATGATGGTGAATGAAACTGGGCAAGGATGTGGAAGGAAGCGGCCGTGGCCTGTCAGAAGGTACCGTCCCAGCATTTGCCTGGTGTTGAAAATGGGAAACCACGGAAACCATTTCAAGGACAGCCGACGGTGGGGCTCGAACCCACGCGTCTACGAGTCAGCAGAGAGCTTGGCCCCTTGACCTAACGCAGCGCTTTAGCCCGCGTAGCCACTACTGTCGGTAATCTTTGTCCTTATCAAGGAGTATAATCGAATGTTCTACTGATGAATGTCAAGTGTTGTATCCTACATAAGACTCCCCGTTCACTAAGTTTCATTTTAATTACGCTTTTTCATCCAGACGAATTGATTGAAGTATTAGAAAAGTAAGCCTATCCACCATCTTGAATGTGTGGAATTGTTTATCTTGCGTTTCCTGCAGAGAAAGCCTCATATTTGCTGCGTTTCGTCATTGTAACTGTAATATAAACAGCGGTTCACCAGCCCCTTATTATTTGGTCTTATGAAACCCAACTAACATGACAATATTCTCCTGATGGTCGATATTGCTCTGCGCACTGCCTGTGTGACAGCAATGTAAACTGCGTCATGGGCCTAGCAAAGGAAAAACGACCGTAATCACTTCTGCGCAAAATACAAAGGACCATTCTATAAACATGTGGTTTATTGCTCCTTTAAGAACACACGTACAGATAAACAGTCATAAAATGTCGTATCGCTTGAGGCATGAAAAATGCTAAGTGTCACTTTGGCTGCTGTCGGCTGCGTCCAGTTCGGTGGATATGTACTGCAACATGGTCAGTCCGTAATTCTCTCACTCTCTATCTCTCTCGCTATCGGCCAGCCCCTCGCTCCGCTTCCACACGCACCGTGTCGTGATAAAACATGATACACTCACAATTACGCATGTTGCGTTGTAGCGTAGTAGGTTAGCTGTCTGGTTGTAAAGTCGTTCATCGCCGAGCAACCACAGTTCGAGTCACGACGTGAATATTATTTTTGAGAAGTGACACACCAGGATGATGTCATGCTACGAAAACAACCGCGTTTGGCAAAGCTAACGTTGATGATAATGCGTCATTACATTCTGCCATGGCTCACTATACACACGCATCCAGAGAGCACTTTCTGGCTCTCGTCGAACACGGCAATTACAGTGTGCGTGAGGCAGGAATCTGATGTGGTGTTCCACCGAGATCTGCTCAAGATAGATACAGCAGTGGCGGGCGTCAGGGAGGATTGGTCGTCTACCGGGCACTGGTTTACAACGGGTTTCTACTGTAGAAGAAGACCACCATTTAGTTACAACTTCGCAGGAAAATCCGTTCTTAAACTCGGTAGAGCTCATGCAGACGACCAATTTTCCTGGATGTCCATACACGGCCCGTAAACGATTACGAGAAGCAGGAATTGCTTGCAGAAAACCTGCAATCATAGAATGTCTCTCCGACCAACATATAGTCGACCGGTGTGCCTTTGCTGAGATGGCATTAAATCGTAATTGGGATCAGGTCATCTTCTCTGACGAGACATGTTTCAATTCGGCAGATGTCAGACCGGTTCGTGTTTACGGGCCACGTGAAACCCGATACGAGAAACGGTATGTGGCTAAGCGCACACGCCGCATATCCGTGTCGTGCAGGGGGTGGATGTCGTCTGATGGGGCTGGAGTGCTTCATCGGGTAGATGGACATCTCACATCGGACCAATATTTGCACATTTTGCAGAAAATTATGATTCCGAGTGCGAGAGAGCGCTATCCACAGCAGTACTTCAGTTCGTGAAAGACAACTCTCCAATCTACATGAGCAGTAGTGTTCAGGGCTTGTTTACTGAGTAGGACTCCATTGAACTGCTCAACTGGCTCCCTCGAACTCCAGACTTGAACCCCATTGAGCATGTGTGGGCAAATTGGAAACGCCATATCAGGGAATACTGGCCTCACCCTCCCCTTCGTTCGCAGGATGCATTGTGGGAGATTATGTTGGAAGCATGGGAGGAGATTGCCCTTGATGAACAGTACTTCAGAAATCTAGTTCAGTCAAAGCCACGTCGGCTACAGCAATTTGTCGAAGTCGGTGGATACTGGACGAAATATTGAAGATGTGCCTACAACAGTCCTTTTCAGGACTAACAATAAGCAAACTGATTAAGCCAGATTTATTTTTGTATAGAAACACACACTTATTTCGCTCATGAAACATTTGACATGTTTAAAAAATAAACACTGCGAGTACGATTTGAACCCCGGTTCTTTGTCGTTTCCCGCAACGCCTCTTCCCCTGAGCTAACAGGCATTCTGCAGAACGTTCATAATATTGTAATGATATTTCCGTCGCCTCCGTAGCGTAGCGGTCAGCAAGGTTAGCTGCCGTCCCGGAGGTCCTGGGTTCGATTCCCGGCTCTGCCACGAAATTTGAAAAGTGGTACGAGGACTGGAACGGGGTCTACTCAGCCTCGGGTGGCCCAAATGAGTAGAGGGGGTTCGATTCCCCCTCAGCCATCCTCGAAGTGGTTTTCCGTGGTTTCCCACTTCGTCTTCGGGAAAATGCCGGGATGGTACCTTCTTCAAGGCCACGGACGCCTCCTTCCCTCTTCCTTGTCTATCCATCCTAACCATCCCTTACCTTCCCTCATGAGACCCCTGTTCGGTTTGCAGGTGAGGCCGCCTGGGCGAGGTGCCAATCCCACCTCACCAGTTGTATCCCTTCCGATTCGATGTTCTCAGCTCTAGGACACTGCCCGTAGAGGCGGTAGTGGTGAGTTCCCTCGCTGAGTCCGTGGGTTCCACCAACCTGGAGGGTAAAAAAAAAAAAAAAAAAAACAATATCCCATGCACGTCTACAGGGTCTTTCATATAAAGTAAGAACGCCAAGCGGCGGGTTTGTTATCCGCTAGTGTGGTGGCCTTGACCGAGCTTGTGGCGAGCCGTGGCCCCCTGCTCTAAGCGTGTGTACAATCCTCTATGAAATATTACCTTATAAAAGTTGCTGGAAGTGTCGTCCTTCCTGGGTTATACAGGCATTGTATCTGGTAACCACATTTTGGCTGACGCGAGTGAGTCATGCCACTGTATTTTTTCTGATTTTTTATTTTGTGTTTTTTATTGAGCACTGAACCAGTAGTGTCAAAGTTATTTACAATTACGTGAATCTGTGCTGTCCTATTTCATCAGGAAATTGCTGAACAAATGCATCACGTACCCGCCGAGCCGAATCGTAATTAAAATAAATTTTACATACAAAAATACGATGTTGCAATGATAACTGTCTCAACATGTTAGCAGCTGTGGTTCACACTGGCGACTGACAACACCTGCACGCTTATTGCAAGGTCAAGTTTGTACTATGCGCGCGCTTTCAATACTACAGCAGGGGGCCGTGGTGCGTCACAAGCTCGGCCAGGCCGGCTTCAGCAGCGAATGACAAAACCGCCGCTCGCCGTTCTTACTTTATATGAAAGACCCTGTATATCAGCTATCATAGACCCAGTGGTGGTTAACTAACGGTTTATTGCAATATTTCGTTGTAAAACCTAAAAGGCGTCCAGTATCGTGCGGTTCCACAATGGTATAACAGAGGCCATCAAAACAAAAAGAATTGCAGAGACCAATATTTGAACCACGGTGATCCGGGTTACCAACTTCACACCTTTCCTCTACGATAACACAGCTACTCTGTTAAGCGCTTCTCATCCATCGTCGGGGCGTGGTGGCTCAGCGGTCTAGCTGTATGCCTCTCACCAAGGCGGTCCGGGTTCGATTCCCAGTCAATGCATGTGAGATTTTCGAAGTGAAATGCCATGTCCTGTGGTTCGGATTCCACGTAAAAAGGAGGTCCCGTGGCTCATGATCTCAAGATTAACGGTCACGTTAAACTACAAGCTTCCTTTCCTTTTTTTCATCCATCGTCACTTGGGACGTGTCCCTCACTTCACGCATTTATTTACGCATTTGGGCGGTTTCTCAGTAATTGCATATCATTTTCTCAGTTATTCTGTAGTCTGCACAGTGGCACTGTGCACTGATGGTAGCATTTTGTCACGAACATGTCGTTGAACAAAGATGGAAGTGCATTAATTTTGCTGCAACTGTACAGCCACGTCCAAGCACGATGATACCCGAACAGGACTTTGATATTTTCCATGCGACAATTTATGATTGTCTATCTGTACATGTAGTACAATCGAATTAATAGGTTCCGCCACGTGTTCTGCATTACTAGAAAGTTAAATTATCACTATAAACCATAAACTATAAACAAACTGAAAGTAAAGGATGTGAACGAAAGATTCAAGAAGAGTATAAAGGAAGGACTAATCAAAACCCCTAAACAAACTTCAATTGCAGACGAATGGGCACTTTTGAAGAATGAAATAACAAAATCGGCAGAAGAAAACATTGGTAGGAAAGAAAGAATAGGTAGAAAACCGTGGATCACTCAGGATATACTAGAATTGATGGAGGAAAGGCGGAGACACAAGAATCTAAGAGATGAAGAGGGGAAAGCAGAATACAGACGTCTGAGAAATGAGGTTAACAAGAAGTGCAAGGAAGCGAAAGAAGAATGTTTGAAAGAGAAATGTACAGGTATAGAAAAGTGTCTGAAATTAGGAAAAGTAGACACAGCTTATCGAAAGATTAAGAATATTTTTGGGGAAAAGAAGACTAAGTGCTGTAATATTAGGGACACAAATGGAAAGCCTCTAACAGATAGGGAAGAAAAGGTTGAGAGATGGAAAGCTTACATAGAGTGCTTGTATAAGGGAAAGGAGATTGAGAATCATGTAATGGAAAGGGAGGAGGAAATTGATGAGGATGCAAAAGGAGATTTAATATTGAGATCAGAATTTGACAGAGCATTAGAGGACTTAGGCAGGAACAAAGCACCAGGCATAGATGATATACCGATTGAGTTGCTACGCTGCATAGGAGACGAAGGTCTGATCAGGTTATTTCACTTGGTGTGTAGGATTTATGAGACAGGTGAGGTACCCCCTGATTTCAAAAAGAATGTTATCATCCCTACACCAAAGAAAGTGGGAGCTGACAGATGTGAAGATTACCGTACAATCAGCTTGATTACTCATGCTTCAAAGATCCTGTCTAGAATAATTTACAAGAGGATTGAAAGCCAGATAGAAACGGAGTTGGGTGAAGACCAGTTTGGTTTCAGGAGAAATGTAGGAACAAGGGAAGCTGTACTAAGTCTTAGGCTGATTATGGAAGGTAGAATAAGGAAAGATAAGAGAACGTTCATGGCATTTGTAGACTTAGAAAAGGCTTTTGATAACGTTGATTGGACTAAATTGTTTGACATTTTGAAATCTATTGGAATAAAGTACAGGGATAGGAGGGTGATATACAATCTATACAGAAACCAGACAGCAGTCATTCGAGCTGAAGGATATGAGAGAGAAGCTGGTATTATGAAAGGTGTAAGGCAAGGCTGCAACTTATCACCCATACTTTTCAATCTTTACATTGAACAAGCAATGAAGGAAATTGGAGAAAAAATTAAAGTGGGAGTGAAGATTCAAGGAGAAGTAATTTCAACTCTGAGATTTGCTGATGACATCGTCATCTTGGCCGACAAGCCTGAGGATTTGAATGGGTTTTTGAATGGTATGGATTCCGTCTTACGGAAGGACTTCATGATGAAAATTAATAAATGTAAAACAAAAATACTGGAATGCAGCCGAAATAAATCAGAAACCTCTATGGAGATCAAATTGGCAGGTGAAAAGCTGAAGGAAGTAGGAGACTTCTGTTACTTAGGAAGCAGAATAACCAGTGATGGACGAAGCAAAGAGGATATAAAAAGTAGGTTGGCTCAGGCAAGGAAAGCCTTTCTACAAAAAAGGAATCTGTTGACATCGAATATAGATTTAGGTATTAGGAAGTCATTTTTGAAAGCCTTTGTCTGGAGCGTGGCGCTCTATGGAAGTGAAACTTGGACTATTGGTGCAGCAGAAAAGAGGAGAATTGAGGCATTTGAAATGTGGTGTTACAGGAGAATGATGAAGATCAGATGGGAAGATAGGGTTACAAACGAAGAGGTATTAAGGCGAGTGGAGAGGAGAGATGTTTCTGGCGACTGCTAATGAAGAGAAGAGATAGGTTGGTAGGACACATACTAAGACACCCAGGAATAGCAAGCTTAGTTATGGAAGGAAGGGTCGAGGACAAGAACTGTAGGGGTAGACCAAGGTTAGAATATGTTAAACAGATTGCCTCGGATGTAGGGTGTGGTAGCTATGTAGAGATGAAACGATTAGCTCAGGACAGGGAGGGATGGAGGGCTGCATCAAACCAGTCAAAAGACTGAAGACTCAAACAACAACAACCATGATTTAAGACTTTTACACGCATTCTAACGTTCAAGGTGGAACAGTTAACTAGTACCCATGTAGCGCGCAATGTGGACGTTATCTTCGTGACTGAGGCGGTTAAAGTGCGATCTGACGTGGTATGCGAGACCGAGCAGAATAATGCTTCGAATCTAGCCGTAAGCAAACGTTTTTGAATGATAGCCCGTGTTCCATTATAATGGGGATATGTATCAAGCCACACTTACAAAGTCACATTACCGTATTTATTCACTAACGATGTATTCCTGTGCAGAGTACGTTGAATCTTGCTAATTTATGAAAAGAATACAAGCGAATTAGTAGGTCGACACGAGACCTGTAAAGTCAGAAAGTTAAATGAATGCCGTAAACCATGATTTAAGACTATTACATGGATTTTAACATAGCATATCGAAGGAGATTTTAATCACCAGTGCTCGCATCGACGTATACGTATTCCTTAGAATATCCCGTGGTATTATTCTATTATTATTATTATTTTTTAGTTGGTTTACCCTCCAGATTGGATTTTCCCTCTGTCTCAGTGAGGGGTCCGACCATTACCGCCTCCAGGGCAGTGTCCTGGAGCTTGAAACACCTGGTTAGGGGACACAACTGGGGTGGGAACAGCTCCTCGCCCAGGTAGCCTCACCTGCAAAGCGAACAGGGGCCTCATGAGGGATGGGAAGGGAGGGGAAGATTGGGAGGGATAGGCAAGGAAGAGGGAAGGAGGTGGCTGTGGCCTGATAGTAGGAACCATCCCGGCATTACCCGGAGATGAAGTGGGAAACCTCGGAAAACCACTTCGAGGATGGCTGAGATGGGAATCAAACCCCCTCTACTTATTTGGACCATCCGAGATTGGGTAGACCCCGTTCCAGTCCTCAGACCACTTTTCAAATTTCGTGGCAGAGCCAGGAATCGAACCGCGGAACTCCGGGGTGGCAGCTAAGCTTGCTGACCACTACACCACGGAGGCGACATCATTTTGTTATTAAATTTTAACAAAATGAAGACAACTGTATTTGACGTGTTCATATTAAGATTTTTTCCTGTAATACCACATTCGAACACTATGTAACGTTCATGGAATCCATGCTGAAAATGCATGTGCTCGCTATATTATAGTACTAGTGCCCCCTCCCCAATAATGAACTGTGATCTCTCGCATCATTTCCGTAGTAAGACATAGGTAAAGTGGTCGACACAGAAGATAAAACTTAAGTTAAGAAAAACCTATAACCTAAAAAGTATCGAACCCCGATTCTTCCAATCGGGAGTCCAACGAGTTAATATTTCAGTCACGATGACTAACACATTGCAAATAGTGCAGAATACTGTACTTCACAAATATAGATGGTGAGAATATTTGCGTCGGACACTAGACTTTCTTTATCTAAAACGTTCCTGCCGGTTCGAATACGATTTTAGTCGTCGAGCATTAGAAATATTAATGTTCACGTTAAGGGATAAGATTAATTTTCTTTTCTTCAGTTGTGATGGCTTTGAAATGTGCAGGTGTTCGCTTAACCCACGGCACCTTAATCGCATCACATAGCCACGTGCGTTTCCACTGCATTGTGGGTAGCGGAAACATTACGTTATGGAGCTATGAGAATTAGGAATATTGTAATGTTCTCGCGGTTATGGGCTGTTCTCAATGCAACTGCCGTGCACTCTTAACACTCAAACTGTCATATCATTGGCATTTGTAGACTAATCAGTGAGGTGTTTACACTGGTATGATAAATCAACCATTATCCACAAATTGGCGTTGTTCTCAAGCTAAATATCAGAGTTTTAAGTAGCTACCATTGGCTGGAAATTACCCAGTGAAAAGTTTCGCAAGTGTATTTTCAACATCGTAGCCAATTTTAAGAAAATAGTTGCCTCAAAGATCAACCAGTTACAAGGTTCAAAGTTTTCTTTAATTCAAATTCCGCGTCAGTAGGACTAATAGTTCATGAGCCATTAGCCAATGCACATGATACTTAATGTTGCAGTTCTCAGCGGCGTCTATATTTGAGGTTTCCTTTTACACTTTAGAGGCTTGGACATCGTGATCATCACATTCTTGTGTTCTTGTGTGTGTTTAAATTTGTCTAATAACCTATTTTATTACGGTGAAGGTAGTAGTTTGTATATTTGTAACTGAAGGTAGGAGTGTTAAGAAGGTGGCAGTGGTCTTAAATTTGAACCATCCCAGCATTTTATCTGGAGTTAAAGTGGGATACCACGGAAAACCAATTCCAGGATGACTTAGGTTGGTCTCGAGTAGATGATAAGATTTTTGAAAATCAATTCCACAAGAATTCCAAGCACACTTTATTTTGTTTATATAAATATAATCCTAGCTGAAAATTCATTAAGCAGACGCTCATTCATTTAGTAGCTTTCGTTTCTGATAATTTCAGTTTCTCTCTTACCATATCTGTAGAAAGAAAAGTCATGTTAACAATCGAATGAACTCAATACGACACGGTTTTCCTCATTAGTGGAACATTTAATACTGTTTTATATTTGTCGAACGTAAGAATGAGGAATGGTTTACATCTCGAGGTTAAAGAGGGCTTTGACTCGACACGTGCGGTGGCCTTAGTGAGACTGATTTTCCCTTTAAACGAAGATGGAACGCATTTCAAACACTTGCTACCCTGAAAATACGGGGTACCTTGCTTTCGTTCTACAGATCATTATGTCGTCGTTCAACCTGGCTGCATACCATCGGATAAGAACGGTCCTTTTCGGGACCAAATAAAAATCACTCGTTGGAGCAAGTACATAAGCGGACATAGTGCATCCACTGTAAACGGCATTAAGCGAAATAACATGCACAGCCCAGAGATCGAACCTGCTATCAAGCACCTTGCCTGACGCGACAGCAGGAATGCATGATTTAGCCACCATAGCTAATGATACGTGCGGTGGCCTGAGTGAAACTGATTTTCCCTTTAAACCAAGATGATCACATTTCAAACACTTGCTACCCTGAAAATACGGGGTACCTTGCTTGCGTTCTACAGATACAGTGAATTGCTGGCACGTATTGAATCTATTCGTAGCTCTCATAGACACCTGTCCAAACGTAAGGTGGTGTTATTCGGAGCTGTGTTCGTTTAAAGCATGCATTATAGTTTAAGTCAATGAATTAACACTATCGATAATGATTTCGACTATATTCACGAGCATGAACTCAACGGTAAAGTTGTACTAAGGCCGTAAAGGAGCAGGTAGTAATGTTTTTAGGATGACTATGATATACGCGTTAGTTGGGTTGCCTTCCTCCTAAAAATAAGGGGATAGTATAGGCCAAGTATCGTATAGTGGATTTTTGATATTAATGTCATATATTCAAGATGGCTACTATGTGCTGTATACAGTGTGATTAATGCAAGCGGGATATCTTAAAGGTTTCCCCCTTCTTACAAAATTGCGTGTAATTGCGCAATTGGATCCTGACATATTCATTTTTAAGTTTTAATAGTATGCTAAGCCACCATCTTGAATATATGGCGGGGTGGTTATTTTTCCTTTGGCATAAGGTTCTACAATAATGGTGTATTGATTTATTGCATCTCTAAAATATATAGAATTATTTGTATATTTTAGAATTTCAAGATGGCCACTGCGTGATAAATTCAGTGTCATATTACTATGATTAATGGTACTCCTCTCTCACAAAATTTCGCGTGAAATGTGCTATATCGTGAGTTAATGATATTCAAGTTTTAAAACACGCACAGTCACCATCATGAACGTATGGAGTCGCTGTTAATTTGACTTAGTCATAGGAAGTCATTTGCAAGGTTCTACATCAGTGGTTCCCAAACTGGGTTCCGCGAAGGCGTCGCAGGGGGTCCGCGATAAATCTTAAAAAACAAATTTAAAACTGATTTTTAAAATAAAACCACACGAGGATAACTATCAGATTGTCTCTAATGCGAAGTTAGGTGGAGTTCGTGTTGTATCCAAGCACCTATTCGCCAAATAAATAGTCGAATGTGTGCTTG
The DNA here is from genome assembly GCA_946902985.2 of Meconema thalassinum. Taxonomy (NCBI): domain Eukaryota; kingdom Metazoa; phylum Arthropoda; class Insecta; order Orthoptera; family Tettigoniidae; genus Meconema; species Meconema thalassinum. The sequence goes on from OX336389.2 coordinate 907,821,837, forward strand.
GAGTGGAAGCGGCGAAAAAAGTTTCAGAGATCCAGTGATCTAACAACACTGTGTCCAACCGTTTACATAAAATCGCAGACTATATCGAAGACGAATTAATTCAGAGATTGGAAAATTTAAAGCATATTCAATGCAACTGGACGAGAGTACAGATGTCGCCGGACTTGCGATATTGCTTGTTTCCGTGAGGTATCCATTCAAAGAAAGTATGGAAGAAAATTTGTTTCTATGAGCACCTTTGGAGACCAATGCAACTGGGGAAGAGATTTTTTAAATCAGAGATTGTTACATGCGTAAACATGATCTTGATTGGGAAAAGTGTGTTAACGTAAGCAGCGATGGGGCTGCAGCGATAGTGGGAAAACTGAAAGGACTGTATCAAGAATAAACAAGAAGTTCCGTGACGAACTAAAGAGCCTACGTTTCTTAAAATTTAAGATTCATGCCAATGATTAATCTACATGGATCTATCTAGAATAATGACGAAATTAAGTTGGTAATATCGAAATTTCTAATTTGTTCGAAATACTGTATACCTGGCATAATGTAGCCTAATAGAGAACTACAGTTGGCAGCCCTGGTGACTGAATATATACTTAGTTCCATCTCTTAAGGTACAGAATACAAAATTTGGTTGAAGTCCAATGGATAGCATGGACGTTACATGCAGTTAAACATTGGATCTAACAGCGCGCGTAGAATCATGTTGGCAACAATGACATACATGTATTGGTCAGAAGTAATCTGAAATAATATGATCTATTGTTGTGTCAATTTTGAATGAAATCCATTAGTTAGTATAGAAGTTACATGCATTTTAAAATTCGACCTATCAGCAGGCTTAGAATCATGTTGGCAGCCCTGGCGTAGGCCTATATTAGTTACTCTAATTTAATCTAGAATGCCAGGTACTATACGTGTGCAAAGTTTAGAGCTATTGGCTTGCATACTTTCTGATATATTGATATTAGGGTAACAAAAATAGAGACAGCATTTATTAACAGTTGGCAGCCCTGGTTACTCTTAAGAATCGGCATAGTCATATCTGTTATTGTACACATAGCACACACGAAATTTGGTTGAAATCCAAATGATAGTATAGAAGTTACATGTATTTAAAGTTGGACCTCTCAGCAGGCTTAGAATCATGTTGGTAGCACTGACGTATATAAGTTACTCTAAAATAATATAGAATGTCAGGTACTATACGTGTGCATAGTTTAAGGCTGTCGGCTTGCATACTTTCTGATATATGGGCATTTGGATAAAAAAAATTGAAAGCATTTATTAACAGTTGGTAGCCCTGGTGGCACTTAAGAATATGCTCAGTCATATCTGTTTATGTACACATAGCACATACGAAATTTGGTTGAATTCTAATTGATAGTGTAGAAGTTATATGCATTTGAAAATTGGACCCATCAGCAGGCTTATAATCATTATGGTAACACTGCCAAGTATGGCCTCCTGGTAATTAAACTGAAATATTTTTATCTATACGTGTGCCAATTTTGAAATAGCTCCCATTCATACCTTCCGAGATATCCAACATGGAGATCAAATTTCAATTGCGATTTTTCAGCAGTTGGTAGCACTGACATCATTTTCAAATATGGCCGTGAGATATTCAGGTATAGATCTTTACTCCTACCAAATTTTGTTGCGATTGCTCCAGTCGTTTAGGAGTTGATGGGGGGGGGGGGGCACACACACAGCCATACAGACAGACACACATTTGCCCGATCTCATAAGTCTACTTTTTACTCATTTTTGCAAAATGTGAAAAGTAGGCTAAAAATATGTTGCCAAATTGCACCAGTAGCCATTGCATCTTGTGCATCTTGCCCTTGTGGCGAAGAACATTCCACCAGACTTGACGGACGTTCTTAATGAGGCTGTAAAAATTGTCAATTATGCTAAGTCTCGTCCACTCCAGTGTCGACTTTTTGCAAAGGCTTGTGAAGAAATTGGAAGACAACATCAATCGCTTTTAATGCACACAGAAATTAGATGGCTTTTAAGAGGCGAAGTCCTGACCAGGTGTTATGAGCTGCGCAACGAGCTTCTGGTTTTCTTCAAAGGGAAAGAAGACCTTACCGCGCCTAGCAAACATGCTGAATTTTTACGCAACAAGAAGTGGCTCATTCGATGTGCTTACCTCGTTGACATATTTGGGAAACTGACTGAAGTTACTACTGCTTTGCAGCGTAAGGATATAATAAGCACGTTCACATTCAGAGACAAAATAACATCATTCAAAACCAAACTCAACTTTTGGATCGAATGTGTAAATTAGAAAAACTTTGAATGCTTTTATCTCTTTCTGAGTGAAAATGAGATGGAAATCGAAGCTGATGTGCACAAAAGCATTTGTGAGCATTTAATAAATCTTTCGGAATCTATGACGAAGTACTTCCCAGATACCAGAATAATAGAGGACATCGAGTGGGTGCAAAATCAATTTGCCAACCGAAATAAACCTCACATGTCCGTGCCTGACTATGAAGATCTTATTGAAATTCAATGTACCTCCAATTTTAAAACGAAATTTGAATTAGTACCGCTGAATGACTTTTGGGTAGGACTGATAGATATAATACCCGTCAGTAGCCGACAGGCTATCCGAGCTCTGCACCCCTTCGAGTCCATCTATCGTAGCGAAGCAGGCTTTTCTGCTTATGCTTACACCAAAAACAAATTTAGGAGTAAGTTGAATGCTGCCCCCGGTTTACGTATTCAGCTGTTGGACATAAAGCCCGATTTCAAAACTATTTTAAGAACGAAAATGAAACAATTTCATTCATCACATTAGAAATTAGATGGAAATCCAATTTTTATTGTTCTAAAATAATTGTTTATATTTTTGTACCAAAATAAGGCTTGCATGTACATTTAAAATGTTTTCTCTTTGTTTCCAAACCTACCACGTTAGCGTTAGGCTATACAAAACACCTAGGCAATAAGGATGGATGAAAGCAGGAAGAACGTTGTGGGTTCACAATGTTCAGTAAAAATCAGGGATAGAGTTAGGGTTCCGCGGGAAAATCATGACTTCTGAAGGGTTCCGTGACCGAAAAAGTTTGGGAACCGCTGTTCTACATTATCGTTAATTTCGTTGTTGCATATTAAAATACATTGAGCAATTCACTATCGTATTCTATATATTCAACATGGCCACCTCGCGTTTTATTCAGTGTGTTATGGCTTATTTAAAAAAGGTCCCATATATGGCACCTCTTTCTTACTAAGTTTTGTTTTAATTGTGCAGTTGCATTCTGAATGATTCAGTTGTGCGTTTTACTGATACGCCCGGCCACATCTTTAAAATAATACGCCCAGCCACATCCTTAAAATATTAAAGTCGCTGTTATTTTCCTTTGGGCATATGATACTCCTTTTAGGTGCCTTCCTCACCACTAATTTTCGTAATTGTGGCTCTAAAAGATAGAAAGTTATTTCTTTTCAATTTTGAAACTTCAGGATGGTCGCTACGCCCTTCATTCAGTGTAATACATTTATCACTAACGCTAATTAAATTGTATGATCCATCTTCTACCAAGTTTCGCTTTAATCGAGCAATACCATCCTGAGTTACTAATTTGTATACTTTAATAGTACGCCTAGCAGCCATCTTGAATCTATGGAGTTACTGGTCTTTTATTTTGGGCTTACGGGGCATAAGGTTCTATTTGAATACTAAATTTCGTTATTATAGCTCTAGGATACCGACCGTTATTAATGTATTTTAAACTTTCAAGTTGGCCACTGAGCACTATATTCGGTGTACCAATCTTCCGACTATTGCACGTGAGAGTTCTAATATAATGTTCAGCTCTTGGCGAGAATCGTCCTAACTACCCAATTTCATTCGAAGTTGTCGATTATAATGTTCTACTATTTCGCACAGCCACCAGTTTGAATGGTCTCTTGCGTTGACCACACTAGGCTACAAACACGCCACATGATCCTATATTGTCACTAATTTTTGTTACAGTAGCTATTAAGTGTTGAGACCTATTTATTTGTATGGTTATAATTTCAAGACGGTAACTGAGAGTAACATACAGTCTCATGTTGTTTTCCTTATATAAAACTGTCTGAATGCCAACTACTCTGAATTTAAGAAAAGTCAAACGCACGCCTTCTATGATTTACGAAAAGTAAGCTACAAAATATGGATGCTTGCATGATTCACACGGCCACCATCGTTAACGTATTTGGTTGATTACCTTGAAGATTGGGTGCCAGACACTTCCCGTAGTAAGGTGTATTTTTAGCCGATTTTCATTTATGAAAAAATAGGCTTATGTAATCGCCTTTTGCCCAGGCGTGTGTGTGTACGTTTGTGAGTGTGTCCCCGAATAAAATCTAAACGGTGGAAGCAATTTCAATGAAACTCGGTAAGTGCATACTACTATCTTGTCCGACCTTAACCGTGCCTTTCAAATTTTAATACGTTTCACCAATACAACATGGCGACCACGCAAAATATTTCACTGGCATAGAATACGTCAACAACAGTAACAGATAACACCCTGACATTTTGTACGGTGATAAAGGGTACAACTAGACGTACACCTATGTAACTTTCGAAATCCTGTCAAGTACAAAACCAACATGTTGGCCAAGTGAAGTTACAACATTTAAATGGCTTTTTGTCGCGATTTAATCATCCGAGTGCAGTGAAACTTGGTACGGTTCATGTACAGTATACAAAAACTTCAATCTACTGGCATCTAATTTGATTCAATTGTTTTCATAATCTCATGATGGCGAAAGTTTATGTGCGAAAGTTTAAAATTATAATTTTTCTCTCTTGTGTCTTAATCATGCGATAGAAGTGAATGTTTGAATAATGAACTTACGCAGTAATCTTCATCTAATGGTAACTTACATAACTCCATGGCCTACATATATAACAATAAAAATGGCGGCCATCCGAAATATTTAGACGGCTCTCAATATCTACGAGTCTATTACAGCAATCAAGCTGCAATTTTGTAAGATGATACAGCCTATTATCACAAGTCCACCTCTGTGACATTCAATTATACCTGATGAGCACTAACCTAACATGGCGTCCAAGCGAATTTAATACATTTCAATGGAATTTACCCGAGATTTAATCAAACGAGCGCTATCAAACTTGGTTCAATGATTGTTTATACAAAATATAATCTACAGGCGTCTAATTCTATTCAATTGTTTCCATAACCCCAAGATGGAGGCTGTGCAAAATTTTGAAATTAAGTTCTTATTTTCTGTGTCCTTATCATGCGATCGAAGTGAACGGTTGAATAATTAACCTACGCAATAATCGCCATCATATGATACATAACTCTATGTCTTACATATGTAACAATCCAACATGGTGACTATCTGAAATATTTACATGGTCCTCAATATCTACGATTCTATTACAGCAACCAGACTGAATTTTTTAAAGTTGATAGAGGCCAATAACATAAGTGCATCGATGGAATTTTCATTAACCTGTTAAGCACAAAACCAACATGGCGGCGACACGAAATTCAAATATTTGAATGGATTTTTCTCGTGATTTAATCATCCGAGCTCAGTGAAACTTGGTATGGTAAATGTTTATACAAAATATAACCTACTTGCATCTAATTTAATTCAATTGTTTTCTTAACCCTAAGTTGGCAATAATTCAAATTTTTTAAACCTTACTTTTTTATTTCACGAGCCCTATTCAATCAATTGAATCCTTCGTATGTTAGGTTATTAAAATTATCATAAATTAATGGCACTAAATTTTGTAGCTTACATTTCGTAAATCATAGAAGGCGTGCGTTTGACTTTTCTTAAATTTAACTCCCGTGATGCGTTGTAGAAATAGCCATCTCGCGGGAGGAGTCTTATTAACCGATACTGAAAGCTATACATTCCAGCACATACTTTCTCAATACAATGGTGTTGGTGGATACATAGGTCGTGTGTCAAATGCTATTTATTATACATCACATGGAAAATCCTCTTAACCCAGATAATCCTGAATTATTTTATCTTGGAGAAAATGAGTTTACCAAACATATTTCCTCTGAATTACCTGTAAATATCGATGTGCATAACGATTTATTGTTATCTTGTTGTTAGTTTCTACATAATGTGCCGACCTAAATATAGGACAATAGGATAATACAGGTAAGCATACAACTTGGTAATGAAAAGCGAAGATGAATGAAAGTATTTTAATTAATAATTTACAGTCATTATATTTAAGTGAACAACATTATCACTTCCCAATATACAGCATTCACTCCTTAGTGTGGTAAACACTTTACGTGTAACCCGACATCACATTTTCTGCAGCGAGTGGTTGTCTTTTGGTGGCAATAGCGGTGTCTTGTTTGAAAATCTTGCGGAATGACTAAGTGATCTAGTCTGCCAAATTTGATTTATTTTGTTTAATCTTAGAGTGTAGTTGGACAGTGCCACGGGCGACGAGATCCTGGACTTGCCACCAGGGTTCATACCAACCAACTGTACGCCAGCCTGCGGTCACCCGCGGACCTTTTTGGTTGTGCGTTTGTTAGTTTCTAGGAGTGCTATTGCTACTCGCCTCCTGAAAGCAAGATGATCCAGCTTACACCAATTCTTCCTGTGAAGGAGCCAAGCATTTTGTTTGGCCATGTCAATGTAGTGCATTAGTACAGGATAGTACCATTCTTTACCTCTAATGGCTACTCGATACCCATACGTGTTCTGATCTGAGCGATCTACACCACCCATATGTTTGCTGTAAGCGAACTTGCCGGGAGAACTTTGTGACACTGTGACATGGAAGAACGGGAATTGCATTTGAACACCCAGACACGACGCTGTTGTCATTACATTTGGACAATCCTTCCCTCTGCTGTCTTATAATCGAAAGAACCACTCTTCATCGTCTTCATTATATAATTCTGTACTAACTGGCAATCGAGAACCCTGTTGTCACGGACTGTACAGCAGCCTTAAAATTCCTATTTGTTACTTCAAGCAACAATGGTACACTGGTAAAAAAGTTATCAAATTTCAAATGATACATGGCATAAGTATTCAGGGCTCGATGAACATCGCAGTACTGAAGAATGAAACTCCCCCTGAGTCCATATTCTCTATATTTCTCTTCTATTGGTGGTGAAGCACCTTGGTATGGTTCAGACCAGATTGACCTTGTGATGGGCGATCTGTATCTTCCTCCTCCAGAATAGTTACTATCTGGTCCAGAGTAAGGGGATTTTCATGATTCCAATAAGCCGTGTAAATGTAAAAAGTTTCACAATATATATCCTGTATTTGGTATAAATAAGAGTTCTTGTACTATCCTATTGATCTACATATAGGACACCAATAATTGTCTTGTTGATAAATTCAGATTTTAGGAGTACAGCATCTAATTGCAGATATAGTATACTGAGTTTATCCCTTAGGAATACGTTAATAACATAATTTAGTCAAAGTAAATAGGAACAACAATCTATTACTTCCATGTTTTGAGATACTGGCAACTGAAAAAAAAAATCTGCCAGCTGATACTACTCCTGTCCGCTTTCCACCCAACTCCAACAAAGAATGACTGTTGCAGACTTCAAATGCACATTATTGAGAACCCACATAACAATCTACTACCTTCGGAGCATTATTGATATCAGAAACAGAAGCATAAATTATCACCGTCCTACATATAGGACATTAGGATTATCTGAGTAAATAACCTCGAGTGTTTTTCATGGAGAAGACCAGTAGGATATATGAAGATATGCCATTTAGTTCTTCACGGAACTCCTTGTTTAAATTTGCTAGAGATCCAACTATTTGTTTAGTCGTAATTTGATTTAAGCTTTGACAATTAGGGTTGACGCTATTTTGTTTGGGTAAACATGGTGGCGATATAAATATGACACTGAGGTGTCCTTTGATTGTGCTACCTCTGTACCAAATTTGGTTCAATTAGGTTTCGTCATGTTTGAATTTATAGGGGGCGAGGGAAAGACCTACACACAAACACACTCAGGCAGATACACAGATATCTCAAGTCTAGCCTCTTTCATTTTTAGAAAAAAATCGATAGTAGGTTGATAATAAGATTAGTAATATTTCAGTCATCGTTGCTTAAACGACAGCTGTTTACTTCGGGCAGTATAAAACTGCTTTTGTTTACTGTAAAGCCTGATTTCCATGCACGCGGTATGCAGCAAACGGAAAGAGACGGAAAGCGGAACGTTCGTGATCACGATATTTAAATTGGTGCGTAACGAGACGTTGAAGTTGATAATGGAATATGCACTGTCATAACTGTAAACATTCTGTTTCTTGTTGACTTAAGATTATATCCTTTTCCATCATGCAATAAATCGTAATCCAGTAATAATAAGTACGTAGTTCAACTAAAAGTTATGTCAGCTGGTTTGCAACATATCATGCAGTTTGACCACGCCCGTCGTTGTAGAGGTGGCCAAAATCACGAGTTTTAACTTTTTTGTCGCATTCATGCCCTACATGCCTAGTAGCCAACGATGACATTTGATTGATCCTTTACGCATGATGATATTGGGGGGCTATTCCTTTTCCTACGTTCTGCTCGCGGAACGGTGTGCCTGGAAATTTAACTTTAGAGATTTCACCAACGTAAGACCAGCATGGGTAGACGCATGCGGCCGCCATTTAACCCATTGACCTCTGCACCAGTTATCCCTTTTCTTATCTACTATTATTTTGTGATATTTCATTTGAAATCGTCGCTGCGTTTGAAAATTCTAATATGTGAGAATGTTGCCTTCCAACACGTAGGATGATAACGCCCTACAGGCCTATGTGGATATATAGTCCAAATCTACATTTCACTTAATGTTATTTTCCCCTGCACAGGAACAGTATGCAGGACTATGTATCCACATATGGCTGGGTGTGTTTGAATCTTCAGTCTTTTGACTAGATTGATGCCGCTCTCCATGGCCTGAGCTAATCGTTTCATTTCAACGTAGCTACCACACCTTTTATCCGAGGAATTCTGTTCGACATACTCTAACATTGGTCTACCCCTACAGTTCTTGTCATCGACCCTTCCCTCCATAACTAACTTTACTATTCTTGGGTGCCTTAGTATGTGTCCTACCAACATATCTGTTCTCTTCACTAGAAGTCACCAGAAATATATCTCTTCTCCCGCTCGCCTTAATACCTCTTATACCCATCTGATCTTCCATCATTCTCCTGTAACACCGCATTTCAAACGCTTCAATTTTCCTCTTTTCTGCTGCGCCAACAGTCCAAGTTTCACTTCCATATAGTGCCACGCTCCAGATAAAGGGTTTCAAAAAAGACTTCCTAATACCTAAATCTATAACCCATGTCAATAGATTCTTTTTCTGTAGAAATGAGCTAAGAAGACCACATACTGCATAGTTAACCAATTTAAGTATGACTCAAAGCACGAACAGAAAACATATGTTTGTTTTAGTCGTCAAATAGCACCACGCTCCGTCAATATTCAATCGCCTCTCACGACGGAAACCTTCGACTGAATGACTCTATTTTCATCTTTACAGTGACTCATTTGTACACGGTTTACGCAGTCTGGACTGCGTATTTCTATTGCTAGCTGTATTTTGCGCCTAACAAGAGGCTCAGGATTTAGTTCCGTCGTAACAGAATGTTTGAAGCCTTGTTACTCCATAACAAAGGGCCTGCGAATAGGTTCCATAGAAAAAATTGTGACAAGGAGGTACCTAAATTTTGAAACATGCTATTAACATTTTTACGTCTTACAGTATTTTAATATAATTATGCTCTTAGTGCACGATAGTTTGTGAAATGGGAGAACGTAATCTAGAAATGGCATCGCACTAACATTCGATTATTCGAATCTCTTGAAAAATGCATCATTATTATTATTATTATTATTATAATTATTATTATTATTATTATTAAAAATAACCCCTGACACTACAGCCCGTGAAGGGCCTGGGCCTACCCATCGACCGCCGCCCAGCCATTTGACCTGCATATATTGGGGTGACGCGTGATGAGCGCATCGGGTCCCCTTGGCCGTTAATCTTGCTTTTCGTATTCGGGGCTCTGCCTCACTGTCAGACAGCTACTCAATTGTCCTCACGAGGCTGAGTACACCCCGTTCCAGCCCTCACGTCAGTTTCTAAAATCCCTGACGGAGCCGGGAATCGAACCCGGGGTCTCCAGGTGGGAGGCAGGCGCGCTACCCCAACACCACGGAGCCGGCATTATTATTATTATTATTATTATTATTATTATTATTATTATTATTATTTCAAAGAAACAATTTCTAGAATAAGTATTGGTCGTATCCTTGGAAATGGACAATTAATCAGGATACTTAATTTGATGTTTTAAATGTTCGACCAATGTGGCGTGTAAGCTATTGAACTTTCTGTATTGCAGTGACCAGGTGCTCAAACTCGAGTTGATTCAATTAACAGTTGACGGCCGAGTGCACCAATCTCGGTAAACATTTTACCACGCTAATCTTTGTACCTTACCGTGTTAAAATCGTCTTCGCGGAGCATTAGCCTCAATAAAAGTTAATCAAGCACATAAACCGCGTGAAATCATGGGTTAGCTGGTGATGAAAAATGGTTACCCATACGTAGTACGTATTGTTTCATTAAGATATGTTTAAAAGGATGGTATCTCACGAGGGATGTTCTGTTCCCAGTGAAATTCTATCATTATAATTTATCGGTGTACGAGGGTCAAAGGCAAGCGGTAACGTTAATACGAATCTGGAAGCGAGCAGAGAAAATTAATGATTGGTAACAATTGTCCAGGATATCCCGTTATGACAGTACATAGGCCTATACGTGTTCAATAATAATGACAGAATTCTTAGATACTGCACATGACAACCAGATAACCGCAACCTATGTACCAAGTGAATCAGCTGCCCCTAATAATATTGTTTTATGCAGCCCAACTAGCATTGTTAACAGGTAGACCTATCGATATTTCTCTGCTTGCATCCCATATGGTACTAACGCACTGCAAGCATATCCTGCAAACTATACTAAACACTCTTATTTTCCCCTTTACGTGACTACAGAGTAATAGGAGGGAAAGATAATAGTGTTAAATATCGTTTGCAATAAATGCTTGCAGTGCATTAGTACCATACGGAATGCAAGCAGAGAAATATCGACCTTCCTGACAACACGCGTTAGTTGGGCTGCATAAAACAATATCATTAGGGGCAGCTGATTCACCTAATATATTGGGATACTTTGAAGTGCTTTTCAGGCTAGTATATAACACGCTGAAGGTACAGTAGTTGTTAACCGCACAAGAGGGTACGTTTCGATTCCCGGTCGATAGGCTCTACAATCTTTTATTTGAGAAATAGGCCGATATGTTGTGATTTATTAAGTGGACAGAGGTTTATTTTAGAGCAAGTTATAAGCAATCTTCGGTTAAGAGATTAATTGAAACGATTAAATCGACTGACCATTTCATAGATTAATCGACTAACGGAATAGTAGATAAATCGACTAACCGAAGAATCTATTATTCGGCTATCTGAAGAATCAATTAATTGATTAATAGACAGGAGATAAGAAAAGAAGTTCAAATGAGAGGTCATCGCCTATGTTGAGTTACGCTTATTTCCGGCATGATGGATAGAATATAAAAGTTACTTTTTCCATAAATATACAAAGTGTCCTTCCTTGTTTATGTTAATAATAACCAAACCAAGAGTCAGTGCCATTGGAAGGACAAACATCAATCAAATTGGGAAGGGTTTTGAAAAAAGAAAACAAAGAGTTCTCAGCAAAGGTTTTGATTTCTTGTACAATATTTACAATTTAGGAAAGGAACATTTTGGCTTTACATTGTTTTAGCCTAGTTTTCACAAAGAAGGTGCTTTATTTAAAAATATGATACAGTATATTTTAATTAATTAATTAATTAAAAATGTCCGCTTTGGGGGAGCGTGATGGCGCAGTGGCTTAGCTTCTCGTCTTTCACCCAGATGGCCGGGGTTCGAATTCCCGTGACAGCGGGGTGGAATTTTCACCTGAAAAATCACGTGGCGTCAGGAAGGGCATCCGACCTTAAATCCCCGGTCAAAACCAAACTGAGCCTGGTTGGCTCCGGTGACCCCAATTAATTCGGAAAAGCCGAAGAAATTAAATGTCCGCTTTGCTTCTGTGAGGGCGTAGTGAAGGGAAAAAAAATGTTCATCGATTAATTGACAAAAGAATTAATCAGGTATTCGACCAACAGATTAATCAATTTAACGACCATTCGATTAATCATTTTTTGTAGCAATAAATCGATTATTCTTGTTCGATCGATGGATTATTCGATAACTGAAATTAATCGATTAAAGGTAACAATCATAGTTTATTTTCAATCTCTTGTAACCGCGTGGTTTAATTGCATTCCCATCGACATGCTTTATGTTCACGGCTTAAATTGCACTGGAAATGTCACAGTCCTTCATTTATGTTGTTGTTTCATTTGAGGGGCTGGACATCGTGGTCATTTAGACCCGTGTACTTGGGCGAATGTGAAATTTTGTCTGGTAATTTGTGTCATTGTGATGGCTGTATTAGTGTGTGCATTTCTAATTGAAGTGAGGATTGGGACGGAAGCGGCCATGGCCTTGAGTCAGAAACCATCCCGGCATTCGCTTGGAATAGAAGTGGAAAACAACGGAAATTGAACCCATCTTTTCTCAGTTTTGCTCATGAGGCTGAGTAGTCTCTCATTTATTTTCTGCTGTATTCTAGTTAAGATTTATTTTGCTAACACTTATACTTAAGAAAATACATGTTCCTACCAGTGCTAACCTGCAAATCATCCCTATGATCACCTGTAAAACCTTCAAGGGCAGAGCGAGGATTTGTGTTCGAGGACATTAGGCACCACGAAATAAATATTAAAATTAATAAAAATCCTTTTGTAGTTGAACTTCATCCGGTTGAGCTATGCCTGCTAAAACACTCAAGATACGACTTTGGGGCACCACACCAGTAGACCTGTCGCCCCGTTTTAGATTGGGTACAAGAGATTGGTGCACTCGGTCCTGAGAGTCTTAGGATCAATGCCAGTTGCCGATATCCAGTCATCTCAGCTTCCATATGACTGTTATTTCATCAGCTAGGTTTGAATACTTCGTGCATAAGCAGGATGAAGACTATCAAAATAGCTGTCTTCTAATTGTTGTCAAGGAGGACTGTTATGATTTCACGATATTTGTGTATTTTACGGTCCTAATATAGCTTGTAGGAATCATTCTCATCACTTTAGCAGAGAAGTATGGCATACTTGTATGAGTTAACTCACTCTTGTTAGCCAACTCAAGATCTGAAGATAATATCTTAACAAATTGATCGTGTCACCAAAGGTAATCAGTGTTGCTGATAGATGTACAGCCACGTACAATATGATCCACCGTCTCATCAGGACTTCCACATGGACGATACTTATCATCCACATTGAGGTTACGTAGGGATGACACCGTCTTGAATGATCATTGTAATACCTGTGGTCTCTGTACAAGAAGTCTTTCTTCAGCCACAGAAGAGAGAGTTCCTAGTCGGTGTTTACATAGTTTATGGTAATCATCGTGTAGCTGTGTCACATTCCATTCTTTCATCTTCTCTACAGCACTTGCCTCTTGGACACAGCATTCTGCATCTTCACAGAAGTTAAAGAATCAACCGAACACACGGTTTCATACAAAGCATTCCATTTATTTTTCAGGTTATATTCACCGGGATGTACGAGTACTACTGCTATGTAGTATTGGCGTTTGAGGTTCAACACTAAGGCTTCAGTTTTGTAGTTGTAATGTGATTCTTTGTAGAGTAACAGTAGGATAGTGCATTCTGTTCTTCATCATTTGCACTCTCAAAGTGCTTTCTAGATTTTCAATATTTTACAAGGGAAGGTCTGGAACATGGATCTCTTGATCTCGCTGAAGCTTTGCATACGTATTGATCAGATCCCATGAAAAACATATTTAATTGCGCTTCATCCCCTAATTAACTTGCGCGATTGCTAGAGGCTGTGACAGTATACGCATTTGAATACACATGCGAGGTTTGGAGCCATCCAGGAGATAGTGAGTTCTCATAGTCTACCCAGCAATCGCACTACTTCACTACTGCTCAAAAGTCTGTCTATGGTCAGTGGTGGGGGAAATGATTGAAGTAATTCTATTGATAGGACAGGATAAAAATACGTGGCAAGGTCATCCTTCCCGACTGCTCTAAATCTCACACACCCTTTTCATTTTGCAGAATGTTCTCCTCTGTAGGAATAGCTGAAGTGAATTTGAAATTATCATCACAGAAGATTTTCTTGATCAACTTTTGTGTTAAGTTTCAGTGAGTTAGAAATATTCACGTTTACGTTGTTCCGCTGTGAGAATCGCATCTTAGAAAATACGGCGTACCTCTAATTTTTTGTCGTCCTATAAGTGAGAATGGCTACTCAAGCCTTCCAGATTCAATTTATTTATCATCTTTATGGCAGGAACCTTGATATTGCAGGCGTTCTTTCTCTTCTCTCAGATGTCATCACTGCGCCTGCATAATGTGCTATATGACCATATTGTTCCTTTGAATTTTCTTGTTTAAAACTAGTCACGCCCCAAGCCATGAGTGGCAGTATGAACCAGTATGACATCTTCATAGAAGTCATTTTCCCTATGTTCTGTCGTACAGAAAAATATCCCCCAATGAAACTTTTAATTGGACTGTACGTACAAGTACTCATATACCTGGGGGGGGGGGCGTGAGCCATCATAATAGAGGATTTTACGGGCGCAGCAACGATATAGCTACGTAGTATTAGAACTAGGACGCTGACCTGAGGTACTTGAGTCACCTACCGATTATATTGACTGAACGGTCTAGTCCCACCTGACCTGCTGTGCAATGCGAGCCGAATGAGAGATGTAATTTTCAGTATTTCACCCCGCTGAATTATGTAACTCCTCACAGACGAACTTGCACGCGAACAAAGAAGTGGACAGTTTCTTTTGCACGGAGCGACACGCTGCAATGTTATGCATAGTTAAAAGGCATTGCTGGCCTTCTGCGCATGCTTGTACCACTTCAGCGACTCTCGTAATAGAAAATAATACATGAGCGCTTTCCTGCTTTGCTTTCTTTGGGTTTGGTTGGATGCTGTGGCCTATATCTTGCGCTTTAATTGCAGGTAAAGAACCGAGTTAAATCAGAGGGAAATGAGTGGCACGTTTAATAAAGAATATTATCATCCTGGTCTGTATAGGTGCCCGTACATACAGCTCTCAAGTCAGACTAGTGACACCACACTGTGTCACGTTGTGATCAGGAAAGCAGCTGTAGTCATTTAAAAACCGGCGCGACGTCCAGATTTGAGCAAATATACCGTTCCTCAAGTAAGAAAATTCTACACATTTTACTTTTATGGATTTTGTACCTTAACTTGAGTAAGACTAGCTTCCCAAAACACAAGAAACAAGTAGTTTCCTATTTTCTTATATTGTATTGGTCTTTTCCATTCAAAACCACTCCCACCTGTTAAAAGGTGAAGTACTAAATAGCTTTTGATCAAGACCTTACATCTCTCGCACATTGTGATAAAGTATAAAGTATAAAGCAACAATTGTACACTCAAAACTCAATATCCAAACGTCGAAGTCATTTCAGACAGAAAATATAAAACAATTAAAGGAAGTGTAACCTCGCAGGTTACGTGAGGTTATTAAGGTCTGCGCACACCGGCGCGGGATGCGGGAACGGGAGCAGGAGCGGGAATGTCGCGAACCTTTGCGCACTTGGCGGGATATGCATCCACTCAGACAGCTGCGTCACAATCCCGCACAGATGGCGGGATTGCTGCGTTACTGCAGGAGTACGCAGCTTGCAGCGTTTTCCCGCATCCCGCATCCATTTAGCAATGGCGACGGAACTGTTAATTGAGTGTGTCAGGAAATATCCTGCCTTATATCAATAACATGAGTAATGAAGATTAAGAAATATAAGGAATAAAGATAAGCTCAGGGATGAAATAGGAAAGGAACTGCAAGTACCTGGTTAGCATCAATTTAAATAATATCACTCTTTGTTTCTGTGTTCATTTGTCACGTGGTGATTAACCTAAAGAAAACCGAACTGAACTACCCTAAAACTAAATATAAACTGCACTATCGCATCGTATCGCAGATAGCTTGGCAAACCTCTCTCACGATAGCTACAACAGTTGTGAATTCAACACGAAAACTGTGGCCGATTATCGAGAAAGAATCCCCAGTAGCCAAAAATCTAATAGCAATAGCAAGGCGAGATAGCTTCCCGATAATTGGTATATATTTTCCTTATGTTGCACTTCATCAGACGAATTCATTTCGGAACTGTTTCCCGCGCTGGTCAGAATACAAAGATGATTTCGCAGCGACTGCGGGTATCGTGTCAATCCCGCTCCCGTTCCCGTTTCCGCATCCCGCGCCGGTGTGCGTAGACCTTTATACGTTATTAAGTCATAGCATGCCATTTATTACTACGTCTTAATTTGTACCAAAGGTATAACGCGAAGATTTTGCCTGTTAGATTAGCTAGTTTCTATCAACCTGAAATTTTGTTGTTGTTTATTGGAGGGGCTGTGATATCGTAGTCATATAGCCCCGTGTATTTGTGTGTGTGTGTGGAATTCGTGTGATAACCTGTGTCATTGTAATGGATGCACTAGTGTTTGTATTTTAAATTGGTGATAGGATTGGGAAAAAGGTGGCCGTGGCCATAAGTTAGAAACCATCCCAGAATTTACCTGGAGGTATAGTGGGAAACATCGGAAAACGACTTCCAGGGTGGCTGAAGTGGGAATCGGACCCTCCTTTTCATAGTTTTGCCTCACACTAGAATTATAATTTCTTTTCAGAGCTGGGAATCGAATCTGGACCTCCGGGCTGACAAAAAAGTACGCTAGCCGCTACACCACATGGAGGTCTGAAATTTTGTGTGGCGATAGAGAATACTAACCTACCGTAAGTTCACTTGGCGTTCTTACCACCCGAGAGCATTGACACTTAGCATAGCGAATCTCGATTCCGTGCTTTGTACAGTATACAGTATATACATGTAATGTTGTTCGATTGTTTTCAAAAATTAAAGGTGGCGTCAGTTCAAAATTTTAGAAACTTCTTTTTAATTCATATATGCCATTCAAGCGTCTTATAGAATTGATTGCTATTATAGTTTCGGAGATATTGGATGCCAGTGAAGTATTTCGCACGGCCGCCATATTGGAATGGTGATACTTATTAAAATTTGATAGGTCTGGTCGAGGTCGGACGTAGTAGTAGACCTAGTATAATTATCAATCTCCTTACGGATCAAAACATGACTTCCTACTTTCATGAAATAACCTAGTCCCTCATCTAACTAAAATACAGCTGTCATTCCACTCATACAACAACATTCTACTATGCATTTTTAAATATATGACCACTCACTTAGGGCTTGACAATAACGCTGCTTACTTAATGTAATTAAGTCGTCTTTATTCATTGTATCTTCAACAGCATTAGTCTGAAATTTGGCTTCCTAACCCATGTGATGTTGAACCTGAACCGTGAAACTTCATAACCTACTCAATAACAAATGGACGTCAGTGAAATTATTTGCCATTGAGCTCCTCAAACCAGTGCCTGTTTCAATGCCTGTTACAATGAAATGAGCTCTGTCTTGTTTCAACATACATTTCCAATTCTGCAAAAATTAATGTACCTAAATGTAATACTGTGTAATACGTTCGGCTTACTACTAATAATTTAAATTCAAAATTTGCTGTAAGTACTACTTTGTGTGGCATATATTTGCTGTACCTGCTGCCGGCATTTCACTTTACTGAGGGTCCCTGGTTCGATTTGCTGCCTCGAACGCCTTCGGGGTCATAAAGTACGACCGCCATGGTCCGTCAAATCACCTGCTCCCCCTGACAGGCGTTTAAGCTGACATTTCAACTTCTGGAATCGTTTAAGTAGCTCTTCTTTATGGTGTAGAATGTAGACATAAGTTTGAAAACAGTGAATTCAAGCTGTGCAGATTTAAGAAAAAGACCATTCACAACTGCTATTTTGATTTTGATCTGGTGATATTTGAACAAAATTTTTATGAGCACTCACAGATACTACCGGTATCATTAATATTTCACTGTTTTAATCACCTTCGGTACAATATCCAAACAAGATGCAAATTTTCACTTGCACGTGGACCAACCACGCGGACTTACATTTTGCAAAATCACTGAAAAATTCACTTATCTTCACTCTGTCGCAAATACTATTTTGTACGTCACTTTTCAAAATAATAACGAGTATCTTGGCACTAATTAACAGGGTTTAAAGATACGAATTCACCCGACTTTCATGGATACGTCCGATACTCAATTTTCAGCTGGCTCACATCCCGAGATCCAGTCGTTTTCTCGTATTCGGATCCCACTTCCGGCTTGTTCATTGCTTAGCCAATCACATCACTTCGCATATGGCAATCTTCTAGAATGTTTTGAAATTAATTATAATTAATTATAACTGTCCTTGAAATATTCCTAGTAATCAGTTGAAATCAAAAGTATTTTTAATACATTTTGTAATTATTCACAAGGCTTGTTTGGCAGAAAATCCACTGCATCCTGAATTTTCTTCATGGCTCATAAATACAATTTCCTCCATACAATTGCTCCAGAATATTATATCTCCGCCATCTCTGTGTGTAATTAGCGATTGTCAACTGTTCTAATGGCGCAATTACGTCGGTGACTTGACGAACGGGTTCAATATTTGCCTGATACCTACGTATTTGTGATGTCTGTACTGGTGTGTGTATTTGTAACTGAGCCGAGGATTGGGAAGGAAGTGGCCGTGGCCTTAATTTAGGTACAAACCCGACATTTTCCTGGAGTAGAAGTGGAAAACCACGGAAAACCACTTCTAGAATGACTGAGGTAGGAATCGAACTCTCCTCTTCTCAGTTTTCCCTCAGGAGGCTGAGTGTACCCCGTTCCAGCCTTCAGGCCAGAATTAATGTTCTTGGCAGAGACGGGAATCGAACCCGGACCTCAGGATAGAAAATTAACAACGCTAGCTTCTGCGCCACGAAGTAGTCAGCTAGTAAAGTAAGAAATGGTTCAACACCATTTTACGGCAAAAATATAAAGGTTGTTATAAGTTTATTCGATTAAGTAAATGCCTAATTTTGATAAGGCAGGTATGTAGTGGTGTCCCAGTCCCATGGATTTGGGGTAGCACTCCTGACTCTCACTCGGAGGCCCCGGGTTTGATACCCGGCTCTGTCAGATATTCTAGAAACTGACATGAGGGCTTGATCGGGATGCACTCGTGAGGACTACTGAGTATCTGTCTGACAGTCAGGCAGATTATCGGTGGAGAGGATCCGACGTGACATGCTGACCACGCATCATCCCGCAATCTGTAGGCCGAATGGCTGAGCAGCGGTTGCTTAACAGGCCAAGGCTCTAGTGCCACGGGAGAGGGGAGGTATGTATGTAAACTATTTAACAGGAGCACGACGCAGGAAGAAGCAGGCAGCTTCTCAGTGTCTAAACAACGTCGAGCCGGCAAACGTGCACCAATCCTTTGACATAGACTGGTTACAACAGAGCTACTGAAACGGGTAAGTAATACTTACGTTATCACGTCCAAAGCGTAATAAAAATTAAGGGCGTAATTTTTTTACTGTTTTCCGTAATTGTCAACAGATTAACATTGTCATAATAGAAGAACTGTTATGTGGGAGGGCCCATGTGAGTCTGTCTGTAGACATTTATATTGTTTATTATATAAGGTTCATTGTTTCATTCGACGGTGATGAGCGAGGGTCCATGCGAGTGTGTCTGGTGAGAGTTACATTGTCTGTTAGAGATAGTTCATTAGACTGTGATGTGCGAGGGTCCGTGTGAGTGTGCTGGGTGACAGTTTTACATGGTTCATTAGATATAGTTCATTGTTTCATTAGACTGTGTTATGCGAGGGACCATGTGAGTGTTTCTGGTGTCAGTTACATTGTTTATTTGATATAGCTCATTGTGTCATTGGAATGTCACGTGCGAGGGCCCATGTGAGTGTGTCTGGTGACAGTTACATTCTTTATTAGATATATTTATTAGACTGTGATGTGCGAGGGTAAGAGTGAGAGTGAGTATGCTTGGTGACAGTTTTACATTGTTTATTATATAAACTTCATCATTTAATTAGACTGTGATGTGCGAGGGTCCATGTGAGTGTGCTTGGCGACAGTTACATTGTTTATTAGATCAAGATGATTGCTTCATCAGACTGTGATGTGCGAGGGTCCATGTGTGTGTGTCTGGTGACAGTTACGTTGTATATTAGGTACAGAGCAATAGACTGTGATATGCGAGGGTCCATGTGAATGTGCCTGGTGACAGTTACATTGTTTATTAGATAAGGTTCATTTTTTCATTAGACTGATGTGTGAGGTTCCATGCGAGTGTGTCTGGAGACAGTTACATTGTTTGTTTGTTCTAGTTCATTGTTTCATTAGAATGTGATATGCGAGGGTCATTGTGAATGTGTCTGGTAACAGTTACATTGTTTATTGGATATAGTTCATTGTTTCATTAAACTGTGATGTACGAGTGCCCATGTGAGTGTGTATGGTGACAGTTACATTGTTTGTTAGATGTAGTTCATTGTTTCCTTAGACTGTGATATGCGAGGGTCCACGTGATTGTGTCTGGTGACAGTTAACTTGTTTATTGGATATCGTTCATTGTTTCATTAGACTGTCATGTGCGAGGGCCCATATGAGTGTGTCTGGTGACAGTTACATTCTTTATTAGTTACATACATTAGGCTGTGATGTGCGAGGGTTAGAGTGAGAGTGAGAGAGTGAGAGTGAGAATGAATGTGCTTGTTGACAATTTTACATTGTTCATTGGATATAGTTCATTATTTCAGTAGACTGTGATATGCGAGGGTCCATGTGAGTGTGCTTGGCGACAGATACATTATTTATTAGATCATGTTCATAGCTTCATTAGACTGTGATATGCGAGGGTCCATGTGAGTGTTTCTGGTGACAGTTACATTGTGTATTAGATATAGTTCACTAGACTGTGTAATGCGAGGGTCCATGTGAGTTTGCCTGGTGACAGATACATTGTCTAGTAGATAAAGTTTATTGTTTCATTAGACTGTTATGTGTGAGGGTCCATGTGAGTGTATCTGGTGACAGTTACATTGTTTATTATATAAACTTCATTGTTTTATTAGAATGTGATGTGCAAGGTCCCTGTGAGTGTGTTTGGTGACAGTTACATTGTTCATTAGTGCTAATTCATTGTTTCATTAGACTGTGATATGGAGGATCCATGTGAGTGTGCCTGGTGACAATTACATTGTTTTTAGATAAGTGTAATTGTTTCATTAGACTGTAGAGTGAGAGGGTCCATGTGAGTGTCTGGTGACAGTTACATTGTTTATTATATAAAATTCATTGTTTCATTAGAGTGTGAGTGTCTGAAGACAGTTACATCGTCTATTAGTGCTAGTTCATTGTTTCATTAGACCGTGATGTGCGAGGATCCATGTGAGTGTGCCTTCTGACAATTACATTGTTTTTAGATAAATTTCATTGTTTCATTAGACTGTGGAGTGAGAGGGTACATGTGAGTGTGTCTGCTGGCAGTTAAATTGTTTGTTAGTGCTAGTTCATTGTTTCATTAGACCGTGATATGCGAGGGTCCATATGGGTGTGCCTGGTGACAGTTACATTGTTTATTAGAATAAGTTCATTGTTTCATTAGACTGTGATGTGCGAGGGTCGATGTGAGTGTGCCTGGTTACACTCTGTTTTAGTGGTAGTGTGTTTTTGTTGGTAGCACTAAGGTATATTTTTTCGTTTTCGTTTGTAATTTATTGCTAGTAGAAGGTTAGTATTTTTGTAAGTAGAACTGCTCTATTACTTTATTCTGACGAGGAGTAGCAGCCTTTCAGAATAAATCAATTCTTTATTGTCCAGTAGACGGTAACGATATTGATAACATTAGCCAACTATTGGCAAAACTGCGTTCTGCTGTGCGGCTTAAAGCAACTACAGCCATACTGCTATTCCCGAAGAAATGCAACTCTCTATGCATAATTACATGTGATGATGACCTTCTCTCTTGTAAAATTCCAATCCGGAGGTAAACTAGTCCCCCGTTCGGATATGCGGGTGGGGACTATTCGAGAGGGGGTCAACAATACAGAAGAGACAACGAGGAAGTCTGACACTCTACGGATCAGAGCGTGGAATGTTAGAAGTCTGCTACGCTGTGGAATGTTAGAAAACTTAGAAAGGGAAATGGATAGGTTGAGGTTGGATTTGGTCTGGGTAAGTGAAATAAATGCCCTGGCATGAAGAGCAGGATTTTTGGTCATGAGACTATACGGTCATTAATACTAAATCAAACAACGGCTATGCGGGGGTATGTCTCATATTAAGTAGGAAACGTGAGCAGCGGGTGGAATATTATGAACAATATAGTGAAAGAATTATTGTAGCTATAATCAATACATAACCTGCGTGCACCACACTGGTACAAGTCTATATGCCTACCAGTCAAGCTAATGATGAAGATGTTGAAAAGGTCTACGAAGAAATAGATGAAATTTTGAGGTAAGTCAAGGGTCTTAAAATGTTATAGTAATGGGAGATTGGAATGCTGTGGTAGGAAAAGGAAGAGAAGGGAAGATAGTAGGAGATTTCGGATTAGGTGAAAGGAAATATCGAGGAAGCAGGCTGATGGAATTCTGCACCGAGCATGAGTTGGTTATAGCTAACACCTTATTCAATAATCACAACAGAATAATTTACACATGGATGAGACTAGGAGACACAGGGCGTTACCAAATCGATTTCATTATGGTCAAGCAAAGTTTTCGAAACCAGATTTTGAATTGCAAAACATGTCCCGGTGCTGAAATAAATTCTTACCACAACCTGATTGTTATGAAATGCAGATTAAGGTTGAAGAAACTGAAGAAAAATCAAAAGCCAAAAAGGTGGGCAATAAACGAAAGATTCAAGAAGAGTATAAAGGAAGGACTAATGAAAAACCCTAAACAAACTTCAATAGCAGAAGAATAGGCATTTTTGAAGAATGAAATAACAAATTCTGCAGAAGAATATAATGTTAGAAAAGAGAGAATAGTAGAAAACCGTGGACCACTCAGGATATACTAGAATGAATGGACGAAATGAGGAAACACAAGAATGTAAGGGATGAAAAGGGAGAGCAGAATACAGACGTGTAAGAAATGAGTTTAACAAGAAGTGCAAGGAAGCGAAAGAAGGATGGTTGAAAGAGAAATTTGCAGGTATAGAAAATTGTCTGAAATTAGAAAAAGTAGACACAGTCTATCGAAGGATTAAGAATACTTTTGGGGAAAAGAAGACTAAGTGCTGTAATATTAGGGACACAGATGGAAAGCCTCCAACAAATAGGGAAGAAAAGGTTGAGATATGGAAAGCTTACATGAGTGTTTGTATAAGGGAAAGGAGATTGCGAATCATGATATGGAAATGAGAGATGAAATTGATGAGGATGCGAAAGGAGTTTAATATTGAGATCAGAATTTGACAGTGCATTGGAAGACTTAACGGGAACAAAACTCTAGGCATAGATGATATACCGATTGAGTTGCTACGCAGCTTAGGTGACGGTCTAATCAGGTTATTTCACTTGGTGTGTAGGATTTATGAGACAGGTGAGGTACTGCCCTACGAAATTGAATTATTTTGGGACAAAATGAGAGTATTTTTCGTCCCCATGATAAAATTTAACCAGCAAATATAAATCCTGGAAGTGTGACACAAGTGAATCGTGTTAAAAGCTCGAGGCAGTGGGAGAGCCCGATCACGTGATATGTTGCGCAACAGAAGTTTCTGGAAGGTTGAAATCGGCATAGCAACAGTGAATTAGTCATCAAATATAATAAATATTGTTATAAATTATGCTATTGGATACCAGCCCAGAGCCAATGAGAAGAGGTCTTATTGAAGACGGGATTAACTTCAACTACATATTTTGATGAAATTATCTATTTAGGCCCTTAGAAGGAGATTTTCTTAATTGGTAATGAAGAGAAAATTAAGTGAAAATATGTCTGATACTTTAAAAGCCGCAGTTGGTTAATCTACGCAGTAATAAGCATTGTTAATCTACGCGCTAAAATTATGGTGGGAGATTGATATGGCCGCCAAAATTTCGACTTGGAGAGGGAGATCCAAGGATCGAGGTTCTTATTCCGGCAGACTTTGAAGAGAGAGGAAGTGCTTGTTGGGTTAACGGAGATCCCAAAGCCTTAGTTCTAGTGCGTTGATTGACGACTCGTGGAGACGATACGTTAGCAGGGTGGAACAGTGGAGATTCCTACGCTAGCATTATAGGCGAAGTTAAGAGGATTATTGAAATTAGGATATCTCATTTGTATTTGAGAATATAGTTCAGCCAAGTGAGAAAATAGATAGTACAGGTCGAATACTATTTTCTATTAAAAGTTGAGCGCTTTATTTCAAACCACTTCGACGAAATAAGCCTGTAAAAACAATTTTTCAAATGTGTTGGAAATAGAGGCTGAATAACACGTTTGTTGCAACGTGAAGTGAGCGAACATAGTTCAAGTGAACAGCAGTGGAGAACTTTAACATCGGCGCAGCAAACAAACATTATTATAATGACTATTAGTATTCATCGATTAATTTCATTCAACATTTTTATCATTGTTGAGATGATGAACTAAGTAGTCATGCGCCAGGGACATATTTGATGCAGAGTTAATATACAACAATGGAGCTTCGATAGACAACGTATTGCAGAATACAGACGTAGTGTACGTTACACCTTGTATATTTTCGTCAGTCTACGAACACTAATATACCAACGATTAGCAATAGAAATAATTCATTCACCACCTACATGAATATTTTTATAAATTATTACTCAACGATGATGCTGATATATATTTGCGACGGAGAATGAAGATTCGACAGAAGATGATGGTCTTGATGCTAGGGTATCCCAGCAAAACCAGAAGAATATGCCAGAAGGATGTCGTTCGATACCAGACGGAGGTTGGTGAATACTGGAGAGGGAACATCTTCCCAAATCCGAGGTCGCTGTTCCGAGGGTTGAATGGAGGTCCATCTCAGTATATTGGACTGAGGAAACACCTAAAAAGTATTGTGTAAATACTTACCCTGATCTTCAAGTTATCGTCCAAATAACGTAGCAGTGTCATTTACTTGTAGTATAGAGCTTGATAAGTGACATTCTGACCCAACGTCCTTACTCCATATTTTCATGTATTTCAGTGTTCCCATGTAATTTACACTTCAGATGTGTGTTAGGATTTTTATGCTTCAAGATTTAAATTTTAAATTTCATTCTACGGATCAGTTGTTGAACTGACATTAAATTTTGTTTGAGGAATCAGATTTCCTTATAGAAGACTAGTCGTTTTGACTATCGAATTTTAATTTTTTATTTGAACCAAGGATTCAGAAATTGTGTCATAGTTGCAAATTAAATTCTTTTATTAATTTAATTTGGGCACTTTAATGTATCAACTTCAAGAGCAGAAGAAACATCGAATGATATTGTCATATCATTATTGTATATAAACTTAACGGCGATCTAGCAAATAATAATAATAATGATCGTGTGGTCTCCGGAGAGGCCGAGTGCAGGTCTTTCTAGTTTACGTCCGTGGGCGGCCTGCGCGTCGTAATGAGGATGCAGTGATGATGAAGACGGCACGTACATCCACTCCCCGAGCCACGGGAATCAACCCCAGGAGATTAAAATCCCTGATGGCTCGGCCGGGAATCGAACCCGGGACACTTGGGGCCAAAGCCTAGCGCGCTGACCATTTAGCCACAGAGCCGGTCATCTAGTAAATACTAGTCGTTTGATAAGACTGAAGTCTTAAATACATAGACATTCTTCGTGTAGAATGGAAAGATATTACGAAAATGACAACCCTTTCATTATTTGTAAAGCTGAAAGCTTTAGACAACTAATTGTTAGAGGAAATATCTTTTGATAGAAGATTATTTAAATCTTTGGCTAGGAATTCAAAGCTAGTTTATCCCGGTCAAGATTGAATTCTATTTGACACTATAAATAGCATGTGGTTATTTATACAATATTTGTGAAATATCACGTCATAATGAAGACCTGATATTGCATCGACGTGCAATTTAAAGCTTGACAAGTGAGATGAAACAGAATTAATATTTTTATTACATGTATTTGTGACAGACGGGTTAACAGTTCATTATCTTATTGTGTAGTAAACTCTAGGAAGTCAATCACGACAGTCTAAAATCGTTCGTTATTGTTGGAAGTTTTATTTGAAGAACTAAAGGGTGTATAATTTTAGATCAGTAGTCGAGTGTGACGACACTGATGGTCATGCCGTTAATTGAAGGAGGTTCCTACAGAAGAAATGTTAATAACAATTAATACGTTTTTGGTTATTGTTTAACATAGTGGATGATAATTGTTTATGCCATATATAGTGTTATATGAAGTGATGTAGAGCTATGTTGAGCTCGTGCGAAGGTGTTTCCGCACTTTAAAGGAAGTCAACGAGGTATAGTTCTTTTGATAAGAACAAGGCATAGATCATGATAAGAGTCGTTGTATATAAGAATCCCAGTTCATGTGAAATAACGTTTTAGCTGTGATGACAGGAGGGTTTGAGCGGAAGGCAATTAGTGAACGATTGTGTACTCATGTAATTGATACCATTATTAAACCTTATTAAACCCGAAGTTGTATGGAAACGTACAGTTGACCTTTGCCAGTTGATTGTATTTGATTGATAAAGTAAAGAAACCTATCTAAGACGATGTGTGTGCAGTATATGGACACTAATGAGTGTTAGCAAATTTTATGTTGAGAAACTTTGTAAATATTTAGTTTCAAGTTATATAGTAAGAGAGAATTAAGATTCTCTGAGATAACGTGTTGTCAACGTTAAATATCGTTTATTATAACGAACAGATTACTTGTAAATATTTTTCCGGAATGATTTAATTACTTAAATATTTTTATTAGGATTCATTAGTAGGATGTTTTTGAAATAGTGCATATTTTGTGAGCGAATGTTTTTAGAATGGATGATTGCCAGTTGCTAAGTTTGACTGAACAATCTAATCGGTTCTAGAACGATTAATAAGTGTGAATGAAAGGGTATATTTAAATTTCAGTTAAATTGGTAAAGAATTACAGGAGTTATACGCAGTTTTATAACGTCAGAATCTCTTTTCAAACGAGGTTATTAAGCGCACGACAGAACTGTGTGTATGCAGCAAGCAAATGTTGGGAAGTGTATTTCCACTAGTCCGTTCAAGGCCAGATTATTAAATAACAAGCGTGGTGTCCAGCTACAGCCTTGACAATGAAACAGTTTCGCGGCCGACGCAAATGTGTGTCAGTGTGTCAATGAACGCGTATGGCCAGGTGTCATGTAAGCGTAAATGTTTCAAAGAATGTGGCGCACGTGGTATATGTCTTAAACGTTTTTAAATACTCACAGTAGGCTTAGACACTTCAAAACTTTTGTGCTTTTAACTTACAGTCCATTAATTGCAGTAAAACATGTGTAGTGGAGGAGAAGCGTGTATGAGTGTGTGGATATTTTCTTTATTAGTATAGTTTATTGTTATTTATTGTTTATGTTAGATTTAGTTTACATATGTAAAATAAATTTACACAGTTCGTTGTTCTTGGTCGTTGACGAGTGATTCATTTTAAATATAAGGATCAAGGTATTGTGGATCCCTTTTCAGGCGAAGCTGAGTTCCCATATCCCCGAGACAGGTAAGTAAAGGTAAGCGAGCCCCGTATATTTTGTTGTTATCCACAATATTCTTGCAACTGGTGTATGTAAATCCCTAAAGACCTTGTTGGAGCGATTTCTAATGATGTAATTTAGCCGGTGCTGTTAGAAATAGGCAATCCAGTTGGGGCTATGGATATTCCGATAGGCTACATTCCGGATTTACGGGTACAGTACCCTCTGATTTCAAGAAGAATTTTTTATCATCCCTATACAGAATAAAGTAGGAGCTGAGAGATGTGAAGATTACCGTACAATCAGCTTCAAAAATCCTGTCTAGATTACTTTACAAGAAGATGGAAAGCCAGAGAGAAACGGAGTTGGGTGAAGACCAGTTTGGTTTCAGGAGAAATGTAGGAACAAGGGAAGCTGTACTAAGTATTAGGCTGATTTTGGAAGGCAGTATAAGGAAAAATATGAGAACGTTCATGGCATTTGTAGACCTTGATAAGACTTTTGATAACGTTGATTGGAGTAAATTGTTTGACATTTTGAATACGATTGGAATAAATTACAAAGATAGGAGGGTGCTCTACATCTATACAGAAATCAGACCACAGTCATTCGAGCTGAAGGACATGAGAGAAAAGCTGATATTCAGAAAGTTGTAAGGTAGGGCTGCAACTTATCACACATACTTTTAAATCTTTACATTGGACAAGCAATGAAGGAAATTGGAGAACAATTTAAAGTGGGAGTGAAGATTCAAGGAGAAATAATTTCAACTCTGAGATTTGCTGATGACATCGACATCTTGGCTGACACTCCAGAGGATTTGAATGAGTTTTAGAATGGTGTGGGCTCCGTCTTGAGGAAAGAATTCGTGATGAAAATTAATACATTAATGTAATACAAAAATTTTGGAATCCAGCCGAGATAAAACAGAAACCTCGATGGCCTTCAAATTGGCAAGTGAAAAGCTAAAGTAAGTGGGGGACTTCTGTTTCTTAGGAAGCAAAATAACCAGTGATGGACGAAGCAAAGAGGATATAGGAAGTAGATTGGCTCAGGCAAGGAAAGCATTTCTACAGAAAAGGAATCTGTTGATATCGAATATAGATTTAGGTATTAGGAAGTCATTTTTGAAAGCCTTTGTTTGGAGCGTGGCACTCTATGGAAATGAAACTTGGACAATTTGTGCAGCAGAAAAAACGTGAATTGAAGAGTTTGAAATGTGGTGTTACGGGAGAATGATGAAGATCTGATGGGTACATAGGGTTACAAACGAAGAGGTATTGAGGCGAGTGGGAGAGGAGAGATGTGCCTGGCGACTGCTAATGAAGAGATGAGAAATAAGTTTGCTAGGACACGTACTAAGACACCCAGGAATAGCAAGCTTAGTTGTGGAAGGAAGTGTCGAGTACAAGAACTGTAGGGTTAGACCAAGGTTGGAATATGTTAAACAGATTGCCTCGGATATAAAATGGGATAGCTATGTAGAGATGAAACGATTAGCTCAGGACAGGGAGGCATGTAGGGCTGCATCAAACCAGTCAAAAAACTGAATACTCAAACAACAACAACAACAGACTATTAGAAAAGTGATAAGTTCGGATTTAAAGTTAGAATGTTCGATTTGTTCCTTCAACATTATTTAAAATTATAAACAAAAATGGAATTTCGTTGGACCTTTTTTTAATTGGCCAGGGGATGAACCATTGTTTTAGGGCGGGGGATGTTGCATAACCCCCAGAATCCCCGGTGTTTCAATGCTCCGGAACTAAACCCTGGAGGGGATGAGCGAGTAAATATATACAGTAACATTACTGCAGCCTTCTGCAAGAGGAAAATATAAATTGTGAGCGCTGGAGTCAGCTGCTTTTGTTCTGGGCTGTGAATTGGGATAGAATGTGGCATTACGGCTATTATCTGCCGGGTGAGACCAAATGGTTACTGTATGTCATGAACTGAACTGAAAAAGGAGAGTATTGTACATTTAAGTGAGGTGATGAAACAGTACCAAACATGACGCTTTGGAGCGGCGAATCATTTTAAAATTTGTGGTGTCACCCACATCCTAGCATGCATGTCGTGGGAGACAGGCAGCGATGTAAAGTAAAATAAGCCGTAATAATAATAATAGTAATAATAAATAATAATAATAATAATAATAATAATAATAATAATAAGAGACTAATACTCGGACACAGGGGTCATAACCGACTACCAGCTCGTGGTGTAGTAGTAAACATTATCTTTTGTCACTCCTGCGATCCGGGTTAGATTCCCGGCTATGCCAAGACATTTAATTCTGATCCGGGGGTGGGATGGCGCAGTGGCCAAGCTACTTGCCTCTCACCAAGGCAGACCGAGTTCGATTCCCTGTCAATGCATGTGAGATTTTCGAAGTGAAATATCACGTCCTGTGGTTCGGATTCCACGTAAAAATGGAGGTCCCATGGCTCATGATCGCCAGAATATCGGTCACGTACAACTACGAGAGTCGAGTCATAAGTCATAGCAACTATTATTTTTCTCGCGAACAGGAGACAACGCGGAAAATCTACGACATGCATTTGGAAATATAGTGCATGTACGTATGCATAGTGCCTGAAGATAAAATCTGACGTCAGGAGATGCTCGTAGGTAAGTGACAGAACAATGGCTATTAGTAAACATTGTTTTATTAAGGTATAGACAGCAAATACACAAGACTACGTACAAAGGACAGGTCTCCACCGGTTACAGACCTTCGAAATAATCACCCAAGGTGTCTTCTGTGCGTTGCCAGCGGTGGGGCAGGCGCTGAATAGCATTCGCTTCATGTGTATCGCTAACATGTAACATATCCCTCCGAAATGCTGTTACTATGCCTTCTTTGTTAGCAATCCATCATCCACGTAGTGGCTTCTTCACTTTGGGTATTAGATCATAGTCACATGGGCTCAGATCAGGCGAATAAGGTGCGTGTGGAAAAACCTCCCATCCCCACCGTTGTAAGCGACGCTGAACGATGGCTGCTGTTTGAGCTATCGCGTTATCGTGTAGGGTTATGGCGTCGTCCAAACGATCAGGACGTTTGGTTCGCACTGCACGGCACAATTGGTACAACAAAAAGGAATTGTAATACCCCTGCATTGACAGTGTGCCCCTCACGCACTGGATGACACACAAGGACATCTTGAATATCGTATGCCAGGATGACCATAACCTTATTGGTCGACGGATTTTGTCGAACCTTGTGTCTCCGTGGTGACCCCTGACGACGCCATTCACTTGACTCTCGCTTCAGTTCTGGTTCATAAGCACGTGCCCATGTTTCATCGACTGCAATAATGCAATTCAACATGGCTTGTCCTTCCTGCTGAAACTTCTCCAGATTGTTGCGACATGTTTCGTAACGAGTACACTTCTGTACCTTCGTTAAGTGATGTGGCACCCACTTTGCACAAATTTTACGTATATGTAGGTCCTTGTGTAAAATGCGTCGTATTGTTGCCGCTGGTATTACCGTACGTTCTTGCAATTCCGCTGTAGTCCAGTGCCTGTCCTCCAGTAAACACTGATCGATCACCAATATCCGTACCTTTTTGTCCATGGACACTGGACGGCCTGGGCGAGGCAAATCGGCAGTTGATACCCCGTTTGAACGTCTCCACCCACCTCGCCACTGTTCTATAGGGCATGGCATGCACACCTAATGCTTCCCGCAGCTCTGCTTGGCATTGGCGTGCATTTCTGTCGCGGAGAACTGCGATTTTAATATACGATCGTTGCTCCCGCTTGTTAACTTCCATTGTGTGACGCTCTCACTCACACACTGAAATTGAGGGCATGCTCAGACCCACACTGTTGTTTACATACACCATCTAGTGGCATCCTACGTAAGTACATACCGTACGTTTCCAAATGCATATCGTAGATTTTCCGTCTTGTCTCCTGTTCGCGAGAAAAAAGAAATGGACTCCATGACTTATGACTCGACCTCCGTACAAGCTTCTTTCCTTCCTTCAATTCTGATACAAGAGCTGGAACGGGGTAAACTCCGCTTCGGGAATTAAATCTGACAACAGGTGGATTTGATTCCTACCTGAGCCATTCTAGATGTGGTTTGAGTGGTTTTCATCTTTTACCCCTTGGCAAATGCCGAGATGGTTCTAAACTTAAGGCGATGTTCGCCTTCATCCCAAACCTAGCCTCAGTTACACACATGGTACTACAGATGCCAAATTAATACAGGTTATCAGACAAATTCTATACACGGGGCAGATATGATCGCGATGCCCAAGCCCCTAAATTAAAAAAAACCAACAACATAACAGTGAAACACGTTATAACAGACAAGACTCGCAGGTATCATTGTCATAAGCATAAAACGAGTTTCGTGAATAGCTGAATATAATAATAATGTTGTTGGGTTTTTGACCCATTAACCTTGGGGTTAGCTAAATAGTATGTGTACAAAGGCACACGGGTCGCCTCCGTAGCGTAGCGGTCAGCATGGTTAGCTGCCGCCCCAGAGGTCCTGGGTTCGATTCCCGGCTCTGCCACGAAATTTGAAAAGTGGTATGAGGACTGGAACTGGGTCTACTCAGCCTCGGGTGTTCCAAATGAGTAGAGGGGGTTCGAATCCCACCTCAGCCATCCTAGAAGTGGTTTTCCGTGGTATCCCACTTCGTCTCCGTGCAAATGCCGGGATGGTACTGCTCCCGAAATTATTTAAGGCCAATACTAAGATCCAGACGGGATACGAACTGGGACGCAGGAAAAATAAAAAGAACGAATTAAAATCTCTTATTCCTTAAATTTTGTGAGATATGGAAATCTTAAGCTGAAAGGGAGTGTAATACCATACATCATTATTAATATAAAAAATTACGGAAGGCCGGAAAGAAATAAGGAAGTATTTGAATAATGGTTGTGTATTTATTATATGAATGCAGGGAGGCCTACAATCGTAAGAATGCGTCAAACCACGAGAGGTGAGTGTAACGTCATAAAGGAGGAGAAGGTCCGCGGCTGATCACAGCGAGTGAGGGGAACAGTGGAGTTGCGTCACACCACGAGAGGGGAAGAAGCGCGATGAACTTCACGTGAGCTGAGAGAACGAGCGTTCATTCCAAATTCGGATCTGGTCCGAACAAGACCACTAGTTTAGAAGCGAGTTGCTTCATTGACAGTGCCACGTATAATGAAAGTTGTGAGAAGGAGCGCGGAGTTTAGAAGGCCGTGACTCGTGAAGCAAGCGTCATTCTGACCGAGACCAGCACAGTATGCAGGCCGGTAATTTTGTAACACACTTATAGGAACGAGACCGAGCTTATTTGCGCTCACATTTAGAGAAGCTTCATACAGCAAGTCTGTGGAGTACTTGAAACACAGCTTGTTACTTCAGTATTTCGATACAAACCTACTACACATGTCACGCAGATAATTGCAATAATTCACTACAGGAAAATAGTTATATCCTTAAAGCTATTCACATTGCAGTTTATGAATTGGCGATGCGGAAGTCTTTCAGGCTTAATCATTAACCTGATTATGACATCGTGTTAAGATGCACATTATAGGGAAGTAGAGACTACAGAAATGAAAAGTTGAATCCAGAATTCTACAACATGGATAGCGCAGTCGAACACCTACGCGATGAGCAGAAATGCAGAACAAATCTATACTTCGTAACACGAGTTCATATACATCCAGTATACTCTCAAAGACACTTATAGAACAATCGAATTTCAACCTTAAGAAGCGATGCAGGCGTAGTGAAGTGGTTAAGTCGGAAGATCCAAACAACATGCGGGGGTCGAGTGAGGAAGTGGGGGAGGGACTTGCCGTGCGGGAAGAGGTCGCTAACCCAGTTCCGAGACTGACCTTGTCCCACTGTGAGGTTATCCATCAGTCCTCGTCACAACCGGTTCTCGCAGCTGTGTGCGATGTGCTCAAGCACATTTGTCTTGCCAGACAAGGCATATTCCAGCAGAGATCGACGTCAGCACAAGGTAGTGAAGAGATTGAAATATATTTAGTAGAATTGTAGTCATGTTCTGTGTTTATCCAAATTGACCAACCGTATAATTCTGTCATTTTATTAAAAATTGTGTAGATTTTAATCCAGTGTATCAGTATTTTCTTAGGAGTCATTTTCATTGCAAATTTCAGTCATTTGGACGAAATTTGATTAGCGAATTGCTATTGTCAACGTTAAATCAGTTCATTATAAAGTCGTTGAGAATCATTGATGAAATGAAAATCCACAGCCTGCTTCCAGTCTCCGACCGGGTCAGGAATGGAATGAACGAAGCCCCTATCTAGCGGCGAGGATATGAACTGTGCCGGCTGCCGAGGCCTGACGCACTCCTCTGGGGCAATGATTAAATGATTGACAGATGAAATGAAATGATAGAGGAGAGTGTTGCAGGAATGAAATTTTGACAGGGAAAACCGGAGTACCCGGAGAAAAACCTGTCTGCCTCCGTTTTGTCCAGCACAGATCCCACATGGAGTCACCGGGATTTGAATCACGGACCCAGCGGTGAGAGGCCGGCGTGCTGCCGCCTAAGCCACGGAGGCTTTGTTTAGAATCATTGATACTTGCGTTAAATTAAATAAATCTGTTTTATGCGCAGCGTTGGAACGTATATTGAAACATCGAAGTACCGTATATTTAGAAAGCTATGCCACGAAATGTCAAATAAATTTCGACAACTCATGATGTTGATTCGAGTGTCAGAAATTTATTATAAACCAACTGTGTGCAATTTATTATTTATTTAGCGTATGGCTACATCACAAAATGTACAGTTAAATAATATTAAAATCATAAAGATAATTATAACAGACTACACACTAATATCAAGTCCATGAATATAATCCAGTGATCCCTCCGTCATCACCAGGAACTCTGATTGGTCGCCAGCGAAAACTCTCAAGGGACATTCGTGCACAACATGGAAGACCGTCTGCTTTTCAGCAGCACAGTCACAGCTTGGAGACTCTCTTTTCTTCCACGTGTACATAAGGTCTGCACATCTTCCAGTGTTGGTTCTTATTCTATTAAGTATTGACCAGTCCTTGCGTAGTAATTCAAAACCGGGTGGCTTCCTTGATATGCACGGCATCTTCAATTGCTCTGCTGTTGCGTTAGTCTGCCATGATTGCCTCCAGCAGTCATCAGTATTAAAGTTGTTGGCATCTAAAGTTCTCGCGGTTTCAAGGGGTGGATGACGAGAGCGAAGCCTACCTCTTCCGATGTTTGGTATGTCTTCATGCACAGCAAGGTGTGGATTTTTGTACAGCTTTTTGTACTCGCGTAATAGTGCATTTTTCCGACGCAGAGATGGAGGTTGTATGTGGCTAAGTATGGGTAGCCAGAAAGTCGGCGTGGGTCGGATTGTGCCAGTTATAAGGCGCATTGTATAGTTAAGCTGAGTGTCGATAAGCTTAGTGTGTGTGCTGTTTAGCCAAGCTTGCGAGCAATATTCGGCAACTGGGTAAACCAGACCCAGAGCTGAGGTGCGCAGTGTTGATGCAGAAGATCCCCAAGATGTGCCACACAGTTTTTGAAGGATGTTATTCCGAGTTTTAATTTTGGCAGCTGTTTTTGTTAGGTGTTCCTTAAAACTGAGCGTTCTATCAAATGTTACCCCTAGATATTTCGGGTTCCTATTATGTCTCAACAATTTTCCTTCAAAATGAACAGTGAACTCTTTGTTGGCCAGCCTGTTGCTTAGGTGAAACGTATACTTCTGTCTTCGTGGCACTTCGCTGTAACTTCCATTTCCGGAAATATTCTCCAATAGTTGATAAGTCATTGGTCAGTATGGTTTCAGTTGTTTCAAGTACTTTATGCCTCGTAGCAAGGGCCCAGTCATCAGCATACCGAAACATCCTTGACTTTGTTTCAGGCATATCTGATATGTATAGACTGAACAAAAGAGGGACAAGGACCGATCCTTGTGGCAGGCCATTGTTCAGCTTCATTTGTGAGCTGATGCAGTTGCCCATAATTGATTGTTACACGACACAAAATCTGGTAGAAGATAGTCTAAATAATTGATATAGACAATTAAATCAATAAATACCAAATTCATTGTAATGAAACAGTTAGTTATGTAGAACTATGCTGTAAACGTAATAAACCATATTTGCTAGTAACTAAATGTTCCAAGAACATTTATATGTGTCAAATGAAACATTTAGAGCATTAAAATGCCTAAATAAAATTTATTGAACAAAATATTTCATGAAGATAGCTGAGATTTTATTGTTAAGTCACTTATAATTAAAAGACGAAGGAAAAGACAGGGCAACTTAGATAAGTCTACCCATTGTCTGAAAATAAATCAGCTGGACTTAACTGAATTAAATTCAGAAATTTGTATTCATAGGAAGAGAGGACTCACTTATATCATTATTAAATATGAATTCTTGCTGACAATTCTTTGAAAGTTACAATAATGTAATAACTGAATTTAAATACGTGAAATGGAGTTAAGAAAGTTAAATCACAGGGTGAGATAAAAGTAACTGTACAGAAAGTAGTTAAAGATTTTAATTTATAGGCACGAGGAAAATTTGTATAAAAATAGAGGAGTTTTGTTAAAGTTTGTTTCTGGAACAATATCCACAATGGTAGTGGATATTTAATAAAGATACTGATTTTCTTTGCATTGATTGAGAAAATGCACTGAAATGGGTTTAGATTTGGGAATACCGTGCAAGAAAGGAATTGTAGACGTAAATGAGTTACGTATTTTCACAAAAGGAGACTAAGGAGTCATGTTTCCTAGTTTTGATCACAGCGAGGGTGACATCATTCAAATGCATTTGAGGCAAGTTCTGTACAGGGTGTTTAAGAAATAATATAAGGGTTTGTGCAGTTTTGGAACAGGAGTGTGGAATGAAGGTATAATGCCATGCACTTCGAATATTCACGTTTATTAAAGTAATTGTAAGTCGAGCAAATAATTTCAGGAATTTTCGGAATTTAATAATCAAATGGGAGAAAGGAAGTTAGAGCAGTGCTGAACTTAAACATTTGTCACTTATGTTCTTTTGATCTAGACAAGTATTTAATACTTTCAACCGATAAAATTATGGTGATTGTTCAGGAGTTTGGGTAGTAAAGAGTCACGAATATTAGAGAAAAGAAAATGAATAATTTCAACGCAGAAATTAATACTTGTGCGAATCAGGAATCATTGTACATATGAATATATATTAAATAGTTAGTAAATTTTGATCTGGCATATTTAGATGTGGGACTTCGGTTCAAATATGAAACGCAATGTATAATATAGAGTAATGTTTGAAACCAATCCGTTTCATAATTTTTCGTATTTCAGTGGAGGTTCTGAGGAACTTCACTCGAGTTTAATATTTGTAATAACATTTTGTGTTTAATTTTTCTAATAACAAATGAATGCTATATTCTTCGATGAGAGAAGAAGGAATCAGTGGAGTACCGACTGTCATTGACATATCGCTCAGTTCGGAGAGGACGAGGTGTAACCCTCGTTCCGCCCTTCGCACGTAGCAATGCTTACCTGACAGGTTTCTACGGCCGCTCTGCGTGGTTATGGAACGCGCTGCCAGGGGATGCCAAGATCTTGCCTCTTCGGAAATTCAAGCCGTACGTAAAAAGGTACATTGTATAAATAAACGTATGTATGAGTGATTGATTGTCTCGCTGAATGAATGAGTATCTGAATGGAATGAATGAATGAATGTATCGAGTGATTGAGGTTATGAAAGTGCGTGCGTGAGAGAGTGAGTGAACAGGAAAATGTACTATGTCAATATTCTAAATATGTAAATACTGCAAATATCTTTGTAAAACTTGTAAATATTGTTAAAACAAATGTAGATGTAAGCTGTGCCTGTGGAGCATGAAATATGTATGTGGGGCTTGCCCTTTTTCACTAGGCCTTCCATACTTCGTGTACGATTTATGGTAAATAAATAATAATAATAATAATAATAATAATAATAATAATTCTCCAACCTTTATTTTCGGGAGATCATATATAAATGCCACGTTTTAGTTCATTTTAATTTTCAATTTTTTTCTTGGTAGTGTCAGGAAGACACTGGTAATTGATATACATTAAGGCATGTGTGTATTGCCATGGAACAATAAACGGCTAGCGCTTTTTAGCGAATTACCAATTTTATCTTAGCTGACATCGTTTTCATTTTGTCAACGCCGAAAATAGTACTGCTAGGTAGGATACAGGCGCTCACTATAGATAGACCTAATCACCCCTAGAGATAGGAGTTTCTCGAATTGCTTGAATGTAAATGTTAGTAGAAATTTGTACCTAGGCTATTTCCTTTTTTATAAATATACTCTGTATGATCCTAGAATTCCCAAGTTTTACTTCGCAGACAATGGTAAGTTATTTTGAGCTGGGTATCTACGTGCCTGCAATCCTATACAGTGCAGTGGATATTGGTTATGATTTGAGAATTCGGGCTCATATAGATGGTGTATTTTAATGGCCGGCCCGAACGTGGGGCCATCGAGAGAGGCATTTGGAAACACTCGAGAGTGAGGCCATATTTTATGGAAATAAAAGAAATGCCGATCCCAAATTTGATGATTGTTGAAGTGAACGCAACATCAACAGATTAATGGAGTACATTACAGTTGTGAGGCATATTACGAAAACAAGCTAACGACTGTTTGTCATGTAATATTAAATTAAAGAGTAAATTAACGTTGTTAAACATAAGTTAGGTCGGACGATAAAATGTAATGATGTCAGTTCAGTAAAATGGGACAAATTAAAAATATACGTAATAACACGCGATTTAAATAGACTTAAGTAGTACTCTGATTTTCAATGCATTCCATCACTTGTATAAAATGTATACTTTGGTCAATTCTGGATATTCACTTGTAGTTTTTGTAGTTGATACTTCCCTTTGTCTCAAGAAAGAAGAAATTATGTCGGCAAATGACATGACATTCATTAGAACGATGTTAGAAAACATGAAAGAAGGTCAAAATGTATTGCCCAGAGACCTTGAAGCCCTCCACCAATTAACACACTCTAACACTAAACAAATGAAAGCCGAGATTCAGAAATCTGTAGCTTCTGTTAAATCCGAGGTCAAGGCTGAGTTGTCGGTCGCTCAAACACTTATTAAAGCTAGTATAACGTTAGCGCAGGAGGAAGCCAAGTTAGCTTTAGAAAAGGCCAGACAGGAAGAGAAGTTAGAACGGGAGAAGGAACGGGAGGAAAATAGGTTAGCACTAGAAAAAGCCCGGAAAGAAGCAAGGTAAGCTAGAGAAGAGGATAGACAGCAACGTGAAGCAATCCGATTAGCTCAAGAGAAGGCTAGGGAAGAAGATAGATTAGCTCAAGAGAAGTCACGGGAGGAAATTAGGCTAACATTAGAAAAAGCTCGAGAGGAAGATAGAAAGTTAGAAGAAGAGGCTAAAAGGATAAGAGCGGAGATCAGATTAGCTCAAGAAAAAGCTCGCGAAGAGGACCGATTGAGTCAGGAGCAGGCTAGATTGGAAGACAGAAAAATCCAGGCCGATATAAGAGCAGCGCAGGAAGAGGTTGGGAAAAATCAGGGATAGGCTCAGAAAATTTTAGAAAAGGCAGGAAGTGCACAGGAAGAATTAAAAACCTCATTTGGCCAAGTCAAACAGGACATTTGTCTTAGGTACTAAAACAGAAGTAGGAATTTTGAGATCCGACATGATAGGCAAAGTATTAGAAGTGAAATTAGCTAACAGTAATAACATAATAGAACTAGAAGAAAAATTACAGGCTAGTATTAGCTCCGTTAAGGAAGAAAACACTACACATCATGCACACATTTCAGGGGCCCAGGACAGACTCAAGGAGCAACTTGGCAGTCTAAATAATACTGTTGGTGACTTACAGGTCAAGTTGGAAGGTCAAAGGAAATTGATCGAGGATGGCATTAATGTGGACATAAATGCCACTATTGTAAAGGCTGTTACGGACATGAAGGAGGAGGTTGTAACAGTCACTACTAAAACTGTATCTGAAATCCATGTTAAACTATATAATGATAATAAGGCCATAGAATTAAGTTCAAACATAAATGTCAGTGGAGTACGTGAAGATCTATCCAAGCGGATAGATGAGCTTCAAACCAATAACGTAGCCACACTGAGCGATATTGTAAGTAAAGCAGATTTAAGTAATTCAGGCGAACTTGACTATATTAAACGTACAGTCGACGATATAAACACAGAACTGGCGAATATTAGGTGTAGGCAGGAAAAGGAAACCAGCGAATTGGAACAACAATTAAAGTCACTCACGATTGGGGATTCTTCATTTTCATCTACGTTAAGGACTGGAGTCAGGGAGGACTTGAGGAAGGACCTGACTAGATTCTTTGAGGCAAGAGATGAGAAATTGAAGGAAGAAATCAGGAAATTAGAGGCTAGGACAAACAGGATAGAAGAGGATAAGGAAAGCTTGGATAGTCAGCAACTTCCGAATCCAGCTTTAACTTTAGTCGAGAGCCATTTCGAACAGTAACAGAGAAATTTGGAGGAGACTTTGAACATTTCCAGAGTAGATCTAATCCGAACATTATCGTCATCAAGAGTAATGACGAAAAACCCAACAAATTCAGCGGGGTTGGAAATATCACTGCTGTGGAATTTCTCAGGGACATGAGATCGTATCTGGAGGATAACAGAATACCTCGTGAACGACACATGAGGGTGGTGGAGAAATATCTGGACTCAGAAGCCTTTATTTGGCACAGAGCTTTCAGGTATACATACCACATATTCGAGGAGTTCGCTATTGCTCTACAGAAGCGATTCTGGAGAAAAGAACTCCAGCAAGATATACGCGCCGAAATTTATTCGAAAAAGTATGCTTACTATAGTCCGACGAAGTACGCAAGCTTCTTTACAAATCAATTAGAATGCTTGCAATATCTTCAACCTTCATTGGCAGAGGAAGACCTAGTACATGCTATTTCATGCCAATTACCAACCGAAGTTAGAAGGCACCTCATTTCGGCAAACGTCAGAACGTTAGAGGGGATGGCGGAAATTATGAGGAGGCTGGATCACACGTCCAATGTGTCCAACAACTCCACCGGAAACCAGAACCAAAGAAGCAGACACCCATAACATAGAGAGATCCACACCGTCCATGTTGATCAAACGCAACAGACGGAAGCTAATAAAAATTGAGTAGGGCCGACTAGATCGAGAGTTTATGGACAAAACCGCTTTCAAACTGATTATCAGAGACCTAGAGAAGGGAGACCATACCAGACTCTACGATGGAACGAAAATCAGCGGAGAAATAGCTACCACCAGAGGAACAATGATTATCGCCCACAGGGATATTACGAGAGAGATAACCCGACGAATAATTACGGATATCGAGGATATCAAAACTGGAGGAACACAAACAACTATTCGAGGCCGCAACAACAGCAGAATCAACAAAACCGAGGGTGGAGAAACAACAATAACGTAAGGAGGTATTACGATGACCGAGAGAGAGTCAAGAATACCGGAAGAACCTTAGAGAAAGGGAAGAAGGAAACGCAAGAAACCAAAATCAGGGACAGCGTAACCAAAATCAGGAATCTCAGCCCGGATCAAGCAGAGACCTGAGCAATGAAGATCCAGGAGGGAATGGAAGGAGAAGGAAATATTCGGATGAGAATTAAGGAGGAGAAGAAAGAACATCACCATAGCTAGACAAAAGAGAAAAGACATCGAGTGAAAGAGAAGAAGGGGACTCTAAATAGAACAAAGAGAAGGAAAGGGATCCAGAGGAAGGACATTTCAAAGTAGATACAGTCTACGGTAACAATTGTAACAAGATCTTAAGAATTGAAAACAAAAGATCCATTGGGAAATTCAACCACTCCAAATTAAAGAGATTTTACCCGAAGATTCAGTAAACAAATAAATTCAGTCCCAAGAACAGAGAAACCAATGTTATTAAAGATAGTACCGGCTATACTTTACTTTAAATGGCAACGGGGAATTGCGCCCGAATGTATTTAAGGCCAATACTAAGATCCAGACGGGATACGAACTGGGACGCAGGAAAAATAAAAAGAACGAATTAAAATCTCTTATTCCTTAAATTTTGTGAGATATGGAAATCTTAAGCTGAAACAGAGTGTAATACCATGCCTCATTATTAATATAAACAATTACGGAAGGCCGGAAAGAAATAAGGAATTATTTGAATAATGGTTGTGTATTTATTATCTGAATGTAGGGAGGCCTACAATCGTTCGAATGCGTCACACCACAAGAGGTGAGTGTAACGTCATAAAGGAGGAGAAGGTCCGCGGCTGATCACAGCGAGTGAGGGGAACAGTGGAGTTGCGTCACACCACGAGAGGGGAAGAAGCGCGATGAACTTCACGTGAGCTGAGAGAACGAGCGTTCATTCCAAATTCGGATCTGGTCTGAACAAGACCGCTAGTTTCGAAGCGAGTTGCTTCATTGACAGTGCCACGTATAATGAAATTTGTGAGAAGCAGCGCGGAGTTTAGAAGGCTGTGACTCGTGAAGCAAGCGTCATTCTGACCGAGACCAGCACAGTATGCAGGCCGGTAATTTTGTAACACACTTATAGGAACGAGACCGAGCTTATTTGCGCTCACATTTAGAGAAGCTTCATACAGCAAGTCTGTGGAGTATTTGAAACACAGCTTGTTACTTCAGTATTTCGATACAAACCTACTACACATATCACGCAGATAACTGCAATAATCCACTACAGGAAAATAGCTATATCCTTAAAGCTATTCACAATGCAGTTTATGAATTGGCGACGGGGAAGTCTTTCAGGCTTAAGCATTAACCTGATTATGACTTCGTGCTAAGATGCACATTATAGGGAAGTAGAGACTACAGAAATGAAAAGTTGATTCCAGAATTCTACAACATGGATAGCGCAGTCGAACACCTACGCGATGCGCAGAAATGCAGAACAAATCTATACTTCGTAACACGAGTTCATATACATCCAGTATACTCTCAAAGACACTTATAGAACAATCGAATTTCAACCTTAAGAAGCGATGCAGGCGTAGTGAAGTGGTTAAGTCGGAAGATCCAAACAACATGCAGGGGTCGAGTGAGGAAGTGGGGGAGAGACTTGCCGTGCGGGAAGAGGTCGCTAACCCAATTCCAAGACTAACCTTGACCCACTGTGAGGTTATCCAGCAGTCCTCGTCACAGCCGGTTTTCGCAGCTGTGTGCGATGTGCTCAAGCACATTTGTCTTGCCAGACAAGGCATATTCCAGCAGAGATCGACGTCAGCACAAGGTAGTGAAGAGATTGAAATATATTTAGTAGAATTGTAGTCATGTTCTGTGTTTATCCAAATTGACCAACCGTATAATTCTGTCATTTTATTAAAAATTGTGTAGATTTTAATCCAGTGTATCAGTATTTTCTTAGGAGTCATTTTCATTGCAAATTTCAGTCATTTGGACGAAATTTTATTAGCGAATTGCTATTGTCAACGATAAATCAGTTCATTATAAAGTCGTTTAGAATCATGGAAACTTGCGTTAAATTAAATAAATCTGTTTTATGCGCAGCGTTGGAACGTATATTGAAACATCGAAGTACCGTATATTTAAAAAGCTGTGCCACGAAATGTCAAATAAATTTCGACAACTCATGATGTTGATTCGAGTGTCAGAAATTTATTATAAACCAACTGTGTGCAATAATTGATTGTTACACGACACAAAATCTGGTAGAAGATAGTCTAAATAATTGATATAGACAATTAAATCAATAAATACCAAATTCATTGTAATGAAACAGATAGTTATGTAGAACGATGCTGTAAACGTAATAAACCATATTTGCTAGTAACTAAATGTTCCAAGAACATTTATATGTGTCAAATGAAACATTTAGAGCATTAAAAAGCCTAAATAAAATTTATTAAACAAAATATTTCATGAAGACAGCTGAGACTTTATTGTTAAGTCACTTATAATTAAAAGACGAAGAAAAGACAGGGCAACTTAGATAAGTCTACCCATTGTCTGAAAATAAATCAGCTGGACTTAACTGAATTAAATTCAGAAATTTGTATTCATAGGAAGAGAGGACTCACTTATATCATTATTAAATATGAATTCTTGCTGACAATTCTTTGAAAGTTACAATAATGTAATAACTGAATTTAAATACGTGAAATGGAGTTAAGAAAGTTAAATCACAGGGTGAGATAAAAGTAACTTTACAGAAAATAGTTAAAGATTTGAATTTATAGGCACGAGAAAAATTTGTATAAGAATAGAGGAGTTTTGTTAAAGTTTGTTTCTGGAACAATATTCACAATGGTAGTGGATATTTAATAAAGATACTGATTTTCGTTGCATTGATTGAGAAAATGCACTGAAATGGGGTTAGATTTGGGAATACCGTGCAAGAAAGGAATCGTAGACGTAAATGAGTTACGTATTTTCACAAAAGGAGACTAAGGAGTCATGTTTCCTAGTTTTGATCACAGCGAGGGTGATATCATTTAATTGCATTTGAGGCAAGTTCTGTAAAGGGTGTTTAAGAAATAATATAAGTGTGTGTGCAATTTTGGAACAGGAGGGTGGAATGAAGGTAAAATGCCATGCACTTCGACTATTCAAGTTTATTAAAGTAATTGTAAGTCGAGCAAATATTTTC
Organism: Meconema thalassinum; assembly: GCA_946902985.2. Classification (NCBI taxonomy): domain Eukaryota; kingdom Metazoa; phylum Arthropoda; class Insecta; order Orthoptera; family Tettigoniidae; genus Meconema; species Meconema thalassinum. The sequence continues at coordinate 907,866,372 of OX336389.2, forward strand.
AGGAATTTTCGGAATTTAATAATCAAATGGGAGAAAGGAAGTTAGAGCAGTGCTGAACTTAAACATTTGTCACTTATGTTCTTTTGATCTAGACAAGTATTTAATACTTTCAACCGATAAAATTATGGTGATTGTTCAGGAGTTTGGGTAGTAAAGAGTCACGAATATTAGAGAAAAGAAAATGAATAATTTCAACGCAGAAATTAATACTTGTGCGAATCACGAATCATTGTACATATGAATATATATTAAATAGTTAGTAAATTTTGATCTGGCATATTTAGATGTGGAACTTCGGTTCAAATATGAAACGCAATGTATAATATAGGGTAATGTTTGAAACCAATCCGTTTCATAATTTTTCGTATTTCAGTGGAGGTTCTGAGAAACTTCACTCGAGTTTAATATTTGTAATAAAATTTTGTGTTTAATTTTTCTAATAGCAAATGAATGCTATATTCTTCGATGAGAGAAGAAGGAATCAGTGGAGTACCGAATTCTCCAACCTTTATTATCAGGACATCATGTGTAAATGCCACGTTTTAGTTATTTTTTTGTAGTGTCAGGAAGTCACTGGTAATTGATATACATTAGGGACATGTGTTTATTGCCATGGAACAATAAACAGCTAGCGCTTTTTAGCGAATTCGCCAATTTTATCTTAGCTGACATCGTTTTCATTTTGTCAACGCCGAAAATAGTACTGCTAGGTAGGATACAGGCGCTCACTATAGATAGACCCAATCACCCCTCGAGATAGGAGTTTCTCGAATTGCTTAAATGTAAATGTTAGTAGAAATTTGTACCTAGGCTGGTAGTACTATTTCCTTTTTTTTTTTATAAATATACTCTGTATGATCCTAGAATTCCCAATTTTTACTTCGCAGACAATGGTAAGTTATTTTGAGCTGGTTATCAACGTGTCTGCAATCCTTTACAGTGCAGCGGATATTGGTTATGATTGGATAATTCGGGCGCAGTACCTTCTTCAAGGCCTCGACCGCCTCCTTCCCTCTTCCTTGCCTATCCATCCTGACCTTCCATTACCTTCCCTCATGAGGCTCCTGTTCGCTTTGTAGGCGAGGCCTCCTGGGCGAAGTGCCAATCACACCTCACCAGTTGTATCCACTCCGATTAGATGTTCCCAGCTCTAGGACACTACCCGTAGAGGCGGTAGTGGTGAGTTCCCTCGCTGATTCCGTGGGTTCCACCAACCTGGAGGGTAAACGACTAAGAAAGAAGAAAGAAGAAGAACAAAGGCACACGATGAGGCGACATCTACAATACACGACTGCAAGTCTAATAGGTTATAGTGTTCCAGCATATTTAGTTCATGTTGCTATTTTATCAACTTTCCGATTGATTGGCACAAAAGAACATCAGTAGAGAGATCCCTTTTCATAAATTAGCATGCATATTAGAATTAATTTACGTTACCTCACATGGCCACCATGTCATTTTTGTGCTTATCAGGTTTTTGAAAGTAACTTATGTTTACCTACATAACAGTCCTGTATCACCATACCATATTTCGGTTTTATATATTGACCATGGAGTTATGTATCGGTGGATACACTTCGATCGCTTGATTAGGACACAGGCAATGGAACACGACTTTAAACGTTCACACCACCGTCATCTTGAATTTCTTATAAGTAACAATTAAACATTAAACGCCAATACATTAAGTTTGAAACAAAGATTTGCCGTGCTAAGTTACACAGCGCTCCGTTGATTAAGTCGTGAGGAAAGTCTATTTCATAATTTGAATTTCGCATGGCTACTATGTTGATATTGAAGGTGACGTTCACTTGCTTTAGTGGCTTCTATCATCCTATAAAATTTCAGATTGATTCCAACAATTGTTTTGAAAATATTGAATGCAGGTGAAATATTTCCAGCAATTTTGGATTGATAAACTTATTAAAATCTGAAAGGCACGGTCAAGAGGAGGGGGGGGGGGGGGGGTAGTAGTTTATCCCTACCAAGTTTCTAGACAATCAAATCATATTAGGGAAACACTCACACACTCACACACACACCGACAAAAGTGATGTGAAAATCCGATATTGTAATAAGCGAAGATATTACCATCTTGGTAAAATAATATAAATATCCCTATTTATTTACAATATTCTTTAAAGAGAACATCAAAAGTCTATCAGTACTTAATGCAATGCACTTTAGCTCTGTGTACAAGCTTCAGACTTTATTGAGCCCTTCGTCAGCACAATTCAATCTATCAGCAAAATCTTAAAGTAATGTTGCAATCCAAAGGTATAAATATCGACTTGAAGCGATTCTTAACGTATATGTTAAATAATAAACCATGAAACACTAAAAAGAAGTCTCTTTAAATTTCATAAATTAGATATTTCAATGTGTGATAACCTGATAACCAAATTTTTCTTCCTAAAAGGGCCAATGGATGTGCGCCAATTTATTATATATTTTCTACTTCTATTGTTGACGTCCAGATATACACGTGTATTGTGAAGATTCCTATAACTATTAAGCCTATTTTCGTTTATGAAAAAAAATAGGCTTATAAGATTACCTTTAGTCCGAGTATGTGTGTACGTGTGTGTGTATGTGTATGCGTATGTGTGTCCCTAATAACATCTAAACGGCTGGAGAGATTTCAATGAAGCTCGGTGAGGTCATAGTACCATTCTGGCCGAACCCGACCGTGCCCCTTTAATTTTATTACATCTCACCAATTTAGCATGGCGTCTGTGCGAAATATTTCACCGGCATTCTATACCTCCGAAACCATTAATGATATCACACTGGAATTTTGTACGGTGATAAAGGGCACTAATATACATTTATCTATGTACCTTTCAAAAACCTGTAAAGCACAAAACGAACATGGCGACCAAGTGAAGTTGAAACATATTAATAGACTTTTCTCGCGACTTAACCATCTGAGCGCTGTGAAATATGGTACATTAAATGTTTATACTTATTGTAATGCACTGGCATATAATTTAGTTCAATAGTTTACATGACCTCAAGATGGTGGCTGTGCGAAATTTTAAAATTAAGATTTTATTTATTGTGTATTAATCAAGCGATAGAAGTAAACGTTTGAAGAATGAACCTATGCAATAACAGTAATCTAAAAGTACATATCTCTATGGCCTACATATATAAAATCCAACATGTTGACCATCCGAAATATTTAGATGGTTCTCAATATCTATTTATCTATGTCATCAATCAAACTGAAATAGTGTACGTTGTTAGAGGCTAAGAACGTAAATTCGCCTATGGGCTTTTCAATAACTTGGTGCGCAGAAATCTAACCTGGCGGTGACACGAAATATAAATATTTAATTGGATGTTTCTCGCGATTTAACCATCTGAGCGCAGTGAAACTTAGTACGGTAAATGCTTACAAATTTTTATCCACTGGCATCTAAATTATTTCAACTGCTTTCATAACCACAAGATGACAGCTGTGCAAAATTTTAAAATCTCGTTTTTATTTCTTGTATCCTAATCATGCGACTGAAGTTTAAATACTTCACCAACACAATAATCTTCATGTAATAGTACTTAACTCTAAGCCTTTCATGTATAACAAGTAGTTTCGTAAGAACTTTACAGCCTATTTTCATATATCCAACGTATGTTAAATGCCTCTTTCAACATACAAACTTTCAGCTTGATTGCTACAATACATTCGTAGATATTGAGAACCGTCTAAATATTTCGGATGGTTACCAAATTGGATATTTATATATGTAGGCCATAGAGTTTTGTACTATTAGATGAAGATTTTTGCGTAGGTTCATTTTTCAAGCGTTCACATCGATACACAAGAAATAAAGAACTTAATTATGAAATTGCACACAGCCGCCATCTTGAGGTTATGTGAACAATTTAACTAAACTAGATGCCAGTGCATTACAATGTGTATATACATTTACTGTACCGGTACCTTATTTCACTGCGCTCAGTTGGTTATATCGCGAGAAAATTCTATTAAAATGCTTCACCTTCGCTTGGCTGCCATGTTCATTTTGTATTTTGCAGGTTTTTGGAAGTCTCATAGTTGAACTTTTAGTAGTACCCTTTACCACCGTAAGAAATTTTTGGGTGACGTCAGTAATAGTTTTGGAGATATTGAATGCCAGTGAAATATTTCGCACAGCCGCCATCTTGAGGTTATTTACAAAATTGAACTAAATTAGATGCCGGTGCATTAGAATGTGTTTAAACATTTGCTGTACCAAGTTTCATTGCGTTTGGATGTTAAAATCGCGAGAAAAGTCTATTTAAATTTTCAACTTCACTTAGCAGCCATGTTCGTTTTGTAGTTAACAGGTTTTTGAAAGTCTCATAGCCTACATGAACTTTAGGTAGTGCTCTTTATCACCGTCCAAAATATCAGGGTGGTATCGGTAATAGTTTCGGAGTTATAGAATGCCGGCGAAATATTTCGCACAGCCGCCATGTTGGATTAGTAAGACTAGTAAAATTTGATAGGCACGTTCAGGGTCGGCCGAAATAGTACAATGACCTTACCATGTTTCATTGAAATCGCTCCAGCCGTTTAGAAGTTATTGGGGGGGACACACATATACACACGGACAAAAGGTGATCTCATAAGCCTTTTTTTTTTTCATAAAATGGAAACAGGCTAAAAATCTAACTTGGAGACCATCTGAAATGTTAGAGTTACCTGGTAGGCACCCGGTTAATAACTTCAATTCAAGGTGTATTGACACTAAATGAGCTAAGATAAGATTTAAAAACAACTAATATCCTTTGATCATTAATTTCTACAAATTCTTACTCGATTTTAGCCTATTTTCATTTATGAAATAAATAGGCTTATGAGATCACCTATTTGTCCGTTTGTGTCTGCGTATGTGTGTGTGTCCTAATTACATCTTAACGGCTGGAGCGATTTCAATGAAACTCGGTGAGGTCTGGCCTAGCCTGATCGAGCCCTTCAAATGTTATTACGTCTCACAAATCTAACATGGCGGCCGTGCGAAATATTTCACCGGCAGTACTTATCTCTGAAAGTATTAATCATATCACCTTGAAATTTTGTACGGTGATAAAGGACATTACTAGAAGTTAACCGATGAGTTTTGCAAAAACCTGTTAACTACAAAACGAACAAGGTGGTCAAGTGAATTTGAAATTTTAATTGACTTTTCTTGCGATTTCACCATACAAACGCAATTAAACTTTGTATAGCAAATGTTCATACACATTGCAATGCAGTGGCACCTAATTTAGTTCAATTGTTTACATAACCTCAAGATGGCGGCTGTGCGAAATATTTCACTGGCATTCTTTATCTTCGAAACTATTACATATATCACCCTGAACTTTTGTACCATGATTATAGACACAACTAAAAGTTCATATATGTAGTTTTCAAAAACGAACGTTACAAAACGAACATGGCGGCTAAGCGAAGTTGAAACATTTTAATAGACTTTCCTCGCGATTTAACCATCTGAGCACGGTGAAGTATGGTACAGTAAATGTTTATACAAATTGTAATGCACTGGCATCTAATTTAGTTCAATGGTTTACATAACCTCAGTATGGCGGCTGTGCAAAATTTTAAAATTAAGTTTATATTTCTTGAGTATTAATCATGCGATAGAATTAAACGTTTGAATAACGAATCCACGCATTGATGGTCATCTAATAGTAAACTCTATGGCCTACATATGTCAAATTCCAACACGGGGACCATCCGAAATATTTTGACGGTTCTCAATATCTATTAATCTATGACAGCAATCAAAACTGAAATGTTGTGTGTTGATAGAGGCTATGCAAATATGTTCACCTATTGGACTTTCAATAACCTGGTGAGCAAAAATCCAACATGGCGGCGACGCGAAATATAAATATTTGAATCGACGTTTCTCGTGAACTTGGTACGGAAAATTCTTATTTAAATTTTAATCCACTGGCATCTAATTTATATCACTTGTTTTCATAACCACAAGATGGCAGCTGTTCGAAATTAAAACCTCGATTTTATTTCTTGTGTCCTAATCATGCGATTGAGTTTGAATACTATACCTACACAATAATATTCATGTAATAGTACATAACTCTTAAGACCTACATGTGTATATAAATATCCAACATGGCGACCATCCGAAATATCTAGACTATTCTCAATATCTACGAATATATTACAGCAATCAAACTGAAATTTTGTATGTTGATAGAGGCAATTTTCATAAGTAGGATATATGAAAATAGGCTATATAGTTCTTCACGGAACTACTTGTTGTATACATGTTTTCTCTGCCAAATAATATTTTATTATAAGAATGTTTTGTTTAACATTGAGGAAAGATTGCTTTATTTTCCATTCTGACATTGTTTTTCATAGTTTTCATTAATTGTATAATATTTCTTTTTTATTTCTTTGTTTTACCAGTTTTCTTCAAGTTTTATAAATCAGATTTTCAATGTGTGATAACCAAATTTTCTTTAGCGTTTCATGATTAATTATTTCACATTTATTACGAATAACTTAAAGTTAAGTTCTTTAACCTTAGTTTGTAATAATACTTGAAATTTTATTTACAGATTGTTTTGTGCTCACAAAGGACTCATTGAATTCTGAAACATGCACACAGAGCTCTAGTACATGTTGTTAATAAAGCATTGATAGACGTTTATTGTTATCTTTAAAAAGACCTACATTGTTTGAGATAAAATTTAGCCTTTATATTATTCATTGCAGACCCCAGAGTTAACAATATTGAGAGGAAATATAATGAGATGCTCAGCAAGTACATTGAGCTTGGGAATGAAGGAGTTAGGATTCAGAAAATGCAGCACGTAATGATTATGTCTGAGGCATTATCTTAAACCCTATACACTCCATAAGTGTTGAAAGGAACTCGAACATCCACCCAACATCGAACGTACGTTGCAACGCGGAGTAATCTCATTAACACGTGGTATTGTGCGATCCTTACTTGCGATAGGTGACTAGTTGTTCACAGTTGAGATTTATTGTACACAATTTTTTTGATTTGGGAGCATTATTTTCGTTATTGTAATTTATTTTATTTTATTAATGTGTGTTCGTATTTATATTTATTCTAGTATTTGGTGCTTGGTATAACCCGTGCCATAAACTATGTGAAATTGGAGGAAATTAATATTATAATTTATTTTTTTTGAGGGGGGGGGGGAAGAAATGTATTTACGCACATAGTGTCGGGCTCCTAAGTGGCAGACAACCGACTCAAACTCCCCCCCCCCCCCCTTGGAACCGTTTATCACAGTACTTTAGGCTAGAGTCATTTTATATTTGCCCGTAGGGCACTCATCTGTAGTGAATTATCTTCAATGGCGATCCAGATCTGTCTTTTTAGTTCGGAGGATATTTTCAACAAAACTAGCTAGTAGCTTCCAATTTTGTTCATCCTGTAGCATCACCACAACAATATTGTCAGGATATATCTCCACCTCAATGTGTTCTTGAAGAGACTGTCTACTTTGGACCCACCCTCCACAAGAGAAGAAGATGTGAATAGCATTATGTAGCTCGTTAACAGTGTGGATACAATCTGGTGAATCCACCTTCCCCATCTTCTTATGATAAGAGCAGAAGTACCCATGGCCAGTAAAGAACTGAGTGAGATAATAACCAACCTCACCATATTTCCTCTCTGTCCAAACCTGCACCTGAGGGGTCATTCTCTTAGTCCATTGACTTCGGTTTCCTTGCTCCCATTTGATCTGCCAATTATGAAAGGTTTGTACTCTTGCTGTTCGTCTTGCATTTTGTAAACCTAAATCAGATTTCTTTCAGTAAATGTACTTGCGTTCTTTTGCTAGAAATAAAATTAGAATTACCCAGGCAATAACAAGAACTGCTTCTTCAGACACCGAGCGATATGCAGATGCCACACGCAAAGCACCTGCGCTAGTGACCCTATACATTTCCTTATCCAGGTAATCCGCCCATATTTACGCTCCATACAGCAGAACTGAATGGATGGCTGTCATCAGTAATCTCCTCTCACTAGATTTTGTTCCACCAACATTGGCCATGAGCCGACTGAGGGACGTTACTCCTCTAGCCGCCTTATCTGCAGCCTGTCTAATTTTTTCTCCAAAATTCATTTTATTGTCAATCATGATATCCAGATATTTTGCTGCTGGCCGTGTCTCTACTTGATTGACTCCTATCTGTATTGGGAGTATTGTCTGAATTCTCATCTTTGTTAGGATTACAATGTCTGTCTTACTAACTGCTAAAGGCAAACCATGTTCTTCCATCCATCTATTGATTGTGCGTCTTACCATATTGAGTCGCAACTGTGCCTGCTTGACACTTCTTCCTGCTACAAGAGCAGCAACATCATCTGCATAACTTACTAGGATAGTTTCATCAAGGACTTCAGATCTCAGCAAGCTATCATATCTGATATTCCACAGATCTGGTCCTAAAATCGAACCCTGTGCATCTCCGGCCACTACCCGTACCTTGAGTTGTCCTTTTGTCGTGTTATAAAGCAACGAACGATCTTTCAAGTAGGAATTTATCATCCGTAAGATATAATTTGGAACATGAAATGTATTCTCCAACGCATTCAGCTCTCAGGGTTGATGCAATCCCTGGCTTTGTGATCATTCTGTTCACAGTAGAAGCAGGAGTTGCTTCTTTCAGGACCCTCACAAATTTGGCAATATGACTATAACTAAGGCATCGGTAGCATCGAAGAACTGATATTCTCCACCTCACTCTGAAACTGACCCATCCTACTTGAACCAAGATGATCATTTGCAGCATTTTCTGGTAGAGTTATAACAGCCATTCTCTATTTCCGACCATTAGTCTGCGTTACCATAATCCATAATAATAATAATAATAATAATAATAATAATAATAATAATAATAATAATAATAATAATAATAATAATAACAATAATAATAATAATAATATGTATGTCTACCCCTTATTATTCCCGTTTTTCCAACGGGGTCGGGGATGAGATGCGATGGAAGTCTTTGTGGATATGGTTTTTACGGCCAGATGCCCTTCCTGACGCCAACTTCATGAGAGGAGTTAATGAGAGATGAAATGAATGATGATGAATGAAACTGGGCAAGGATGTGGAAGGAAGCGGCCGTGGCCTGTCAGAAGGTACCGTCCCAGCATTTGCCTGGTGTTGAAAATGGGAAACCACGGAAAACCATTTCAAGGACGGCCGACGGTGGGGCTCGAACCCACGCGTCTACCGAGCCAGCAGAGAGCTTGGTCCCATGACCTAATGCTGCGCTTTAGCCAGCATAGCCACTACTGTCGGTTCAATAATAATAATAATAATAATAATAATAATAATAATAATGATAATAATATTCATAATAATGATAATAATAATAATCTTATACATACATCCAATGTGCAATGACCATTTCGAGAATATTTGGTTATTACTCGAGTTTTCGACTCGTTCCCTGACTCTGACAAGATATTTATTTCTGGTCTGAGGGCATGAACGATTTACACTGAGCCTCATGAGGCAGAACTGAGAAGAGGTGGGTTCGATTCCCACTATGGCCACCTAAGAACTGGTTTTCCATGTTTCCCACGTCTAATCAAATCCTAGCCTCAATTACAAATTCACGCTACTACATCTACCACAAATAAAACGGATCACACACACAGAAGTACACATGGCTACTCGTTGTCACAAAGCCTCTAAATGAAACAATATGTCAAGTGTTTAAGCAGGCTCTCTGCGAAGACAGTAGGTGGTGTTTTTGTTGTTGTTGTTGTTGTTGTTTGAAAACAAGTATCCTTCTTCATTAATTTCTGGCACGGGGTCACATTCTTAAAGAATTTACGTCAGGTGATGGTTCCTTCGAATGTTCCATTAGAAATAAACGAAATCAGCAGTTCAGATGGGGTTTGGAGAAGCCATCCTTTAACAGTCGAGTCAATGTTAAGGAAGACTTACCTCTCAGTATATTACGAAGACACGTTTAGATAAGTAGTTCCAATAATTTTGAAATTCTCGCAACCAACAATTAGGTTTATGTATTATTTTGATATCGAAAGTCATACCTGTGAAGTTGTTCTTATCATGACACAAAATCTCTGGTTTATAGCTCTAATATTACAGTTAATTTTTAAATCACTTGACACTGCTACTGAGTTGGTATCGTACTATTCATTGTTTTGAAAAATACCAGAAACTCATGTTCAGAAGTAGGCTAATAAGGCAATTCTATTGGATCACAAGAAAGGGCAATTGAATTTTAAAAATTATCTTAGCCGCAGTCCTTGCTTCCTACTAATGATCCAACAATAACACCGGTTATCAGACAAATCCTCTCTCTCTCTCTCTCTCTCTCTCTCTCTCTCTCTATATATATATATATATATATATAATATAGCCTATATATACACATACATATACACACGCCAAAATACACGGAGCTAATGACCACGCCGTCGCAAACCCCCTAAATATATTAACAACAACAATAAGTCCTGGTTTCGTACTACAGTAGTCCTAGTCTCAAATATCAAATACTTATATGTGATTTTGTTTAAAGTATTCCACTAAGGTAAAAATTTCAGGTTAATATCTGTAATTGGTTCAAATAAATTTTGAAAATAAATATTAGCGTGGCCGCCATATAAGTTTCGTGATTTTTAAGATGTTGGAAGTTACATCTCCGTTTTTGTATTATACGCTGCTATCATGGTACGAGATTTAAGGTTTATGGCTGTAACAAATTACGAGAAAAGTAAATTGAATTTTCAAGATGGCGATTGCGTGCAATATGCAGTGTTATGGTCTTATGGCTTACGCTAGCGAGGTCTTTCGTATGGTACTCCTCTCCCATCAAAATACGTGTTAATTGTGTTATTGTATCATAAGTTAATGAAATTCAGTTTTAACCATACGCCCATCCACCATCGTGAATGTATGGAGTCGATGTTCTTTTGCCAAAGGTGGTACAATTTCGATATAGGTACAATTCCGATCAAACTAAGGTTTAGCGGATATTTACCACTTCGGAGTGTTGGTAGTACTTGACTGCGTATGCCATTACAGTGCGGAGGACTTCTCGAGTTGTGTGTGATTGGATCACGAATACAGCAGTTTGTGCTTCAGATATACAGATTATTTTTTGTAGCTAGGTGAGTTCAATTATGTAGTTTTTTACTCTGTTATAAAATTGCCTAGTTTTTAAACGCTGGCAAACAATGATATTATGAGGTTAGAACCATGCTGTTGATTTCCGCTTGTGCTCGCACTACCTGAGTGACCTTCGGCTTGACATGTGCTGCCATCTCTCGTCATAGTGGGGTACTACTTGACGATATATACAGTGATGTCAATAGTACATTTTCGATCAGTAGAGAGGTACAACTTCGATACTCTAGTACAATTTCGATTGGAATTGATTCAACCAGATATTTGTGTTGGAATATAAATCTTATTACGAAGCAAAAATGAATTATGAGTATTTCAAAGGATTTCAGCATCTAACGTTTTTATAGGCTAAATTCAGAGAAAATAATGGTACACTGTTCTTAAGTTTCCAATATCTGAGAAATAAACAATATGGTTCCTAACTCAAATTCATATTTATGGTTCATGGTATTCAGAAGCAAACACTTCCTTTATCATTATTAGGTCAAACAATGTTAATAATATTATTGCTTATCATTGTGGGGTTTGAAGCCATTTTTCAGTGTTGCCTATGTAAACAAAAGTTTGGTGCGTTTCAGTCGGTCAACACGAATATACCAAAAAAAAGAGCTGGGTTATGCCCTAATCCTGAAAACGCAAACAACAGTTCGACTCACTTCCAACGAAAATCTGGAAAGTCTCCGAAGCAAGGGACGTCTCTTTCAACAGGCACAGAAGAAAGTAAGAGGTCGCCAGCAAACGACGATGAGTGTGGATTTTGTCTGATGAACTATTATAGTGAACAATCAATGAAAAAAGTGACTGGATTCTTTGCCAGAAATGTAATGTGTGGTATCATGAATTGTGTGTTAGTTCAGTTTGAAAAGAACACTTCGTATGTGGAAGATGCCACTGATCGAAATTGTACCAACAGGTGATCATGATTGTACCCGACGAGGTACATTTCTGATCAATTACACAAAATTATGTTTTTTATTCTTATGTCTAAAGTAACAACTGTAATTTTGTGATATATATAAAATACATCCACTATAGTTCAAGGAACGTGTACCACTATTGAAATTCATTCTAGCTTCTGCACGCCGCCTGTGGTAGTATGTTTTGTCTTAACTGATCGAAATTGTACCACCTTACCCTACTCGTAGAAAGCCACTTACAAGGTCCTGCATTGCTACTAATTTACGTTATTCGTTATCACCATCATAACCTTCCGTTTTCTAGCATAAGCTGGGTTGCATCAAATATGATATCCCTCTACTTAACTCTGACCACCATCCTTCCTCAGAGGCAGATGACCTCACAGTTACACCCATTAAAACAACAATAACTAACTATCATCCTTCCTCAACCGTTGAACTTCACTCCAGGTTTCGTTCTCTCACACTGTCTTTCACTAAGTCCAGTCACCATACTTTAGGTCTTCCTCGTCCCCTCTTTTCAGTCATCTGTCTCTCCATCACGTGTACCGGCATTCTTCATCATTCATTCATTTCACATTTCCAAACCATCTCAATCTGTTCTACACCAACTTATCATTCAGCTTCTCTACATTCACTTCCTTTCGAATGCCTTCATTTCTCACTCACTCTATATCTCCTAGGCTTCCGTGCCATACTCCGCAGGAATTGCATTTCGGCTGCCTATATTTTGTGTTTGTGAAGCTATATTCTGTGTCATACATGTGCTCGCATACGTCGGGGTGTTTCCTGTGATAGCATTTCTATGTTATTCATAGCGTGCATCCATCCTCCTTCCTATCTGCCCTACGTAATTTTCTGGACACCTCGTTTCTTGGCATGAAAGTAAGAACTCTCTTGATTTCAAGTATGGGGTTTGTTTATTTAAATTTCTATTGTGAAGGTGATTATATAGTGTGTTGTTTGTTCTAAATACTACATTGATTCCTTGTTTTTGAAAAGGTTAGTGATTTTATACGAGTTTGCATTCACGAAGTTAAAACGCGTAAACTTGCTTACATAACTGGTTGGTGTTTGTAATATACTATCTTTTTTCCGATGTCTTTGTATTATTTTATCTATCTTGTTGGGTGGAAAGTTATATTCTTTAGAAATTTGTTTTATTGTTTTATTTTTGTTGTTGTAAGTTTCTTTTGTCATGTGTATACGTATGGCCCTGTGGACCATCGAGTTGAAACCTGCTATTTTATGTGCGCTTATGTTGGGCAGACAGGAAGGATGATGAACTCACGTTATAAAGAACACAGATATGCTATCAATCACAGGAAACACTCAGCAGTATGCAAGCAGATGTTTGACACAGGACATAGCTTCACAAACATAGAATCGGACGTAAGAATCATACACTACGGAACAAAAGGCAGGGAACTTGACAAAAAAAATAAGCCATATAAATTCACGTTGCTAAATTAAACAACCCAGATAATCTAAGTTAACACACATTATTGGAGAGTTCACCCCTATTCACACTATTAGGCAACAATCCTGTCAACAATTAGGTAGCAACATAACGAAAAAAGCCCGGCAATGAATAAATAATAGGGATAACAGGGAAAAAGCTAAGTGGGAAGGATGTACTTCGTACCGTATTCCCAATAAACCTAGGCAAATCAGGCAGTGTTAACGAGTCCAAGAAGCCCTTACATGTCCTGGAGCTCTTAAATATGGCTCATTAGTTTATGCGAGGCGGGGAACAGATTGGTCGTTAATAGTTGAGATTGCCCTTGACAATTGGCATACATTCATACAGATTATATCATTGCCAGCCACGATACAAACTAACATAAAACAGCAAGTAAAGTTTGTAAGTAGCAACAACAGATGGCGCTGGCAGTACTCAGAATAGAATAGAATAGAATAGAAGGTAGAGCGCACCACAGGCAGAAACTATAATCTAACGCTCTCTCGGAACGTCAGTCCAAGCAGTGCCTATATCGAAGACGGACGCCACAAGGATCAGTTTCTAAAACCAGATAAGTTTGCATAACCATATTCCATTTTGTGCAGTTTATCATTTGTGTATTCACCACACGAGAATTACAATACAATTAGGCCACTAACTTAAATAGGAACGGTTGATTTAGAACATAAATAACAAAATAGTGTAGACAACATAACTAATGAAGTTACTCACGGTAATAATTCAACATACTTAAACCACATTAATAATATTAATAATAATAACAACACAATAGCCATAGATGTGAACTATGTCTGTAAGTAGGTTTGACGCGTTACACAAGTTTTTTATCTAAACATTGTATAATATACCAGGTGAGTTAGCCGCCCCTTATAATATTTCTTATATGCAGCCCAACTAACGTGTATTATCATGAATGTCGACATTTCTCTGCTTGCATCACGTATTGTACTAATGCACTGTAAGCATATCCCGCAAACGATACTGAACCCTATTATTCCCCCACCCGATGCGACTACAGACCGTTGGAATAATAGACTATGATGTACCTGCAGTCAATTATTGTAGTGCAACATATCATCTGAGTGTAGATGTCGAGCCAAGTGGCTGGGTATCGCAAAACATGAAATTAACGCTTAAAACTATGATACCTAGGTATAATGACGTGGAGAGAATTTGAAACAGTGAACTGGAGGAGGAACATATTCTAAGAGGCACTTAATACAAGTTTCTTTCAAAGCTGAGACTTAGCTCAAGTAGACAATTACTGGATTTCCAATATTGATGGACCGGAGGAGCGAAGCTTCGAATCCCCCGGTGGAAAAATATTTTTGCAACGTAATGCGGCTTCAATGCTACATTCATATGTCATTCTGTACCACAACATGCAATCTAATGCCGTTATTACAGTCTTTGTGCGCTACCCAATCTGCGCAGCTTCACAGTGGGATTGAAATAACTTCATTCATTCGTCATGTACTCCACGCCCCATGGACTAATAGGTTGACATGCTTCTTGTTTACGGGGAGGTTAGAGGGAATATACCTTGCTGGCACTACGTCTGTTTCAGGAAGGATACCCAGACAGGCGACATCCGACTGGAAATACTGTACGCAATATTGAAAGACGTTTACGAACAACAGGGGAACTCGGGGCAATAACACCTATCCGACAGAGGACCATAACGTCTGGTGGGAATGAGGAGGCAGTAATGGAGGCAGCTCGCAATGACCCTCACACTAGTACAAGAGCAATAGCACAACAGGTGAACATTAGACAGTCGTCCGTAAGCCGTACATTGCATGCGCATAAATATCATCCATACTATCAACAACTAGCCTCCGTGGCTCAGGCGGCAGCACGCCGGCCTCTCACCGCTGGGTCCGTGGTTCAAATCCCGGTCACTCCATGTGAGATCTGTGCTGGACAAAACGGAAGCACACAGGTTTTTCTCCGGGTACTCCGGTTTTCCCTGTCAAAATTTCATTCCAGCAACACTCTCCACTATCATTTCATTTCATCTGTCATTCATTTAATCATTGCCCCAGAGGAGTGCGTCAGGCCTCGGCAGCCGGCACAGTTCATATCCTCGCCGCTAGATTGGGGCTTCATTCATTCCATTCCTGACCTGGTCGGAGACTGGAAGCAGGCTGTGGATTTTCATTTTCACTATCAACAACTAAACCAGGAGCTCCATGGGAGAGATTTCGAAGCTCGGATGAATTTCTGTCAATGGCTGTTAGGAAATTTGGAAGATGGTGTAGCAAATATACTATTCTCGGAAGAATCGAGTTTCCACAATAATGGTACCGTCAACCGCTATAACATATATTATTGGAGTGCTGACAATCCCCACTGGGTTCGATTGGTGGCCCATCAAGTGCAATGGGGAGTGAATGTATGGTGTGGAATTTTGGGCGATCGCCTTATTGGACCGTATTTATTTGAAGGCAATTTGACAGGCGCACGGTATCTACATTTCCTACGAAATGAGCTCCCACTTCTGCTGGAGAATGTGCCACTTGGGGAACGTTTTATGATATGGTTTCAATACGACGGAGCACCACCACATGATACGTTAGCTCTCCGCAACCAGCTCAATAACATACGTCCAGGAAAACCCCATTAGACTTCTTCCTGTACAGGTATTTGAAGCAAGCAGCCTACACCCAGCAACCAGAAAATACAGAGCACATTCAACTCATCGTCGAAACTTGTAATTCATTAACACCAAGCATGCTACAGCACTCTAGAATGTCCATTCAGCGGCGTGCGCAGATTTGCACAAACCAAAAAGATCATCACTTCCAGCATTTGCTACCGTAGCAAACTATTGTTAGTGCAATTTAGTCCCCCCCCCCTCCCCCTCCCTCCTCCATCTTTCCATCCTGTCGTAGTCTGACCCTGATGTCAAATTGGAAGAAGGGCCACATACATATTCATTCACTAACAATTTGCATTTTCCCCCCCTTCTTAGTCAGTTTACCCTCCAGGTAGGCTTTTCCCACGGACGCAGCGAGCGATCCCACCTTTACCGCCTCGACGGACAGTGTCCTGAAGCTTGAGACATTGGGACAGGGGATAAAACTGGGGAGGCGGGACTAGTAGGCTATCTTGCCCAGGCGGCCTCACCTGCAAAGCGAACAGGGAGCCTCATGAGGGATAGGAAGGGATGGGGAAGAATGGGGGTCGAACGCCCTCTACTCATTTGGACCACCCGAGGCTGAGTAGACCCCATTCCAGTCCTCTTACTACATTTCAAATTTCATGGCAGAGCCGCGAATCGAACCTTGGACGTCCGGGGTGGCAGCTAAGCCCACTGACCTCTACCCCACGGAAGTGACATGACAATATACATGCAAGGGTTATTTCACGAACATTGCGAGATTGTAACAAACTAAATAAAACTTCAATAAGGAATAGACGAATGTCCTGTTAGCCATGTTTGCCACGTACTTACCACATGAGCTATACTCCACCACGTCAAGCTTCTTGCAAATTATAGCACATGTGAGAATTTCAAGAGGGTTGCAATGTCATTACATGTTCTACAGAGGTTTCATTAAAGTCTGATGTTTTTTGTAGGCCATGAATGCAAAGATATCCGTTGTACTCTATTGACTGTGCGTAACGGAAGAGCAATTTTGTTTTCAGCACGAATATAAAAGTGCGTGTCTGCGGCACACAATGACATGTGATTGTATCATTGAAGCGTCATAACGTTGAAACACGTTGCAAATATATTTTTCCAATGGGGGATTCGAACCCACGCTCCTCCGGTTCATCAACTGGAAATCCAGTGTTTGTTTACTTTTTTTACTTGTGTCTGTTTATTTGTTTCCTGTATTTGGTTTCTTTGTACATGAAGACGTCACAAACACCCAGTCCCCGACTCCGAGAAATTAACCACAGGGGATTAAAATCCCAATTGCCCGGCCGAGAATCGAACCCGGGACCCTTTTGGCCAAAGCCTAACAAGCTAACCTATAACCACGGAGCTGGGCACTTGAGCTACGCCTGAGCTATGACTGACGTTTGTATTAAGAGCATCTAGCAGTACATTACTACTCCAGTTCACTGTTTCAAATGTTCTTCAAGTCACTATATCGTAGTTTTTAGAGTTAATTCCATTTGCACGACATCTTAACGCAGATGATAATTATGTTGCACGCAATAATTGACTGCAAGTACTTCATATTATTCGAATTGTCTGTAATCACATCGGGTGGGGGAATAATAGTGTTCAGTATCGTTTGCGGGATACACTTACAGTGCATTAGTACCATACGGGATGCAAGCAGAGAAATATCGACCTTCCTGATAATACACGTTAGTTGGGCTGCATAAAAGCAATATTATAAAGGGCGGTTGACTCACCTGGTTTATAAGTAACCCATTTTGTACATAAGAGCGTGTTAGTGTAATATTATCTCGCTTCTTTCGGGTTGGGGCATGCAAATACTTGTTTCCCGCATAATGTAGTTGGGCTCAATTTGCGTTGACCGATTGGAGACTCTTTAATAGAATTAGGCAACACTGAAAAATGGCTTCTATCACTTCAAGATTAGAGTGATTGCTCAGTAGCTTCCACGCACCTTCTTGTCTCTTTTCTTGAATATTGGTATAATAATCCCTTTCTGCCAATCCTCTAGAACTTGCTTTGCTCTCCACACACCCCAGTGAAATAACCAGTATATTCCAATGGATCCTGCAGCCTTTATCATTTCCATGGCTATTTCGTCTACTCCCACAGCTTTTCCCATTTCCATCATCTTAATGGCCAATTTAGCCACTGCCGTTGTAATGTCTGCCTCATGTTCTTCTATTTGCACTTCAATAACTTCTGTGCACATTCAATTCTCCACATTTTACAGTTCATAAAAATATTCTCTCCATCGGTTTTCATTCTCTTAAGTTTCCTTCAATATTACTACTTCTTTGTTTTTCACAAATTCAGGGTTCACATGTTCCTTCCCTTTATCTATGAATACACTGAACCATAATTTATTTCCACACTGACAGTCATCTTATATTTCGTGTGTGAATACCTCCAAACTTTTCTTCTTCTCTTCAGCCACTACTTTCCTGCAAATTTGTATAGCATCTACATATCTCATTCTACTTTCTTCTGTCCTTTTTGTTGTGAACTCTTTCCAACTCTTCTTATTTTCCTTCACTTTTCTCTTTACTCTTTCATTCCACCATGATGTTTCTTTATATTTTGATATTTCCTGATGTTCTTTCACATGTCTTCTCTGCACAACTAACAAATGCATCCTTAATTTTTTCCATTCTTCTTCCACATGTCCAACATCTGCCTTCGGTATTAGTTGATGCGATTCCCTCTTTAACTCTTCTTGCATCTGTTTGTCCTGCAACCTCTGTGTACTTATATTTCTTTCTTTTCTTCAATTTTCTGACTTTTCCGATTTTCAATTTTGCTATAACTGCACTATGATCTCCCCTAAATGCCTCCTCAGGCATGGCTGTATTAGGGTTGTCCCTTTTCTACCAGAATGAAATCAATTATGGTTTTTGCTCTTCATTCTCCCCGTATGTATGTGGTAATCTACTGGCTGTTCTTCTTCCGGACCCATGTATTCCCTACCATTAGCTGATTTCTCTGGCAGAAATCAATTAACAGATCCCCTTCTCAGTGTTTATTCCCTAATCCGCATGGTCGCACTAAATCTTCCCTTTCTTGTCTGTCTTTTCCGACTTGAGCACTTACGTCTCCTGGGACGATACCTAGACGTTAGGCCCCTTAATACAACAATTATCATCATCATAATCATCAACTTACGTCTCCTATTATTATTACTTCCTTGTCTTCAATACACTTCCCTACTTCTTCAAGGAATCTTTCCGTCATTTTCTTTATTTCCAGTTTGCGGAGCATATATTTGAATAAAGTCTTTTTACGTTATTGTAACTTAAAAATATGTTGAATTATTTGTTTTCATATTCTAAATTTCCAAGATGGCCACCACGCATTGTATTCAGTGTGTTATTCTTATGGTTTAAGTCAGCAAAGTCCCTTAAGTTACTTGGCATTCCTTTCTTACTATATTTCGTTTTAATTGCGCAATTGCATAATGAATAATTCAGGATTATGTTTTAATAGTATGCCCAGCCGCCATTTTGAATGTTTGGAATCGTTGTAATTTTGCTTTGGACATACGATACCACATGCACGTTTCTACTTTATTATTAATTTTCGTTATTGTAGCTCTAAAACAAAGTTATTTGTTTTTATAATAGGAAATTTCAGGATGGCCACTGTGCATTATATTCAGGGTGATACATTTATCGCTAACACTACCCAGACCTCTTAAATAAAACTCCTCTCCTTCTACGTTTCATTTTAATTGTGCAATTATATTCTGAGTGAGTAATTTGTGTATTTTATTAGTAAGCCTAGCTGCCATCTTGACTATACTGTATGTAGTCACTGTTATTTTGCTTCGGGTATACGAAGTGACATAAACGGTTCTATTACTAAATGTCGTTATTAATCGTATTTCTCATAGACGAGTTAATAATTTATTTAGAAATTTCAAAATGGCCGCTGTGCGCTATATTTAGTCTGATAACCAGTTTCTTGTATACAGTAATTGGAAGCCATCACATTACCAAAATTTATCTTCATTACACGATTCGATTCGTAATTGTCGATGTTAATGTTCTACTAGTTCGCGCAGCCACCATCCTGATAGTATGAGGTCTGTTCTTTTACCTTGGCCACACAAAGCCACATACACGGTTCCAAATTGCAGCAAATTCTCGTTGCTATAGCTCTTACGTGTTGATAGTTATGGACATTTTAATTCTATAATTTCAAGTTAATGGTAACGCGTAACATTCACTCTCATATAGTCATCACGTTAACAGCATAGGGTCCTCATATAAAACTAATTGAATGTCAAGTACTGTGAGCATTGATTCATTAGGTCATGGTTAATGGATTATAATGCTTGAATGATTCGGACGGTCGCCATTTAGAAATCATTTAACTGATGAGCTTGCAGTTTTGGTACGGACTCTTCGCATATGAAACTTTGATTCTTCCAAATTTGGTAAAGATCCGATAATTAGTTTAGTCGCAATTCGACTTAAACAATGAACACGTTGATGGCCGCCATTTTGTTTTCGGTAAGAGAGCGGTAATATATAACATGACACTGAGGTGCTCGTTACTAGTGCTATCTCTGTTCTAACTTTGATCCTATTCGATTTCGTTGTCTGAGAATTGATAGGAGGGACAGACATACACAAACACACACAGACATTTGTCTCGTGTAGATCTCGTAATTCTATTTTAATACTTTACACAATTTGAAAGTAGGTAAAATCTGTAATGCACGCACACTTATAACTTACTACAAGTTCAGTTTTTCTTAAGACCCTGATGCTCAGGACTAAATATGCATTTAATGAGTCACACCCACTAGCTTCTGTTAACTACTTCTGTGTACTAGAAATACTCATACTAGCAATTACATTATAAGTGAGAATAGAGCAAGAAATTAACATCTCTGATTAGAAGACGTGATTAAGGCGTTCATGTTGTTTAGAGACCTGCAAACTCATGATTACCCGTTAACATCATATATTAAACCATTAGGGATTCAAAATGGGTTCTGCTTTAATGAACCGGACAAAACGAGGTAATTGATGCTAACTAATCTATTAGGACAGAATGTTCGCCAGAAGGTTGACACGTGGCACAGCTCTTTAAATACACTACAGTTCTCTCACTTTCTTCGTTAACGAGCGGCTCGCCTTTGATACCTAGCTGGGTGGATATATTTACATTCCATGTCTGCGAGCAGCCAGGCCTTTCCCAGGTCGAGGCACAATGTTGTCATTTCTCCACCGTAGCCACTGAGAGAAAGTAGTGAGACTGGACAGAATTACGTGCAACTGTGCAACACAGGACACCTGACATGCGAGCCGGCTGCCAGGACCGGACTTTGGAGTCCACGCGGAGGGATAGAAGAATCATGCTATTGGTCAGCAGCGAAGAATGGCTATTGTCAGCGCGTGCTAGTACCTGAATTTGAGTCGCCGCTCATTAACGAGGAAAGTGAGAGAACTATAGTAATATTTATAATTGCTTCATGTGGACCTCTCTTCTATAAATTCTATATTTAGAATGTATGATTCCTAAGACTATCTCCTTGGTTAGCAGAGCGTCCTACAGATTGCACTAAACAACTGGATTCCTATTTTCACAGTACATGAATGCTTTGCATCGCAGACTACATAGCAGTTGTGATTGAATTACTTCTTTTAAACAAGTAATTGCTGGTTTGTATTCACCGGCTGCACGCGTTTCACCACGCCCTTTGCAGACCTCAAATACTCAATACAGATCAGGGTACAAATGTCCGCCTTCTTCCAAGCTTCTGGCGAATCTCTTGTTCGTTGTATTTTCCACGCTGGTATAGTTTTCTTTGAGTTTATGTGATACCTCCTGTCTATTTACATGATAACTACAACGTTTACAAGGAGTCATGATTTTCAAATAGCACTTTACCACGTACTCATGCACGTATACTATGTGATTTCTATTTTCACGAGAGATGAACAACATCTTAGAAGGCTCGATCCTGGACCGTAGTTGCATAAGGGATGAAGAATATGCCAGCTGAATACCAGTTAATCAGTCAGTTGATGTGTTTCAGCTCCATAAGTGATCCTACTGCGTTTGACACGAGTAGGCCTATAATTTATCAAACAACAACAAATAGTTGTATTCAGTTCATGATGCCATTCTACCGCGTCTGGCAAAAATATATCTATTTAGTATAAAACGAAGTCCCCGATTCTTGGATGTCACGGGCGATCTCTAGAACCACTGGATGGATTTTGATGCGGATTTCACCATTCTGTAAAGGATACCTCGAGGAAGGTTTCTGTAGAAAATAATTTATTTATGATCAAAGGAAGGCAAGCAGTAACGATTTCAGTGAAAAGGTCGAAAATAAAACCTGGCGTCCGTGCGCTTTTTAGGCTTACGCTGGGCAAACCGTTAAAATATCAATATACTATGAGTGTAAGAATTGTTCAGCATAAAAAGTTCTACAAAAAGTCCGTATGAGCACATCTCAATCTTCAATACATCGCCCATTATAAGTGTTTTAACGTTTTTTAACGTAATACATTCATAACTGTTCCTGGGCGAAGCCGGGGTGGGTTGCTAGTAGTGTATAAGCAACAAAAAAGTATTCGGCTTGAGGCTCTTTGTGCATAGTGCCATTCTACCGCGTCTTACAAGGGTATATTACTTAAACGCAATGACAATATCAGTTCGTGACTGAATCTCCAAAGGGTATAGTACGAGGGGTCATCAGAAACTAAGGTTACAAAGCCTGCAGTGGAACGTGTACATTCTATTTCATACAACCAATGCAGCCAACTGATAATTAGGGCTCGGATTTTTAAGTAAATAAATATATTTTTATGTAAATACATATTTTAAGCATTCTTTCTATAAATACATAAATTCCTGCTTTTCACTTATTGGTACATAAAAGAACATACTATTTACATTTTTTAAAATCAGTATGCTAGATCTTTCAGTTCATTGTATTTTTGTTCTGTTACTTCAACGGAGAAGAACCTGTGAGCTATCTAATCTTCATGCAGAGCGTATGTCAGCTTGCAACTATGTTATACTTAACTTGTCGCCCCGTGCCACCTACTGTGGAAGCCGGGGATTTCCTTGTCCATAGCCATATTGCACCACGTGCTAGACCTCTCCCCCCCCCCCCCCCCCCCCCGCTACCTGGAACCAGTGTCACTCACATGCAGTTCATTTCTGGCACTGTGAAGTGTAAGGCAGTTCTACGATGCCTAAAGTACAAACAACTACAAGTTATCGTCCGTTGCAGAATTTAAAGATAATTTTACTTCTGATGGGGGCGTTCTGTTCTGCCAACCATGTGCTAATGCAATCAAGGCTGAACAGCGATCTCAAGTTACACAACACCTTAAGGGCAAGAAACATATTGCCGACGTTTCGCGTCTACAGAATAAGAGTTTCGCGATAATCGTCGGTCATTTGTGATGGACAACCTGAAGATGTATCTCGTTGTGTATTGTAATGCTTCAGCAGTCGGTGAGACATAGAATAAATTGCATTCGTGAGTGATGCATATTGTTTATATTCACATTAATAAACTAAATTATAATTCAATATTTTTAGATTTCTGTCACATATTTCACGTATTTTGAATATATAAAAAATAAATATTCTCCCGATTTTTAGCACCTAAAAATCCGAGCCCTACTGATAATACATACATTATGTTATAATAATAGTAGTAATAATAACAATAATTATACCGGTAATAATAATGTTATTGGTTTACGTCCCTTTTAACTACTGTGGCCTTTATACATTTGATTATTTTTGGACACAGTCTCCATATCAGTTTAGGCACTTGTCACTTCATGAGATGAGTTTGAATATTTCGTCATGGTAAAAATCCTCTCCTTGCGTGTTTACCTACGTTGTCGCGAAGAGTCGCATATCGTCTGAAGCAAATCTTTGACCTCCCAGTTACTCATTTAAGTTAAGAAACTGGTGAAAGTCGCTTGGAGCGAGGTCTGGGCTGTAGGGAGTGTGGTGGATTATTTCCCAACGAAACTGCTTCAGCAGCGTGGTGGTCGTTTGGGCTGTATGAGGTCGTTTCCTCACTTGAAGGAGCACCTAGGAGGTCAACGATTCGCTTCCGATGAGGAGATGAAACACTTCGCGACAACGTGGCTGAACACGCAAGACAGGATTGTTACCATGAGGGAATATTCAAACTCATCCTACGAAGCGACAGGTGCCCAAATCGATATGGAGACTATGTCGAAAAGTAATCTAAAGAATGTACTATCAGTTGGCTGTTGCTTTTGTGTAGTGTATTTATGCGTATTATCAATATTTTTCATAATATTGCTTTTAAGTGAGTACCTAAGTATGTAATCAGAATAACAAGTTACTTGAAGTGTAAATAAAGACTAATTCTTAGTTACTTTATTCAATCATTAGAGAGTGAAGTTCAAAAATATTTTTTTTTTTAAATTGTGCAGGGTTCAGGGCCTTGTCTCTTTGGATTTACTTCCCATATTCTAAATTTATGATAATAGACTATTGCTAGTTTTTCAGCCTCGTTCATTTTAATTCCCAAAGGTTTCGTAGACATTAAATGCAATAACTCCACCTGACAAAACATGAATAGTCGTGGTATGAACCTTGTCACTGACACCAAGCACAACTGGTGAATGTAGAACATGCGGTTCGCTGCCAGGGCCCAGCACGTCCGCATACACTAGCATCGCACTGCTATCCACACGATCGGTTCGGTTCCAACTCACCCATTGTGGCTAAGAGGTTTCTTTTTTTGTCGCGTGGCCTCCTGAGAGGTCGAGTGCAGTTCTTTCTAGTTGACGCCCGTGGACGACCTGCGCGCCGGGATGAGAGATGGAATGGATGAAGATGAATGAAACTGGGCAATGATATGGAAGGAAGCGGCCATGGCCTGTCAGACGGTACCATCCCAGCATTTGCCTGGTGTTGAAAATGGAAACCACTGAAAACCATTTCCAGGACGGCTGATGGTGGGGCTCGAACCCACGCGTCTACCGAGTCAGAAGAGAACTTGGCCTCATGACCTGACACTGCGCTTTGGTGAGCGTAGCCACCGCTGTCGGTGGCTAATAGGTTAGCAAACTAGGCTTTGGCCGGATGGGTACCGCGTTCGATCCTCGGTCGGGCTGAGGGGATTTCTATATGCTGTAATTAATTCCCCTGGCTCGGGGACTGGGTGATTGAGACGTCTTCATAAATGAAATTAAGAAAACAGGAAAAGTAAAATCAAACATGTAAATCTGAAAGACTCAAGGCAAGTTGGTTTAGCGGTGCAGCAGTTGCTGTGCGGAATGTTATAAGTGAATGTGAATTCTCAGTGAACACGCTTGCTTCGCAACCCTACAGTACAGTACCAAGCGCTTGTAAGTCGTTACTGTATCGGAAGGATCGTATTGTGGCAGCAGCTCGTGATGATACTGGTCCCCCTGCATGCCAACTGTCTGGAAATAACAAGACAGATTTTACGAACTATATTTCTTCTACTGCAAACAAACCAGTGCAGTGTAATCATTGGCTGCGGTGACACATGTGTGTTGCTCTTAGGCCTGATGTATTATGAATGTGGAGCAAACGGTGTGTGTTGCGGAGTGGAATCACGTGTATGTATGTATTCTTTATTGTCAGACAGATAGAATCCACTAGTGACAATATAATAATTAACAATAATATTTACAAGTATTGTACTGCACCCGAATCCCGCATAGTCATAGCCTATATCCGCAAAGATAGAAAAGGATTGTAGGGAGGTCGAAACCCCGCCAGGTAGATCAACGCTACCCTACTAGGATAATGACTAGGGAACCCTCGATGCATACCGGTCATGCAATAACACTACCAATTAGTTACACATTTACATAGACAATAAACTATCCTAAACACAAAAAGGTAGGACGAGAATCTCGGCTCTCGGGTGTGAACGGTGAACGTTGAGACTAACTTGAACTCTAGTAACCAATTCGCAGTATTATCGCATGTCGATCGCAGGAATGAAATGACGATCGGATTTATAAAAAACGAACAGGCAAACAAAAACTAGTGCCTGGGATTTATTTCCAAACAAATACAGATAATAAAATAAAATAATCCCTATCACCATGAATAAATAAACATGTTAACTTTAACTGTCACACACGTCAAATGGTTCTACTATTTGTAGAATAAGTGTGTCTAAATGTTCTTGTTACAGTAATGTAACGACATTAAGTTTCATAAAATGTTCACATAACTTTACAGTCACCCTGTGGCTGTGTTATTAAAAATAGTTCGATAAAAATCAGCTGTTCACTCATGAAAAATGAAATAAACAATTCAAAACCCTACATTATACACGATTGTGCGTAGAATGTAACTCTCTACTCTAATAAAATTATTATTAATGATATATGGTTTAAATATATATATATAATTTATAAATCTCGTGCTTCACACGGTTTAAAAATTACCATTAACACTGTCAGTCGCGCTCTGACAGCTTCATAGTGTCTCTGTTACACAAATTACAGTTCTCCAACAATGCTTCTACCAACGATAAATTCTCAGGTATCTCTGGTGGTGTGTCATAATAAATAAGCCTGAGTATCAAACGATTAAGTTAAATACAGCTTGGAATGTCGTGTCAATAAATAAAACAATAGGATAAAGATCGATGCGGAACTACTACAAAACTTTATACATTACGTGGATCATTTACAAATACTCTCAAACATAAACAATTCAAACGTCTAACCTCTGTGTTAGCGCTTTTTACTCATCTTGTAACAATTCGTTGCTCCACATAGCAATATGTTCCTGCCTTCCGCAATACAGTGAACAATACTTATCAAAGGCGTCTTACTACGCTCCAAACATGTCATACATCCTTCCTATCCTCTTTATAAACAATCTTCACAACTTCGCACGGCTTTACTTCCTTGAAAAACCCATCTTGCTATACACTTATAGAAGAATTAGTGATTTTACTAGATAACTACACTAGAGTATGTTACCGTTCAGAATGCACTCCTAACTTTCACCTCATGTCTAAATTATTAAACCTCGTGCATCAAATTACAACAATTACATGTTCGTACACATTAATACAATTCACAAAGTACTTCTTATTCCTTCCATTAGCGCTCTTCGTTCTCTATGATCCATAATAAACTGGTTCTTTCATGTTACCAAACGTTAACAATGTTACTTAGTAGTTCACTCGTCTTTTAGTTATTAATAAGAATAAATTCATATCCTCCCGCTTCTGGTGTAAGTTTAAATATATGAACAATTCATATTTAAGTTGTTTTTAACATACAAAACCGCAGGTAGATTAAAATATCTCCTGGTCCATTCATCTCAGTTAAACAATGTTTATACTTTAATTGTTGACAAATATAGGCATCACTTGACCTCAATTGTCAATACCGTGATCCTAATTTATAGTGTATATCCGTAATATAATAGTCCAAGACTATTTAGTTGTCTAATAAGTTGTATTCCGCTATTGGAATTTTATAACAGTCCAATTGTTATAAATAAATATATCAGATGTATATGAACATCGTAATGTTTGTTACATAATATTATAGTATCTCACAATTATGCTTTACTTGATAACAATGCATTATAGACATATAAATGAATACTTTCGCTGTTACACATAGAAATTGTTAATAACAATTATAATGTTTAAATGTTCTTACAATTTGTCATTAATTACGCTCTTCTCCAAAATACAATGTAATCGAATAATCGAATAATTTAAACATTCTCAAGTTATCTTGGTATTATCGAATTATCTTAGCCTTATCGACTTATCATAGTTTATCGAAGCATTCCTTTATAAAACGAGTATCGTTCAAAAGTGAGAGTCAAATAAGGTTTCCTTCAGAATAAAAATATACAAGAAACGCAAATCTAAGTTAAAATGAATTAAATAACGTCTCATACGACACATGACGACGTATCAAAAATTACAATGAAACTCTGAAATTTAAGCTATTAAAAGACAAAGAATAAAAATAAGAGTAACTACAAATGATGTTGGTCACTCCATAAATGGACCTCTACTACTACAGCAAAACTACAGACATGAAACAAACGGTTGTTCTACCTTGAGACGTCTTCTACAGCCAGGGAATACCTATGTCAGCTGTCCTAGATGTTGCGTCGAAGCTGTCATCATTCATCTCCCAGCGATACCAATTACTGCCAAGCTCGTTCGTCATCTGCGGTGGACCCCTGCTCACTTGGCTCGCCACCTGTTCTGCTTCACGG
Source organism: Meconema thalassinum (assembly GCA_946902985.2). NCBI lineage: Eukaryota > Metazoa > Arthropoda > Insecta > Orthoptera > Tettigoniidae > Meconema > Meconema thalassinum. The sequence goes on from OX336389.2 coordinate 907,894,852, forward strand.
CCTGAGCTGCTAACGGTAGCTGCGTCACCTTCTCGGCCAGCGGCCTGGAAACTGCGATTCCCAGTTCGATCGGCTGCAAATGGTCTTCGTCATCTTATCTCTGTCCTGCAGAGTGGTATCGCTATTGTAGGTACGCAAGTCCTGGGTTGACATCTCGTCCTGGTGAAGTTAGACATCTTGCTTGTGGTGTAGAAATTCATATTTGAAAACTGCTAATTGGTGTGCAGTTGTAGCTGTGTCGATCCTTGAATTTCCGAGTCACTCTGACCTCCCAATCCATGGTATAGATTAACCTCCTTTCATTTTACTTAGTTCTCCATAATCTCTTCTTCAATAGACGTATAATAAGCTTCTCCTCCCTGACTTATGATTTCTGCCATCATGTAGACAGTGATGTAGCTTGTGATGAAATACTGCTGTATATTTATATATGACGTAGCTGCAGCAATATCGTTGCTTTCAGTAGATAATTATTGCCTCTGCGTGAAGTGCTGCTTGTAAGCGAAGGCTCGTTCTAAAATTGTGATGCTTTTATACTCACTGTTCTCTCCAATGATGTAAATTCGTTTCGCCAGCCTTTCTTCCCATCTTCCTCGGCGATGGTACAACGGTGCTTATCGTCCGGGCTACTGCTGTGTGCAAAAACTGCTCCTTTGTTGTGCGCGTGCGTGAAACGCGTCTACTCGTTGCCAGTCTTTCTGAGAGAGTCTGACGCCACGCTTCTCCCTTGCGGTACGTGTCATAGCTGGCTAGCTTCGCTTCGCTAGCCTCCAACACTTGTATATTAATAGAAATATACTCACATTCGTTCTATTATCCAATAATTTATATTTCTTTTCAACCAAATAAATTTCATTTTGCATTCTACACTTGTAAATGTGCTTATTTCTCTTAATACCTGCCAAATTTATATTAAAGCGATTCCCACAAAAATTATGTGCTATTAATTGATTGGCTGTTGAAATATCCGAAAAAGACTCCTGGGTCTAGCCTCTTCTCCTCGGGTCGTGTGCATTGCTTTGTTATGATAGCCTTGCTAACCAAACTGGTTTTCTCGTGCCAAACATGAAGCTTTGTACAAAATCCAGCTTCGAATGATCGAGCTCTTCCATGGTTAAAATCTCATTCACCAGAATATTTCCAAATAATAAATTCCTCAAAATGCTTCAAATTTCTCCAAAATACTTTCATTATGTATCATTTGCATCCCATAATACAAATATATTTATTAAATTATTTTAATTTCAAATTTCCAATTTTTCCTTCCAACGGTGCACAAGTCGTTCGAACCTTGGCTCGGTCAAAGGTCCTAAGCTGGGCTGAATTCGAGTTCAGATCCTCACCCGACTTATAAATAAAGTGTAAAACGGACTTTATTTAACATTCGACTTGTTAAATACTGGAAATCGAATTCTTCCTTAATGAATCCTTGGATAAAATCTTTTTAATTTTGAATGGTTGTACTTCCCAATGGGTCGTTCGTCTTCTATCCTGACGATTTCATAGCAATTGTTGTTGAATACTCTTCCAACCTTGAACGAGCCTTTGAACACATTAGCAAATTTGACATATGTCTTCTTCAAAACGTCAGCTTTGATGGGCATCCTAACACGAACTAATTCTCCGAGGTCTACTGTACCTCTTTCCATAACCTCTCTTCAGCCGTTTCTCTGCTTGTTTATTCAAGTGCTCTCTGGCGGTTTCTATTCGTTGTTCCAACAGTGGTTCGTCATCTTCCGGAAGATTGAAGATTCCGTCCCACGGCCTAACTGGTTTCGTCATAATGAAGTGTCACTGGAACTTGGTTAGTGCTCTCATGCAAAACTCCATAATTGGAACTACGCTTACCCAATTAGCGTGGTTCACAGAACTGTAGAGTCTTATGTATTTCGAGGCCTCTAACATAGTCCTCTCAATAGGATTTGTCTGTGGACTACGAATGGAACTAAATATGTGTCCAATCTCGAGTCTTTCCATAGCCTGTTGAAATTCTGAAGAAGTGTACTGTGTTCCATGGTCGGTTAGTAAACGTTCGGGCTTTCCTAACTTAGGAATTATGTTTTTCTCTAAGTGGTACAATACAGTTTTCGTAGTTGCCTTCTGCATTGGATTCATCATAACTATTTTAGAGAAAACATCCATAGTGACTAGCAAGTATTTGTTTCCCCTACTACCCTTAGGAACTGGGCCGAAAATTTCCTGACTGAATAATATTCCAAAGGTTTAGTGGGTATTATTGCTTTTGGCTCAGAATTATACTTATTTTTCCGGCATATTTCACATGTTCTGATAATAACAGATATGGATTCCCGCATGTTACTCCAATAGATCCTGTGCAGTACTATACGTCTTGTCTACACCTCCGTGACCTATAGATTTGTGAACGAACCAAACTATGGGCACTCTCAACCTAGGTGGAATTACAATTCTCACCTTCCTGTGGTCATTGTCTACGTACTTGCATACAATGCCTTCTACTAACACATACTGAGTGGCTTTCTTCCGTGTTTCTTCATATGCTTCATCGTCATTCTGCATCTTTCCTGACAAGAATCTGAACAAATTTCTCAAACTGGTATTCCTCTTCTGACTAATGGCTATCCTCCTCTGACGTTCTAATGCTGCCTGATCTTCATCGTTCAGTTCTATTACATTGACATTCACGCTCCTCTCTGTAGTTGGATTTCTGGATAGAATGTCTGCCAACAAGTTTTCCTTCCCAGGAACATGAACGATTGTGGCGTTAAATTGTTGCAGAAACAACGTCCATCTAGTCATCCTGTCACTAGATAACTCTGACTTGAGCATGAATTCCAAAGCTTAATGATCTGTTCTAATGATGATCTGGTGTCCAATTAAAATTTTCTTCCAGTGATGCAGAGCGTTTATCACTGCTAAAGCCTCCAGCTCTGTCGTGAAATAATTTATTTCATGGGATTTCAGTTTTCTACTGTTGAATGAAATATAATGATTATTTCCCTCTTGGTCCTTCTGGTACAGAATTGCGCTGATTCCGACTTTTGAAGCGTCCGTCTCAACAATAAACGATCGTTCAAAGTTCGGATACTCGAGCTTAATATCGTCTCTGAGCATCTGCTTTGCCAAAATAAATGCATTTTCAGCTTCTGTTCCCCATTTCCAACGGTTATTCATCTTCAATAACTCGTGCAATGGTGCCATAACTTCGAAATAACGGGGACAGTGGCTACTAAAGAATTGACAGAGACCTGCGAAAGCTCACACGTCTCGGATCTTCTTCGGTCGAGGAAATCTTAAAATAGCATCAATTTTGTCTTGGTTTGGATGGTAACCCTGTTGATCAATTGTATGCCCCAGGAAATTAATCTTCTGTTGGAAGAAGTGACATTTACTGAACTTAACTTTCATGTTGACCACTCTCAGGTTCTCCAATAGTTTCTTTAAATGAATCAGGTGTTGCCCGGGATTTTCTGATGAAACAATTAAATCATCCACGTAGCATATGACGTTAGCTTTCACTTCTTCTGTGAGCTTGCTATCCAATGCTCTAATTAAAGCCGGGCTTGAATTAATAAGCCCAAATGGGACACGTTCAAAACAAAAGCTAGGCTGTTCGAACAAGAAGCCTGTGTAACCTTTTCTCTTCTCAGTTAGTTCAATCTGATAAAAGGATGAAGTTAGGTCCAAAACACTGAAGCATGACTTCCCCTTGAACTTCCTCAATAGTTCTCTGATCTTAGGCGGACGGTCGTGTTCTTTTTCTATGAGGCTGTTGAGATCCCTTGCATCTAGGCAAACCCGCAGACTCCCATCTGCCGTGATTGGTTCAAATAAGGTGTTGCCTGTTTTCGGATTATCCCATCCTTTTCCATTCCTTTAATGAGATTAGCAACCTCTGCTTGATATTTCTCAGGAATAGGGTATAGCATCTTTGAAATGGTGTATTGTCCTTTAGTTTAATTTCGTATTAATATCCCTTAATAAGACCTGGTTTATCATCGAAGACGTCGGAATATTCCTGGATTAATGCTTCCAATCTGCCTTCATAGACCTCAAAATCGTCTATCTTCAAACCATAATGTCCTGTCTTTTCTAATTCGACTTCCGAAATAATTTTCTCCAAAAAATTTTCCGTGGTTTCCTTTTCTATTACGTATACATTTCTGTCTTCATTTTCTTCGCCGCTGTTCCCCTCGTTAAACTTCACTATGCCATTCTTTAAGTCTATCACTGCACCTGTCTTAGTGATGAAATCTATCCCCAGTATAGCATCGAAATTAAATTTATTCAATACTATAAAGATTTGTTCATAAGCATGACCGTTTATAGTGAACTTCATGAGTACTTGTATTCTACATTTCATCGTCTTATCGTTGAATATGCCACGAACTTTAATGGATGAAACTGGCAATGATATAATAGACTTTCCATCTTTCAATTTATTATAGCAACTTTCTGACAAGATAGATGCATTCGCTCCCGTGTCTAGGAGTGTCCTTAAATTCTCTCCTTCCGTTGTAATTTGCAAAATAGGTAAACTAGCTATTTTTCCTCTCTCTGCCTCCTCTCTTTCATATAATAAGTCTTCATCTTGTACCTGATAGAATTCGTTCGCGGCGATCTCATGCCTATCGTTGGTGAACACTGTTCTTCCCTCTACTTCCGTTTTCCAATCGGAGTTTTTTTTGGTACCCCGCTCAGGTTCTGTTCCTGTGTTCCTGAGTTCGAGGCTTGAGGTTGTACCTCTTCTCTTCCTTGGCTATTTCTTGCCTCATTTTCTCTATGGTTGTTCCTATAGTCTTGACTTTCTCTGTCACGATCTTGGTAATATTGCCTAACGTTGTCGTTGTTGCGCCAACCTCTCTGTTGTTGTTGTTGTTGTTGTCGTGGCTGTTGTTGTTGCTGCTGCTGTTGTTGTTGTTGGCGGGCATAATTATCGTCGTTCCAGTTTTTATACCGGCGATATCCTCCTGCTGTGCCTCTATTGTTCCTGTCGTAATAGTCGTACCTCCGTGCGTCATTGTTCCGGTGGTATCCAGTTCATCTCTGATCATTATTCCACGTTCTTGCCTGGTATGGCCTTCCATCTCGAAATCTGCGATACGGTGGTTCATAATGGTTCCTCCCATTCGCATTATTTCTGCTTGGATCTGGTCTACTACGGTTCTCCTCCGTCTGCCTTGTCTGATCTACCAGCACGGTATGAACTTCTCTAGGCTCCAGTCTTCCTCTAGTGTTACTATTAGGCGTTGCATTCGGTGTGGAACTAGCATGATCTAATTTCCTCAATATTTCTGCCATGCCTTCTAGAGATTTCACATCTGCCGCAATTAAATGTCTTCTGACATCATTTGGCATCTGTCTCGATATCGCATGAATTAATTCCGTCTCAGCCAATGGTGGATCCAAATACTGAAGTCTGGCGAGTTGCGATGTAAAGAACGTTGCATAACGCGTAGGGGTAGAGTGCGCATATTTTTTAGAGTATACTTCAACTATAATATCCTGCTGCATCTCTAAACTCCAATATCTGCGATGTAAAGCGTCCGCAAACTCTTCAAAGTTGGTGTACGTGTATTTAAAAGCCCTATGCCAATTTAAAGCTTCCTATTCAAGATGTTTCTCAACTATACGCATTTCTCGGTCCTTTGGTATGCGATTATCATCAAGATACTGTCGCATGTCTCTAAGAAATTCGACTGCTGTGATGTTTCCTACTCCGCTGAAACGAGTCGGTTTATCGTCAATATTTCTTATCACGATAACGTTCGGGTTATTTCTATGGTCTCCTTGGTCATAGAATCCCCCCAGTCCTGCATATTCCCTCTGAATACGCTCTGGTTCTTGCATCATGTGTGGCCGCTCCTGCCTTCGACTAAAGATGCTTTCAGTATCGTCTTCAACTCTTTCTTCTGGTTTACTAAGTCTTCCTAATTCTTCTTTATATTTCTCCTCTCTGCTTAGCAAAAATTGAGTGATATCCCGCTGCATTCCTTGTTTTATCTCTTCCTTCAAACCCTCACGGTCGCATGGTTCTACCAAAGTAAGTGCGTTGAGTTTGTTACAAATGTCACGTAGTTCGGTTTTCTGACTAGACTTTACTTTCGCGAGATCAAGATTTATTTCATTAACTGTCGCGCGGATAACGTTTAACTCCTCACTTTTTTCCGATTCTGTTTTATTTATAATACCTCTCATTTCGGTAATGCTCGATTTTCTACTTTCCTCTATTTGCTTATACAGTTCTAATTTCAAATTATCCCTGTGAATCTTAGCATTTTTCTCTATTTGGCTAACATCCTGCAATATTTTACCATGCAGTTCCTGCATGTAATCTCTATTAGACTTAATAACCTCATCTCTTAAATTACTAACAGATTTAGTTATACAAGATTCAATGTCAACATTTATACCCTCTGTTATTAGCTTCTGTTGGTCTCTCAACTTACCTTCTAAGTTACCAACAGCGGTGTTCAGGTCACTGAGCTTATCAGTGAGCTTCTTCTGGGAACCTAGCAAGGAATCATTGTATTTAAGCTGCTCTATAGTGGCTTTCCTATGCTTTCCTGTATATTTCCTTCTAGCTTTATAATGTTGTCATTACATTGGACTCTAGCTTCTACTACCTTCTGTCTAACTTCCTCTATAAGTGAGCTCATTTCCATCTTGGTAGAGGCCACATCTTCTTTCACCTGATTGAAAGCTGATGTGGTCTCTTCCAAAGCTCTCCTGCTTTCGTCTATAGAAATTCTACTTTCGGTCTGAGTTAGTTTGCTTTGCTCCTGAGCTAATCTTCCTTCCTCCTGGGCTTTCTCTAAGGCTGTCTTAATTTCTTCCTGCGTTTGTTTCGCCTCCTCTTGTATCTGTCTCACTTCTTACTGTGCCTTTTCTTGTGCTAATCTGGCCTCTTCTTGGGCTTTTCTTATAGCTTCTTGCACCTTTCTATCTTCATCTCTCGCCTTTCTCATCTCTTCCTGTACTTTCTCTTGGATCTTTCTATTTTCTTCTAGAACTTTCTCTTGAATCTTTCTATCTTCCTCTCGTGCCTTTCTATTTTCTTCTCGAACTTTTCTACACTCTTCCTGAACTAAGGATATACTAGCTTTAGTAACTGACTGAGCTAATGCTAACTCTCCTTTCATCTCAGACTTAACTGTGGCTGCTGACTGCTTTATCTCTCTATCTAACTTCTTAGTGCCATCGTGTGTGGATTTGTGGAGGGCATCTACATCTCCTGTTAACTGCTGCTGATTTTCCTGGATCTTCTCCAGAATAGCCCTGATATGGCTCATATCTCCCGACGACATAATAATTTCACACTTGAGAAATAAGGAGGTATCATCTATACTACTTCATGGACATGCCATAGTGACCAACTCACTTAAATACTACAAAGGAATACTTCGACATACGTATTAAACTACATTAACTTAACGTCTACAATCTTATCTACCCTTACTCTAAAAACTGATCTTCCTTCACTCCGCAATCCCTAACTAATATTACGTTTCGACAACAAGAATTTAACTAAATTTGACTGTAATAGGACCAAAATGTCATTAACTCCATAAACAAACATGCCTCTAACAAACTGTACTTCTCAAATTTGGCAGTGTTTATTCACTTAAACAACTTTCCAAAAATTTGGCATCGGCATTCCTAAATTAACTCAAAATCTAACAAATATCTTGTACGGTTGTCGTTGCAGACTACACTGTCTCAACACAATCGATGCCAAAACACGTTCGGGCGCCAAGAAATTACCACCTATATGCACCCGTATCCCGCATAGTCATAGCCTATATCCGCAAAGAGAGAAAAGGATTGTAGGGAGGTCGATACCCGGCCAGATAGATCAACGCTACCCTACTAGGATAATGACAAGGGAATCCTCGATGCATACCGGTCATGCAATAACACTACGAATTAGTTACACATTTACATAGACAATAAACTATCCTAAACACAAAATGGTAGGACGAGAATTTGGATAAATGCATGGCCAACCAATAGGGATCAGTCCAAAGGGACCGGTCCAAAGGGATTAGTCAAAAGGACCTGTCAACAGGGACCCGTCCACAGGGATCCGTCCACAGTGACCCGTCAGCAGGGGCCCGTCAAAAATGACTCCCTTCAAAAAGGACCCGTCCAAAGGGGCTAGTCAACAGGGACCAGTCCCAAGGGGCAAATCAACAGGGATCAATCAAAATGGGTTATCGCCTCAAGGTCTGTCATACCCCTCTTTGATTATTGGTTTGCCTATTTGCACCCATTCTTGCATCCACTCTTGCACCCACTTTTGCACCCACTTTTCCTCTCACTTTAAGGAGAATGTTTTTGTGTAATAAAAAGTAATGTCCAGCCTCCCACCGCCATTCATCTGTGACGTCATAGCCAGTCTCAAAGCAAGTCTAAACTTGTAGAACAGGTCATGTGACAAGGTTAGGTTAAGTGACTTTGACATAATTTGGATAAATGCATGGGCCCGTCCACAGGGACCTGTCAAAAATGACTCCCTTCATAAAGGACCCGTCCAAAGGGGGTGGTCAACAGGGGCTAGTCAACAGGGACCAGTCTAAAGGGACAAATCAACAGGGATCAATCAAAAGGGGTTATCACCTCAAGGTCTACCAATCACGCCTACTATTAATCGCGTCTACTATCAATTACGCCCACTATCAATCGCGCCTACTATCAATCGCGCTTACTAATCGCGCCTACTATTTATTGCGCCTAATATCAATCGCGCCTACTACCAATCGCGCCTACTAACAATCGCACCTACTATCAATAGCGCCTACTATCAATTACGTCCACTACCAATCGCGTCTACTATCAATCGCGTCTACTATCAATCGCGCCTACTACCAATCGCGCCTACTATCAATCGCGCCTACTAATAGCGCCTGCTATCAATAGCACCTACTATATATCGCGCCTACTATCAATCGCGCCTACTATCAATAGCGCCTACTATCAATCGCGCCTACTACCAATCGCGCCTACTATCAATCGCGTCTACTAATAGCGCTTGCTACCAATCGCGCATACTATCAATCGCGCCTACTATCAATCGCACCTACTATCAATAGCGCCTACTATCAATTACGTCCACTACCAATCGCGCCTACTAATAGCCCCTACTATCAATCGCGCCTACTACCAATCGCGCCTACTATCAATAGCGCCTACTGTCAATTTCGTCCACTACCAATCGCGCCTACTATCAATCAATCAATTGCGACTATTAATTGCACCTACTATCAATTGCACCTACTACCAATCACGCCTAATACTAATTGCGCCTACTGTCAATTGCACCTACTATCAATAGCGCCTACTAGCAATTATGCCCACTACCAATCGCGCCTACTGTGAATTTCGCCTACTATCAATTGCGCCTACTACCAATCGCGCCTACTAGTAATTGCGTCTACTACCAATCGCGCCTACTACCAATCGCGCCTACTATCAATAGCGCCTACTATCATTTACGTCCACTACCAATCGCGCCTACTATCAATCGCGTCTACTAATAGCGCCTGCTACCAATCGCGCCTACTATCAATCGCGTCTACTAATAGCGCCTGCTACCAATCGCGCCTACTATCAATCGCGCCTACTATCAATAGCGCCTACTATCAATTACGTCCTCTACCAATAGCGCCTGCTATCAATTGCGCTTACTATCAATCGCGCCTACTATCAATTGCGCCTATTAATTGCACCTACTATCAATTGCACCTACTACCAATCACGCCTACTACTAATTGCGCCTACTGTTAATTGCACCTACTATCAATAGGGCCTAATAGCAATTACACCCACTACCAATCGCGCCTACTGTGAATTGCGCCTACTATCAATTGCGCCTACTACCAATCGCGCCTACTAGTAATTTCGTATACTACCAATTGCGCCTACTACCAATCGCGCCTACTATCAATTACGCCTACTATCAATTGCGTTGAGTATGAACTGCTATCAATTACAGCTGGTAAAAATCGCTTCTAGTAAAAATCGCGCTCAGTATAAATCATAATCAGTATAAAACGCGCCCAGTATCAAACGCGTCTACTAATCGTACCTACTATAAATTGAGCGTGCTATAAAACGCACCCAGTATACATTGCCTCTACTAACCATGGCTACTATCAATTACAGTCAATAAAAATCATAATCACTATAAATTGTGTTCAGTATAAATCTTGACATTGAGCAATGTGTGTTTAAATCACTTGTAGTCTAAAATTTGTTCATGTGATTATTATTCTTGACAGTATTTTGAAAATTCCACCTTTAAAAAATATCAATCCACTTCATTTATTTTACTGTTATTATTACTAAAGTGACTTTACTAAAATTAAATTAATGTGTATTAGTTAATATGGAAGTCTCAACAACCAGCCATGGTAAGCCATGTGCCTACTAGAAAGGATATACATATATTGTAAAAACAACCAATAAAAATGGAACTGTTATTTGGCAATGTTCAAAACAACGATCTAAAAAGTGTCGAGGAATGATTAAAACAAAAGACTCCAACGTACTTACTTCAAACGAGCATCATTGTGAATCTCAAATTAATACACATTTAAATGGACAAAATACTCTAATCAAGGTAAAAAAAAAACAAGTCCAAGAAAAAAATATTGCTGCTCAAGATCGTGCAGTGTTTGTTCAAAATCACTTATAATGTCCTCAAAAAGTCATGTTAGGACAGTGGTTGTCAACGTCTAAGAAACCCTTAACACTATCAAAAGCAACGCAGACTTTTAAAAAGGTCCCTGTGGAAAAGGAACAAGAGGAATTGGATTGTTCTAGTGATGATGATGATGATGATGATGATGATGATGATAATGATGGTGACAATGACTATCATAATTTTGATGATAATATTCATAATGAAGATGATGATGATGAGGAGGATGATGAAAAAGAAAAGGATGAGGGTTTTATGTCTATAAAACCACTGCGACTTCCCCAGTTTTTAAGAACAAGAGTACCTGGAGAAAGTTATAAAAGGATCTACAACAAGCGTTGAGTTTAAAAAATCTATATCAAACAATGGTAAATAGAGAGTGTTGTATTCAGTGTGTATCTATTATAAAATGAATTTAATAAAAATATTTTATGGTTATTGTCTGCTTTTTCTTAATTACTATCACTACATCCTCCCACTATTAATGCAATTGTTAACCATTGACAGTCTCTAGCTATGTTTAGAAAGAGAGAGTGGACTTAAACAATACACTCTATCTATGGTTTGTGTATCGAGTATCATAATAATACAGTATCGCTAAGCTATGTTAAAGCAATAGTTATGTCAGGTAAGGGGTTCAAATCCTTGCTTTCTTGTATTGAAAATGTGAACATAAGTCAAACGCCTTAACCACTCGATCAACCTGACAGTTAATAATGTAATTTGTTTTGTGCACTTGAGTGTTTACAAAATTTTCCAGTGTACATTGACTCAACCACTTGCTCGTTTTTAAATGTTTTTTGTTGTTGTTGTTGTTGTTTTTTTTTTTTTCATTACATTGTAGTTATGAGTCTAGAGAACTAGGTGTTTAATATAGGGATAAAGGCATCTTAAAATAATTTTAGAAAAGCTCTCAGGTATCGTGTCATGGGTTTTAGTAATGCATTAATGTTTGTTGACTAGTATTTACCATTACACAACATTATTTTGGTAAGCTCTACATGTTGTTTGAGTCTTCAGCCTTTTGACTGGTTTAATACAGCTCTCCATGACTCCCTGTCCTGAGCTGATCGTTTCATATCTATATAGCTACCACACTCTACATCCAAGGCTATCTGTTTAACATATTCTATCCTTGGTCTACCCCTACAGTTCTTGTCCTCAACCCGTTCTTCCATAACTAAGCTTGCTATTCCTGGGTGTATGTGTCCTACCAACCTATCGATTTACTTCATTAGCTGTCGCTAAAAACATCTCTCCTCTCCCACTTGTCTTAATACCTCTTTGTTTGTAACCCTATTTACCCATCTAATCTTCATCATTCTCCTGTAACATCACATTTCAAACACTTCAACTCTCCACTTTTCTGCTACACCAATAGTCCAAGTTTCCCTTTCATAGAGCGTCACACTCCAGACAAAGGTCTTCAAAAATGACATCCTAATACCTAAATCTACATTCAATGTCAACAAATTCTGTAGAAATGCTTTCCTTGCCTGAGCTACATAAGAATCCTAATCATCTCTGGTATAACGTCTTGTTTAGCAAACATAGTCGCTCAGTAGGTCTATGCATTTGTTGTATATAACCCAAAATAGCAAACAGTTTTTTTCTAAAACCCTACTCACTGGTCAATAACAAGCATAGTCGCCAAAGTGTTTCGTTGGTAGTTAACTCATGTCTGGTTAGTCAATTCTTATTGCAAGGTCAGTCAACACCTAAAAATTCATCTTAACATATAGTCTAATCATCTTTCTATCTACATACCAGTGTCTAATGAATAGTCAATATTAGTTTGGTCTTTACCTAAAATCTAAAATCCAATATCAAATTTCTAAAATCTAAAACCAAAATAAAATATAGTATAGAAAACATAATTCCAAGTAATACAAATCCTTATATGTTTTTCTTTAATAATTAGTTACCGAAAATTTAAAGTCATGACATTATGGTTTGATCTTTTCGTACAATCTAAAATGTAAAATGTAAATTCTAAAATCTAAAGTCTAAAATAAAAAAATAAAAATCTTACTTGCATTAACTGTATATTGAACCCAGTCCTCCTTTGTATTTGTAATCCAACTAATAATTTGAAAAAATATACAAGTGTAATCAGTCTTAAAACATTATTCCTACTTTTTTATATGTTTTTGACATGCGTATTAATCTAAAATCAAACCCTGGTCTTCCTTAGTCAAAGGATAACAGCTTAACCACTGCACCACTATAACCATCTTTCTTAGTTTGGTTCGTTCTAAGCCTTAAAGTTAAATCGAGTTAAGGCCTCTAGTGCAAGAGCCAAAAGTGCTTGCCAATGCAGCACAAAATGGTTAGCAAGTAATATTATACATTCAAAAAGGATTGTATTGGTTCGGTTTGGTTCAGTGTAATCACCATCTTGTTTTCTTAGCTACCCTCTTTCACTAATCAATTAAAGATATACTCTAAATTCTTGAATCGATAAATTGGATTTTGTACACACCGTTTGTCATGTCATGCCTGAAACCTATACTCCCTATGTACTGCGGTCAGGTTTAAAAACAAGTTTCAATGGTCCAAGACTTGTCAGTCACCATACGTAAAGCCTACAATAATTCTTTCGCTACATAGCTATGTTTCATCACTCACCATAAACTTCTAACATTATGGGTTTGCAATATATTAAGAGAAACAAAAGTCCATGACCTTGTTGTTTTCAATCTTTTTGGGAAAATTCATAAGCCATATAAAGAAAGCGTCATGTCAAGTTATAGGACACCTTATGAGTCCAAATCCCATTATTAGTTTATAAAACTCAAATCAGTAACCTTGCCGTTTTGGGATATTTAAATAAATGCATGCATCATAGGAAAAATCACAAAAAAAATCTTAAAACAAGTCGTCGCATGACCCTCATCAATCAATGCTTCACAAAATATCGATTCATCCATTGAACATGGCCACAGTGATCGGCGACATGCTCGTTTAAACACAACCGGTACTGTCTCTCTCTACAAAAAAAACTATATATATTGAACCCTTCAGTATCGCAGTGTTTATATGCAAGAATCTTTATCAAGGGGTCGCGCTCAGTTCATGGTGTGATATACGTTCACCAAACAACATGCTCTACTGAGGGAAGGGTCATAGGATTAAAACTATAATTAAGAAAGGAAGTGACAAGACGTAAAATAATAACATAATTTAATGACTAATGGTGCATAAATGAATATAAATAACAACAATATTATTCCTCCCTGAATCTTCCCATGACAGAAATATATATAACGTTGAGGGATCAGACGGATCTCCTCCTCATAAAAATGTGGATCCAAGTTCCACCAACTTGCATCAGGATTTTATGTACGCGTAATGACTAACTACGAGGAATGAGTACTTGGATGACTGTTCGTTTACATCGGGTAACAGCCACGGTGCTTACGAACAATCATCTCGTAAATCAACGTTTACGGATATAGGACACAACACTAATAAAAACCTTTAAATTAATGCTGACACACAATCTAATATCTAATATTTACAGGAATCTCCCTCGAGACCCTCTCCCAGTGAGATAGCTCATCTGACAACGAGCTTGCCTGCAAGGCCAAAATGCTCAAACAAACAAACAAGGAAAACATAGCGCCGCACGTGACCACTCGGAGTCACTGACACAAGACTAAAAAAATAAACCAACAACAAACAAAAACACATGCCTCACGTGACATTATTTTACAAGAATAAAAAAATTACGATAAGATAACGCTTCGGAGATTATAATGATTCGTAGGCAACTCCCATTTATTTAAACAATTTTTATCATCGATCAGTTCTTATTCTGTATTTCAACTATTAATACGGAGCCAACATGTACTCCACTACTGACCTCGATGCAATCTGTTCAGCCTGCCTTGTGAAAACAGGTTCCCCCCTTTCTCTCAACTCTTGTCATCATCCAGCTCCAGTGTGTAAAAATAACTTGACCAACTGTCCCGTTATCTCGTAGACTCAACAGCAACAAATCGCAACCATATGCACATATGGCAAGACATTAATCGATATAGTCACATACGCCCTCGCAAGGTCACGATATGGACTCGGCACCAAGCTGACAGAAATCAGTCCACGCTGAAATTCCCGCTTGTAATGACCAATAAAACACACACACACTCATTGCTGGGAATGACATAACACTTTTCGCACAGGTCGGTTGAATCAGATGCTCACAAATTATTTAGGAATATTAAAACCTATGAGAGAGGTGAATGCTCTTTGCCACAACTCACATTGCTTCAAAGGCAATAAACTTTATGAATCTGATCAATAATAAACACTACAAAGATCAATTTACCCACCAATCTACTTTATGATTATATTATTTCAGTCCTACTTCTGAAACACAACATATCTCCAAGAGACGTTTCTTAACCGCATTGCGTAAACATATGCGAACACGGTCGTCCACATAGCCACGTTAATTAAAACAAACAAACAAGAACCTACGACTGCGAACACTTGTGCGAGCTGTTTCCATGCAAAATGTATGTCAGACCAAAACTAAATACACTACGTTAATCAACACAAGCAAGATATTTACAAAAAAAAATATGTCCCATATACCATAAGTTGATTTGTCAGATAATAAGAATATTATTCAGTACTCATCCTCGGCCAGTCACCCGTCAGCGGACATCTGCAGCCATCTCCCTACTTAATGCTGCTTAGCTCGTCTCGAACATCTCAACGGAGTGTTGACAGTTCCAAACTTCTTCCAAGATAACCGATGTCATCTCTCGTGCTGATGCAAAAAGTTATAGGTTATTACACACTCGATTTCTGTCTACTAAATTCACCGTTTAGGTACTTATTTCCCCAAAACAGTCTGTTGGCGAATTGTTGATGATACTGGCCCTACAAAATTAGTACTGTGACTATCTACCACACTGAATTTACAACACATTTGTCTTAATAAAAATCTGTGTCCTCATGACACGCAAAGTACAAGTGCCTACGTCCTCAGACGCGCAAAACACAAGATGTCAACCTGTGTCCTCCGACACACAAAATAACGTCAGCCTACGTCCTCAGACGCACAAAATGTAATGTAATGTCTTGGCTCTTCACGCCACTTATAAATGAACTGGCCCTAGGTATCGATAGAGAGGGAAAATATATAAAAAATTCTCAAAATAATAGTGGTACAGGGATGAAAGAAATATCGCTGGACTCGTAAAATTGCGCAGGTCAAGAATATGCCCATTAATTCTAGAATCGATCGTAGAGATGTTGTCTAGCCGATCTCCCGCGTTAATGCTAGCTATCGCGTGCCCCAGCTAGACTTGGCGCGTAAATAAGCATTCATCTCCTATTGGTTCCACTATTACGTTACCTTCGCGGTTTTTATCAGACCTCGGCCTAGTAGGAGTGTCCAGTAGTACCATCAGCCACTCACGTTACTGCATTATATTTTTTCTAGGCGCGAATAGTACAATGAACATGCCACAAGCGTGTCTCACGACGCGACCCTTCTATTCTGAGGTAGCCAGCACCTGTCCTTCTGAATCATCGATAGGCTATTTCCTTTCATATTCCTTAAGTATTTAGCCTTTTGTCAAACTGCTGCAGGTATATCCCCACTGTCTCCAACAAATGCTTGAAGTTTCCTCATCTTTGTCTGGCTGTTTCATGACGCTGGTGGAAATATTAATTAATTGTAGAAATAAAACATCGAATCATTTATCCATCAGAGGATAAAGGGTTCAATATATTAAAATTAATTCAAAAATTTAAAAAATCTAAATTTTCAAAATGTGTGGTTAGGCCCTTTGTCAAAATTTCAAAAAATAAATAATAAATTCAAAAAGAGATTGTCGCCCTGAGTCTTATAACACCTCATGTTTCCAAATCTGAAAATTGGTTCCACTTTTTTCCCTGTAAAATCTACATGCTTTGTTTTAGGGGTAAACTGACCAATCGTGGTAAAAGAGTATTAAATGACCAATTTTTTGAGCTATCACACCTAATTTTAGGTTTCTCAGTTTCCAAGATATCAATTTTTCAATTTTGGGGTAGTTTTTCACCCCCTTACTATTTTTCATCAAAAACAAAAGATCTTAGGTTCATTTATCATTTTTAGGCATTTAACACCTTTTTCCCTGTAAAATCACTATTCACTGTTTTAGGGGTGAAATGACCTATCGTGGTATAAGCGTATGTCATGACCTATTTTTAAAGCTATCACACTTAATTTTAAGGCTCTTAATTTCCAAGATAACGATTTTTAAATTTGGGAGTGGGGGGATAGTTTCACCCCCAAAGGGGAACATCGCCCCCAATTGCTAGGACCCCTCATACAAGTCACTAGCATGATAGGTTCGCGAGATATTAACAAAAGTGTGGTTAGGCCCTTTGCCAAAATGTCAAAAGTACATTCTAAAAGGGGCCTTCATCCCAAGTCCTACAATACCTCATACAAGTTCCCAGCCTTATTAGTCCGTTAGTTAAGCCCTTTGACATAATTTGGATAAATTCATGGGCTAGTCCGTAGGAACCAGGCCAAAGGGACCCGTCCAAAGGGATCAGTCCAAAGGGACTCATCCACAGGGACCTGTCAACAAGGACCTGTCCACAAGGACCTGTCCACAAGGACTCGTCCACAATGACCTGTCATCAATGACCTGCCAACAATAACCCATCCACAGGGATCCACTCCCCCACCCTCTTACAAAATCTATGAGTGGGCATGCATAAAAAACAAAAAACAAGCATGTTAATTCATAGTGGCTATCCACCGTACACATGAACTTTATGTGGAACAACGTTTCATTCCATATTGACATTCAAACTCTCACATGTTGCAATTGGAAAGAGAGATTCTCTAAAAAATACAATTTTCACCCCTAGTAGGGTAGGTTTTATTTTTGGGGTGGAAATATGTTGTCCATTGGAAAGAGGGTGTCTGCCCGAGTTCAACAACACCTCATTTGTTAAAATCCAACCTTGGGTTCGAGAGATATCGCACCACCGCCATCTTGTGTGGAGGAATGTGGAGGTGGAGTGTGTAGAACCCCCACAAAACCACTACTCAGGTTCATTACAAGTATTCTGTGGTCGCTATCTAAGGCCTCTGATGGTATTACTTTTATATCTCTGACACTTCTCTTCATTTCCCAGTCGTACAGCATGTAATCTACCAAAGATTTCTTTGTCAAATCACTGCTGTACCACGTTACCTTGTGGCTTTCTTTCTTCCGGAACCAGGAGTTGCCTACCACTAAACAGTTTCTCTTGCAAAAAATCCAGCAACTTTCTCCCTTCTTCATTCCTGCTACCCCATCCTCCTGCTCCTAATACATTTTCATATCCTTGCCTTTCACTTCCTACATGTGCATTCAAATCTTCCATGACAATGATGCTCTGCCCATTCATCTGCTGTTGTAGCTCCTCCTCAAAGTCTTCCTTCTCTTGAGCTGTACATCCAACTTGAGGGGCATATACCTGGGCTATCTCCAGGCTTCTTCCCTTTACAGTTACTCTGATCTTCATGATCCTGTCACTTATTCCCTTTACCTCTTCCTTCATTCCATCTCTCAAAACTACTCCTACTCTGCTGCTCCTTCCTTCCGTGTTCCCACTCCAGTACAACCGGTACCCTTTCCTCAGTTCTCTGCGACCTTCTCCTTTCCATCTTGTTTCTGCCAAGCCCAGTACATCCGGTTTTCTTCTCTCCATCACATCTACAATCTCCTCCACTTTTCCTGTCAGTGTCTGTATGTTCAATGTCCCAACTCGTAGTCCATTAGCATATCCGGGTCGTCGTCGTTTGCATCCGTCCTTTCCGAGGCCTGTTCCTGGTTTGAAAGCAAATATGATATCCACTACTGGCTTGCTAGGCCTATCGTAGCTTCACCAGAGCCCCGTCAGCCGTCACTTTTCAGGGTTCCCATAGAGCCTTCACAGCTACCGTAGAGGTCCCGGGGCACACAAAGTCCCCACTGTACTTCACCCTTACAGGCAATCCCCTACTTCATGCCGTTGCCCGTCTCCCACCACGTGGAGGAGGGGTTGGACTTGTGGGAGACTATTGGAATTTTATAACAGTCCAATTGTTATAAATAAATATATCAGATGTATATGAGCATCGTAATGTTTGTTACATAATATTATAGCATCTCACAATTATGCTTTACTTGATAACAATGCATTATAGACATATAAATGAATACTTTCGCTGTTACGCATAGAAATTGTTAATAACAATTATAATGTTTAAATGTTCTTACAATTTGTCATTAATTACGCTCTTCTTCAAAATACAATGTAATCGAATAATCGAATAATTTAAACATTCTCAAGTTATCTTGGCATTTCGAATTATCTTAGCCTTATCGACTTATCATAGTTTATCGAAGCATTCCTTTATAAAACGAGTATCGTTCAAAAGTGAGAGTCAAATAACGCTTCCTTCAGAATAAAAATATACAAGAAACGCAAATCTAAGTTAAAATGAATTAAATAATGTCTCTTACGACACATGACGACGTATCAAATATTACAATGAAATTCTGAAATTTAAGCTATTAAAAGACAAAGAATAAAGGTAAGAATAACTACGAATGATGTAGGTCACTCCAAAAATGGACCTCTACTAATACAGCAAAACTACAGACATGAAACAAACGGTTGTTCTACCTTGAGACGTCTTCTACAGCCAGGGAATACCTATGTCAGCTGTCCTAGATGTTGCGTCGAAGCTGTCATCGTTCATCTCCCAGCGATACCAGTTACTGCGAAGCTCGTTCGTCAGCTGCGGTGGACCCCTGCTCACTTGGCTCGCCACCTGTTCTGCTTCACGGCCTGAGCTGCTAACGGTAGCTGCGTCACCTTCTCGGCAAGCGGCCTGGAAACTGCGATTCCCAGTTCGATCTGCTGCAAATGGTCTTCGTCATCTTATCTCTGTCCTGCAGAGTGGTCTCACTATTGTAGGTCCGCGAGTCCTGGGTTGACATCTCGTTCTGGTGAAGTTGGACATCTTGCTTGTGGAGTAGAAATTCATATTTGAAAACTGCTAGTTGGTGTGCAGTTGTAGCTGTGTCGATCCTTGAATTTCCGAGTCACTCTGACCTCCCAATCCATGGTATAGATTAACCTCCTTTCATTTTACTTAGTTCTCCATAATCTCTTCTTCAATAGACGTATAATAAGCTTCTCCTCCCCGACTTATGATTTCTGCCATCATGTAGACTGTGATGTAGCTTGTGATGAAATACTGCTGTATATTTATATATGAAGTAGTTGCTGCAATATCGTTACTTTCAGTTGATCATTATTGCCTCTGCGTGAAGTGCTACTTGTAGGCGAAGTCTCGTTCTAAAATTGTGATGCTTTTATACTCGCTGTTCTCTCCAATGATGTAAATTCGTTTCGACGGCCTTTCTTCCCATCTTCCTCGGCGATGCCTAGGTTGTTTGATGGTACAACGGTGCTTATCGTCCGGGCTACTGCTGTGTGCAAAAACTGCACCTTTGTTGTGCGCGTGCGTGAAACGCGTCTACTCGTGGCCAGTCGTTTTGAGAGAGTCTGACGCCACGCTTCTCCCTCGCGGCGCGTGTCGCTTCGCTAGCCTCCAACACTTGTATATTAATAGAAATATACTCATATTCGCTCTATTATCCAATAATTTATATTTCTTTTCAACCAAATAAATTTCATTTTGCATTCTACACTTGTAGATGTGCTTATTTCTCTTAATATCTGCAAAATTTATATTAAAGCGATTCCCACAAAAAATATGTGCTATTAATTGATTGACTGTTGAAATATTCCGAAAAAGACTCCTGGGTCTAGCCTCTTCTCCTCGGGTCGTGTGCATTGCTTTGTTATGATAGCCTTGCTAACCAAACTGGTTTCCTCGTGCCAAACATGAAACTTTGTACAAAATCCAGCTTCGAATGATCGAGCTCTTCCATGGTTAAAATCTCATTCACCAGAATATTTCCAAATAATAAATTCCTCAAAATGCTTCAAATTTCTCCAAAATACTTTCATTATGTATCATTTGCATCCCATAATACAAATATATTTATTAAATTATTTTAATTTCAAATTTCCAATTTTTCCTTCCAACGGTGCACAAGTCGTTCGAACCTTGGCTCGGTCAAAGGTCCTAAGCTGGGCTGAATTTGAGTTCAGTACACAATATTAAGGACACAAATGGAAAGCCTCTAACAGATAGGGAAGGAAAGGTTGAGAGATGGAAAGCTTACATAGAGTGCTTGTATAAGGGAAAGGAGATTGAGAATCATGTAATGGAAAGGGAGGAGGAAATTGATGAGGATGCAAGAGGAGATTTAATATTGAGATCAGAATTTGACAGAGCATTAGAGGACTTAGGCAGGAACAAAGCACCAGGCATAGATGATATACCGATTGAGTTGCTACGCTGTATAGGAGATGAAGGTCTGATCAGGTTATTTCACTTGGTGTGTAGGATTTATGAGACAGGTGAGGTACCCCCTGATTTCAAGAAGAATGTTATCATCCCTATACCAAAGAAAGTGGGAGCTGACAGATGTGAAGATTACCGTACAATCAGCTTGATTACTCATGCTTCAAAGATCCTGTCTAGAATAATTTACAAGAGGATTGAAAGCCAGACAGAATCGGAGTTGGGTGAAGACCAGTTTGGTTTCAGGAGAAATGTAGGAACAAGGGAAGCTGTACTAAGTCTTAGGCTGATTTTGGAAGGTAGAATAAGGAAAGGTAAGAGAGCGTTCATGGCATTTGTAGACTTAGAAAAGGCTTTTGATAACGTTGATTGGACTAAATTGTTTGACATTTTGAAATCTATTGGAATAAAGTACAGGGATAGGAGGGTGATATACAATCTATACAGAAACCAGACAACAGTCATTCGAGCTGAAGGACATGAGAGAGAAGCTGGTATTGAGAAAGGTGTAAGGCAAGGCTGCAACTTATCACCCATACTTTTCAATCTTTACATTGAACAAGCAATGAAGGAAATTGGAGAAAAATTTAAAGTGGGAGTGAAGATTCAAGGAGAAATAATTTCAACTCTGAGATTTGCTGATGACATCGTCATCTTGGCCGACACGCCTGAGGATTTGAATCAGTTTTTGAATGGTATGGACTCCGTCTTACAGAATGAATACATGATGAAAATTAATAAATGTAAAACAAAAATTCTGGAATGCAGCCGAAATAAATCAGAAACTTCTATGGAGATCAAATTGGCAGGTGAAAAGCTGAAGGAAGTTGGAGACTTCTGTTACTTAGGAAGCAGAATAACCAGTGATGGACGAAGCAAAGAGGATATCAAAAGTAGGTTGGTTCAGGCAAGGAAAGCCTTCCTACAAAAACGGAATCTGTTGACATCGAATATAGATTTAGGTATTAGGAAGTCATTTTTGAAAGCCTTTGTCTGGAGCGTGGCACTCTATGGAAGTGAAACTTGGACTATTGGTGCAGCAGAAAAGAGGAGAATTGAAGCATTTGAAATGTGGTGTTACAGGAGAATGATGAAGATCAGATGGGTAGATAGGGTTACAAACGAAGAGGTATTAAGGCGAGTGGGAGAGGAGAGATGTTTCTGGCGTCTGCTAATGAAGAGAAGAGATAAGTTGGTAGGACACATACTAAGACACCCAGGAATAGCAAGCTTAGTTATGGAAGGAAGGGTCGAGGACAAGAACTGTAGGGGTAGACCAAGGTTAGAATATGTTAAACAGATTGCCTCGGATGTAGGGTGTGGTAGCTATGTAGAGATGAAACGATTAGCTCAGGACAGGGAGGCATGGAGGGCTGCATCAAACCAGTCAAAAGACTGAAGACTCAAACAACAACAACACAATCATATGGATAATGCTCGATCATGACCAGGCTTGCTGCTGCGGTTCGGGGCATGTTACGTCCAACCCACAACATGATCTCATATTTAGATATGATAGCACTTTTCAGGATCTACAAGACTAGATTGAAAACCAAACATGTTACAAATGACATGAGTTTAATCATGAAAACTCCCAGGAACAAATACAAAAATCTATAACACATCAATATTTTGGAAAATCTAAAATTCATCAAAAAATCCATAACTCTTGTCAAAAAATTCATATAATTCTATATTATCGTTTTATCTTGCTTTGGTAGTATTTACATTTGAATATCAATATACATTTTCCTTTTCACAACATTTTACTAAGGCATAGAGCATGCCTATCATTTCATAACAATTGTACTCTAAGGCTTTACGGACATTTACCGTATGTTCAATATCCCTTCTGGGCTTTTATTTATTCTTATTTCACTTTTGAATTACTTTATTATCATTCATTTTTAACTGTATTAACTCTTGCGGTAAGCCTTAGGTTTTACACAACAAATCAACACTTTAAAATAACTACATGCCATGTCCTCGAACTCATGTCCTTTCACAATTTATTTCATGCAGTAGGGTGGTTTATTAATGATGTATCATATGCTATCATTATTCACTTACTCAGTTATTTACAAACTCAATCATTAGTTTACCCGTTTTACTTCACACATCTCTTTAGGCAGGAATCGAATATTTAGCAACAAACTTCTTCTTTGACTACTATGGTCAAATATTATCGAATTTTTACAAACCTGTTGTGGGGATGATTTTCAAAAACCCTCCAATTCAATTATTTATTTTATAATTTCATAGCACCTTTAATTACCAAATTTGCATATTCCACTGCCATCTATTAATATCTATTCAGCCCCTACAACTCCTGTATACAAAGCGTTCATTGTATTCGACCCCCTCGCGGTTGGAATATCTGCGTGGCGGCTAGACTTCCCTCACCCTCTCGTTTAGCTGTGATTTATGACTCTATCCTCGCCTTATTCATTCCCCTTGCAACTCTCAAATGTTTACTTTTTTTAAAAGGCATATGACAATCCAAGTTATCACACTATTTCAACGACTCTGTCCCTCACTTGACTCATTATTCATTTCACGTCCCTTTTAACCAATGCCATAATTAAAGATCACGACGCATTATATATTGATTAGGAGAAAACAAGAGATCATCATCATTCCTTGCTTTTGACCCTTTTATAGGTAGGCAATGAGGGATCACAATCATAATAATAATAATAATAATAATAATAATAATGTTATTGGTTTTACGTCCCTTTTAACTACTCAGGCTTTTGGATCACAATCCCTCCTCATCCCTATTCTATCATTTTATTCATTCCACACATTTTTATTTGGTCGGATATAACACAACGATGCTGGCAAAGGATGGTTTATATGACAATAGGCTCAGAGACTTCCCTATGCCTCTCCAGTTGTTGCCATATCTCGTAGAAAACCCTTACACCTTCCAGATTAATACACACATTTAGCGAAGCCTCACAGGTCTTACACCGCAATATATTACCTCGGGCGGAATCCATTTGATCCCCCGAGTGGGTCATACCCTCGTAAACAACAATAATACCGACGATTTCCGACAATTGATACCTTCATTTTTGGTCTCTCAAATTACGCATGTTATAGGATATATTCATTTGCTAGCATAATATTACTTTATTCATTTCTTATAGGCCTATTTCGGCAACACAACTTTTATAGAAACTTGGACTATCATCGCATCTTTGACAAATCAACTTGCTCGCATTAGCCTATGGCTTATAACTTCCTATTTCATTTTCACGGTGTTCGATTATCACCAACTACCTTGACTCATTACATTTATCGGCTGAATAGCGTTTTTATTTCATTATTTTTAAGGTATCCCAAAGATCCTACAATTACTTCAATCTTTCAATTACTTCAATTACTTCAATTATTTGATCATTTCAACTCGAGTTTATTATTATAATTTTTATTAATATTCATCGCTTCATTATTAACTTTTGGAATGTAATTATTCAGTTCAACATTTATTATTTCGGAGTATAGAAACTCAATATTCGTTATTTCGGAGTATAAAAACTCAATATTCATTATTTCGGAGTGTAAAAACTCAAAACTCATTATTATTATTATTATTATTATTATTATTATGGTGCTTGTTTCGTTTACTTTACCTTTCCTTTATCTGGCGTAATTTACTCGCCAATAGCATTACTATATTCGATTCCTCCTTTCAGATTTCATTTCATTATTAATTAATCATTTTACGGGTTTTCATTATTATTATTGCTTTTTGCACTTTGATAATTATCCTTTACATTTTTTGCAAACCATCTTGGCGGTTTCTCCGTTACATTTTAACATTACTTGGTTGTTCATTAATGCATATTTTTCATACATTTTTAATAAATTCACTGACTAGCACCTGATACAATCATTTAATATAATAAACATTTTGACTCACCCTGTTGTCCAGCTCATGACATGGCCTTTGGATGGCTTCATCCATACATAATTTCTTCAGCACTTCATCACTACACTAAAATAGACCTTTTTCAATCTATGGTCTTCAAGTTGACACACGTACATATTTCTATACATTTTACACTGCTTTGATTACATTTATAACACTAAAAAGACATTCACTTGATCAATATTTTTACACTTGCACACGGACCCAAATCTCAACGTACTCTGGTGGTAACATCACGATGCTGATGATCCTAGATAGTCTCTTTCTATACTGCTTTGGACGTGTGATCGCTCCTATTCCTCCTACTTTTAGGTAAGTCTCTTTTCTTCCTATTCTTCCTAATATCGTGCCTGTCTTTCGTTCGAATACTTTCTTATAGAGCTTTTTCACTTGTTAATGTTTGTTTGTCTATCTGCTATAACTCTATACTTTGATTTTACAGTTGCTCCTGTCGCAATCTTACAGTTTTTATTCTATCTTATTCTTCCGTGAAGACTGTATACTTTAGGATTTTTGTCCTTTCAAATGTTACGTTTTATCCTCTGACGTTTCAACTGGTTAACCGTAATAAATTGTTCTGAGGTTCCCCTCTGGTTATATTGTCCCTTTCTGCGTGGCGTAGCTTTCTATCGCTCACTATCTATTTATTTGGTCTTGAACCTACGTTCTTTTGGATCTGAGTTTACCAACTCCATCAATGTCTTTTTACTTCCGCACTCTGTTTTAAAGTCTTTAGCGTGCTTTCGCGTCTTGTAATCTGACGTATCTTAATGCAACTTGGTCTCGAACCAATGTAATTTGGTTAAGCTTCACTCGAAACTTAGTGATTTGCCTATCGCAACTTGTATTGTACTTTGCCTCTTCTGAGCTTCGAATTCTTAGGTCTTTGAATATCGTTTCTTCAATTTAGGTTTCGATAATATCGCTAACTAGCGTAACTTTTCACCGAGGCTTGATCTAACTGATCGTACTAAATAACTTTCTATTACATGCCTACACTAAGGCTTTTTCGCAAACTGACGAACTTTGTTTGTAACGTGCCTCTACTGGGTGTCTTACAGACTGACGGACTTCGTATACAACGTGCCTCCTCTACCGAGGTTTGAATCTGACTGACAAACTTCATGTACTGGCGTGTAGCGTACCTTCTCTATCGAGGCTTCGATCTGACTGACGAACTTCATGATTTTGCTTGGGCTTAAAGCCTATTTATTCGTTTTGGGACAGAAATTAGTCCCTGACAACGCCGGGAATTCAACTCCTGAGTTCTGGCTTCAATCTCATCTATAATTTAATTCCAAGTGTAATTGGTAATAATATTACAATTGGCTGCTGGCGGAACGAGAATTGTTCACGGGTTTATTTTTAATTAATTAAAATATTTAGTATCCACTCGACGGGGCCAGCCTAATTCTTCTTGCCGTCCGCGGGTAGCCTTCCGCTCACATTCCAATGACGTCTTCCTTAGCTTGCATGATCTGAAGTGTCTCATTTAAGGTCTGCCAACCTTCCGATTTTTGCTATCCTTGATTCTCTTCTGACTTCAGATTTAATAACTTGGGTAGTTTATTTTGTTAAGTTTGATGGTTGTAAGTCCCCCCTCCGTATGCTTCAAAATCTCGCTGATTTGACAATATCCGGGGCCTAGTTTCAAGTACCTCTTGAGAAAGTAGTTTTTCCCATAACTGACGCACTCGAAAAGTAATAATTTTCGTTGAGTTGCTTATTCATCGGAATGTCGAGTGTTACTTATAGCCTCTTGACTCTGCATCCCTCTAGTTCTTTTATGGCTTCCTTAATGGCTATTTTCACTTAAACTGTCCGGCTAATGGGAGTTTGTGTGTTTAAAATGACCACCTGCGTCTCCAGCAATGTCTCTGTGGCTGTTTTCCAGTGAGCTCATCTTCGTTACTTCTTGTGGTCTTATAAAATTCTAAAATACCTTCCTGTGAACGGTCCGAGGTTCAATTTGTGCCATTACCCAAATGGGCACAGTATAAATAAAACAAAAACAGCAAACACGAACAAAAAATAGAAATACACTAGTCTATTATAAATCAACAACCACAACCATACAGACACGCACTCAATCATCCTATCTCAAGCATTCATTCATACAATCCCTTTGTACAAGAAACATTGAAATAATTATTACAGAAAAAACAAAACTATCTGCAGTAAACGGAAAAAGCAAAAACATAAAATAAAAGATAAGAAAAAAGTTCAGAAACTGGGAAAAAAGTAATACAAGAGTGACATTCGAGGATCTAGATAACAGCAAACAAAAAATACTTTACTTCACAAATGGGTTCTGCGACGATACCAAGGAGAAAGTATGATGTGGTGACGATCACGTAACTAATGATAAACACAATTGAGATAAAACGAGCATCTATCGCATACGCCTGTTTTTTCTTACAATGACTTACAAGGAAATATAACAATTGAATATGTAGAAATTTTCAATGAATAGCCTATGTGTACAGCATATCAGATGAAATATTAACACATTCCCGGTATGAAAACATGGCCTGAAATAAAGTTAGTCCTTGGGACCGATAATAAGTGCTTACTCTCATTTTCTACATACTAGCGGACCTTGCGCATGTGTATGCGAGAACTCTCGCATGTGTATAAGCCACCCGCCCGGCTTTATTGATATGCTTGCTTGACGCGATATAGTTCTTGCAGGGGTTATCGTCTTGTTTATTTGATTAAACTTACTTTTTAAACAAATTGTCGATATTTATAAAATCAGAGTGGAATTCGTAACTGTTGCCATGATGCAGGTAGGCAGCAGCTAGCGGGCAGGTTGCAGACGTCATACACCTTTCTTTTGAGTTTTCATTTGTTACTAGCAGTTACTCATGAGCGCCCAATGTGTAGACTATATTTACGGTTATGCGGGTTCGACGCGACACAGTTCTGGCAGGGGCTATCATCTTGTTTATTTATTTTAACGCAGTTTACAAGCAAATAAAAATGTATTTCCGTTAACTTTTGAAAAAAAAGCAAGATTTTTCCTGTATTATTGAGATATTTTTGAAAATTTTGGTACAAACCACACCTTTGTTGTTTAAGAGCTTGAGTTTTGTGAATCATACACCTTAGCGTTTTATATAAATAATTATGATTATTAATGCTGACCAAGAAATTGGGACTCCTGTTGATATGTTGACTAGGTGAAGAGTAACCTAGACAAGAGATATTTTCTAGTGTAGCTCGTGTAAAACTTTACTATTCGGGGATTCTGGTATTGACCTAGTGGGACGATTTATGAACGGTAAGCTTATAATCTGAGGGAGGGTTGGGAGGAGGGAAGAAACTCTAGTGGCGTGCATTGCAGTAAGTTCGCGTGGTGCGTGCGTGCGCAGCATTGCCCCCTCCCGCCGCGGCGCGCCGCTCTGCCATGATGCAGGTAGGCAGCAGCTAGCGGGCAGGTTGCAGATGTCATCCATAATTCATACCAGCACCTTCACGCGTACACTGCTGGCTCCGGCTTCGGCTCGCCCGCCATCACTTAAGGATGAGGAAGCGTCTTCTATTCAATTCCATTCTATGCTACTCTCTTATTGATTACTTGGTTGCGCCAGCATTCTTCCCGTCTTATACTGACTTCATATTCATCCCTCTTAAGGTTCATGTGAATCATTTAATCATTTAGATTACCGTATTTTAATGGGGCCATATTATGAACAATAATACCAACTTAAAAACAGGTCACGAGGTTTAGGCCATAGCTGGCTACTTCTCTCATCAAGCAGCTACTCAACTGTCATTACAAGGCCGAATGAACCTCGTTCTAACCCTCGCGACATATCTTAAATGTTTAGTAGAGGAGGCAATCAAACCCGTGGCCTCCAAGGAATGAGGCAAGTGCGCTACTACTATACCATGGAACCAGCTTTAAATAATAATAATAATAATAATAATAATAATAATAATAATAATAATAATAATAATAATAATAATAATAATAAAGCATCCGTGGCTTAGGCAGCAGCACGCCGTTCTCTCATTGCTGGGTCCATGGTTCAAATCCCAGTCACTCCATGTGAGATCTGTGCTAGACAAAACGGAGGCAGACAGGATTTTCTCCGGGTACTCCGGTTGACCCTGTCAAAAATTTCATTCCAGCGACACTTTCCATTTTCATTTCATTTCATCTGTCATTCATTTAATCATTCTCTGAGAAGTGTGACAGGGCAGCCGGCACAGTTCATATCCTCACCGCTAGATGGGGGCTTCATTCATTCCATCCCTGACCCGGTCGGTCGACTGGAAGAAGGCTGTGGCTTTTCAATAATAATAATAATAATAACAATAACAACTTAAAGACCCATTATTTCAACAATCCTATAGCACATCTTTCCATACGACATTTGCTGTTCTCATGCCTTTATACTAATGACCTGGAAAGACAGTTACCGTCACCTTTCATTGATATAACATCTGTAATTGGAAGTTCGCCTCTGACTCGTCACTTGAATCATCGTTTTGTGATCACACACAACCTCTTAGAACGAAGGCTGAAACAAACAAAAAATTACGAGCCTTACAGTAGTCGCATATGATGTGTAACATCTGACATAGAAGAAACTTCACGTGAAATTGTTGTTACACCGGTATTTTATACTATTATTGGCACAAATATTAATCTATTGTAAAAGGGAGTGTTTTACAGATATTGTAGTTTATAATACGGAACTCATTTTATTAGATGATTTGTAGCTTCCACCAGCACTAGCCTAAAAAGAATACGATATGGATCAACTAGATTAATAGACGCGACACCGCTCATAACCTTAAATTCCTTATAAACAGGTCCTCTTCGTTCACAGACCAACACGTAATTTCATATGGATTCTGTTAAAATGGGTCATATTGATATGATAAATATCGTTTAAAATGATAATCTGGTAGCAAAAATATCTACCAAGTCGGGATTCGAACCCAAGATCTCTAGATTCACAGTCATAGGCACTAATCCCACGGCTATTTCGAGTACGCAAATTTTGTGCACAATATGGTGACTTATTTCCACTTTCCAATAATACTGGATTACGGAATTAAGTTTCATTAAAATTTTGCTTGTTTCGATAATGTTCCTGCGTGAAATTGAGTTTAAAATGCCTTATGAATAGGCCCTCTTGTGAATAAAGAGAATGTATTCAGTAATAGTTCATGAAGGCTTGCTCAATTCTCGTGCAACCACAACGATTATATTATATTGATGACTGCATTACCGTTATGTGGGTTAATACTTGAATAGCCATTGTGCAGAAACATAATACCGGCAATGCCGACTACTTACAGTGTTTGATATTAAGGCATTTTACCATTTAAATACTGATACGAAAACTTATGTACCATGTTATTTGTTTCAATCCCTTGACACCAGAGTTCGCATGTCATATACATTCCACATGGCCGAGAGTACGTCATGGTTTCAATTTCGGACACCGCGCGATCATTGTTTCTCTTACCACTGCCAGCTGGGTCTTATCGCTGCCCGCTGGATCGATCGATCGAGCGGGCAGTGCATACTTCCGTTTTCCACCACTGCCGGCTAGTACACTTCCGGTCGATCGATCGAGCGGGCAGTGCATACTTCCGTTTTCCACCTCTGCCAGCTAGTACACTTCCGTTCGATCGATCGAGCGGTCAGTGCATACTTCCGTTCGATCCACCACTGCCAGCTTGATCGTTCCGATCCACTTCCGTCCCCAATTTTCAAAATCACTCCTACAAAACTATCCTGCAACCGAGCGGAAAGATGTTACACATCAAAAAGCTAGCCAGCGCTTGCATGTTGCAGTGGTGCAGGCCAACTGGCTACCTTGCGCATCAGTGTTCGCTCCTCCCTTCAGAAGAATGACTTTGGTGAATTAAGTATTCGCAATTATCTTATTAAAGAATATGTCGTGTGGTGTCTTGGGAGGCCGAGTGCAGGTCTTCCTAGTCGACGTAAGTGATGATAAAGACGACACATTTTGATACACATATATTCCCTGGGCCAGGGGAAATAACATTTCTCGATTGCCCGGCCGAGAATCGAATCCGGGACCCTGGGGGAAAAACAATTCACCACGGGGCCGGTCATTATTTTAATACACGGATGACTGAATCAAGTAAGTTGGAACTCAAATATAATGCTTAACGTGCATTTTGTGTCATGCCAACGATCGTTGTCGTTAGAAAATTACTTGTCAAGATATTTCAGTTTATGTAAACGGTGCAATTTCTCCCCTATTATTTTAATATATAATATGGGATAATAAAATTATAACATCCTTTTTTTTTTTTTTTGCTGGCGAGACTTTTAAAACGCTATGGTGTTGGGATATTGGCCTGGAGGTGTCGTTAAATTTACCAACACGAGATTGCCTCATTTATACACCCTTAAATATCGAATCTGCTAACTTGGGCTTTGAAGGCCAACAGCACCACTAAAAAGGGAACATCGCAAAAGTGAACCGAGCGAACCAGCTGAAACGTTGCTGGAACGTGGTGGTCTCTCACGTTTTTTTCCTCAACCAGCTACCGCAATTTATGTTGCGTACTCCAATGATAAGAGTGTGATATTTCCCCGCTCTTAAAGATGAAGTAGTTATTAATGTTGTTGGTTTACTTAGGGACTTGCGACGTAATATTTTACCATGCCACCCAGTCGAATGGTGTCGGTGGAATGCTACTGCTAGCATAGCTATGATTTATTTAAACACCAATAATTATAAATCCAAAAACATGATCCACTGCTGTTAACACATTATAGCTTTCAGATATTATTATTATTATCATTTCTCCACTTAAATTCATGAACAAATCATAAATGAAATTGTTAATAGCTCAACTCAGAATGTCGTTACATTTATGTATGGTTAAATCCACATTATGGCAAGATAGATAAACTGTGGATGGTATTGTGCTAATTACAAATTCACTGTGATATTATTATTATTATTATTATTATTATTATGCTTGCTGAATAACCTCGCATACACTGCGAAAACATGTTCTTGGACAACAAATACTACCTCGCATTACAAATATACCATTGGAATTCGAGACTCTTCCAATCCTATCCGAATCATGACGCTTCTGACGTCATCAAATACTACTTCCAAGAATAAATGGGCAAGAAATCTCATATTGCCTACCTATTCATATGAACATTTATTATCACAGTGCTTAATTACCCCCATCCTATTTGAGCACAAAAGTAAATACCTCCATTACAGGAATCATAATTTGCTATTAACAATTTAATTTATTTGTAAATAATTTAATCATCATGATAATGTCATTCATATCGCATAAAATGTCGAATAAGCTGTTTGATTTAGTGATAGCAGAAAATACGATCAATAATCGTTGAGTGAAATGCAATAAACAAATATACAGTACATTGAGCAAACGAAAATATGCCGTAAAAGTCATCAGGCAAAGGAAATGCACAATAAACAACTAATATGAACTAGCGGCTAAGGTTGAAAAAGAAATACGAAGTCTAAGACAGGAAAATATGCATCACAGGAGAACGCAACACCTGTGCGCCGATAAACAAGGCCTATTCTCCTCCTGCTACGGGGTGCAACTATCACACACACGTTGTGTTCATAGATTAACACACGGCGAAGAATATTCATATTCCACATCGCAATGCAACAATTCGAATACCATGCTAATTACATAAAACTGTTCACATAAACTGTTCCCGAATACCAAGACTACTAAAAGTAAACAAATGTTGTGTCAGACCTTAGTAGATTTGCAACGGCTGGAACACCTCGTGTCTTTGGGTCCCATAAAAAAAAACAGGAATGGTCTTCATGTTTCCGAGTGCCTAGTTACCACGAGTTCCTTTTGGTTGGCTCGATCCTAGTGTTAAATTCCCGTCCATCCTTCGGGAATCCGGTCTCGGCAACCTCCAAGATCTTCTTATTCACACCTGGGCTTACTGATCCCCTCCGACGGTTGCCGGGGTAGTCTTGAGGTTGGTTACTGATGCCATTATCCATTCTCGTCCGCCATTCCCATGTTCAGTTATTAGTGCATGATAAAGCACTTGTCACCAGTTGTAAAATTGAGAATTTGATGTGTAGATTGAATTCTCATCGTGACGTTGAATATGAACATATCACCGTAATATCTGGTGATTATTTATGTAGAAGAACCCAATGCTGGAACAAACTGTAGTTATATTTGGTTGTATATTGTTGTTGCTTCCTTGTTCTCTGATAATAAATTCTGATGTGTTTGAAGCTCGGAGAAGGAGTGCTCTATAACTTGTAGGTTTTATAGTTTGAATGTTTAACAGCTTTATGAAGCTCCACTGAAGAAAAACAATGTAGAGTTCCTGCACCTCGTGCAACTTGTGCTGAGCGAGAGTGAATTTCTGCGTGCGTATACCGAGCAGACCAGCTGTTGCGGTGTTGTCGCTGTGAATGCTTGCTTGCTGATTACAATCGCGCTGCAAGGCAACGTTGTACGTGTCGTAATATCCCAGTCGAGTATGCAGGCCAGAGCGACACTGTCTGTCTGCTGTTATAAAATATTGTTACGTACCGCCGCGAACCGGCAGGAGACTTTCGGTTAAGTGACAGTGTGACAGAACAAAGCAGCTGTCTCGTTGGCCTTGGACAGAACCATCAACCGGAGAGAGAAAGTTCCCACATCCTCCCGGCCCCTCCCACCGGCAGACACAATAGCGGAACATATGTGAGTCATCGCAGGCCGGGCAGAGAATACGTGCAAAGTCTGGATGTGGAACCATCGAGAACAGACTCAATGCGGCAATAGGTTGTGACATTTCGAACTTTCCAGGCCAGGGACTGATCCTAAATAAACCAGCGAGCCGCGGCGAGGAGGCAGTGTATTGGACAGTATTGGTCAGTGCTAGCGTGTACTGAAGTGTTGTCGAGTGAGTGCGTACGGAGCAGTACGGCGATTATTACTGGACGTCTACGGTAACAGAGTGGAAGCCTGTCTGCCAGGGTGCAACTTTGAGTCAGGACTGTTAGTGCTTGGAGGTGTCGCGGTACTTCGTGGAAGACGTGGTCGTGGGATCGACACGGGACGAGCAACAGCGCACAAGGAGCAGCAAGTGGACTCTGGAAGTAAGTGAAGTGGCAGGGGCAAGGCTTTAGAGAACCTGTGTAGACTGCATGTGTGAGTGTAAGCTGGAACACTGTAACGCCTCACGGACAGAGAGAACATAAATAGCGAGGACAGTGGTAGATTGTAAATGTGGAAACTAATAGTGACTAGTAGTGTTTTCTGAGGTTAGACTTAGTGTGTGTGTGTATGTGTGCACGGTGTATGCTTGTAGACTTGTAATAAAATTATATTTCGTTAAAGGAACAATTTTGTTTGTGCTTTCACCCACCGTAATCCAGTTAACGTAAGTGCCACTAGGGGGGTGGCACGTAACAACTGGTGTCAGTAGCCGGGTTACGAACTCAAGCACAAACACAACACCTGAAGGTCCTGGTTTCAAAACTCGTGCAGGTCATTGTATCACAGTTCACTAATTTTCCTGAGAGTGCATGCCTTTCACAAGTCAGACAATTAAAATGGATGCGAAAATACAACTCCTGTTAGAAAAGTTAACTTCCAAGATAGACGATGTCCAGAAGAAGATGGAGGACGGCCAGAAGAAGTTAGCGGAGGACCTGACTACCAAAATTCTGGATAACCAAAAGAATTTGGAAAAGAAAATGACTGAGCATTTTGAAAACTTTGGAAAGAAAATGACGGAACATTTTGAAAACCTGGGAAAGAAAATGGTGATATATTCGGAAAAATTGGAAAAGAAAATTGGGGAAAGTTCCGAAAATTCTGAAAAGAAAGTGGAGCATGGAACTAGTCAGGACGAGCTGAAATCAGACCTGAAATCGAGACCGGAGTATAACAAGCTTGGAGGTGATATGGAAAGTGGCGCGGCTGAGGACGCTGATGGCCAAGACAAGCAGTTCGTGGAGTCCGGAGTTCGGAATGCTCAGCGAGTCAGGGACGAGCCACTGGGAAGCGTCACGGGCATGGAAATCGGGCCAAGGCTTAGTAGCTCTGACGACAGGAACAATGTCACGAGGTTGAGGACCACGCACGTCGATGACACTACATCATGGCAGATCTGCGGGACCGGGTTCGACACTATGGTGGACCATGCCAGGTGTACGTTGGAGGACGTAGCCGTTCAGCTCATCACAGGGCTTCGCATGGCGGAGGTGCTACACAACGTTCGGACGGGGACTGGGTACAACGGGATCGTCGTGACGCTGGAGGAGCATCGTGGGGACTACCAGCTACCTGCCATGTACCACCTACGGCTAGAAGGGAGGAACGGGCGCGCGAGTAAGTCAATTGAAGAGCTCGCGCAGGCTGGCTCGCCTCCCGAGCATGTGCACCGAGATGCAGCATACATCTTCGGGGATGGGCATCGCCACGCTATAGTACGAGGGTATTCGATGCTCAGTAGAAGGCGCTACCCGCGGCAGGTAAAGACCATCGCGTTGAGAATGGTGGCGACGAGGAGGACAACTTGGGTAACACCACCGAGGAGGAGTGACGCCGCCGGAGACGAAGAGGCAGTGGAGGTTGGCTACCCTCCACCGAAGCGGCGTAAACCATCACCGGGACGCCGTTGCAGTAGGAAAGTAACCTGTTGGCTACGGTGTGAAAGGGGCCATCTAATGAGCAGCTGTCGGCGAGGAACAGCCTCACGGTTAGAAAAGTGAGTGAGGGCCAGGGCCATCCAAAAGAGGGGCTTGTCAGCGCCGTCGATGCCACCCCTCCGGACCTTGGACGGCCTTTACGACGAACAACTCGAGGCGAGTTGCTTTAAAGAGGGGAGCAGTGTTACGTACCGCCGCGAACTGGCATTAGACTTTCGGGTAAGTGACAGTGTGACAGAACAAAGCAGCTGTCTCGTTGGCCTTGGACAGAACCATCAGCCGGAGAGAGAAAGTTCCCACACACTCCCGGCCCCTCCCACCGGCAGATACAATAGCGGAACATATGTGAGTCATCGCCGGCCGGGCAGAGAATACGTGAAAAGTCTGGATGTGGAACCATCGAGAACAGACTCAATGCGGCAATAGGTTGTGACATTTCGAACTTTCTAGGCCAGGGACTGATCCCATATAAACCAGCGAGCCGCGGCGAGGAGGCCGTGTATTGGACAGTATTGGTCAGTGCTAGTGTGTACTGAAGTGTTGTCGAGTGAGTGAGTACGGAGCAGTACAGCGATTATTACTGGACGTCTACGGTAACAGAGTGGAAGCCTGTCTGCCAGGGTGCAACTTTGAGTCAGGACTGTTAGTGCTTGGAGGTGTCGCGGTGCTTCGTGGAAGACGTGGTCGTGGGATCGACACGGGACGAGCAACAGCGCACAAGGAGCAGCAAGTGGACTCTGGAAATAAGTGAAGTGGCAGGGGCAAGGCTGTAGAGAACCTGTGTAGACTGTATGTGTGAGTGTAAGCTGGAACACTGTAACGCCTCACGGACAGAGAGAACATAAATAGCGAGGACAGTGGTAGATTGTAAATGTGGAAACTAATAGTGACTAGTAGTGTTTTCTGAGGTTAGACTTAGTGTGTGTGTGTATGTGTGCACGGTGTATGCTTGTAGACTTGTAATAAAATTATATTTCGTTAAAGGAACAATTTTGTTTGTGCTTTCACCC
This sequence comes from Meconema thalassinum, assembly GCA_946902985.2. Classification (NCBI taxonomy): domain Eukaryota; kingdom Metazoa; phylum Arthropoda; class Insecta; order Orthoptera; family Tettigoniidae; genus Meconema; species Meconema thalassinum. The sequence goes on from OX336389.2 coordinate 907,931,582, forward strand.
ACCGTAATCCAGTTAACGTAAGTGCCACTAGGGGGGTGGCACGTAACAACTGGTGTCAGTAGCCGGGTTACGAACTCAAGCACAAACACAACACCTGAAGGTCCTGGTTTCAAAACTCGTGCAGGTCATTGTATCACAGTTCACTAATTTTCCTGAGAGTGCATGCCTTTCACAAGTCAGACAATTAAAATGGATGCGAAAATACAACTCCTGTTAGAAAAGTTAACTTCCAAGATAGACGATGTCCAGAAGAAGATGGAGGACGGCCAGAAGAAGTTAGCGGAGGACCTGACTACCAAAATTCTGGATAACCAAAAGAATTTGGAAAAGAAAATGACTGAGCATTTTGAAAACTTTGGAAAGAAATTGACGGAACATTTTGAAAACCTGGGAAAGAAAATGGTGATATATTCGGAAAAATTGGAAAAGAAAATTGGGGAAAGTTCCGAAAATTCTGAAAAGAAAGTGGAGCATGGAACTAGTCAGGACGAGCTGAAATCAGACCTGAAATCGAGACCGGAGTATAACAAGCTTGGAGGTGATATGGAAAGTGGCGTGGCAGAGGACGCTGATGGCCAAGACAAGCAGTTCGTGGAGTCCGGAGTTCGGAATGCTCAGCGAGTCAGGGACGAGCCACTGGGAAGCGTCACGGGCATGGAAATCGGGCCAAGGCTTAGTAGCTCTGACGACAGGAACAATGTCACGTGGTTGAGGACCACGCACGTCGATGACACTACATCATGGCAGATCTGCGGGACCGGGTTCGACACTATGGTGGACCATGCCAGGTGTACGTTGGAGGACGTAGCCGTTCAGCTCATCACAGGGCTTCGCATGACGGAGGTGCTACACAACGTCCGGACGGGGACTGGGTACAACGGGAACGTCGTGACGCTGGAGGAGCATCGTGGGGACTATCAGCTACCTGCCATGTACCACCTACGGCTAGAAGGGAGGAACGGGCGCGCGAGTAAGTCAATTGAAGAGCTCGCGCAGGCTGGCTCGCCTCCCGAGCATGTGCACCGAGAGGCAGCATACATCTTCGGGGATGGGCATCGCCACGCTATAGTACGAGGGTATTCGATGCTCAGTAGAAGGCGCTACCCGCGGCAGGTAAAGACCATCGTGTTGAGAATGGCGGCGACGAGGAGGACAACTTGGGTAACACCACCGAGGAGGAGTGACGCCGCCGGAGACGAAGAGGCAGTGGAGGTTGGCTACCCTCCACCGAAGCGGCGTAAACCATCACCGGGACGCCGTTGCAATAGGAAAGTAACCTGTTGTCTACGGTGTGAAAGGGGCCATCTAATGAGCAGCTGTCGGCGAGGAACAGCCTCACGGTTAGAAAAGTGAGTGAGGGCCAGGGCCATCCAAAAGAGGGGCTTGTCAGCGCCGTCGATGCCACCCCTCCGGACCTTGGACGGCCTTTACGACGAACAACTCGAGGCGAGTTGCTTTAAAGAGGGGAGCAGTGTTACGTACCACCGCGAACTGGCAGGAGACTTTCGGGTAAGTGACAGTGTGACAGAACAAAGCAGCTGTCTCGTTGGCCTTGGACAGAACCATCAGCCGGAGAGAGAAAGTTCCCACACCCTCCCGGCCCCTCCCTCCGGCAGATACAATAGCGGAACATATGTGAGTCATCGCCGGCCGGGCAGAGAATACGTGAAAAGTCTGGATGTGGAACCATCGAGAACAGACTCAATGCGGCAATAGGTTGTGACATTTCGAACTTTCTCCGCCAGGGACTGATCCCATATAAACCAGCGAGCCGCGGCGAGGAGGCCGTGTATTGGACAGTATTGGTCAGTGCTAGTGTGTACTGAAGTGTTGTCGAATGAGTGCGTACGGAGCAATACAGCGATTATTACTGGACGTCTACGGTAACAGAGTGGAAGCCTGTCTGCCAGGGTGCAACTTTGAGTCAGGACTGTTAGTGCTTGGAGGTGTCGCGGTGCTTCGTGGAAGACGTGGTCGTGGGATCGACACGGGACGAGCAACAGCGCACAAGGAGCAGCAAGTGGACTCTGGAAATAAGTGAAGTGGCAGGGGCAAGGCTGTAGAGAACCTGTGTAGACTGTATGTGTGAGTGTAAGCTGGAACACTGTAACGCCTCACGGACAGAGAGAACATAAATAGCGAGGACAGTGGTAGATTGTAAATGTGGAAACTAGTAGTGACTAGTAGTGTTTACTGAGGTTAGACTCAGTGTGTGTGTATGTGTGCACGGTGTATGTTTGTAGACTTGTAATAAAATTATATTTCGTTAAAGGAACAATTGTGTTTGTGCTTTCACCCACCGTAATCCAGTTCACGGAAGTGCCACTAGGGGGTGGCACGTAACAGTATTGTGTTCACAGGCAGGCTCTTATATATATTTCGGCGACCTCTACGTCACGGGGGCTACATGACTAAGAACACAAGCGCGACCTACGTCACGCCTCTCCCGTATTCTCTCAAATATTCCAGAGCAAATCCACATAATAGAACTAGAATATCTCCAATATATTATGACCATATATGGCTGGCGGGTACAGTATGTTGTTACAATATTTGGTAGAGACCAGATGAATAGATTAGTCGTAATATGATTTAGGCTTTGAACATTTGGGTGGCCGCCATTACATTTCCGTCAAGAAGGCGGCGATATAAAACATGACACTGAGGTGCCCTTGATAGAGCTACCTCTGTACCAAATTGCGTTTAATTCAGTTTCACCGTGTTTGAATTGATATGGGGAATCGAATTGCACACATACATGGCCGCCATCTGTTAACCAATTTAGCTGATGAACTTGTAATTTGATTTTAAAAAAAGACGCTTCCCACATAAGGGCATGTTGTTGCATAATTTGGTAGAGATCAGACGATTAGGTTAGTCGTAATGTGATTTAAGATTTGAACATTTGGGTGGCCACCATTACGATTCCGTCAAGATGGCGGCGATATAAAACAAGGCACTGAGGCGCTCTTTGCTTGTGCTACATCTGTACCAAATTTCGTTCAATTCGGATTTACCGTGTTTGAATTGATAGTGGGACAGACAGGCAGAGTACATACACATACACACATACACACACACACTCACAGACACACAGGCAGACTCACAATGTTTTGCCTACTTTCAATTTTTGAAAAAAATGAAAGTAGACTTATGAGATCAACACATGGCCAAAAATTGTGTGTCTGTGTGTGTACTCTGCATGTATGTTCCCGTCTATGAATTCAAAAACGGTAGAACCGAATTGAACGAAATTTGGTACAGAGGTAGCACTAGGAAAGGGCACCTCAGTGTCATGTTCTATATCGCCGCCATCTTGACGAAAACGTTATGGCGGCCACACAAACATTCAAAGCTTAAATCAAATTACGACCAACCTAATCATGTGACCTCTACCAAATTTTTCAACAACATACCTTTATATGGGAAGCATCTTTTGACCAGATTACAAGGTCATCAGTCAAATAGTTTCAAGGTGGTGGATGTATGAATCATGCAACTATTATAGCCTAACCGTGACTTACGTTTAAACAAGGCATGGCCTCAACAATTCCTCTTATCGTACATAGGGAGGTTTAATCTGTTCTCAAAGAGGTGACCGGTAGGATATTAGCATATTATAATAGAATATGTAACCGTAGAAGTGACTAACAGGTCAGGCTTACCGTGCCTTATCGTTGTGCGCCCGTGCCTTTCCGTTGTCAACATGGCCGCAATTTTTGCTCGTAAATACATATATTTCCGTAACATCCTAAGTTTATATCCTTTTAGGAATATACTGAACAAAATAATACATATTTAGTATCAAATTGGTTTATAGAAACACCAGAAAACGCTAATGATACAGATATACTAAACCAGTTGTTTATCAAGTATTATCGTAGGGCATCCGTGGCGTAATGGTTGCAACTTAGGCTCTTAGTTTGTGGGTTCGTGGATCAAATCACTGCAGGTTCAAATTTCTTTACTTCGTTCTTTTTTGTTATTTATTGATTTATAACTACTCACATGTTATAATGTTAAACATATATACTGTAGTGTGCATTTGCAATCGAAAATATTATATATATACTTATAACACCACATATTTCAACACTCGAATACAGCGATTAATATTCGTTGACCATGATCATCGGTAGATACAATTGTTGTTGTTGATTCTTTAGGGGGTTTGCGGTATCATGGTTTTGTAGCCCCGTTTACTTGGGTGTGTGTAGAAGTCGTCTAATAACCTGTGTCACTGTGATGACTGTAGGCTTATTAGTGTGTGTACTTTTACACGAGGAAGGATTTGGTTAGGAAGCTGTTGTTGTTTCATTTGAGATGCATGGACATCATTGTCATTTAGCCCCGTGTACTTGGGTGAGTTTTTAATATTGTCTGATAACCTGTGTTATTGTGATGGCTGTATTAGTGTGGGTATATATAATTCAGGTGTGGATTCAATTAATCAACATTTAATATGCGTATAGCACGTTGTATTTCAACAAGCAACTAAAACCAACTTTCAATTATACTCCTTGAAAAGGACAAAGAGTTATAACTATACCCAGGGGCGGATCTAGGGGAGGGCGAGGAGGAAGACCGCCCAGGGCCCCGCGGTCCAGGGGGCCTCGCAGCATGGATTTTTTTTAAATTTAATTAATTACCGTAATTAATTATACTTTTCAAACTAATTTATAATTCATATTCCTTTTTTGACTGCAGCTATGACCTCCCGTGACCGTTTAGCAAGTTAAGATTTCAGTGTTTGCACACTAATACAGCCATCATAATTAACACCGGTTATCAGACAGATTCTACACACACACACAAAGTACACGGAGCTACATGACCCCGTTGTCGCAGCCCCTAAACTGAGGAACCAACCAATCAACCAAGATTTCAGTGAAATAATAGAAGACTTCAGCCGGGAAAAAAGTCGCAAAGTAATATTTAAATATTTCATAGTTTACACAATCTTCTTCAAGGGGACTTAAAGGTTTCTTTCATAATATTAAGAAAATGTACTGTAGTGTATTCAAAATATTGTAACTATTCTTTATCTTATTATTATTACCAAACTATTTTCCATTTGATTTGATATTTTTAAATTTCCTATTTTTGTGGGCCCCACCTTATCATATCGCCCAGGGCCACCACTGACTATACCCATGCATTTAGGAGAAGGTAGGCTATATGTTCTTTACTGAACATCTTGTTGTCCCTGTGTTGATCTCATAAGTCTACTTTAATTTTTCGCAAAAATCGAAAGTAGGCAAAAATAATAATAAAAGATACGAGCCTTACAGTAGTCGCATATGATGTGTAAAATCTGACATGTTATCCTACTCGTATACTACACAGCTTGGACAATATTAATGTGATAATTTACACTCCATTTTCATACTGGTACTATGATGAATGTATAGATTGAATTGGAGATATGCTACTGTCACATTTGTGGCGCAGCGGTCAAGCTGTTAGTCTCTCACCAAGGTAGACCGGGTTTGATTCCCGATCAATACATGTGAGATTTTCGAATTGTAATGCCATGTCCTGTGGTTCGCATTCCGCGTAAAAGGGAGGTACCGTGGATCATGATCGTGAGATTAACGGACACGCAAAACTACAAGCTTCCTTCCTTCCTTTTACATTAATAATTCATAATAACAAAGTAACACACAACGTCGACAGTACGCTCAAATACTGTGAGCTCATTCCTCAGTAACTATAACATTCATTGCTCTCAAGGCTTTCATACAGTTCGTCGTAAACAATCAAAACATGGCTTCCCACAATCATGAAATGACCTAGTCTCACAAATGATGAAAATACAGCTTTTATTCCACTCATATAACAACATTCTGTTATGCATTTAATATTTGACTACTCACCCACAGCTTGACAATAATGCCGTTTACTTAAATGTCATTTGTCGTCTTTGTCCTACCCCATGTGATATTCAACCTTGAACGTGAAGCTTCATAAACTGCTCAATGACAAATGAAAGTCGGTGAAACATTTGCCACTGTGCTCGTCAAACCAGTGCCTGCTAAATGCACTGCCTACTGTATTGCCATAACATTCTCGCGCTACAGAGCACACACTGCCTTGTTTCCAATACACACATTTTCAATTGTACATCCAGCTGGCAGTCCGTCTTCACTTCCGTCCGATCCACTTCCGTTCGATCCACTTCCGCGCGATTCACTTCCGTCCCATTTTTCTGGCAGTGCGTCTTCACTTCCGTCCGATTCACTTATGTCCCCAATTTTCAAAATCACTCCCACAAAACTATTCAGAAACCGAGCGGAAAGATGTTACACATCAAAAAACATCTATTTTCTCTCCTTAATCCGGAATAAAATAACGAGTAGAGTGGTTACGGGCTAGAAAACTACAGGAATCGTGAAAGCCACTAATCATTCATTAAGGGTACCCCGAATAATCTGATCTGTGACTATCCTGAACAGAAAGTCATTGCCCTACCACCAAGGGTGTTCGAGGCATTATGCCATTCTTGCAGTCTTGTGATCAGAGGTTTCTTGTTTTGACACCCATCTTGCTCACACCTTCCGATATCCCAACACTTCGTCATCTTGTGGTGGGTATGAGATCGTCCACTACTTAATGTGGATACACTGTTCCGTGCCTGTCGTGTAACACAATTTCCTGTACTCTTTATTTTGGTGTTTGAAGCCATTTTTAAGTGTTGGTTTATTAAACAAAAGTTTAATGTTTTTCAGTCGGTCAACACGATTGTACCCAAATGAGATGGGTTACTCCTTAATCCTGAAAAACAAAGTAGATGAGATTAATAAACACACTTGGATGACCAGTTTCGATCATCATCAGATCCATTACACTTAGGCTATAAAATCTATGTCTGAAAATATGGGTGAAAATATCTATTTATACCTAGTTTTTTAGTTGCAGTATTAGTTCAGATAATGCAACTCGTCAATATTTGTTAGTTGTGGTCTACGTGATGTTTTGTTGAGATACTGGAAGTGGTGATTGACCTCCAGAATTTGCTTGTGTATTTATTAATCTCATGTAGTTTGTTTTTCAGGATTAGGGTACAATCGTGTTGACCGACTGAAAAGCATCAAACCTTTGTTCCTGTACTCTGTCGACATTTGTTACAAACGTTTACCTAGAAGTGCGCCCAGATTGGTCGTCTTCCACACGCTGTCTTCCGTCACTAAACGTGACAAACCAGCGCCCAACCATTTGTCGGGGCATAGACGCTCTTAGGTGGCGATTATTATCTGAAACACTAGTCCCACGCGCCCATTCACAGCGCACGATAGCAAGCACTTCCATTCGTGGCCACATTTCCAGCGCACGTCTCTCTGCCATACAGGTTTGCATTTGAATGAACTCGAGCACAACGATCTGCTGCTTCTCTCACTGTTCTGGCACTTGCTTGCCGAGAATCCAGAAGAGATTGTCCTTTGTTGTGGCGATGTGTTTTGAGATTTTGTAACACTGCGTCCCTGTGAAATATAATGACGAAACTTATGGTCCGGAATGGTCCGCCTCGTGGTACATGCCTAGCATTCTTGGCTGTACCACGGAGGCCCTGGTTCGATTCCTGTTTCAGCCAAGAAATTCAATTCTGGTCTGAGGGCTGAAACGGAGTACACTCAGCCTAATAAGGTAGACCTGAGAAGCGACAGGTTCGAATCCTACTTCAGCCATCCTGGAAGTGGTTTTCCGTGGTTTCCCACTTCTCCTCCAGGCAAATGCCGGGATGGTACTGTGCCAGTATTTTCCTGATGAAATTATAGCGATTTGGTTATATTATATTCATGTAGAATTGCGATGTTTTATTGACGTGAGGATAGTTACGTAAATCTAACTCCAGATGGTTAAGGAGAGCTGAGACTATCCCGCAAGACACCTTATGTTGAAGCCAAGGTTACAGACGCGTCCCGCGCCTGCAGATGTCTGGCAAGGTCAACATTCTATAGACAGCAGTAAGTGAGTTTTATCGAAATATACACGCAGAAGGCGATCTTATCAGCGGCGGATCGTGGTCTTAGAGCTTGGGTGGGCACACACAATAAATTATCATGCACAGTAAAAATTACTCGCTAGCACGCTAGGTGTTTGCCAATATCCATTAAATTTTGTCTCATTTGGGAAAATGTTATGTTCTACATTTAATATAATTTAAATGACCCTCTAAATCGCTATTTAATTCCAAATTTATAATAGCCTATCACTAAGACATTTGTCAAAAACTCTAGGCCTAGGTGAAAAACAAAATTATTTAATTGGTAACACTTGTCACAGAATTCCAGACCTCTTTACGTAACCTTTTTTATTTATTTATTTATTTATTTTTAACAGCATGTTCCATTACAATGAAAGTAATACTACATGCTACGTTTACAAAATATTTACAATTTTAATAACATACATATACCTATGTATTATTCATTATTGTTCTATGGCTATTTGTTTTTTTTATTTTTTTATTTAGTCAATTTACCTTCTACGGTAGGTTGGTGGTTCCCACGGACTCAGCGAGGGAACTCACCACTACCGCCTCTATGGGCAGTATCCTGGAGCGTGGAACATCTGGTCATGATGGATACAACTGGGGAGATGTGATCAGCACTTCACCCAGGCGGCCTCACCTGCAAAGCGAACAGGGGCCTCATGAGAGAGGGGAAGGGATGGAAGATTGGGATGGATAGGCTAGGAAGAGGGAAGGAGGCGGCCGTGGCCTTACAGTAGGTACAATCCCGGTATTTGCCCGAAGACGAAGTGGGAAACCACGGAAAACCACTTCGAGGATGGCTGAAGTGGGAATCGAACCCCCTCTACTCATTTGGACCACCCGAGGCTGAGTAGACCCCGTTCCAGTCCTCATACCACTTTTCAAAGTTCGTGGCAGAGCCGGGAATCGAACCCAGGACCTCCGGGGCTGCAGCTAACCATTCTGACCGCTACGCTACGGAGGCGACTATGCCTATTTGTTTGGTGATATATTGTTCTAGGAACTGTTTATATCTATTAAATTATTGTTTTTATGAGCTACACCAATATTAAGAATCTGTTCAACTGCTTGACATTTTTCTAAATCTATTAAATTAAAATATAAAATTAATTATATAATGCTTCATTAGCTTAATTTTTTCGAACGTCCATTTTCAATGTTTATTTACCATACTGTCCTTAAACAACTGTCTTTCTTTTTCTAGTTTCACGCATGTAAATAACGAATGATAAACTGTTCGTTCTTCATTGCCACACGCACACAATGGACTGTCTTATATTTTTAAACGAAAGAAATACGAATCTATCTTGCCATGTCCTGTTAAGAAAGTATTTACATTGCTAGTTAATGGGAAGTTTCTTTTTAACCTATCCTTGACACTAGGTATGAATGATTTTGCACTGCACCATTTGAAGTATTCTTCCATTTGTTTTCGTTTTACGTAACCTTGGAACTAATGGCACCAGGGTGGTGCCCTGTTTGCCATCTAGTGGTCGTCTTGCGAATCATTTCAAACCGCATCGGAAGAAGTGTTGGTAAGGGGGCAGGGTATGGCCATAGATGTTGTAAGTTTGAGTTGAACGTGGCAGTTCAGCATTCCAACGTTCTCTCCAGAGCCCATACAACTGCTCCTATTGCTATTCTTCCTTGTAACCGTGGGCTCTCAAACTCTGGGCCCAAAGCCGACGTTAGAACAGCGGCTGCGCGCACGCGCAATAGACCTGTCCTTGTTTGTAGTTGAATTGAGTCTTGGGCCCAGTAAGGCCTGGGCCCCGAGTAGCCCGGAGCAGGGCGAATTACGTGACAAGATATGTGGCACGTTATTCAAACTCGCTGGTGCATTTTCATAGCGAGGAGCGCACAACTCGGTCAGTATTTCGAGCGATATGGATTAAAAAATGAATTACTAATGTAGGTTAATGGTAAGGAGGGCCCTGGCCCACTGGCCCATTAGAGTCTGCCGCCCCTGGATCTTATATAAATTATAGAGAATACAGAGGGGAGAAACTACATTGAATTGTACTGAAAATTAGCACACTTTCATGTGAAGCTATTTCTATTGCGTTTTTACTCCATAGAATGCTGTGAGTTGCCCGGAATGCAGTTTTATGTTCGACTGCGATTTACATCGATATATAACCGGAAGGAAAGGAAAAGGAAGCTTGTAGTTTAACGTGACCGTTAATCTCGAGATCATGAGCCACGGGACCTCCTTTTTACGTGGAATCCGAACCACAGGACATGGCATTTCACTTCGAAAATCTCACATGCATTGACCGGGAATCGAACCCGGACCGCCTTGGTGAGAGGCATACAGCTAGACCGCTGAGCCACCACGCCCCATAACCGGAAGAGAGGGGGTAACCTGAGACAGTTGTAAGTTTGTGACCCGAGCAGACACAGCAGATTGATTCGTGTAGTCGTCTAGTCAAGTACATTTATATGGTGCTACTTTTATAATCAGTGAGGTGCGTTCAGCGCAGTACAATATATACGCAAGGCAAAGCTGCGTGAAGGAACTTAGTATTTGAAACACTACAAATGCATAGCATACAGGAGAGTTGTTCTTTATTCTATCATTGTGAGAATTGCAACTACTAATATCTACAGTGGAACTTCATAAACATTACATCGCAGTGAAAATCATTTTGATAAATACATTATTCTGCATTTATTCAACATGTTATCGAGACTGAAGTGAGGAGGAATAACCAAGCAGTTACATAAAACTGTCATTATGAATTGTTATATCATCAAAGGAATGTAACATACAGAGTGGAAAGGAATATCATGAGTAACTAGCTACGTTAACATCTATGAGAATTATACATTCCAATACCATGAAGGAAGCGAAGGCAAATCTGTTAATATCACTCTGAGATGAAATGCTCTTGCACATTGAAAGATCTTCAGAGAAGAGAGAGAAGGAGTCTACAATCACTACGAACGAGATCCAGGCTTGCCCATGAGAGATGCTCTTGATTATCCAGGGAAGGACGAGCGGGGTGATGGAGTTCGTGTTCCCCAGTTCCATAACAGGAGGGTCGACAGTATTTAGGAACCAAGGCGTCGTTTGGAGCTGGTATGGTTAAGCGTATTCCAATATGCACGTTCTTCAAGAAGCCATCGTAAGGTAGCTGGGAAGACTTTCATTATGTAGACAGTAGATTTAGACGTATCTATGGAGTAACCTCTTCACCATATTTTCTTATATGTTAAAGTGAACGGTAGTTTTATATATTATGTTCTTTCATATTTAGCTACTTGTTCTAGTAAGATTTTGATTCGATTACGAATGCATCTTTCGCTTTTCTTTTGGATATTTGAGATATTTTTGAATTTAATATTTTAGAGTTTCGACTATCGGTAGTTAACTTTGGTAATACGATATGAAGATTTTTAATGTTAAGAATAATTGCGATAGGAAGAAGAATTGCGTATATAAGAACATATTTTTAATTGAACTTGATGAACATTCTGCGTGAAATATTTATGAATAATTTTGAATATTTGTACAGTACAAGCTACGATGAACTTGGAGAATTTATGATATATGAAATATTACGTCGAATTGAATTTAGATTTGAACTTGATGAGACTTTGAATTTTGAACTTATATTTTCACTATTCTCTTTTTGAGATGTCTTTAAGCTTTTTGAATGACGATTGCAGTCACGATTTTTTGGTTTAGGATCATAACAGATTTTCTGATTTTATTGAGCCAGAATCATTACCAGTCATTTCTTGAACCGATCTATTCTAATGGTTTTTATTTAATTCAATTCATATTTGACATAATTTCCATGGTATAGGATTGATCGAAATCTATTGAAGTCTGGTATATTTTGAACGTAGAATTTAAATTATTTGAATCTTATTAATACTCATAGTTTCTGATCGACAATTTTCTAAATAATTATATATTTAATACAATATAATTGAGAATGTTATAGAGGAGCATAGCGACTCGTATTCAACAAAATATGATCATGAATATGTCGTTTATGGTAATTCGAAGTACAGAATTGATGTTTGAATTCTATTTGAATAGTATATGAATTTACAATGTATTTATATTGAGTATTTAACGTATCAAGGTTAATCAACCTGTTGTTGAATTGAATATTAGAGTGGTAATACAACATCATCGAATGTTATAAGAAGTGGTGGAGCTCTTTTTGAAGTCGTATTGAGTACAGTAGGAATGAAGATGTTACTGATAATTTATTGAATTATAATACGAGTATACTGAAAGTTTATTAATTATTTATGAAGTAAGAATTATTGTCGTGAGTGAGGACGTATATTATTGATGAAGGAATAATGTAGGAATATTTTTATACGACAAGAGAGTGTTGAAATTTGGAATTTGAAGTGAATGAATTTATTGTTGGAAAATGGATCATATTGAATTCTAATTGAATCAAAAGCGAAGCTATGAATGACACTCTTGATTATTATTATTAATTATTAACCACGAATGTGTAATTTACATTTTCTTAGCTTCATTGCTCGTCAAATTGGCCATGATATGACTATGAAATAACAATGATCAGACATGATTGATATCGAATACAATTCGAAGACGAGAATCTTTGATGGATTAAGATATAATTAAGGGTGTACATGTGTATATAGTTGTACATATTATTTTTGATTGATAGTATCGTGATTTTCATAGACATGATTTAGGATATATATAATGCGAATGTGTAAAAGCCTCCGTGGCTTAGGCGGCAGCATGCCGGCCTCTCACCGCTGGGTCCGTGGTTCAAATCCCGGTCACTCCATGTAAGATCCGTGCTGGACAAAACGGAGGCAGACAGGTTTTTCTCCGGGTACTCCAGTTTTCCCTGTCAATATTTCATTCCAGCAACACTCTCAACTATCATTTCATTTCATCTGTCATTCATTTAATCATTGCCCAAGAGGAGTGCGTCAGGCCTCGGCAGCCGGCACAGTTCATATCCTCGCCGCTAGATGGGGGTTTCATTCATTCCATCCCTGACCGGGTCGGAGACTGGAAGCAGGCTGTGGATTTTCATTTTTCAATGCGAATGTGTATAAAATAGGGTGATTTGTATAACATTACGAAATTTTGTGTGATTTACACACTGATTTTTCGAACTACTGATGCAAGTAGGCATCAAAAATACAGTGATATTCGACGTGTTCTATATTTTTGAATTTTCATTTTCAATTTTTATTTGTATCGTCTTCGATCAATAAACTTGAGATTTATTTGAAGTGTACTTTGACGTGGAGATTTATATTAATGAAAGGATGTGTTAGAAAGGCCAGTGCTTGATGTTTTCCCAATGTAGGTCTTCGACTTCGAGATTTTTCTTTTTGATTCTCGAGTTCTCTGATTGAGCTAGGTTATTTGTGTTCCCATTGGTCCTTTCTTAACGCATTCTTGATGCTGTGAGTATTCCCATTTCTGGTAGGACTTGTTGGTAGGATTTTGGGGGTTTTTCTAGCCGGGTTTTCCAGGTTCTACGATCAAGCTGTTTCATCGGATTCAACAAGTTCTGTCCACGATAATTCGGGTACAGTACCTAACTTAAATGTGTTGAAATTGTGTGATAATATAGTGATGGTGACAATAGTAATATTATTGTTAATAATAATAATAATAACAATAATAATTTTTCTGGGTTTTACGTCCCTTTTAACTACTGCGGTTTTTAGAGTCGCTGGGGTGCCAGAATTTTGCCCCGAAGGGAATCTTTATCGCGTCAGTAAATCTACAGACATGGCTCCCTCACATTTGAGCACCCTCAAATGCCAACGGACTGCGCCTGGTTTCGGTCCCACTATCCTGGGCTCAGCAGGCGAGAACGTTACCGCTGAGCCACGCAGCCAGTCTTTCTATAGTGAGTATATTAGATTGTGTAACTGTAATGTTTTGAGTATCGCGGCTCAGCCGTGCCCGTTGAATCGTGCACCACGGCCACGAGGGCAGCCGCAGTAAGTTCGGAGATCGTAGGTTCAAATCCCAGCGCTGACAGCGGCTATCCTGATTGTGGTTTTCCCCGGGTATTTCCACACTCCCTCCGAGCAAATGCCGGGATATTACCTTACTTCAAGTCCCGGGACACCTACCTCATCCCTGTCCACACACTATTGACTTTTGAAGTCAATAGTGTGTGGACAGGGATAACGCCGAACCCAGTTTCACAGTCTCTAATACTGGAAGAAACAACAAAACACCAGGAGAAGATGGCAGTATCGCAGAGATGTTGAAGCTTGGAGGAGGAGAGCTCAATAGAAGAATACACTCGCTCTTAAGAGCAACTTGGGAAACAGAAACGATCCCTCAGGACTGGAAATACAGGTTGAGATATCTACTGCATATGAAAGGTAACAAAGGAGATTTCAGAGGTGCCTCCCTACTACTAATCACGTATAAGGTTCTATCGAAAGCCCTCCTAAGCCGATTAGATTAACAGATAGACCACGAGATTGGTGAATATCAAGCGAGTTTTAGGAGAGGAAGTTCGTGTGTTTAACAGATTTGGAATCTTAAAAGATAATGCTTAAGATCCGTAGTAGATAATCACCTTCGTGGACATGCAGAAAGGGTATGACAGTGTTGATAGACAGACCTTGTTTGACACGCTAGATTAAGTGAAAGAGAGATACAATTGAAACAATATATGGGACGATCACACAGATGGGCTATCCTCGTTTAAATATCTTGGAGAAAAAGATTTTCCTTCGAGATTGTACAGTTTGGCCAACAAAGAAGGGCTTCAAGTCTTCCAAGGGCATTCAGACTAACGTTAAATCACTACAATAAACGAGTGATGTCACGAAATGAAAAATTCAAACATCACAAAACCGTTATCTAACCTGAAGCACTATAATGCATCTGAAACCATAACTTTAGGAAGCATTTCAAAAATTTCAGAAATTGTAAAGCAAGACCGCAGAATTCTTAGAAAAATATTTGGTCCTACACTAGAAAATGGAATCTGGAGCAAGAGACGAACTACACACCTCTGTTGTCTCACAGACAGTTTCACAAACACTCGACGCAGGAGACGTTTGAAATTGTTTGGGCCCATATTTAGGATGGACTACAATATAGAGAGAAAATGATTATTCAATATAATTAATACACAAAATACTAGGGGTTAATTGACTGGAGGATAACTGAATGATTTGAACGTCAGGGAGAGCATAATGAAAATCAAGAAATCTTCAGAACCTCAGTAAATAAACACGCATATGGGGTGAAACCTAGCAGCAGGACTGGCACAAGATGGGCAGAAGAACGCAAGTGGCAGCACAGTGAGTCCATGAAGAGATTTTGGGAGTATAGGAAGGTGAAAGTCTTCAAGTCAACTAACCAATTGAAACGCGCCCTATCAATGGGCATAACGAACAAAGAATAATATTAATAATGCTAATAATAATTATAATAGTAATAATATTATTGGTTTTACATCTATTTAATGGGCAGAAAACCTCACTGTTCCGCCCCTTAAAAACAACATATACTAAATTACTACGTCCCTTTTGACTACTTCGGCTTTAGAGACGGGGATCTTTAACGTTCCAGTAAATCTACTGACACGGCTCCCTCGCATTTAAGCACCATCAAATGCCAACTGACTACATCGGGATTCGTTCCCACTGTCTTGTGCACAGCACGCGAGAACATTACCGCTGCGCTACGCAATCACCCAAAATTCAAAAATAAATACAGCGTACTGTAGGTTCATGCATTACATTTTAATTTCATGAACAGAAAATTAAATACAGGCTATACTAAAATGAAGTCATCCATCGAGAGCGAAAATACTATACTATGTCAATATAAATTATTATACTTAAAAAACGAGGAATTGGTGGTGAGTGTAGTGCAAGGAGCGAAACATCTAGGTCATCCGTCGAAAAATGCTAAGTAACTCAGACATTTGTAGTTTCTAATTCTCAAATGGAACCGTTGTTTTTGATTTATTTTTGGGCCTTTGCGACATCGTGGTCATGTATTCCAGTGTACTTGGGTGTGTGTGTGTGTGTGTGTAATTTGTCTGTTAACCTGTGTTATTGTAATGGCTGTATGAGTGTGTGTATTTGTATTCAGAAGAGGATTGGGATGGAGGCAGCCGTGGCCTTAATTTAGGATTCATCCCGGCATTCCCCTGGAGTAGAAGTGGGAAGCCACGGAAATCAATTTCTAGGATGGGAATCCATATTTGCCTTACGAGGCTGAGTGTACTCCGTTCCAGCCCTCAGACCAGAATTAAATTCCTTGGCAGAGCCGGGAATCGAACTCGGGCCTCCGCGCTGACAGCGAAGAGTGCAGGCCACTACGCAACGTGGTGGACACCAAATGCAACCCCTGTATTCATAACAATCTGATTGTAAGGATGTGGTACGAATAATTAAGGAACTAAAAGATTCTAGTTGATGCGAGTAATATGGTCTCTGGAATATAATGTTAAAAATTATCAAGTTTAGTCCCAGGCTTAAACAAATCATTGGGACGAGGCAAAATCTCTGCTTTGTTATAAATTGCAAAATTTATACTCGTCATCGTTTTAAAATAATTACAGTTCCGTTGCTTCTCATAGTTATCTCTGTTCCAAAGTAGAGGATTGATGTTGGGAACTGCAGTTATTCTTCTTCTTGTTTTAATTGTTATTATTAATTTTATTATTATCAGCATAAGCGCCATTCCAGTGGAGTGAACACGCCACGTACTACAGCCAATGGATACCCCAAACGCTGTAATGTCACAGCGCGCTCGTCAATTGTCACTGTGACGTCCCGCATAGGTTTTTGCTCCACCCCAAAAATTGTAAGCGGTCCCAGAGCCAATCGCTCCTGCATGAACAACACTGCTGTAGATGATAATATCACAGTCATAAAGCTCGCTACGTGACGAATTGCATCCTTTTGACAGGTGGAGCGACACTGGCGCTCACGGTGACCAGCAAGCTGCACCTGCCTTAAAAACATTTCGCGTGGAACAACTGATTGCACATTTGCAGTGGTTTTAAGAATATTTTAACTCACGTTATAATTTAAATTTAAATCAAAAGTCACGTTGAATCACTACAGTGTGTTAATACTACAGAATGAAGAAGCCACATGTCGTTTTACAATTCTAATACATTTCAGACATGTATGAACATTTGCATTGTTTTTATTAGTTCAGTCCTCCACAAGTATACCTAGGTACAATAGTATGGTATATTTAATGAGTCTTATATATCATTAATAGGCCATACTAGTCATTTATTCACTTATTGTGTCAATGATTGTCGCGGGCATATGGGTGTAATTGCAAATGGTTAGCCTATATTAAAGTCTTAGCCACGAACAATACGAGTATAAAAGGATCTTAGCAGCTCAAATGACTGAATTATCGGTGCTTTGTATTTTTCCTATGGGACTGCAACCTTTCATTGCTGAATTAGAAAATATAACACCGTCTCAATTTTACAAACAATTTTAGCCAAAACAATTGTGTAGGCCTAACTTCGCAACAGTCATGTGAGAAAG
Organism: Meconema thalassinum; assembly: GCA_946902985.2. NCBI lineage: Eukaryota > Metazoa > Arthropoda > Insecta > Orthoptera > Tettigoniidae > Meconema > Meconema thalassinum. Next base: position 907,949,094 of record OX336389.2, read on the forward strand.
CAGGTATTTCCATAAGAGAATTGACAAACAGTGTACCACATATACGTTTGTGACCATTCTCCTAACGATATAAATTCGCCTCCTTCAAAATTATTTGACCATATTTTATGTTATGCCACAAATAATCCACATCTTTATTCATTAAATCAGCTCTCCTATTTACAAGCCATTTCCTTCAGCAGAAATTAAAATATCGGCACGTGTTTGGGATGACGACATCATTTATGCTTGGTTATAAGGGTTTGTTTTAATTTTTAATTGCATACATATCTGACTGAGATATCCTCCTGAATTTATAGCCAAATAAAAAATTAGTACCGTTATTTCTGTGGAAAGCTTTATAATAATAGCCTAAAATCCATAGCTCAAGTCTTACCTTTCAGGGTGTTTTAGAAACTTAACTCAGGAGTCTTCTTCTTGTTATTTGAACAGTTTCTTAATAGAATTGGTCTTCAGTCGGTCTACACGAGAGTACCCATTTAGATTAGGTGCGGAGTAACAATTAATTTCCTAGTGCCTGAAATAAATAACACAATTATTTATACACCTAATAAAACCTGCTTTTGTTTCAGGCACTTCCAGTTACTTACAGTCTATTCTAATTGGGGACACTCATGAGAACTGACTGAAAAGTTATTCCATTCATAGATTACTTAGGCAACATTGAAAATGGTTTCTAATATTTGAACTCTTTATTGCACTGCACACATCACGTCTTGTACAACCCATGATAAATTAAGGATATCACATTTATACAATGCTAACTTCATAAATCCAGCAACAATAACATACATCAACACAGCACAATGCGGTACCTACTTGCTGGCCGCGTGAGAGCACTGCTGTCGCGCAGTTGTAACACACGAGCCAAGCTTCCTGACTGTGTATATTAGACTGTGATTATACCGTCGCTGCACTTGCCAAATTAATCAATAAATTGTCCTCCGTTTGTCCATAGGATTACTATTGTAATGCAGGTTCATTTGTTTTATATATGTGAACAAAATACACTAGATTTTGGTACATACTGTTCAGTACCTTTCCTAGAAGGTCTCCTCATTAAAATCACCGAGAACTATTACATCAATGACCACTAGCGTGTCATTGGCGTACAAAAGAGTTAACTTGGATTACGACTGCACCCCACCTGACAATTTAGAGAACTACGCCTGAACTGCGTTTGTTTGCTTGTATAGGTATAGCATTGTTGGAGCAAGGGGAAGATTGACGCTACTGCTAAACAGGGGGAGGGGAAGACATCTCGTTTTCTGCAACATACTGAGGAATAACATAAGAAAATGCACAACAGGAGAGCAAAATTGCAAAGAAATCTCTCTTGGTGGTTTTCACGAAATAAAAGATAAGAAAGGCGGAAAAAAATTAAAGAAGACACAATACGTGTGCAAAGTTTCATTGAACGTATATTTTGAAAATATACCAATTGTATAGAATTGGGGAACTGAATACATTATTAACACTTAATTGTAGAAATGTACTCATCTGTTTGCAAATATTTCATATTTTTACTTAATAAGGGAAATATTACCAAATTTCTTTCCAAACTTGAAATTAAATGAGTTTTTCATTTTGTTTCGAAATAGTTGGCATTTCGTGTATTTGTCTATGATTAAGGAGACTATATTTATCACATTCAACCCTTCTTATGAACCCATTAAAAATTGACCTACGATTGTAATCCACGCGACTATTGAAGTTACATTTTCGAGCGCGACCACCGGAGAGTTAAGATAGGTCACGCCTGCCAGCTATAAAGTTCAACAGAACAAAATTCTCTTAGGGTTAATATCCTATGTACGGCAACATAGGAAACTGAACCTTCTAAAATAGTTATAAGGAGCTATATATCCACACACGGCTGGGGGCGTGACCAGTTTTAAGGATGAGAATGGAGGTAAATAATTGATCACGTAGTGGAGTTTATAGGCGTTGCGACGAATATGTAACTCGACAAATGTGCTAAAACCTGTTTCTACTGCAACCTTCTCAGGCTACGCATTTGGATGAATACGCACAACATGACAATCTTTCGATATAGGCTACAGTATAGGATATTTCAAACTTGTGGTACCATCTTTCCGGAGCATGTCTGGAAGAAAATAACCTCTTATGTCTGAAGTCAAGGAGTTCAATGGCAGCAATGAGGAAGATATATTGACAATGGTTTATATAAGTGCTGGGATACATGATTAGGGCCTTACCGTACATCCAAAAGTAATTCTTTTCATGATAGACAGATAGTTTGAAATAAGAGGTGAACAAGTAGTTCCGTGAAGAATTAAATCCTATCTTCATACAGTATATTCTACTTATGTCAATTGCCTCTATCAACATACAAAATTTCAGTTTGGTTGCTGTAATTCATTCGTAGATATTGAGAACCGTTAAATATTTCGGATGGTCGCCATGATGGATGTTTATATAATATATATTATGTAGGTCTTAAGAGTTGTGTACTATAACATGCAGACTATTGTGTAGGTGTAGTATTCAAACATCGAAGGAAGGAAGGAAGGAAGGAAGATTGTAGTTTAACGTGACCGTTAATCTTTAGATCATGAGCCACGGGACATCCTTTTTACGTGGAATCCGAACCACAGGACATGGTATTTCACTTCGAAAATCTCACATGCATTGACTGGGAATCGAACCCGGACCGCCTTGGTGAGGGGCATACAACTAGACCGCTGAGTCACCACACCCCTTATTCAAGCATCAATCGCATGATTAGGACACAAGCAATGAAAATAAGATTTTAAAATTTCGCAGAGCTGCCATCTTATGGTCATGAAAACAATTGAAATAAATTAGATGCCAGTGGATTTTACTGCGCTCGGATGGTTAAATCGCGAGAAACGTCCATTTAAATACTTATAATTCGCGTCGCCGCCATGTTGGATTTGAGCTCACCAGGTTATTGAAAGTACTATAGGTAAACTTAGGTTCATAGCCTCTATCAACATGCAAAATTTCAGTTCGATTGCTGTTATAGATTAATAGATATTGAGAACCGTCTAAATATTTTAGTTGGTCGCCATTTTGGATTTTTATATAAGTAGGCCATAGAGTTATGTACTATTAGATGACGATTCTTGCGTAGGTTCATTATTCAAACGTTCACTTCGATCGCATGATTAATAAACGAGAAATAAAAACTAAATTTAAAAAATGTGCAAAGCCGCCATCTTAAGGTTATGTGAACAATTGAACTAAAATAGATGCCAGTGAATTAAAATGTCTATAAACATTTACTGTACCATATTTCACTGCGCTTAGATGGTTAAATCGCGAGAAAGTCTATTAAAATGTCTCACATTCGCTTGGCCGCCATGTTCGTTTTGTATTTTACAGGTTTTTGAAAGTCTCATAGCTGAACTTTTAACAATTTCCTTTATCACCGTACAAAATTTCAGGGTGATATCAGTAATAGTTTCGGAGATATAGAATGCCGGTGAAATATTTCGCACAGCCGCCATCTTGAGGTTATATAGACAATTTAATTAAATTAACTGCCAATGCATTGCAATGTGTTTAAACATTTGCTGTACCAAGTTTCATTGCGTTCGGATGGTTAAATCGCGAGGAAACTCTCTTGAAATGTTTCAAATTCGCTTGGCCGCCATGTTCGATTTGTAGTTAACAGATTTTCGAAAATCACATAGGTGAACTTTTAGTAGTGCCTTTTATCAACGTACAAAATTTCAGGGTGATATCGGTAATAGTTCCGGAGATATGGAATGTCAGTGAAATATTTCGCACAGCCGCCATGTTGGATTTGAAAGGCATGGTCTGGGTCGGCCAAAATAGTACTATGACCTTACCGAGTTTCATTGAAATCGCTCTAGACGTTTAAAAGTTATTAGGGGGATACACACGCAGAGACACACATACGCGCACACACACACACACACGGACAAAAGGTGATCTCATAAGCCTTTTTTTTCATAAAATGAAACTTGGGTATAAATGAATTTTTATTTATCACGGATACTAATGCAAGACTTTGAATGGCCCAAATGTGTGTTCACGCTGAGTTCTCATATACTCTCCGACCAATCGTGCTCCTAAAACCACTCCCTCAGCGGGTTGTCTGTGCTGAGAGTGCCTGTGAAACATGATGCAGGATGCAGTTGTAACAGTAAGATTGGTCGGAGAGGATATGAGAATTCAACGTCGACACACAATTGTGCTGCTCCAAGTCTCGTGTTCTTATTCAAATATGTCAAATATCGCTCTCTCTAATGAGGCTCAAATGAATTTGGGGATATATACACACATCAAAAAAAGTTTTGCATCACCTCGGTTCCAAGAGTTCCGGAACCGTTAAATACAAAGGGAATAGAGATCAACACAAACAACATTTCAGCTCGTTTTATTGCTCATGAGACCCACACATTGCATGTTGTACCATCATACAGCTAGACTTTCAGCATTTGTGGTCCAGATTGCAGTACACACCACTACCTCTAATACCCAGTAGCACGTCCTCTTGCATTGATGCATGCCTGTATTCGCCGTGGCATACTATCCACAAGTTCATCAAGACACTGTTGGTCCAAATTGTCCCACTCCTCAACGACAATTCGGCGTAAATCTCTCAGAGTGGTTGGTGGGTCAAGACGTCCATAAACAGCCCTTTTCAACATATCCCAGGCATGTTCGATAGGGTTCATGTCTGGCGAACATGCTGGCCACTGTAGTCGAGCGATGTCGTTATCTTGAAGGAACGCATTCACAAGATGTGCACGATGAGGTCGAGAATTGTCGTCCATGAAGACAAATGCCTCTCCAATATTCTGCCGATATGGTTGCACTATGGGTCGGAGGATGTCATTCAGGTATCGTAAAGCCGTTTCGGAGCCTTCCATGACCACCAGTGGCGTACGTCGGCCCCACATAATGCCACCCCAAAACATCAGGGAACCACCACCTTGCTGCACTCGCTGGACAGTGTGTCTAAGACGTTCAGCCTGACCAGGGTGCCTCCAAACACGTCTCCGACGATTGTCTGGTTGAAGGCATATGCGACACTCATCGGTGAAGAGAACGTGATGCCAATTCCGTGGGGTCCATTCAGCATGTTGTTGGGCCCATCTGTACCGCGCTGCATGGTGTCGGGGTTGCAAAGCTGGACCTCGCCATGGACGTCGGGAGTGAAGTTGCGCATCATGCAGCCTATTGCGCACAGTTTGAGTTGAAACACGACGTCCTGTGGCTGAACGAAACGCATTATTCAACATGGTGGCATTGCTGTCAGGGTTCCTCCGAGCGGCAATCCGTAAGTAGCGGTCATCCACTACAGTAGTAGCCCTTGGGCGGCCTGAGCGAGGCCTGTCATCGACAGTTCCTGTATCTCTGTACCTCCTCCATGTCCGAACAACATCGCTTTGGTTCACTCTGAGACGCCTGGAAACTTCCCTTGTTGAGAGCCCTTCTTGACACAAAGTAACAATGCGGACGCGATCGAACTGCGGTATTGACCTTCTAGGCATGGTAGAACTACAGACAACATGAGCAGCGTACCTTCGTCCTGGTGGAATGACTGGAACTGATCGGCTGTCGTACCCCCTCCGTCTAATAGGCCCTGCTCATGCATGGTTGTTTACATCTTTGAGCAGTTTTAGTGACATCTATGAACAGTCAAAGGGACTGTATCTTGGATACAATATACACAGTCAACGTCTATATGCCGGAGATCTGGGAACCGAGGTGATGCAAAACTTTTTTTGATGTGTGTATATTATCACAATTGCTTCTTTGAGATCTGACCAACAGTTTCGTTGAGGTCGGGAGATCCACGTTCGCGATGTTCACTAGTCAATGAATACCAAGCACCATTTGGACGAGTCGCCGTTCCTCTCACGACAACTTAGCCACCGCTCTCTATGCCCAGATCTGTCCCGATCTTGTATGCAGACAGCTGTTGGTAAGCGCAAACTCTACAGATATCAGTGTTTCACCCTACATCGGTAGTGTTACTACCCTACCAGGGAATTGTTACCGCTAGAAGGAGAGCGCAGCTGTTGTGTGTACATTATGCCATCTCGCCTCGTTATGGATTTACCAAGCGGCTTGCGGGGCTATGGGGGGGGACCCATGTACAGTCATAGGCTACAATGAGAACACCCCGCAAAGCGCACGGCCCAGCATGAATCAGGCACACAAATAACGTCCATCGCATGCGTGTGGCCAGGCGGAGCGCATTAGTTCTGATTTCCGCCACCGGTAACAATTCGCTGGTCGGGTAGTATTTAACCATGACTGGCTTCTATGTGCCGTGAGGCATCAGCCTACCTGTATTTCTTTCAAACCGAGGACCTCAGGATTCAGTTAAGTTTTCAAAAATTAATAAATAAATATTTGGAATATCATGAACACCTAAGAAAAAGCCTACGGAGATTGTTGTTGCTTCATTTAGTGGCTTGGACATCATGGTCATCAGCACCGCGTACATAAGTATGTGTAGAATTTGTCACAACCGATGTTTTGTGGTATTGTGCCTCTGACATTGTGTGTATTTGTAATTTAAGTGAGGGTTTGGTAAGTGCCCGTGACCTTGAGCTTCCTCTCAGCATTTGCCTGGAGTAGAAGAAGGAAACCATGGAAATCCAATTCTAGGATGGGAATGGAATCCATATATTCTCAGGTTTTCGTGTATTTTTCATATTACGAGATATAAGCTTAAGGGATCACTTCTCTTTCGTTTGTGTGTGTCCTCTAATAACTTTTGATTGGCTGGAGCCCATTTCAAAGAAACTTGGCAAGGTGCGTAAAAGCCTTCAACGACGGACGCCAAATTGTGGCAGACATGCGTCGGCCAGGTCGTCCTAGTGTCAGTGAAGACGATGTGCATGCTCTTTCCGCGTTACTGGACAGTGATCGACGCCATACGATTCGTGAGCTTGCCCGTGCCACCGGATTAGCGCATACCACTGTGCTTCACATTCTGAAGAAACGCCTGGGCATGAGAAAAAATGCATCACGATGGGTTCTACTTGAATTGACGGAAATGCAGAAATGGTTATGATACGACGCTGCTCGTAACCACTTAGAGAGCCATGAACGCAAAGGCGAGGGTATCTTACGCCGTATCATTGCGCTGGGTGAGACATAGGCCAAATCGTACGAGCCCTGACTGAAATGCTAATCGAAAGAATGTCGTCATTATGGGTCACCACGCAAATCGAGAGTTTGCAGGCCTCGAGCAATGTGAAGGTAATGGTTATTCTAGTGTACGACTATGATGATGTTATCCTAACGCATTACGTATCTCCACAGCAGACCGTTAATGCGCAGTATTAATGTTCACTTTCAAACACAACCTACGGCTATCTTTGAGAAAGAGGCACTGACACTTTCTGCAGAACCCACGCATCATTTACACGACAGTGCTCGCCCGCATACAGCAAAAGCTGTGGCTGATTTGTTCGGTCAATGGGGCTGTGCAGTGCTTAACCATCCACCATACTACCCGGATATAAGCCCTTTCGACTTTGACGTGATACCTAAGATAAATGAACCCCTTATTGGTATTCGCTTCAAAACTGATACGGAGAATCATCAGGCAGTGGTAGGTTTTTGCTGAGGATTAACACTACCTAAGGGAAGATGATAAAAGAGAAAAGGAGATAGGTTTCGGCACAGAGACAAGTATTGGTAGATAGGATGAGAATCCACCACAAAAAATTACATAAATTAATATATAGAAGGAAATGTCGCTGTTCTACCTAGGAGGAACCTAACTTTACTGGGGACCCGCACAAGGCACGCGGAGAGCTCAGCATGAATAGAGGTTGCCTGCAAGCGCTTGGGAAGTGCACATTCCCTCTCGAGCCGATATTCTAATACTATGGGGACGGGTGGTAGTCTGGCAAGACAAAGTACGCTACAGGAAAATGATTTACTGTTTTTTCCTTCAAAAGGGTTAGATTTTGTTATGCATTTGAAAATGCTGGAAAGATTTGAATTTGAATTGATATTTTTATTTCTGGGCACTGTTGGATCTCTGTCAAACCAATCGAATGCTCCCAGAAAGTGAAGAGGCAAGATGTTTTAGTGATTTTAGCGATGTTGTTATTGTTTTCTGCGAAAATCTCACACGAATACCAATTGTTGTACTTAAGGAAAACTAACCTTTTACCCTGCAAGATGCCGAATAAAAGTTTAGAAAAGAGGAAGACCTCAAAGCTAACTCAAACAAAACTTAAATTTTGAGAACAAACCATAAGTCAGAGAGAAAATCTCTACAAGTAGGAAGCTTGGGGAGCTAGCTGTACTTGCCTTAATGGCTTGTTAGAATTGGCTATGAAAACCAAGAGAAACTTTAAAAATGTTGTTACTTGAAGTTTTAGTTTAAATGAAACAAGCAGTACAGACTTTATTGTTTGAGGAATTATACGTTTTAGTAAAGAGGGCTTAAGCTTGGAGGAAGAATCTGGGAAGAGAAGGTCCTGCCTAATGGTGATTCTGACGGGAAAGATAAAGATCAAAGGAAAACAAATAATTTATTTAACAAATTGTAAACAGTAAACTAAATAACAATACCTAGGTTTTGATCTTAGTTTGAGTTAAGGTCTTAGACCTAGTAATAAGGAGTTTACAAATCACAAGCAATAGTGTACAAGTTTCGAACTTGTTAATGCACTAAAATCTTTCGAAGATTTTAAAAAGGGTGCTTACGATTGAGAATTTTAACGTTTGTAACAACAATTATAAACAATTTTAACTTTGGTAATTTGATTAGTTACGATCCAAGCACTTTAGAATGCCTTTATGGTAATCGAAAAGTCTATGAAAAATATATTGCATTCCTGATTGCAACAGGAAAGGAAGAAAAAGTTACAAGCGGAAATTACCACTATTTGAAAGTTACTAAGTGAGTCATGCAAAATGTACAGATCGTAATAACGAAGCCTGAAGAGGAAAGATTAGATACATTTATACTTAGAAAGTTGACAATTCCTGAGCTAGCAGGATAAGAAAAGAAAATTAAAGAGAAGTTTCTACAACTTCTTAAATTTATACAGAGTGAATATTTGAGAAATCCGACAAGATGCGAGGGAGCCTCTTTGGGCTAAGCCACGTAGAAAAAAGAACGCAATAATTTAATTTAATTTTGGTTAGTAAAAGGTATTTGGGAAAAGAGAAATTGGAATTTTAGGATAAAGTCCTGGCCAGATTTATCGCTCTAACGAACGCGGCGCGGTTGATAATTGAACGGGCACTATTTTGCACTAAAGTCTATTGATGGATTGGAAAAGTTCACTATTGCAGCACAGAAAGTTTATGATGCGAAAAGTTATTTCAGTTATGGAGATTACTTAGTTGAATTTTAACATGTTACTTGCGTTGTACAAGTTTTAAGATGCACATAATAGTTCCAGAATTGTAGCAACAGTTAATTGATGCAGTAGTAATCCCTCGGCGGGGTAGCGTATTCCCTTATTTGGTGTAGGAAATACTAGGTGGCTTGAATAATAGAAAGATTGGTTGATATAGAAAGTTCTGGAGTGATGATGATGGTTAAATGGGGCAAAAGAGGTCCCGCGGTGGAAAGCTAAGTTTTATAGACAGCGGTTAATTAACATGAATCCCTCGGTGTGAGAACGTATTCCCATTTATTTTGTACAAGAAGTACTAAATTTCATGTTTTAAAGTCAGCTTAGATAACTAGAGCATGACAAAAAAAATCCCTCGAAGACGGTTATTGCACAATAGTTAGCAATGCCACACACTGTCTATACATTTAAATTAAAAAGCATTTAGCTCTTTAAAAAACATTAAAATATGTTTAAAAACATTGAAGTTTTGTACTTAGCTTTCTTTTCATGTAGAACAGGCGATGGTTCCTGGTGACGGTTGGTTTAAAAAGTAGACATGGCGTCTAGTTTAAAATGTCTCATTAAAACAGGGGACAGGCCCTGAGAGGGTAATGCACTGTACACTAGACGGCCGAACAAGAAATGAAAGTGCTGAACGGCGCACCGAGGGGACCAAGGAGACGAGGTAGAGGGGTAAGAGACAAAAGAGTTTATACAAGCATAGGCAACATTGGAAAACCAAAATTTCTTGTACAAGTAGAGCTTCTTCATGGAGTAGTTAGCTGGCAACGAACACGACTCCTGGTGGATTGTTGAGGAAGTCCTCTTGACCTGAGGTGATTGAAGAGCTTCAGAGGGTAGCGGTAAGACGCTGCCAGGTTGGTTCCGTAGAGGATGCACCTCTAGAACAAACTTATACAAACCATAAGCAAGTGCACGGGGAAAATAAAATGTAAGGGTTCGCTGTTGGTGTCTGCGGGAAGGGAAATTAAATTAATTAATTAATATAGAAAAACAAAGAGCAGCAAGAGCTAACTCTGACTGACCGTGTATTTCGAGAAATACACCAGACAGTGCACCGATCCATTTGGACTCTCATCACAACAGGTGCTGCTAAAGGTATCCTAAGTCTTCCACATCACTGGCAATGGGTTGTACATCACACTGGTGACTATTTTGAAGGGCAGTGGAACTTGGTAAAATGTATCCCTGGTGTATCAGTGGTGAATAAATACTGTAGTTGCCACTATTAAAGTTCAAACCTTCGTATGTTATTTTCCAGGGTCTTAAAACAACATTTCGGCTACGAGAATTTCAAATATTTATGATGACTTTTCTGGCGATTCAATCATCCGAGTGCAGTGAAAAATGGCAGAGCAAATCTTAATTTAGAGTTAAGTATATAAACAGCTAATTTGTTCAATTGGTTTCATAAGTTCAAAATTATGGCTGAATTGTGAATCTAATTCCCTCTCTGCTCAGTTATCCTGACGAGGCTGCGAGAACCGTGTTACACTCTCTGACTCTCAATTGTTCGGAGAGGATATGAGAACTTGTGAGCGCAGCCTCCTGGTATGATCTAACAAGAGAAAATCGTGAAGGCAAATCTACCGATCTTACCGAAACTTGGCACAAATATTATCCAAATCCAAGAAAAGTCATCTGAGGTGGTATTTTGTTCTCAAGTTCAAATGAGCAATCCCTACAGTGGGTGAAATTCTGCGAACAAAAATGCGCACATCAGACCTTAAGTTGTTACTTATTTGTTAGCCTATTTTCATTCATGAACAAGTAGTTCCGTGAAGAACTAAACCTTATTTTCATATATCCTTCTTATGTGAATTGCCTCTACTAACATACAAAATTTCAGTTTGATTACTGTAATAGATTCGCAGATATTGAGAACCGTCTAAATATTATGGATGGTCGCCATGTTGGTTTGTTATATGTATAGGCCATAGAGTTATGTATCATTAAAGGAAAATTATTGCGTAGCTTCATTATGCAAAGTTTCACTTCGATCGCATGATTATGACACAAGAAATAAAAACTTAATTTTAAAATTTCGCACAGCCGCCATCTTGACTTTATATGAACAATTGAACTAAATTAGATGCCCGTGCATTTCAATATTCATAATTACATACTGTACCATATTTCACTGCGCTCAGATGGTTAAATTGAGAGAAAAATCTGATAAAACGTTTCAAATTCGCTTGGCCGCCATGTTCGTTTTGTACTGTACAGGTTTTTGAAAGTTACATAGATAATCGTGCAGTAGTGCCCTTTATCATCGTGCACAATTTCAGGGTGATGTCAGTAATAGTTTCGGAGATATAGAATGCCAGTGAAATATTTCGCAAAGCCGCCATCTTGAGATTATGTAAGCAATTGATTTGAATTAAATGCCACTGTATTGCAATGAATATAAACACACAAAAAATTAAATTTTGAAAATGGGCTATATTTCCAACATTAGGAAATTTACAAAAAAGTTTGTCTGACGTAAATCAATGGACTTTACCCCCTCTACCCCCACACCAAGTTTCAGGTCTCTAGGACAAAACAAAATTAATTTTGAAAATAGGCTATTTTTCCAAAATTAGGAATTCTACAAAAAAGGTTTGCTTGATATAAATCATTTGTATTTACCCCCTCTACCGGTAAACCAAGTCACAGGTCTCTAGGACAACAAAAATAAAATTTTGAAAATGGACTATATCTCCAAAATTAGGAATTCTAATAAAAAGTTTGTTTGACATAAATGAATGGCCCTGACCCCCTCTATCCCCATATCAAATTTCATGTATCTAGGACAAAACAAAATTAATTTTGAAAATAATCTATATTTCTAAAATTAGGAATGTTACAAAAACGATCGTTTGACATAAATCAATGGTCTTTACCTCCTCTAGCCCCGTACGAATTTTCAAGAGTCTAGGACAAAAGAACATGAATTTTGAAAAATGGTCACTATTTTGGAAACTAGAAATTCTACAAAAAAAGTTTGTTTAGCATAAATGAACGGTCTCTATCCCCTCTATCAGTAAACCAAGTCCCAGGTCTATAGGACAAAACTGGAAAAAGTTCAATTGGGGAAGTAGGCGATTTTTCATAAAATCAAACATTCTAAAAAGTGTTCCATGGGCTTAAAAGAATATATAGCCCGTTTTCAAAATTTAATGTTTTAGTCCTAGAGACCTGAGACTTAGTGTTGGGGTAGAGGGGGTAAAGACCATTGATTTACGTCAGACAAACGTTTTTGTAAAATTCGTAATTTTGGAAGTGGCCATTCATTTATGTCAAACAAACATTTTGGTAAACTTTCTAATTTTGGAAATATAACCCATTTTGGAAATATCTTTAGGAAAATTTGAAAAATACACTATTTTTGGACTGATAATGGTATAGAGGTAGGTGTTGGAGTTAACATATGTCTTTTTAGGGTTTTTAGTTTAATGATATAACCTACTTTCCACATATTTTTAGAAAAATTTGAAAAACACACTATTTTTTGACTAGGCATGTGATAGAGGTAAGTGTAAGAGTTGAGAGTCATTGATAAACCTTAGAGTATTTTGGATTTTTTTGAATTTTGTGTGTTGTTGTTGTTGCTGCTTACAAACATGGCTGTAAGCATTATGCAGCCATAAAAGGACTGACTTACTTTCCAAGACCAAATAAACCCCAACAAGCAAGAGCAAATATGAGAGAGCTAATACAAAAGCCAACAAAAAAGCCAACAAAAGCCAACAAAAAGCCAACAAAAATCTGACAAAAAAGCCACGTAGCATGCCGGTAGTTGAGTGAGTTGTCATATTGACCGTTAGGTAGCATGCTAGTAGTTGAGTGAGTATTAATATCGACCGCTAGATAGCATGCTGGTCGTTCAGTGAGCGAGTGTTGATATAGAGCGCTAGGTAGCATGCTGGTCGTTCAGGTAGTTCTCATGGTCACCGCTAGATAGCGGAAACATACTTTGGTGTGGCATGAGGCTTTTTAAAAAGTTTTACCGCGTGAAAAACGTGCTTGTAGAAGCTTTGTATATAATTCAAATATACAATTAACTAATAAGTATTCAGAACTAACATGTATAGCCTTGTGTAGCGAATATTGGGGTCCTTAGCAAGAAAGAGTGTCTAACCACTAGTGTGCAGCCTTTTGATATGCAGTAAGTACCTGATAACCTTGAGTAGGTTATAAGAATATTTTCAGTTGACTACTACCTGTCACAGTGTTTACATTGTGAAAGACCGTTGAAACAACCAGTCTTTAGCCTTCTCATATGCAGTAAGCAGCTGTTACCCTTAACTAGGGGTATATTAGAGGACCCTTAGCAAGAATATCACGAGTTGACTATTACCACTCACGGTGTTCACATCGTGAAAGACTGTCAAAACAACCATTGTACAGCCCTTGTACTACACAGTAAGTAGCTGTTGGTCTTGACTATGGTATATTAGAGAACCCTTAGCAAGTATACAATCAGTTTACTACTATTTGTTACAGTGTTCACATCGTGAAAGACCATCTCACTGTCCAGTCGACAGCCTTGTCATACGCTGTAAAGAGCTGTTGGTCAAGACCTGGGTATATTAGAGGACCCTTAGTAAGAATATCACCAGTTGTCTACTACCTCTCACGGTGTTCACATCATGAAAGACCGTCTCACCGACCAACCTCTAGCCCTGTGATACGCAGTAAGCAGCTGTTTGCAGAAATCAACATTCATAATGGAAGAACCCATTCCTATCTATATGTGTAAAGAGTGTGGAAAGACTTTTCTTCGAGACTATCGTAGGAAGCGACATGAAGTATCGTGTGGTGAATTCCATGAATGCGAGACCTGTGGTAGTACATTCAACAATGTGTACAACGGACGTCGGCATGAAGAATGTTGTAATGTTGTGTCGGCAGCTAAATGACAAAAAGCGGAGCCTACAAAACATTACCTACTGTCATTGGTCCCAAACAAAAATGGACTTATTGAATATGAGACATCTTCTGAAGGTCGACTTAAACCCTATTTCATACGTTGTGATACGTGTAAGGATTTAATTTCATACCTTAAAGAGTCCAAACAGCAAATAATACAAGCTATGCAAAAAGAACTAGCAATGCACAAGTCGATCAAAGTTGATCTTGTGGCTGAATGTAGATTCATTCATACGTCCACCAACGAAATTACAGATCGGGCTTTTAAAACACGAAATCAGGCCCTATTTTTGGAAACAGACTTAAGTAGTTTCTTGGAAACACAATTTACAAAGTTAACTACTGAAATGGAAGAATCTGAGCTAAAAGGCAGTAATTGGGCTTTGTTAGCAGTGGAAGGAGTACGATTGAAAATAAATAAGTACAATCCCTTGCGTGGAAGCACATATATTGCCAGCAGCTATACAAGCAAGAGAGGTCTGCATTAATCCTCAAAACTTTATGGACGAGAGGTGTTTTATGTATGCCATTTTAGCAAAACTGGTTAAAACGGATGCTAAAGGCATTAGTAAATATAGGGATCTGAACAACAAGTATGACTTTTCAGTAATATCGTTTCCTAAATCGCTAGCTGACATTCCCAAATTTGAAAAATCCAACGATATATCCATTAATGTATTTGGATTGGAACAAGGCAACAAATTGTTCCCTCTAAAGGTTGTGGATCAAGAGCTGCAAGACCATCGCGACCTCCTTTTGCCAAGTTCATCATCCGGACAGAACCACTACGTCTTTATCAAAGATTTTGATAAACTAGTAAGACATCACATTACCCACTATGAACATAAGATATATACGTGTAAAAGGTGTTTTACTCACTATGATAATCGATATGGACAACAAGGAATGGAAAATTTGAGAGAACATAGAGCTTTGTGTGTCCAGCATGGCATTGCTAGGGTTGAAATGCCTATTAAAAACCCCATTGTCAAATTCTTAAATGTGGAAAAAATGCTGAGAATACCTTACGTTATCTATGCAGATTTCGAATGTATACTCTTACCATATCAAACATGTCTACCCAATCCAGAAGCAAGTTACACAGTCCCATATCAGAGTCATGTTCCTATGAGCTTTGGTATATACGTTAAACCCTCACCAGCTGTGGAACACATAAAGACAAACCTTCCAAGCCAACCTGTTATTTATCGTGGTCCTGACGCTGCAGAAAAGTTTATGGACTGTTTGATCTCAATAGCTAATGAAATTGACCGCCTTTACAGCTTAAATGTTCCAAAGGCTTTAACTGTGGATCAAGAAGCAGAGTTCCAATGTTCTGAAACCTGTTATTTGTGTCATAAACCATTTACCCAAGAGGACTAGAAAGTTCGAGACCATTATCATATTACAGGGGATTACCGTGGAAGTGCACATAATAACTGTAATTTGAGGTGTAAAACACGTAACCCCGTTCCTGTATTTCTACATAATATGAGTGGCTAGGACGCAAATTTCATTGTAAAGCAATTGGGATGTACTACTGAGAGAGTGGATGTTTTCTCTAACTCCAAAGTAAAGTACATTTCCTTCACCAAATATGTGGGAAATGTTAAGCTTCGATTTATGGACACGTTTCGGTTAATGCCAAGTAGTTTGGAAAACTTAGTTTCCAACTTAACATCATACCCTGAAACAGACAAGTACTTTGGAAAAGAAAATGCAACGCACATGACTCGTAAAGGGGTATTTGGTTATGATTACATTGATTCATGGGAAAAGTTAAGTGAAACGTGTTTACCTCCAAAAGAGGCATTCTTCAACAAATTAAGTCAAGAAGATGTTAGTCAAGAAGACTATGAACATGCCAAAAATGTGTGGAATCAGTTCAACATTAAAACTCTAGGGGAATGTAGTGACCTCTTCCTAACTTCAGATGTACTCCTTCTTGCAGAGAGCTTTGAAACGTTTGGAAACAAAACACTAGAAACACACCGAGTGGATGCTGCAATTTTTTTTCTTCGCATGGTTTAAGCCTCGAGGCAATGCTCCTTTACACAGGAATTGAACTGTAATTGCTACAGGATTACGATCAGATTCTTTTATAGACTCTGGAATACGTGGAGGCATATGCCAGGTGTCTCATCGGTATGCTGAAGCTAACAATAAATACATGTAAACCTATGATTCTGAGAAACCATCGCACTTTATTACCTGTGATGATGCCAACAACCAATACGGGTGGGCTATGTGCCACCCTCTTCCTTATGGTGGATTTCAGTGGGTCTCTCCAGATACTGTTGATCTAGAAAAACTAAAGAAAGAGGATCCTGTGGGGTACATTCTAGACGTTGATGTTGATTACCCATCTTACCTTCTTGATCTACACAACGATTTACCTTTCCTACCAGAGTGTACACAACCTAAGGTTTCGTCTCTGAAAAAACTAATTCCCCATCTTGGAAATAAAAGGCGGTATGTTGTTCATTACATGGCACTTAAACAGGCTTTAGATCATGGACTAAAATTGATAAAAATTCATCGTGTGTTAAAGTTTACACAAAGACCATGGCTAAAAGCATACGTTGATTTTAATAACAACCTTCGAAAACAAGCTAAAATAATTTTGGGAAAAATCTGTACAAATTATTTAACAATGCCATTTTTGAAAAAACAATGGAAAATATTCGTAAAAGAATAGACATACGTTTTGTGACTGACAGCAAAAAGGCTGAAAAGCTAATAGCTAAACCAACATTTATCGACAGAACAATTAATGGTCCTAACCTAGCTGCTTTCCACATGGCTAAACGTAACATTGTTTTCAATAAGCCTATATACATGTATATTTGAATGTGTATACTGGCTATTTCAAAAACTCTGATGTATTCCCACCACTATGATGTCCTGCTACCCTATTATGGCATGGACAATCTTAAACTCATGTATATGGATATGGACTCGTTCATTTATTTGGTTAACACCCAAAATGTATATCAAGACAAGTTGGATTTCCTAGAACACCTGGACACATCTGATTATCCTACTAATCATGTGTGTTACTCTTTATCAAACAAGAAAACGTTGGGAAAATTTAAATACGAGGCTTGTGGACAAATTATAAAAGCATTTGTTGGACTTAGAGCTAAAATGTACGCTTTAGACACAAATGGTAAAGAAATCAAAAAGATTAAAGGTATTAGCAGAGGTGTTGTCAAAAATTGTATAAGCTTTCAAGATTATAAGGATTGTATTATGAAAAACGAGATAAAAAGAATGCCAATGAACATTATTGCTTCTAAACAACATGACATATCATCTATAAGACTAAACAAAATTGCTTTGTGTCCTAGAGATGATAAAAGAGTAATTGATTCGAATGGTATAGATACACATGCCTATGGTCATTACTCAATCATTGACCATGCTTAAAGAGTTAAGTTATGAATATGAAAATGCTCTACCTGCATTAGAAACTACATAAACCAAACAATTTAAAAAACCATCAATCAAGCAACAACAAAAGAAAATAATTGTATACATACTCAAAGATCAAAAATTAAAATAAAATACTGTACAATTTACAACAACAAAAATATATTAAAAAAAGGTATTATGTGTAAATAGTGAACATGTATTTAAAATAAAAATTATTGTATGGACACTGCTTGTACATTTTAAATTACTACCCACCTCTCCCCACTCCTAATGCAAAATGAACTTTGTACATGGACTAAATCAAAAACATGTAAACAACAAAATTGGAAAATCCATGTTTGCATATTGACAAAATTGAAAAAACTTTAAACTGAAATTTTTAAAAACTGTAAATGGGAAATTGTGAAATAGACAAATGTGTAAACAACAAATTGGAAAATCCATGTTTCTTTATCATGAAATTGAAAAACTTTAAACTGACATTTTAAAAACTGGAAATGGGGAAATTGTAAAATTGACAATGTGTAAACAACAAATTGAAAAATCCATGTTTCCATATTGACAAAAATCAAAAACTTTAAACTGAAATTTAAAAATAAAAAAAATAATGCTAAGTGGAAATTGAGGAATTGACAAATGTGTGAACAACAAAACTCTGTGTATGTGCATTAGCCTTTGGCTTAGCTTAAGTTAGGTTAGATAAAGTTAGGTGACTACATGTTTGGTTAGGTGAACTAAGGTTATATTAAGTGAGATGAGGTGAACTGAGGTTAGGTATGTGAATTTGTAGTTTACTCTTTTTGGAAAATATATAAATTAAAATGTAAAATATAAAATGTGAAATTCTAAAATCTTAAATATTGAAATGTTAAATGTTAAAATGTAAAATCAAAAAAAAATTAAAATGAAAAATTCTAAAATCTAAAATGTTAAAATGTAAAACGTTAAAATGTAAAATCTAAAATCTTTAAATGAGGTTTCTGTGGTTTAGGTTAGGTTAGGTTTGGTTAGGTTAGGTTAGGTTAGGTAAAGTTATGTTAGGTTAGGTTAGGTTATGTATGTGACGTTGTAGTTTACTGTTTTTGGAAAATATAAAATTTAAAATGTAAAAAATAAAAATGTAAAAATAGAAAATGTTACATGTATTAATTTAAATATTTAAATGAGGTTTGTGTGGGTTAGGTTAGGTTTGGTTAGGTTAGGTTAGGTTAGGTTATAACTAAGTTTAATATTTGTGCTCACACATTTGCTCCCACTTTTTGCTTTCATATTTGCTCCCACTTTTTGCTCCCCACTTTTTTTTTGCTCTAACTTTTTGCTCCCATATTTGCTCCCACTTTGAAGTTAGGTTAGATAAGTTAGGTTAGGTTAGGTTAGGATAGGCAGAATGGCTGAGGTATGAATCAAATCCCAGCTCCTGTCAGTTTTGCCTCACAAGGCTGAGTGTACCCCGTTCCACTCCTGAGACCAGAAATTAAATTTCTTGGCAGAGCCAGGAATCGAAACCGGGCCTTCGCAGTAACAGCCAAGAATGCTAGCCACTACACCAAGAGGTGGACAATATAAGGCTGGTCTTGATTGTACATGATCAATCAATAATTACATAATAATAATAAAAATAATAATAATACGTATTCCATTTAGCAACTACACGGCCGACCTCTCCCTGTGACGTCATTGACGGTCTTAGGGAGTGGCGGCCATCTTGCCCATTAGCCCCTGCCCCAGCGATGACACTCCCCCTCCATAAGAATAACATAGGGTTGGTTGCGCGCGGCGGCCATCTTGCCCATTAACTCCTGCCCCAGAACCGCTCTTTATTTTCTACTTTCCTGCCGTTTAAATTTTATTAGGGACACACACACACGCACACAAATAGGCACGCACACACACACAGACAAAAGGTGATCTCATAAGCCTATATTTTCATAAATGAAAATATGCTAAATGTCCAACACGGTGACCATTCGAAATAATTAGTCGGTTCTCAATATCTGTGAATCTATTACAGCAATCATACTCAAATTGTATGTTGATAGAGGCAATTAACATAAGTAGGATTTATGAAAACAGGCTATTTAGTTCTTCATGGACTACTTGTTTTTGTTGTTGTTTATTTTAGAGGCTGCGACATAGTATTCATATAGGCCCATGTATTTGCGTGTGTGTGTTGAATTTGGATAATAACCTGTGTTATTGCGATGGCTGTACTTGTGTGTGTGTATTTTTTTTTTTGTAGTGATAGAAGCCATTTTTCAGTGTTGCCTAATTCTAATAAAGAAAGCTTTCCAGTCGGTGAACATGAATTGTTCCCAAATATATTAGGCGGGAAACACATATTTATATACCCTACAGACTAACACGCTTTTTATTGTAACCTATATTTTATGAGTCCCCCATGACAGTTTTAATGTAGGCTAGTGGGTTTATTATTTCTTTATATCATGTTATCGTGTTGGCAACGTGTTCAATTGCATTGGACACGTCTGCAGTAGACGCAGTGTCATTATTATTATTATTACTATTATCATATACGAATATTTTTTATTATTAATTATTCAATGTATTTTAGGTCACTATTGACGAGATTCTGAAGCTAGCTCTAATCGTATGTTGTCTAAGAAAGTTTATTAATATTGTTCAGACCACCGAACCAGGAGTCAGGTTAATGTTCTGGTCACACGTGCAGGAGGCAACACTTAATGGACACTATTGTCTCGAGCAGGTATGCTCGCTCACCCCGAGGGGGTGATGAGGAAGCGGCCGAGCAAATGCAATGAGTGGTCTGGACAAACAGGCGTATGACAATAGCAATTCTGTGAAGACTTCCTGGAAGGAGCTGTGGCTGGGAGACGTGTTGTAGCAAGCGACCTAGTGCACGGCGGAAGGGATTGTCTCGCTGGACTTCGAGATGTCAGGTTGTGTAGGGTGTCTCTCTTGAGCTGAGCGCTTGGTGTTTCTACGGAAAGCTTGAAGACCGTACGGTACCTCCGAATTGTTTTAGTATGGAGGGTACCCCGTGATTGGGTTCTGGCTGTAATGCCACAATCATAGTAGGGCTAATACCCATCAAGATAACTGTGCTAAGTTGAAGAAGACCTTCATGGCGGTAAACCATAATGGCATGGCTGACCAGCTTCAAAGTGGTGATGAAATGGACATATTGGGCAGACGACGGCATTACCGGTAATGTGAAAACAAACTAAGAAATCTTTAAAGGCCTAAATATTATTATTATTATTATATTATTATATTATATATTTTAATTGCATTTCTTGTGTGTCACTCTTTTTATTATATTAATCAATTTCTTGCATGCAGCTTCAGAATATAAAGTAAATTTAAATTGGATAGTTTCTTTTTAGTTAGATGCATGTAAACCTTCCTTCATCTTTATTAATTTATAGGAGGTTTTGGTAAGGCCTATGTACGAGCCAGTCCTTTCAGAATATCTGCACACGCCCGGAGATAAGAAGAGTTTCAATAAGGTGGATTTGTTCAATTACAGTATTAATTATGTCATTTGCTTAAATTTAAAAAAAGGCCATTTATGAGGCAGAATATTCATTGTTATTTAATTTTTGTATCTTCAAGGTTACAAATGGCTTCTCTGGGAGAAGCCATCTTGTGGCTAGAATTGAGAGATTACAAATGGCGCCCAACTATGGAGTGTGAATAAGGCTGGCTGGTGCATAGTATGGCAGTACGCACAGGTAATTTGTGAAATCTGATCGGGTATTTTAGGAAGGGTATATATGTTCAGTGATTTTGGAGGGTATGCTAAGTAATAAGAGTGAGCCTGATTTATTAAAGTTGAGATCTAGAAGTGTTGATCGAAGCACTCTTGGTCATTCTAGAAGAGGCAGAAGTCAGTCAAACAGGCAGACCAATAAGCGGTCAGATTCCACACATTCGAGAGTAGTTCTTAGTAAAATGGCAGATAAGGATGTGATTTCTGGTACGTTGGAGGGACGTGAGGGGGCCGAGAAAGATGATGTTGCAACTAGCAAGGAGTTAGGAATGGGAGTGAATAGTGACGAGGAAAATGTAGGACTGGGGGAAAACTCACAGATGATCAAGTTAATGGAGCAGATGATGTCTAAATTCAGTAGTAAACTAAGTGATTTAAGTAATAAAATGGATACTCAGAGTAGTGATTTAAGTACTCAAATTAATAATCAAAGTAGTGAATTTAGTACTAAGATAGACATTCAAAGTACGGATTTAGAGAGCAAAATTAATAAGATTGTAGAAAGTATGAGTAAAGGCTATAAGGAAATTCGTCAGGAAATTGCCAGTAGAATTGAGTTGGTAGATAAAAAATTCGAGCAAGTTGAGGAGAAGATGAGCTTACAGAGGCAGGGCATTATGGATACTGTTGATAAGCAGATAGGCGAGGTGAGTAATGAGGTAGCCATTGTCAAGAAAGAAGTTAGTGAGAGGTTGATAGTTGTAGAGGAATAAATGAAGGATATAACTGAGATTAGAAATAAGCAGGTGTCTTTCGAACAGGAGCTAGCGGTTTCTTCAGCTAGAGTAACGATGGTAGATAAGAGTGTAAAAAAGGAGATTAGTGAACTGAAATCCTTTAATGAGAGCGAAAATTTGAAATTAAGAAGAGAGCTGAATCAGGCCAAGTCAAATAAGGAAAATTGTAATCACTCGGTAGGACATAGTAACTTCTATCGGGAATCTGACTTACCTAAATTTAGTGGAAGGCAGTTTAACCCTATGGAGTTTGTTAAAGTTGTTCAGAAGAGGTTTTCGAAAGGGTTAGAAGATGGGACTTTAGACTGGGATATTGTTGAGGAAATCATATCATTAGCTTTTGTGGGGGAGGCTAAATCTTGGTATCAAGTTTTTAGGGGAGGTTTTCAGGGGTTAGAAGATTTTAGGCAGAAGTTTGAGGGAAAGTTCTGGAACGAACAGACTAAAGGAAGAGAAAGAGACAAGATTTCTTTTGGGAGGTATCAGTCGAATCAGGGGGTGAGCATGACGGAGTATTTCCTCACACATGTCCTTATCAGTCAGAATTTAGACACTAGTTCTTCTGAAGGTGATATTGTTAGGCGTATGGCCCGTCATTTTTCTGATGAGGTGAAGATGGCCGTAGTCATGCAGGATGTAAATACGATTAAGGACATGGAACGTGTGTTAGAAAGGTTTGATACTTTGGGTAGAATGGGAGGTAAGAGGCAAGAACAGGGAAGGGATGGAAATTACGATCAGGGGTATCAGGAGGAAGGGAATAGGCATTATGAGCGTAGGAATATTGATAGGCCAGGTAACTTTGTGAAGAATGATAGAGGAAATTTTGTAAATAGGGATAGGGGTGACCAAGGGAATTTTCGGAATAGGGGGCGCGGAGAACAGAGGCAGGCAGAAAATCGGGGACCTGGGGAACAAAGGCAGTTAGAGAATAGGGGGCGTGAAGAAGAGAGACAGCCAGCTCAGCCGAGTAATTTAAACGGGAACAGGGCTCTTTAAGATGGTCAGATAGAGGGTCCCATCCCAGTATTCCAGTTCATGTGTTGAAAAAGATAGAATACGACCTTGATGTTAGAAAGGAATTGTTAGATGACCAGGTTGAGGTTACACAGGAGAGATGTGAGCCTACGTTGATCAGTCCTGTGATTAAGGTGAAGATATGGGGTCAAGTCGTCGATGCCTTATTGGACTCGGGGAGCATGTGTTCTTGCATTAAGGCAGGCTTTTATGATGAGGTTAAGAGTAAAGGAGAAGCCATAGAGGAGATTCCTGTGTCCAATATATTTATATTGTCTGCTGTTGGGACTAAGTCACAGAGAGTGCGTAGACAGGTTGTCGCACCTATGTACATTGATGAGAAATGTGGTCGTCAGAGTTTTCTAGTGGTCGCGAATTTAGTGTATCCTGTCATATTGGGTGCGGATTGGCTAAGCAGTCAGATGTGTAAGCTTGATTATGGCGAATCTAAGCTGAGATTCAAGTGGGGTGAGAATTTTGATACGATTAGTCTGAGTTATCAAGTTGACTCGGGAACCTTTGTGAGTATATCAGTGTGTGTCCAGGTTTTAAATGAAGAGGAAGAAGTCAGTGAGGTTAGTAGCGACATGGTATCAGAGGACATTCAAAGTTGTAGTATTGTAGTGGAAGAGGAGCGTGAAGGCGAATTTTCAAGTGTTGTGGAAGATACCATGTTGGAGGTAGAGCAGAAGGCTCAGTTGTTAGAAGTCTTGAGAGAGCACAGTGAGGTGTTCTCTGACAAACCTGGTAGGACACATGTTTACGAGCATAGTTTCGAGATCACCGATAGGTCAAGTTTTAATGGTGTTAGATACCCGATACCACACGCCCATGTCAAAGCAGTAGATGATGTCATTTCGCAGATGCTAGACGATGAGGTGATCGAATTCAGTAGGAGCCAGTATGTCAATCCGTTGGTAGTAGTGATTAAGAAGGATGGGTCAGTTAGGCTATGTTTGGATGCAAGACAAGCTAATAAGCGCATTGCGCCGGATCATCAGCGACCGGAAACTACTGAGGATTTAGTTCAGAGATTTGGGGGTAAAGAATGGCTGTCCACATTAGATTTGAGTGCTAGTTTTTGGCAGGTACCCTTACGGAAGGAGGATAGGCAATTCACGGCTTTTTGTTACAAAAACCAGCTGTTACAATTTACACGGATTCCTTTTGGTATGAAAACATCGTCAGCTGGGCTCATTCGCGCACTTAACATCGCTCTGGGACACGACACAGGGGATTTCACAGCCAGTTACATCGATGACTTAGTCATCGCATCACGTACATTTGGGGAACACATGGAACACCTTAGAATCGTTTTGGGGAAGTTGCATCGGGCCGGGTTCACAGTGAAACTTAAGAAGGCGACCTTTTGTGCACAACAGATCACGTTTATAGGCCACACCATTACACCACAGGGGGTTACGCCAGAAGGGTCGAAATTAGACAACATAATCAACACTCGGACACCACGTAACGTCAAACAACTTCGCTCTTTTCTGGGGGTATGTAATTATTTCAGGAGGTTTGTACTGCGGTATTCGCAGCTGTGCGGGCCATTTAGAGGGTTACTTAAACAGAATTCTAAGTGGGTTTGGGAAAAGGAACACGATGAGGCATTCATCAAACTTAAAGAGGGTTTTAGGGATGCTGTCACACTTAGGTACCCCGGGCAGGATAGTCAGTATATAGTGATGACAGATGCTAGCGACTTAGGTTTAGCAGGGGTGCTTTGTCAAAAGGATGGGGATGGTAATCTAGGCATCGTGTCACTCGCTAGTAGAGGTCTGAATTCCGCGGAGAAAAGATACACTACTAGTGAAAAGGAATTGCTAGCCATTGTGTATTCGCTGGGCAAGTTCCGGACCTATGTGCTTGGCCGGAAATTCCTAATCTATACCGACCATAACGCACTTACGTTTCTTAGGACATGTAGGATAACCTCGAACCGGCTTTCTAGGTGGATATTGGCGATCCAAGAGTACGATTTTGATATATTTCATGTAAAAGGGTCAGAAAACGAATTCGCGGATTTTGTGAGTCGCCACCCGGAAATTGCTGGGGAGGGAGTTGAAGCTAGGAGAGAGGAAGGAATTTTGGTCTGTGTAACTAGGATTTCAGATAGGGACGGGGAGAGGTTAAAGTTGGGAAAAATGAGAGAGGAACAATGCAAGGACGAGGAGATTCAGGATATTTATCGGGAACTCGAGGAAATGGAACATATGAGCATTGCTAAGAGGGGTAATACGGAATTCAGGCTTTTTAACGACTTGCTAACTAGGAAATGCTTTGGCGAGAGATGGTGCGTGTGGGTTCCTAAGTCTTTGAGGTATGATATTATCTGGTTTTATCATAAGGAGTTAGGCCACTATGGTGCAGAGAAGGTGTTGGGTGCTATTCAGGAGAACTTCTTCTGGAAAAACATGGGCAGGGAAGTCAGAAAAACCCTAGCAACATGTGAGTTGTGTCAGAAGTGCAAGCACCCCACAAGGTATTTAGAAGGGCCAAGGCAGGCTGTTTTAACTCAGAAACCAGGTGAGTTGGTGTGTGTTGACCTCTATGGGCCGTTGGTGAAGTCTCAGTATGGCTACCAATATGTGTTTGTCGTTGTTGATGCCTTTTCTAAGTATGTTAAGCTCTATCCCCTAAGACAGGCCACGGGGAGGGGTTGTGTAAATTGCATACTGGGGAAATATGTTCCGGAGTTTGGTAAGCCACTCCGAATACTCTCAGACCACGGTTCTCAGTTCACCTCGAAGATATGGAGGACCAAGTTGAGTGAACTGGGAATACAGTGTACGTATTCCTCTATTAGGTATCCCCAAGGAAACATGTCTGAGAGAGTAATGAGAGAACTAGGGCGCATGTTTAGGACTTATGTGAGTGAGCGACATAATGCCTGGTTTTCGATGCTTGAGGACGTTGAGCGTTGGCTCAATGTAACTAAACACGAGAGCACGGGTCGCACTCCCATAGAAGTCCAGCTGGGCAGGAAGCCTGTCAGCGAACTTGCCATGATTTTGGGTTTGAGGACAGGGCAGGCCGTACCCAGAGATTTAAGTATCAGGTTAGCTGGGGAACATTTATATAAGGCCAGTAAGAAACGGCAGAAGCAGCAAGGGAAGCGGGCAGGAGATAAGTTAGATGTAGGTGACCTTGTGCTTTTGAGGGTGCCTCATGTCTCGTCCGCAGACCAGACATTGGTGAGTAAATTTTTTCAGTTGTATGAGGGACCGTATGAAGTTGCACGGAAATTAGGGGCCTGTGCGTACGAGCTCCTTACAAAGGACGGAAGGGTGCTAGGGATTTACAATATTTCCAATCTGAGGATGTACATATCCTAGTAGCCCTGTTGGTTGTGTATATATTTGTAGAAGGAAGGAGTTAGGATTTTGGAAGGGAAGTCATGCCTTAAAGGATTGCTTTTTATTCTATGGTATAGGACCAAATGAATGAAAAGCAAGGGGGCGTTCTGTAACCTATATTTTATGAGTCCCCCATGACAGTTTTAATGTAGGCTAGTGGGTTTATTATTTCTTTATATCATGTTATCGTGTTGGCAACGTGTTCAATTGCATTGGACACGTCTGCAGTAGACGCAGTGTCATTATTATTATTATTACTATTATCATATACGAATACTTTTTATTATTAATTATTCAATGTATTTTAGGTCACTATTGACGAGATTCTGAAGCTAGCTCTAATCGTATGTTGTCTAAGAAAGTTTATTAATATTGTTCAGACCACCGAACCAGGAGTCAGGTTAATGTTCTGGTCACACGTGCAGGAGGCAACACTTAATGGACACTATTGTCTCGAGCAGGTATGCTCGCTCACCCCGAGGGGGTGATGAGGAAGCGGCCGAGCAAATGCAATGAGTGGTCTGGACAAACAGGCGTATGACAATAGCAATTCTGTGAAGACTTCCTGGAAGGAGCTGTGGCTGGGAGACGTGTTGTAGCAAGCGACCTAGTGCACGGCGGAAGGGATTGTCTCGCTGGACTTCGAGATGTCAGGTTGTGTAGGGTGTCTCTCTTGAGCTGAGCGCTTGGTGTTTCTACGGAAAGCTTGAAGACCGTACGGTACCTCCGAATTGTTTTAGTATGGAGGGTACCACGTGATTGGGTTCTGGCTGTAATGCCACAATCATAGTAGGGCTAATACCCATCAAGATAACTGTGCTAAGTTGAAGAAGACCTTCATGGCGGTAAACCATAATGGCATGGCTGACCAGCTTCAAAGTGGTGATGAAATGGACATATTGGGCAGACGACGGCATTACCGGTAATGTGAAAACAAACTAAGAAATCTTTAAAGGCCTAAATATTATTATTATTATTATATTATTATATTATATATTTTAATTGCATTTCTTGTGTGTCACTCTTTTTATTATATTAATCAATTTCTTGCATGCAGCTTCAGAATATAAAGTAAATTTAAATTGGATAGTTTCTTTTTAGTTAGATGCATGTAAACCTTCCTTCATCTTTATTAATTTATAGGAGGTTTTGGTAAGGCCTATGTACGAGCCAGTCCTTTCAGAATATCTGCACACGCCCGGAGATAAGAAGAGTTTCAATAAGGTGGATTTGTTCAATTACAGTATTAATTATGTCATTTGCTTAAATTTAAAAAAAGGCCATTTATGAAGCAGAATATTCATTGTTATTTAATTTTTGTATCTTCAAGGTTACAAATGGCTTCTCTGGGAGAAGCCATCTTGTGGCTAGAATTGAGAGATTACATTATGTACAAATACCTACATAATTGGATGACATGTTTCAAACGTCACACGTTCATCGTCAGATCCTGTTCACTTAGGATTAACTAGTTATAATGTTTATGAATCACACTTAAACACATATTAATATATACAATATTTATATTACGTTAGTTTTTAAAAGCTTGTGTAACGTGTCAACTATTTACAGACAGTATAATACACTTCTATGGTTGTTGCGTTTTTATTCTTCTTCTTCTTATTATTATTATTATTATTATAAATGTGGATTAAGTATGCTTCTTGTTGTCTATGGAATTGTTATGATGGATACTTTCAGTGTTGAAATTGTCTGCCTATTTTCTTATTTTGTTCTAAATCAACCGTTCCTATTTTAACCTATTGGCCTAATTGTATTGCAATGTCTCTTAATCTCAGTCCGCTGGAGGGACGCAGAGGAACTGGACCACAAGGATCAGCTCTAAAAACCAGATAAGTTGACATAACTCCATTACTTCCAGTGAATCTGTGTATTTTTGTAACTGTGTATTCGCCACGCGACACATTGTAATACATTTAGGCCAATAGTTAAAATAGGAGCGGTTTATTTAGAACAGTAATAACGAAATAGGAAGACAATTTCAACACTGAATTTATCTATAATAACAATTCCATAGACAACAGGAAGCATACTTAATCCACATTAATAATAATAATAATAATAATAATAATAATAATAATAATAATAAGGCAACAACCATAAAAGTGTATCTGTCTGTAAATAGTTGACACGTTACAAGAGTTTTTACAAACTTATGTAATATACATATTGTATATATTTATATGATTGTGTTTAAGTGCGATTCATAAACATCGTACACTAGTTAAGGCTAAGTGAACAGGATCTGAGGACGAACGTGTGACATTCGAAGCATGTCATCCAATTAATTAGGTAGGCTATTTGTACATAAAAAGCGTGTTAGTTTGTAGGGCATGTAAATATTTGTTTCCCGGCTAATGTAATTGGGCACAATTTGTGTTTACCGAATGAAAACCTTTCTTTATTCTGTATTTTAGCCTATTTTCATTTATGAAAAAATAGGCTTATGAGATCACCTTCTGTCTGTGAGTATGCCCAGGCTATGTGTGTGCCTGTGTCGTCCCCCCCCCCCACTAATGAAATCCAAACCGCTGGAAAGATTTCAGTGAAACTAGGCGATATCTTAGTACTATTACGTCTGACCTTGAGCGTGCTCTTCAAATTTTATTACGTCTCACCAATCCAACATGGTGGCTGTGCAAAGTATTTCACCGGCAATCTATATCTCCACTACTGTTACTGATATCGCCCTGAATTTTTCTA
The DNA here is from genome assembly GCA_946902985.2 of Meconema thalassinum. Lineage (NCBI taxonomy): Eukaryota > Metazoa > Arthropoda > Insecta > Orthoptera > Tettigoniidae > Meconema > Meconema thalassinum. The sequence continues at coordinate 907,978,393 of OX336389.2, forward strand.
CGGTGATAAAGGGTACTACAAGAAGTTTACTCATCTGACTTTCAAAAACCTGTTAAGTACAAAACGAACATGGTGGCCAAGCGAATTAAAAACATTTAAATAGACTTTTCTCGCGATTTAAGCTACCTAGCGCAGTGCAACATTGTACAGCAAATTTTTATACACATTGTAATTCTAATTTCATTCAATTGTTTGCATAACTTCAATATGGAGGCTATGCGAAATTTTAAAATTATTTTCTTATTTCTTGTGTTCTAATCATGCGATCAAAGTCAACATTTGAATAAAGAACCTACGCAATAATTGTCATCTATTAGTTCATAACTATATGGCCTACGTTATATACAAATCCAACATGGCGATCTTTCGGAATATTTAGATGGTTCTCAATATCTACTAATCTATGACAGCAATCAAACTGAAATGTTGTATATTGATAAAGGCTACGAACATAAGTTCACGCATGGGACTTTCAATAACCTGTGAGCACAAATCTAACATGGCGACGACGCGAAATTCTATTCCTTAAATGGACGTTTCTCGCGATTTAACCATCCGAGCGCAGTGAAACATAGGACGGTAAATGCCTATACACATAAATCCACTGACATCTAATTTATTTGAATTGTTATCATGACCACAAGGTGGCTGTGCGAAATTTTAAAATCTTGTTTTTATGTCTTGTGTCCTAATGCTGCGATTGAAGTTTGAATAAGACACCTACGCAATAATCTTCATGTATTAGTACATACCTCTCTGGTCTACATATATAAAAATCCAATACGGCGACCATCCGACCATCCGAAATATTTAGACAGCTCTCAATTTCTACGAATCTGTTACAGCAATCAAACTGAAATTTTGAATGTGGATAGAGGCTATTAAAATAGGTAGAATGTATAAAAATAGGCTATTTAAATGTGTAAAAAGCTTTCCAGTCGGTCAACACAAAATGTGCCCAATTACATTAGGTGGGAAACATGTATTTACATACCCTACAAACTAACAGTCTTTTAATGTACAAATACTGTACCTACATAATTGGATGACATGTTTCGAACGGCAAGCGTTCATCCTCAGATACCGTTCACTTAGGCTTTTTTAGTGTACGATGATTATGAATTACACATGAACACAAATATATACAGGGTGTTCGCAGCATGCCATACTTTGTGCTGTAACTCGTTTGTTTTTCAAGATATCTTAATTTTGACACTTGCTTTGTAAAGTACTTTTCAAGCTCTAAAACTTTTGGGTTTTGTGTGTGAAGTTCGCGCATAACGCGCACATCAACGTTTTGTGGCACGGTTTTGGCACATTTTTGTCCAAATCGGTTTTTTGACATCACCTATTGAAAGAGCGACATCGAATTAGTCGAATTAGCCACCAAAATATCAGTTTTTGCCCAAATCAAACACGCAAAATGCGAGTTTGTTTTAGATTTTCGTCCGCTTATAGCATGAGACCTGCCTCTGCCCGGCGGCCCGGTCGAACCAATCTAAACACTTTGAAACGGTATTGCTTGGCTCCTTGTTGAGCGTACAAATGAAACGTCTTTAACTGGTCCTTACTTGCCCTTTGATATATTTGCTCTGCCTAAGATATGTTGTTTTAATGGGCGCCAAGACCTCAACGCTATGTTGAAATCTAAATTTATATGTTACAACATCTAGCTCCGGTAGAACACCTTCAAGAATCTATTCACTCAGATCGTGGTATGATTTGATCATTAACCCAACAAACAATTGTATCAGGAGAAGGAATTGGTCTATATCTAATGCTACCTACTGAAAACAAAGATTGCATGGTTAAAAGAAATGAATTTATTATATAAAACAAGTTTTGCAAAATTAATAATAATAATAATAATAAGTTTAAAATTGAAATTGGAGCTTTGCGATTTGAATATTACCGCTAGAAAATTACGTGAAAACGGATTCGGATAAATTACTGATTTTACTCTTATTCCCAAGCTATGAAGTTACTGAATACTGAATATAAAACAAAGAGAAACGAGAGATTGAGTAGTTCTGCGTCATCCGCGCTTACCACTGGAAATTGCCGAAGCATTTCCCTCGTACTGGATGATGAAGAGAGCTTCCCACTGTTTCCTGGACGTCGTCATCTCCTTCGTTAGTAGATGATATACTTGTAGATTTGGTGACTTTATGGTCCGAACATCGGAGCCATACACTCGTACAACCACACTGGTTAAGTTTTACAAAGATTGTCCCTCACTCCACTGAACATCGGAGCGACTCACACGCGCAACCATACTCGGTAAGTTCTACACAGATTGTCCTCTATTCCACGGCGCGCCAAACGATATATGCCCTCGTCGGCTTCCCACTCCAGTGCCGACTTCCAGCTTACGTGGTCTCCACTGATTGGCTGTGCCACCCCGCTACTCCCCTCCTTAGGCTCAATACACACGGCGGGAGGGTGAAGTCGATTGCCGTTCCATACTATCCGCCTTTTCTTGACGCTGCAACCCCGGCTTGCGTAATGCTACTTGACAAGAATCAGCCTGTATCTGAATTCCCAGTGAGTCATGTCTCTCATAATACCCTAACTGACGAAAATCCGTAAAATTCCGTAATCACATAATTTTCTATGATAATGTCGTTCTTAATAATTTGCTTGATAGTGTTTTCTAAAACATAGAAAACCTATCTGTATGTTTATAATTTTATAAAATGCTCCAAAAAATACCTTAATAATAATAATAATAAGTTAATAATAATAATAATAATAATAATAAATTAACATGAAAAATTCTCTTGGCTGAACAATTTGCCGTGTAAATAAATATAGAATGGCTTCCTACTGACTTATGCCAGTTGCATAAAAACCCCTCGAAAAACACGTTAAAACTTGCGATTTTGATTTGGACAAAAAGTGATATTTTGGTGGCTTATTCGACTAATTGGATGTCGTTCATTCGATAGGTGATGCCAAAAAACCGATTTGGGCAAAAAAGTGCCAAAACCATGCCGCAAAAAGTTGATTTTCGCGTTATGCGTGAACTTCACACAAAAACCAACGAAACAAAAGTTTTAGAGCTTAAAAAGTACTTTCCAAAGCAAGTGTCAAAATTATGATATCTTGAAAAACAAACGAGTTACAGCACAAAGTAGGGCTTGCTGCGAACACCCTGTATATACAATGTTTATAATACATACGTTTGTAAAAACTTGTATAACGTAGCAACTATTTACAGACAGTATAATACACTTCTATGGTTGTTGCGTTGTTATTAATATTATTAATGTGGTTTATGTATGTATCCTGTGATTTATTGAATTGCTATGATGAATAATTTCAGTAGTGAAATTGACTGCACTATTTTATTATTATTGTTTAAAATCATCCGTTCCTATTTAAACTATTGGCCCGATTGTATTGTTATATCTCGTGTGGTGAATACACATACAAAAATACACAAATGCACTGAATTGAATGAAGTTATGTCAACTTATCTGGTTTATAGAACTGATCATTGAGGCGTCCGGTCCCGCAGCATTCCTTCAGCGGGCTGTTTGGACTCTGTTTGCTCTTATGAGCATTAATCATTAATGCTCCGTCTAAGAGCTATCAGCGCTATCTGTTGTAGTACCTTAAAACATTTTTTATGTTAGATTATTACTTGGCCGGCAATTATCTAATATGTATGCTAATTTTGAGAAAACGATCTCAACTATTAACGGCAAATCTCGTCCCGCCTCGCATAAACTAATAGGTCATACGTACGCACTCTAGAACTTAATGGGGCTTCTTGAACTCGTTAACACTGCCTAATTTAGGCCTGGGTTTATTGAGATTACGGCACAAAGTGCATTCTTCACGCTTAGCATTTTTCCCTATTTCCCCCCAATATTAATTCATTGCCTGGCTAAATTTTCGTTATGTTGTTTCCTTATTGTAGACGGGATTGTTGCCTAGTAAGGTCATTAGAGGTGAACTCTTAAAGAATGTGTGCATATTTAGATTATCTGGGTTGTTTAATTTAGCTATGTGAATTTCTATGGCTTCTTTTATGTCAAGTTACCTACCTTTTGTTTCGTAGTGTATGATTTTTAGGCCTGTTTCTAAGATAGTGAAGCAATTTCTTAAATGTATTGTACTGTCTGTAAATAGTTGACACTTTACACAGGTTTTTACAAACGTATGCATTTTAAACATTGTATATATATATATATATATACGAGGCACGTCCAGAAAGTAAGCTCCGTTTGGTAATAAAATTAAATTGTGTACTGATACAGAAAAAATATTTTTGCACAACATTCTACACCTCTTAAACTACTTTTCCACATAACTGCCGAACTTTTGCAGGCATTTGTCATAGCGTGGCACAAGTTTTTGGATACCTTCTCCATAGAAGTTTGCCGCCGACCCGTAAACGAAAGTGAAGACACCCCTTAAGATATCCTACTGTTTGTACATCACTGTTAGACAAATTGCGTATGTGGTCAGGAGAACTCCTAAACATACGCAGTTCTCCTGGTAAGCACGCAATTTGCCTAACTGTGATGGCCAAACAGTAGGATATCTTAAGGGGAGTTTTCTCTCTCGTTTACGGGTCGGCGGCAAACTTCTATGAAGAAGGTATCCAAAAACTTGTGCCACGCTATGACAAATGCCTGCAAAAGTTCGGCAGTTATGTGGAAAAGTAGTTTAAGAGGTGTAGAATGTTGTGCAAAAAATATTTTTTCTGTATCTGTACACAATTTAATTTTATTACCAAACGGAGCTTACTTTCTGGACGTGCCTCGTATATTATTTGTGTTTAAGTGTAATTCATAAACATCGTACACTAGTAAAGCCTAAGTGAAAAGGATCTAAGGATTAACGCGTGACGTTCGAAACATGTCATCCAATTAAATATGTAGTTGTACATAAAAGCGTATTAGTTTGTAGGGCATGTAAATACTTGTTTCCCGCCTAATGTAATTGGGTACAATTCGTGTTGACCGACTGAAGAGCTTATTTAATAGAATCAGGCAATGCTGAAAATGGCCTCTATCACTACAAATAAGCTATTTAGTTCTTCACGTCACTACTTGTTAAATTGAGAATAGGATTGGGAAGAAGGTGACCGTGGCTTAAGTTAAGAACCTTCCCAGTATTTGCCTGGAGCAGAAATGGGAAACCACGGAAAACCATTTCCAGGATGGCTGAGGTGGGAATCGAACCCTCTTCTTCTTCTCATTTTTGTCTCACGAGGCTGAGTGTACCCCGTTCCAGCCCTCACGCCAGAATTAAAATTTCTTGGCAGAGCCGGGAATGGAACCCGAACCTCCGGGGCGACAGCCTAGCCGCTACACCACGAGGTGGTCTGGTGAGACCTAGAGCAGCATAGAGGGATGCACTGGTCGAGGTGCTATAACCTCGCCTACCAATCGCACTGCTACAAGCACTTCCCCTGGCATGTTTGGTAGACTCTTTAACCATAGATAGAATGCTGAGTGAAAATTTAAATTAGTGTGATTGGATGGAAAGAATAGGAGAACTCCCCATAGATGGTTCAAATTAGTTTGATGACGAAATGCCATCACACATGATTTCATTGTGATTTGACCAACATGTAAGTAAGGAGGGAAGCTTAGCCTGTAGGTTTACGCGAATCAATCTCTCTCCCGTGCCTCTTTCTGTGATCTCAGGTTAGGTATTGAGACTATGGATCCAGAGATCCGGGATTAAATTCCCAGCGCTGCCAAGAAATGTATTCTTGATCTGAGGGTCAGAACTGGGTGCACTCAGCCTCGTGAGGCAAAACTGAGGAACGATGAAGTAGGTTTCCGTGGATTCACACTTCTATTCCAGGCAAATGCCGGGATAGTTCCTAAGATTACGGCTGCCTCCTTCCAAATCCTAGCCTCAATTACAAATACAGTACAAACACTGTTACAGCCATTATTAATAATAATTTTATTGGTTTTACGCATTGATCTCTATAATACTAGTGGATGTCTCGCTACCACGGCTGGAATGAGGCCTCTTGCTTTGCGATTACATTTGCCTGGGGGAAGGGGCAAACATCGCTCAAGCTGCATGACGCTCTTGTTGAAAGGATGCTTACTTAGGCTTATTAACACCCTAATTCTGATGGGAAATTGTTATCACGAGCTGTTATAAATGAAAAAGAAGATATTTGGCGTAAGCTGTCATTCTACAATCTTTCTTTGTTTCAAAATACATGGCAATGACTGCAATCTACAGGAAAGAGAAGTGATACATGGGCCTATGGGCAATCTTAATTTCCACCACGCGCTTTAATTGAAAATGTTAGGCTGTTATAGTAGATTTCAGCATAATATGAAAAATTCGCTTGTTGGGTAGGCTATTAAATTTTAAGCTATTTTGCTTTTCAATTTTTAGGCATAGGTTGCAAACTTGAGCAAGTTCCATGCTTTCTTTTCCGCAGGTCTATATAAATATATGTACCCTACAATCATTTATGTAGCCTACATACATCAGTTAGCTATGGTTTGTTTTAAGGTGCAGAACAGCAAGTTCATCTGTTCCTTTGCATACAACAATAAACAAATCATTCACAGGGTCATTCCATTATAGGATGGAGATCAAGCCTTTCTTTTATATAAAGAGTAAATTTTGCTTATTCAGATGGCGTTTGGTCTGGATTATTTGAGCAACATTTTCATTTTTCCACTTTAACTTCAATTTATCACTAAATTTCATTCTGAAGTTTGACTCTAATAAAGTGTGTTTGTTGCAACAAAAATTACTCTTCTAAGGAAAACGTTCCTTTTTATTATTATATTGAACACATACAATCTGCAATGTACTCAATATGTATCTCATATCACAGTTCCGTGTTCCAGTCCCTAGAGAATGAGGATATAACAACGAGAAGGTGTCATGAAAGGCAGGAAAGGGAAGGATACTCTAGCTCCAGAAACATTACCCAAATAGCTTTAGGGTCAAACGAAAACATGAGTAAACCAAGGGAGTTTTAGCATTCAATATGTTAACCAGAAACATGTGAATGCAATGTTCTATGAAAATACGGTATATCCTTCCTGCAACCCTGCAGTAATGCATTATGTTTATGACTGAGAGAGAAAGATACATTTCATTATAGAAGCTACTGTACACTGTCAAAGTAGTCTAGGCTGAATTTTTATGTTGTTGTTGATTGTTTTAGGGTATTGGCTACATCGTGGTCATGTAGCCCCGTGTGTGATTTTTCCTTATAACCTGTGTCACTGTGATGTCTGTACTGGTGTGTGTGAAAAGGAAGGAATATTTTAGTTTAACGTGACCGTTAATCTCGGGACCTCCTTTTTTACGTGGAATCCGATCCACAGCACATGGCATTTCACTTTGAAAATCTCACATGCATTGACCGGGAATCAACCCGGTCCACCGTGGTGAGAGGCCAACAGTTTGACCGTTGTGCCACCACGCCCCATTACTGGTGAGTGTATTTGCAATTGAGGTAGGATTTGGGTAGGAAACAGTTAGGTACCATCCCGGCATTTGCCTGGAAACCACCTAAAACCACTTCCAGGATGGCTGAGGTAGGAATCGAACCCACTTATATTCATTTCTGCCTCACGAGGTTGAGTGTACCCCGCTCCAGCCCTCGGACCAGAATTAACACATTCTTGGCAGAGGCAGGCGTTGAACACGGACTTCCGCGGTGACAGCCAAGAATGCAGTTATTCGCAAATCCTCGTATATTTAGAAACCTTTTCACTACTCTCTATTCATATGAGATACCTGCCTTAACAACCATATAACCAGGCTTTTAAAATAAATATATTTATTTTCTTCTCAGATCCTCATAAATTAGTTTGTACAGTACTAATTAACAGCAGTGTGTAGTCTGAAACTGTTACCAGTATGAAATAAATATATTTACAAGAAATGACCATTTTCGATATAATATTTCCCGATTTTCACACGTTACATACTGTCAAACAGCTGACGGAGAACAGATCTTCCCCTACCTCCAGGCTAATGTAACCGATTACCTGGACTCACTTTTACGTGCGGCCAATGTGAGGAGTGCGACACCCAGTAGTATTATAGAGATCAATGGTTTTACGTCCCTTTTACTACTGTGGCTTTTAGAAACGCCGGGGTGCTGGAATTTTGCCCCGAAGGGGATCTTTAACTTGCCAGTAAATCTTCCGACACAGCTCCCTCGCATTTGCGCTCCCTCAAATGCCACGTGACTGCGTTAGGATTTGACCCTGCAACCTTGGGCACAGCAGGCGAGAACGTTACCGCTGAGCCACGTCGCCAGTCTTACAGCCATTACAATGACACAGGTTATCAGTCAAAATTCCACACACTTCCAAGTACCCGGGGGTACATCAACACGATGATGCAAAGATTCTAAATTAATCATCATCAAAATCATGTTAATCTCGCGATCAAGAGCCACGAAGAGATCAAATGTATTCAACGGGAATGGAACCCAGGCCACTTTGAGGAAAGGCAAGCAGCTTGACCGCTGGTCCATCAAGCCCATTGACCAGTATGGGTATTAGCCTACGTTTCAGCCAGGTGGGGAATTTATTGTTCGAGATCTTCGCATGTTGGCATCGAGAGGACAACTGAAAAGCAATGTGTTCTGTTTCAATTTCAGTCATCTCAAAAATAGTCCTCCATCGGATCCCAGTTGTGCTCTAAATAAACGTCGAGACGGTATCTAACTGTCTCTGGTATCATTGTTTGAGACAGGTACTGGGGGCTCATAAATGAGAAGGCAGCATAAACTGAAAAGGGAGGACATCACTTCTTGGATTGGGACCTGAACCTTCCATCCTCCTTTTCAACAGATATATTGTAATCTTGTGTACATGTTTTCCTCGTATCGATTACAAAGGAATTCCTTTGATGTAAACCTTTAGGAAATTCCTAAGTTGAGAGGTCGCCAGCGTGCACATTGGAATGTCCGCTGCAACGAAAGCTTCATTAAGCTCGAAAACATTTTGGCTGAGCTTTATGTCAGTCTCCGCTAAAATGCGTGGAGCACTTCTTGGTAATTTAGGCTATTGGTGGTCAACCTTGTCGTTCATGATCTCCGATAACTTGGACTTGTTATTCGAACAGACTCCATCTTTGGGTATATGCTTGTCGTTGTTGTTCTATTCGCGGGATTCCATACTGTATGTTCATTGTTAAATCCCGCGTGAACTGAAAATAAATAGAGAATTGAACGTAAGCATTTCCTATTATATCACACTGAACAAACAAAATTCCATATTAAACGTGAACTGCCTAGGTGGACTTCAGTAACGGTGAAACATGCAAGTAATCTGACTCATGTAAACGACCCGGTTGTAATCAGACTCCAGTGTAAGCTTACAAGCTAATATGTTGGAATATTGAGGGAAATGAAAGGGGTATATTGGAAAACCAATATGTCTAAAACGAATGCAAGTAGCTATTATACCAGGCAGAACTAAATTGAAATAGATGGACCATTTCAGCATTTGGACTGTGAATGCTCCGTGGAGGGCAGTAGAGTGAAAGGAATAGAGTCTAGTAAATTCCTAGTCGCAGTCTGCTGTGTTCATCTAGAAAACGTTGGTCCTGTGACGAAACATTCCCTACATCACTCAGTATTCAGAGAAACTCTGGACGATAATTGAGGACTAAGTGATACAGATATCTCATACAAAAACTGGAGGTTGTAGATACAGTATGAAGATAGCTCGAGTGATTATTGGGACTAATATGTGGGAGCAATGCAAGCGGGCAAACGCAATGATGATATAAGATAGTCCTATGAGGAGGATGGGTCATATAATGCGAATGGAGAAGGATTACCTGGCAGGGCATTGAACTCAGCTATAAAGGGTACGAGAAGCACAAGTACAGACAGGAAGCGAAGGTTAGTTTGGGTGTTCAATGACTAAGTTGAGATGAGTACAGTAGAAGTAGAAGTGGCTACGTTAAGTGTTAATAATGCAACTTCACTTGCTGGCAATAATGCTGGTGCTGTGAACGTTTGACAGATCTGCCTAATATCTGCGTCCAAGTTCATAACCACAACCAATTCCTTTCGCAGGTTTAGATATTCTAAGCAGTGTTCGTGAATTTCATTGATACATTAATGTGATTGTAGCTGAAGAATACAACCTTGGGAGTTCCTAGTTGTGAACGGGACAGGAAAAATTCAGGGCCATTTTAATAATGTTTTTGATGCCATGAGAGAATGATATGCTGATTTTGTACAATGCTCTATTGTCGATCCTTTTAGGAGCTATGAGACATTGTGGCCCTATAGCCCCGTGTACTTTGGTTTGTGTTGAATCTGTCTGATAACATGTGTAGTTTTGATGGTTGTTCTAGTGCGTTTATTTGTAATTGTGGCTAGGATTTGGGCAGGAGGTGACCATGGCCTTAATTAAGGTACCATCCTGGCATTTTCTTGGAGTAGAAGTGATAAACCACGGTAAACCACTTCCAAAATTGTTGAGGTGGGAATCGAACCCACCTTTTCTCAGTTCTGTCTCACACGGCTGACTGTACTTGGTTCCAGCCTTTAGACCAGAATTGAATTTCATGAAGAGCTGGCAATTGAACCAGGACCTCTGCGGTGATAGCCATGAATGCTATCCACTGCACCAGAAGGTGAACTACAATGTCCTTATGCAAGTATGTAGTAAAAATAAATTGGGATCTGGTGCAACTTCTTGTTGCCGTAAGCCGTAAGCCGTAAGCGCCTACTTGAAACTAACTCTTGTTGATATACAATTTCTTGTTACGCGTAAGGATGTGGAAATGTGTAATAGGGATCTTAATAGTACACGAGATGGGGTTTCAGGTGGTGGAGTTGTTGGGGAATAACCATTTCCCTTTCAGCCGGATGGCTGGTGTTCGAATCTTGGTGTTCACGGGTTGGAATTTTCAGCAGGAAAATTACGAAGCGCCAGTAAGGCAGCCAGCATTTTCCCTCAACAAAAGACCGAAACGAGCCAAATGGTTGGGAAACATTAAGTGAAATACAAGGAAAGGGATTTCCATCTTAGAGTTCTGATAAAGATAGAACGATAACATTTCAAGTAGCTAGCGTCTTACAATTCCTACTCGTGCAGCAAGTTTCATTTTTGGTTTTAATACGCAGACAGATAGGTTTACAAAGATGTATTACCTTAAATGACGTTACAGTATATAAGCCTACCAGTGGAATAGGAAATGAAAGACAATGTGCACTTCAGTACCAAATTCCCAACGATTGTTCGCAAAACATTCGGAAACAAGTGACTTCATGACATAAACTATAACAGTACATACATAACTATCGTGGAAGCTAAACGTTGCTGCGCCAGCTAATCCGCTATGTGAGAATGTTGCGCTCAACCATTCTATTCCCTAAGACAGTTACACAGTACCGTACAGGCCTACGTGGATGCTCAGTCCAATAGTGCACGTAAGGTTATTTTCCTCTATATCAAACTATAGGGAAATGAACCGTACACAATTATTATTGGGGCTTGATATCCACATGCAGCTGGAGTTATGGTCAGTCTGAAGGAAACGACGGCAGGCGCAGCGATGAAATGTCAACCTATCACTTGAAATACCATACAAACTGACAAACTGTTAGCTCTAATAGCATCCGACATAATGAATACCAGTAAAATATTTCGTGCAGCTGCCAGGTTGGATTGCTAACAATTATGAAAATTTGAAGGAAACTGTTGAGGTGTCCGGAGATGGAACTAATTTACTGCCAAATTTCATTAACATTGGTCCAGTTGAGTAAAAGTTATTTGGGACACACACGGACAAAAGTCGATCTCATAAGTCCATGTTTATTATATGATGAAAAGTGGCTACAGAGTATATTCAAGTACAAAGTTACTCTAGGACAACGTTCCGAAAAATTAAGAATATTTAACTATAGAGACATGGTCAACTACGATGAGCTCTGGCCACTCATTATTCTTCTAGGTATTCAGTGTTATCTAGGATAGGTTAGAAAATTCACTAGCTCGATAATCCCTGTCTCAGGCATAGATGTCTCCCAGGATACCGCACAGCGTGCTCCTCCTTTCGTCACTGTAAAGCTGTCTAAGCTCCACCTCAGTGAATGACCAAGCAGCTTAGCCAAGAACACATGAATAGCGTTCCCGAACAAGTCGCTTGTACCTCGCACACGAGCAGCACACTACGTTCTCGTGCAATTTAAACAGCGTAGCCTTCCATAGCGTAGTTTCTTCTTAAAATGGTAACGGATACCAGTTACACACGAATACAAAAGTTTCAACACAGCTGAGTTTGGCATCTTATCCTTGTATTAGTCCCGAATAATTTTTATTTTCTGATTTGTATAGGCCTAATTTATATCAATTAAAACTAGGTTTAACATCGCAATAAGAGGGAACTTTAATTTTTAGCTCACAGTTTCAGAGATATGCCCCATTCTCAAAATATGACACTGGGATTATGAAGTATGTAGAAATATGAATCTGCCCATAAACTGTATCATGTACAGTATTGTTATACACACACGAAGCAATATATTCTTCTTTTATTCACGCCGTATGGTTTCATCCTGTGCTACTGTAGAAGAGAACACTGAATGCACAATGTTTTATCATATTATTTTCAGTAGGACCTTGGTTTTCCCTTGCTTTCTAGAAGAGCACACCGCCTCTGTCTTGCCTTATTGTGATGATGTCGCCAACGCCATCAAACCTGACATCTGTTTTTATTTGAAAATTACTGGATGACATTGCAAAGGTTTACTCTACTGACTTATGACCAGCATCAAGAGAAGGGACGTTTGGAATATAATACTGAAGACTAAGAGAATCGAATCCACGATTGAATCTGTATACGATCCAAGCATATACAACTGCCATATCTAGTATTTGTGTAAACAGTGGCCAGTATGAATTCCTACTTCTTACAGATATATCATACTTTCCTACCAACCATAGTGATCAACGCCTCCATGAGAGTATTGTAGGACTTAAAATTTTGGGTGACCTTCAGCACATTCAAGCAAAGTTTGAACCCAGATTCAGGTTATACCTTTCTTTACGTGTAGATTCCTTGTTACAGTACTACTGGAAAATGTAGCAATAACCACTAGATCTACAAAGTGTTCATAGTTTATAACCAATCCTGAATGTCTTGCCTTTTATGAACTGTTTCCATGAGCTGTGACCTGTCATCTCCGAATTGTAACCCTTGAAAAATACCAAACTGCTGAAAAGAAGCATTGTTCAGTTCTATAACAGACCTGAGTTTGAAGCACTTTGTCGTGCTTGTTGTATTTAGCCAGATTATTGTCGTCGAAATGAATCACAAACTTAACGTCTTGACATGTATACTAAACCTACCGGTACCTATTTTCACTACCAACCTAAGTTGTCTTTCTCAGGCCAATTGGACAATGTTATGCATAAAGGTAACAACCACCATGAAGATTGAACTGAGATATTGAGGCTCAAAATTAACCTTCCATATTTAATTCCTATTACCCGTGTGCAATCGGAAAATAACACATTTACGTAGAGGGGGATATATTTTACTTTATTATATTCATATATTTACTTTGCCTTTGTAAATTACTTGAATATACTAAAAAATTGCACTTGGTTCCTTTATGCTTTATTGATTAGTTACCAAAGAGAATAATTGAAATGGAACCGGACACTTGGTTCTGTTATGAATGTTTACATACACAGCATAGCCGATTGTCACTCTCTAGTGAAGTATAGACCGCCACGTTTTGCAGTGGATAGCATTGTTAGCTGCCACCCCAGAGTTCCCAGTTTCGATTCCCGGCTCTGCCAAGAAATAAAAAGTCTTGGTATGGTCTGGTATGTGGTCTCCTAGCCTTGTGATGCAAAATGGGCACCTGCAGGATGCTGTGGCAGGGGGGAGGATTGGAAAGGGTCTGGCCACCCTACCGTATGTAATCACCGGCTCTGGACGCCTGAATAGTGATCCTTTCGCACAGCCATGGACTCTAATCGGGTCACCTACATCCCGTGTGGATATGACACTCTCCTTGAATGCAATAGCACAAATTCACACGAAATTTAAAATAGTTTTCTATTATTATCATTATTAATAAGCATTTTATGCCCCATCAATAGAACGAGAAGCTGTAGTGGAATACAAAATTTAACTGTGCTTATGAACCAACAACAGAAACTCCACATTTGAATCACTCACAACCTGAAAATCAATAAAAGCTTTACACCCTTCAATGTCATCGATTACACGCGTTTCCTACTATATCCAGGAGAAAATTACGGTCTTTATTTTGCAATATTTTCAAACTCTTTATCATTTGTTGCTGATGGAAATTCACAATTTTGGCCTTTTCTACTATATCCAGGTGTAAATTACGGCCTTTATTTTGCAATATTTTCTCACTCATCATTAATTTTTGTTGCTGATGGCAATTCACAATTTCGGCCTAGTAGGTCAGATTTACTACAAGTAGATATATCTTTTTTGAGGTTCGCTGTTTTAATAGAATTACTGGCATAACTTACTTGATATCTTGGTATATAAGTAATGTTGGTATGTTCCTCTTTACAAATGTGGTGCATAACAGTGAAAATGGTCTAGGGGAAGATGACCTCACTGTTACGGCCCTTAAAACAACAATCACCATCTTCCTAGTGAGATCTGTTGGTAAATAATAAATTTCAGTCTAACCACTAGGATAATGGGATCTGTATCTTGGGTAATTTATTTTATCAGTGTGCGTACACTTATAAATTATTTCTTTTGGTAGCTTATTTTTACAATCTTTTACTCTTTCATACAAAATATTATTCGATTTTTAAAAAACTTATTCATAAAAAAATGGCTAAAAACCAAATTAGATCAAAAAAGCAATACAAAAATGTCATATGCAAGGTGCTTGGTTCCGTTATGCTAAACATTTAATCACTGATTTAACCTCACTTTCAGATTGCATGGCACTTGGTTCTGTTAGGCGTTTTCTGCAATCTGCCATACAGAACAAGCTCTTTCTTGAAACTTAAAATGTAAAATAGTTATCCCATGCCTGAAGACCATGTTTGCTGAGCAGATAGTTCAATATTCCCTCGACAAGATGGCACTTATAACTCAATTTCAGTAAAAATGGCGCTTGGTTCCTTTATGCATAGCATGGTCCAATTATTCCGTTCAGACGGAAGCTTGTGTTATCCAGTGAGTAGCAGAAATCCAACAAACACTCTCACTCCATCAGCTTAAGTAGATATTCTTTACTAGCGAGGCATATCGAACAGTATGTTTCACAATATGTTCATATATATTATAGCTAATTATTACCTCAAATATTTGCTTCGATGTCAATATTCCCTCGACAAGATGGCACTTTTAACTCAATTTCTTTGCTTCAAGTCTTCAGACTTCCTTTCTGTCAGGTTCCCTCTATCCGCTAGTTTTGTAAACATTCGTCTCCTTTCCCTCCAATCAGTCAGCCGAGTTATGTCAGAATGTTTCCCTTTGTCTTTGCAGCACTGATGAGATGAAGGGGTTCGATCAATACCTGCACTTATTTTCTATGAGTTATAATGAAATTTAATTGTCCCCGGAACATCGTGAACATACCTTCTTCCTCATCCGTCAAATCGTCTACAACCACATCAACATCATCCTAGTCCTTAGATACAGTTAATTGAAACTATCATGAATGCAGTATGTCCACTTATTCCTGTGGTGTAAGACCATCGATATTTTGGAGGAACAGTCTTCCTACAGTTCAGAAAATGGTACGCACTAACAACATTTTACAAGCACATATAATTATTAAGACAAATAAAAGAGCTACACTTACCCCTGTCATATTTCCCGAATGCTTATAATAAAGGAGCAATTGATTATTAACAGAATAAACCGCACTTATCACCGCTGTAATTTGCCATCTACTGCTTATAATGGAAAACATAGGCACTCAGTTATACTATATTGTTGATTCTAGAGTGCTAGTACCATTTAAACTCGGAGCTGAATTTGGTATAATACCAAATTGGGATATTAGAGAGTAAATTTAGTTGGATTGATGACATGAATGCTTGCCAGATATATGAACTTTCTTTGATTTTAAATATTTTATTTTCACGCGAATAGTATTGTAGCATTACTATACATTCCAAGGGTACGCAAATAAATTAATTATTAAAATCCAGCAATTGTTCTTTTCTATGTCTTTTGCAGTCACCAAGAGCCCGCTGATGGTTCAAACAGACCTGCAAAAGACACGGCAGAAACCTAGAAGAAATGGTGAATTTTAGTTACATGGCCATGGAAGCCAAAATGTCAAATAAATTATTATTTGTTACCAATTGAATACAAAAGAAGCTATACTAATAAATCAATAATAAAATCGAAATGACTATTGCAAAATCGTATTGGCAAGTTTTACTCACAGAAATCAAAACTCGACTACTTTATGTCAGAATGTTTATTGAGTGCTGCAACAATAAACAAGATCTTGTCAGACAACAATTGTGGTTGATGATCCTCATTTGATTCCGGTGCATCTGCACAGCCATCGAATCGGACATTCAATTGCACCGAAAACAAATATTCAGTTGTTGCCGGTGAAACTCTGTTTCTGATTTTTGTGTGGATTTACCCATGAGTAGACCAGTTGCGCTTACTTGCGGGCTGATGATGGTACATTCAGAAGTTAAGATGCCAGGGAACTTATCAAATGTTTGTCATACAATCTTCTCCAGCAGGTAGAAGATGAGACGTTGAGTGGCAGACCACACAATTTATCGGGGAAATTGCCAACGCTGGTCAAATTTTATACTAGCTTCGACAAAGGGACGCCAGCAGTATAAAACTCCTGAGATTGCTTCACCCATCTCACTGTGGGCACCACTATATTTGTGAAGATACCTCAATCTACTGTCGATACCGTCGAAAATGACGGGGAAGGTCTATTATCTTTACCAATAAAATTGTCTTCCTCCGCCTACTCTGAAGCAATTGAAGTGACTCGATCAATGGAATGTGACACTGTTTTCATATCATGATATGTTCGCATAGACGAGTAGCTTGAGCACGATGATGTGTGGTTCCACAGTACTTACATTTTGCTTAGGTTATACTTTCTATTTGTCGTGCATCGTAATGTTCCAAAACCGCAACACGGGGACGCATTTCACTGAAGGCCTGTTGACAACCACTGGATGTACAGTATCACTACTCCACGGTTAGTATAATCGCTCTGAGACGCGTTCTAAAAGCATCTTACTACGTGAAACAAATGAGTTCGTCAAATATTAAGATAAGTCGCCTGATGGTTATGCACAACGACGATCGTTGAGGTAGTGAAGGTTGCGTCGTGTTATACGTATTAAATGATAATAAATTATATTGCAGTATTACACATTGCGTTTAGGTATATCACGGCACTTTTATCACTACAGTTGACACTCTGCTTCAATAAACAAGTCAATCTTTTGATACGAAGATTGCAATTTCAATACTTATTCACAAGGGAAAGTCAGTCAGTGAAATGGAATAGAGCCTACAACGACATCCCAGTATCCTATTGAGGACACTTATCTTTCAACACCATTGCGGTTTAGCTCATTACAACTAAATACATCTATTGTCATTCTCAATCGTTTACCTTCAAAGTCAAAAATATTAGAAATGGAAATAAAAATCCACTGGGAATATTGAGATTAATGTACATTTTAGAGCCCGATTCGTGACAAGGAACTCCGTACTGAATATAAATTTCATAATTTACCTGAAAAAGAAATGTTACTTTTAGAAATTAAATTCAATGCACTGGAATATAGTGGGTGACATAATATACTCCCCTGTGATCGCATATTCCACCAGAGCTGAATTAGAAGACCACAGCTCTATCATACAGCGGTCAGGTAGTACATATCAACTGAAAGATGGCTGCGTGCCCAGAAACATGGCCAGACGTGGATTGCATAGTGTTATCTTGTCCTCTTAACTGAAGGGTACCTCATCAGCGGAAATACATCGGCAACTTCTGAGGTGTTCAGTAGCCTACTACATACACATTTCTCTTAAGCCGCCTTCGATACTTTCTATCTAGCCTGAAGATCACGCTGATGGCTCTGGGCACAGAGTTTTTGAGCCACGTTTCCGTGATGGGGAGCAGCAATCACAATGATTCTCCGTCTGCCTTGTTGTCGATATCTCTTGCTTAAAATCTGTGTATCCAATGGTCTTGAGCTCGGCGTAGCTAGGTGTTAGGTGTCAAGTGTTATATATCCCCACCACTAAAACTGTACCATGATCTTCAGGTTTCACCACATACCGCCCAAACCATGCCCCTGGAATATGTGTTAGAACAAGAATAGTGACTATGTTGACTATGAGAGCCTTGCAATTAAGTCTGCCTGTAAAATAAATGTTCTCTATGCGACCTCCTGTTCCTGTATAGTTTTGAAGATCGATTCTATTTGTATGAAGTATGTTAAATCCAATCACAGGTGCAATCCTCTGTCTTTGGAATTGTTTGTGTCAAAGAGAAAGGTATTGTGCAGCTGTTCCCCACACACACACATTAAGTATCTAATACTTCATAACACTGAGAAGGGAACGTCGCGAACGTCAACTGCCTGATCTCGTTGAAACTTAACACAAATATGTCAGATCACAAGCAAAACATCAGTGATGGTTTTCTCGCACCGACATTCACTTAGGCGATCCTTACAGTGGGTGAAATATTGCAAATTTATATTCGCCCAGGTGGTTGTGCGTGCCAAGTTCCCCTATTCTCTTTGACAAATTGTATTGCTACCATCATTTCCCCTGGCATGTACCGTGAGCCCTCTCACCATATGCTGGCTACTGAGAGATAGGTCGACATACTCTGATAGGTTGGAGAGGAGCCAACCAACCAACCTAGTCTTTACAAGTGTATTCACATGCGCACAATTTCGCCCACGCTATAGACGGTTCACGTGAAATTGGAGATTGAATCCATCAAAGAAGTTTTTCTTGTGGACTGACCGACAATTTTGCGAAGTTCCAACAAGATTCCAAGTTTGACGATCACGGTGTTCCTTATGAGAAGCACAAGCTAGTGGAAGACGTGTCAAGTGCGACTATGAGCCATTGACCCTTCACGGACGAGGCGAGAAGGTTTAAGTTTCATCAATAAAGCATTCATTTTCTGTTTCTCATGCATGACTCTGCTATTTTATTATTTTAGTAATATTTCATCTAAGCTCCCCATAAATCTTATCCTCTCACTGACAGTAAATTTCATATGAGTTTATGCAGTTAGGTTAGGTGGGGTGAATTTCCTTCCTTGAGAGGGTCTGGCCAAGGTAATCGATGTGCTGGGAGTAAGAGAGAGCGGGGAAGCCAAGAAAACTTAAAGCAGAGACACAACACTATGATGAAAACAAAGTGAAATAATAAACTGAATGCTCTTATAAAAACCATTCGGAATTTTTGAAGTCAAAGCTGTAACGGTGGGGAGTAAATGAAGGTGATTATTTGTCCGAGACCGACCAATGTTTGGTGCTTGTTGAACCATTAATATGAACCGTTGTCCACAACGAAGCAACCACAAACATTATGTAAGCGTTGAGGGGCTAGGTCATCGCGGTCTTTTATCCCCGTGTATAATTAAGTGAGTGTGGAATTTTGACTGATAACCTGTGTTATTGTGATAGATTTATTAGTGTGTATATTTGTAATTCAGGTGAGGATTGGGAAGGAAGCGGTCGTGGCCTTAAGTTAGGAACCATGCCAGTATTCGCCTGTAGTGGAAGTGGGAAACCACGGAAAACCACTTCCAGGGTTGCTGAGGTGGGAATCGTACCCACCTCTTCTTAATTTGGTCTCACGAGGCTCAATATACCCCGTTCCAGCTCTCAGACTAGTTTTTTTTGGCAGAGCCGGAAATCGAACACGGACCTCCAGGGTGATAGCCAGGGACACTAGGCGCCATACCAGGAGGTAAACATATTAGGTAAGCACTAAGGATGTTGATGTAGGTAATTCAAAGCAACTGATGCAAAATGTCGAAGCTTCGATGTCAAAGTCTTGGAAGAACGGAAGTTTCGTTGATGCTTCAAAGCAGCTTCGGACACATTCCTACTTCGATGATTCGAAACATCGATATTTTCAGTGTACTCTAAACCAAGTTATATATTAACAATACAACAAAATTAATATATCTTCATTTCCTGTAGTAAAACAGACGCTAGACATCTCAAGAAAATATATTTAATCAGCTTGAAGGCCATTTATTCAAGAGCAAACCTTAAGGGCAATCATGTATGTACACCATAATGATGCTTTAAAGTAATTCCCACTAGTGCACGTGCCACGTTTGACTCTCGTTCCGTATGCAATGAGATCGACTGTGTTCCAACCATTCTAAACAAACTGTTTCTTTTACTTCGTGTAACAAACTGGGCTTCGAAACTGAAAATCACTGCTTGTTGCAGACATTATTATTGTTATTATTATTATTGTTAATATTATTATTATAATTATATTTCCAAGTCCTTTCGAACACAGATATTTTACGATGTCTAAAATAACGAATTAGATTTATTTCGTTTCTTTGTTTTTAATCATCATTACAATGTCATGATTTGATGCAAACGTTTGTCAAAGTGCTTTCCTTTTCTGTAAACTGAAAATATTTGTCATCATTGTGTTTTGCGTTACTGTGATGTTTCCGAAGCGCAAACGACACGTGCAGAAAATCTGATGATACACCTTTCTTTCTTGCATACTTTGTTTCATGTTTTTTGTACTGCCAGTTAGAAAACGCTAGCAAACCACAGCCTTTAAAGTAGTTGGTTAAAACACACTTATGAACATAACATTATGTTGTCAACTGACAGTAATTACTGTTGTTGCTGATTCATTTAGGGATTTGAACATCCCCATCACCAGTGTGTATAACATTTATCTGACAAGCTGTGTTGTTGTGATGCCAATAATAGTGTGTATTTGTAATTGGCGCAAGGATTGGAAAGAAGGTGGTTGTGTCCTTAAATTAGAAACAATTTAAGCATGACTTTAAATAATAGTGGGAAACCACGTAATACCTGATTAGCTTCACGAGGCTGATTGTAACCCGTTCCAACCTTTAGACCAGAAGTCCAGAACCAGAAATCACACCCATGGCCGTAGTTCCACCGCAAATGAATTAGGATATTTGACCCTGGTGAGGCCAATCTTGGAATACGGCTCAGCGGTTTGGGACCCATATCAGGTAGGGCTCATCAATGAGCTGGAGATGGTACAAAGGAGGGCTGCTAGGATTTTGCTCAACGATTTCTATCCTAGAAGTAGTGTAAATGGAATGATAGAAAAACTAGGGTTGGAATTTCTGGAAGATAGAAGGATGAAATCCTGACTATACGCTATGTTTAACATTTACACTAATCGGTCAACTAAGCAAACGTCTGGGAAATCCCACCTACCTGAGCAGAGCAGGTCATCCGCATAAAGCTAAGGTCCGACCACAGCGTACAGATTATGAGGCACGGTATATTTTTTCATTAATCATTGTATTGATGGTTGAGACTCATTACCTGGCACAGTCTTAGAGTCTTTCCCCAAACATATTGATGTGTTGAAGAGAAGACTGAATTCTTCTGTAAATACTACGATGAAATTACTGTAGTTGTATACATAAAGTGTGTTTGAGATTATTGTTGGAAGTTTTCTGTAATTTTACAATTTGCCACCAGGAATTTACTCCCAATCGAAAATAGTGTAAATGAATGAATGAAAGAGGGCTTATTGCAGCGGAGTCTCAATGCGCGCCTGACACCACCGAAGGTGGCTAACAGTATTTGTTTAACATTTGGCTTCGGTTCTACACATTTGTACAGTCTACTTCATTTTGTTGTGAGAATTGCCGATACCTAATATCATAACATATCTTCGGTTTAATTTTCAGTGTTTAAGTCATGTAAACTGTCACGTTGCAGCTTGCGGTGCATCCCCTTGACAACCTTCCAAGGCAGTAAATGCGTGTGTAAACATTTACCTTCTCTATTAAAAAATAGATTATCCGACAGACAATAGTTCAAAATCTTGACCATTCAAAGCGTCCAAAACTGTTCGTTATGAAGCTTGGTTGCTTCGAAGATTAGAAGCATGTTCGTTGCAGTATGGAAGATTGAAGTTCCAATGCTTTGCAGCTTCAAAACTCGATTTCTTTTGTAAAACTTCGAAAGCTTAGGAATTAACAGCCCCAGTTAGCACGGAGAAGAAAAGAGAGATACGTTGTTATGAAATATAATGTACACGGGTGAATACAAAATTCACGCACCAAGAAGGAATTATGGGAATATTGCAAGGAACTGGCTATGGATGATTATAACGCTTCAGTACGTAAACTATTACAATTACAGAGCAACTAATACTCGTATCACAGAACACTGACAACCTGCATGGAGGCGCTAGTACCCTGTTAGTCTACCTTTAGCTTGGATAGCTTCTATAATAGGTTCATTGTAGAGAGCAGGTGCTGGATAGTTTGTAGGTCGCAGTGGACTTATCCAGGCTTGGATACGGGTGGGCATTGGGACATAAAACTTCCTATATCCTCGTACAGCACAGGTCGTAATTTATGGAACACCTACCTACACTTCCATCTCTTGACACGTGTGCCGCAATTTTCAGTAATTTTCCCACTTTTAACATTTTGCTCACCTTAGACATACTCACACCCTCCGTAGTTCTAGCACTAATACCTCTAATCGATAAACTGCTCAAAGCTGAGTTATATCAATATTCAACAGGAATGCCATAACA
The DNA here is from genome assembly GCA_946902985.2 of Meconema thalassinum. Classification (NCBI taxonomy): domain Eukaryota; kingdom Metazoa; phylum Arthropoda; class Insecta; order Orthoptera; family Tettigoniidae; genus Meconema; species Meconema thalassinum. The sequence goes on from OX336389.2 coordinate 908,001,154, forward strand.
ACTGGCAGACTCAGCTAAAGAACTTCAATACCCATCGCACCCTCTTAAAAATGTCTAAGTATATCGCGACCTACAAACTATCCGGCTCTAACTCTCTACAAAGTACCTATTTAAGACGCTATCCAGCTGACTTACATCGGAATAATTTTTCAAAATAATCCTACTGGGAATTTACATTTAGACGTCACATATAAATGAGCCGTATACTGTTTTCATGTCATACGAAGATTATCCTCGCACAAATCAACCTTTACAGAGCATTCGTACAGCCAGCCTGTGGGCACCTATTGTTCACCAACATGGAATAGCGCTAACGCACCACAATATGCTCGCTTTTGTAACCCTTGACTGACTTGCCGTACTAATAGACTACCATCTTTCCACTGTCACCGCTTGTGACACTTCCCCCACATCTCAACAAGCTACGCCACAAATGCCCGGCATCCGCCGACATATTTAATAACTTACGATCTATTGAAGATCGTAACCAATCACCCTTTTCCCTTGCATCTACACTTGACACCAGTCGCTTGCCCCAGAAATCTGACTACCTTCTCTGGAAACTAACTTGCTAGCAAGTGATAGTCTTGGCTGCTGTATAAGACACCGTAAGTGTTAACAACAATCATATCAGCAACATGAAATTTTAAATTTCCCAGACGATTGATCTCCTTACTGATACTTTTCTCCTCTCAGAACATAGTTTTTTTTCGTTCTTATTTTGCTGTACTTCAGTTTAAATTTACTTACACCAAAAATGTATGTATTGTTTGCTGTTCTTTGCCCAATTAGCTAGCAGTGAATCGAAATAATCCTACTTTATTCATAATTTGAAAATAAACAACTTTCAATCTTTTACAAGTAGAATAACGGAAATTTGTGATAAGGTAGAAAACCTTAATGGATAACATACGCGGAAAGAAAAATAGCAGTGACTTTAAATTTTCAAGATGGTGGCTGGACGAAATATTAAAATTTAATAGTGAATTATTCAGAATGAAAATGCTGCAATTAAATCGAAACTTAGTAAGAAAGAAGTACCATTTACGGGGCCTTGCTGAAATAATACATAAGAATAACACACTGAATACAATGCGAGGCGGCCATCTTGAATATATAAAATATGATAATGAATAACTCAAAGGATTTTTAAGCTACGACGACAAAATTAGCAATAATGTAGAATCTTGTAGGTGTCCTCGTATGACCAAGTCAAAAGAACAGTGACTCCATACATTCATGATGGTGGTTAGCGTAGTCTGGAATATCATTAATTCGCTTCATCATCTAGGCTTCCAGGATGGAGCCACGTGGTATGTTGGTGATTCTTTCGCGACGTTTCGGCTCTCATTGCAGCAGCCTTAATCATGGGAACGTGTTCGTGCTTGTACTCAATCTGACCGTTGTTAGTTGGACGTACCTGCTTGTTCGCTATTGACGTGACACTACTCCCTGATTCGTCCACGCTCCAGCCAGTCACGTGCTAAGGAAACATCCCACGTGTAGCTAAGCCTGAATCCGTCTTCGCGATGGAAACCATTAACTCACGATATAATAGCACAAGTAACGCAGAATTTAGTGAGAGAGGAGTATTATACGAAGGACCTCGCAACCAGTAATCATAGTAATATGACACCAAATATAGAGCGCAGCAGTTATCTTGAAATGATAAAATACACCAACAAATAATCATATATGTATATAACGCTAAGGTGTATGTTTTACAAAACTCACGCTCTTGAACAAGAGGGAGTTAGAAGGTTCGGTTTGTGCCTTCCAAACCTTTTCAATAGTACAAGTCAAATTTTGCAATTTTTGGAAAGTCAATTTATTTGTTTATAAAGTGCGTTTAAACAAATAAATAACACGATAACCCCTATAATAATAAACAAAGTTTATATGGTTCCGCCTAGTCAATACATTGTTTTATAAGAGGTTTTATCGTGACATAATCACTTGTCACGATAAAACCTCTTATAAAACAATGTATTGACTAGGCGGAACCATATAAACTTTGTTTATTATTACATTCTGTCAATACGGAAAAATGTCCGACTTTAAAAGTCAAAAAACGATAACCCCTGTCAGAACTGTGTCACGTCCAGCCCGCGTAACAGTAAAGCCAGGCGGGTGGTATTTACTCATAAGGCGCTCACTAGTAACCTATATTAATATTGTTGTTTTTATGTCCATTTTAACTACTGAGGCAATTAGGGACACTGGGGTGCCGGAATTTTTCTACAAAGGGGATCCTTAGCGTGCCAATAAATCTACTACTATTCGTTGGCTTCGGATGAAAGTTGTGACTTCCGAGATACAGCACAACTTTTAATTTCTATTCGTGACATTGACAAAGCGTGTGAAATAACTGAGGAACTGTCATCTTTAAGAAGCATCCATGGAACTACAACATGCGAGGATTTTTTCTCGCACTGAATGAAACATTGAAGGATCTCGATTTAGGATGAGCTGGATTGGTAGCTATAACTACAGATGGAGCAAAGAATATGAGTGGTACAAAAGTTGGATTAATTGGAAGAATAAGAAATGAATTTGCTAACAGAAATGCTGATATATCTCTTGAATTACACTGCGTTATTCACCAACAAGTTCTATGCGGAGAAGTATTAAATGTACAACACGTGATAAACACAATGACATCTACAATTAATTATATTCGATCACACGGACTCAATCATCGGCAGTTCCAGTCATTTCTGGCTGACATTGATTGTTATACGCGAATGTAATTTATCATAGCGAGATACGCTGGCTTAGTCGTGGTAATATTTTGAAACGCTTCTGCATCTCCGTGAAGAAGTAAGCACATTTAGACTATAAACATGAAACAGAAATAAGTGTCTGAATTTGGGGACGAAAGTTGGATGTGGGATTTAGCAACACTCACAGATGGAACGCAACATTTAAATACATTGACTTAGGGATTACAAGGGAAAGTTATACTTTTAAATGAAGTGTATAGTTATGTGTTAGCGTTCCAAAATAAATGAAAATTATTTCGACAGCCATTGAAGGGTCCATGGGGAGAAGTGGGAATATCACTCAAAATGTAAAATCGAGATATCAGCCCGATCTGGTAGGCCTCATCGCGACGTATTGAAAGCAAAATTATGTCTGGCCAAGAACAATGAGGGTCGCGAGAAAATGACGTTGCAAGTTGACGCGTACATATAAGTAATGAAACTTTAAAACTGGTTTCCTGATCATTTTACATTACTTAACATTCCCCCTTCTTTCCCTGGACCCTTCAGTTGTACTGTGTTTCAAGAAGCGAACTCAAACATTTCAATGTCATATGATCGGTTTATTAATTTGATTGACTTATTGAAGAATGAGTTTGAAAACATATGAAGATTTGAGTGCGGAGAAAATTTACTTGTTTGATAATCCATTAGCAGCTGACGTTGGTGATGCGCCTGTGCAACTACAGGTCAAATTAATTGAAATCGTTCCCAATTAAGAAACAAGTCCACGGAGGGAAATCTTATCAACTTATATACGGCGCTTGGTAATGAATATGTTCCGACTTTCTTAAAATGTGCGAGAAAATACTTGTGCGCGTTTCCAAGTGATTACATTCGTGAACAAACTTTTTTCAAAAATGAAATGTATAAATCCATAATTACTTTCCCGGATCATTGACAAACACCTACATTCAATTCTGAGGGTGGCTGTGTCAAACCCAACTCCAGGGACTTCAACACTGTCACCTCTCACTAATTGGTAAGTTAATCCAAAGCTCTACAGAATATTGTTTACTTTTTTCAATTCGTTACGTATTGTGTGTCAGGTTTTTGTTTGTATTGTTATATAGCCGTGTAAGAGGTTGGTGATTGAATAAGGGGACACCTGAGCGTGTGGATGTATTTGTGTGTTGTAACCGATATCGCATGGTTTTGAGAGCTCTGGCAACGTCGCATAGCAGGAGGAAGAAAGCAAGCGGAAGTAACCTGAGGTTGATGATTTTACGTCATGGACATAGTTGACAGCATGACTAGGCGAAGGTTCCAGAAGCGTAGAGGGCGCTGATGAGCTCCAGGAAAAGTCAAGGTGGGAAGGTCACGTCGGAGAAGCGGGTCACTTTCTTTCCTATCACCGTACAACGAAGTTCACTTTCTTTTGTGTCGCCGTACGCCGAAGTTCATCTTTATTTTTGTGTCGCCGCACGCTGATGTTACAAACAAGTGTGTAGTAGCAGTCGTACCGTGGCAACATGGAACCAGTGCGGTATTCCGACAGTTTTTGGAACATAGCTGAAAGACTCAGTATTATTTATTGCGTGGACAGCTCTGTATTAACGAATATTAAAGCTGAATGTGGCGAGGTGTTTTATAACGCAGATCATAATGCATTATGTTGTGGGACACTAGTCATTAGTACAACGAAGTGCGAGCAGACACACGTGATGTCTTAAACTTTTACGAGGTACGGGACTGCATGGGCCGTGCGCGATATAATTGACGCCCAGAACATATGAACGAAGCGATGTGCTTTTGTTTGACGAGCAGACAAATGAGTATCCAGGGCCAGTGAACTATGAGAGATAAACTGAGTGTAGTCCAAATATAGAGCGACATTCAAGGCCAAGGACGGACGTAATATCTTATGAGTGCAGGCTGGTGTATATGCGTACGATATAACCTGTATCGTTATAGAGTTATTATCACGGCCATAAGTTGATATTACTTGGCATATTCGACATGAAGATTGCAGCGATGTATTGGACGGACATAAAGGCTATCAGTACAGACCAGTGCGAGTTTTGTGACAAGAACTTTACGAGCGAAGAGATGACCAGCTAAATCTAGGATTGTGGAAGCTGTTATGATGACGTGGAAACGAAGGCTAGCCAGGACCATGGACACCCAGAGGGTCGCGAGCTGGATCCAGGACGAGAGGGGAGGATGTTCAATGAGAAGAGCGTGGACCCAAACCCCCAGGAAACGTGTCAGCGGAACCAAGACTGAGGTGGTCGAAAGGTACTGAAAACCATGTTAATTCTTAAGTAGTGGTTAATGGGTAGTGGTTACTAAGATTTGGACAGATGGGCTTAAATCGAAATAGAATTTACTCAAAAGGATAAAATGCGATAAAATGACAAGATTATTAGGATAGTAAATTTTAAGTTTTCTTTTGAGAGATTAATGCAGTCATATTTAGGGTTTAAAATAAAATATATGGATGCTTTAAAATATAATCTGAGTACAGGGTTCTTTCAGCGTGTTACGTCGCTGTGTTCTTTGAATTGGTGCAACCTGGATGACAATTTATGGTTTGAGCAGGCTTAAATTACAGAGGGAACATTTACACTTAAGGGGCCACTTTTTGTGCGCACATCATGATATTTACACTAAACACTCACACGTCACTGAGGTTTCCCTTTACATGCTAAAATGAGGAGATGCGTTTGGTAGGTAACTGATACAAGGTTGTGTAAATAATGAAACTGCATTGATAAAATAGTAGGGTTACCTAATACGAAGTTATGATGAAACTAAAGGTTTTCGCTATAGCGAGGTGAATAAAATAAATGATTATAATTAATGTTACAGGATAGGTTCAAGTATATGAAATTTTGAGGCAATTGTCAGTTGAAAAACAAGAAGTTCCGTGAAGAACTATACAGCCTACTTTTCATGCCAATGATTATTTTACAGTATATGAATCTATCTAGAATAATGACGAAATGAAGTTGGTAATATCGAAATATCTAATTAGTTCAAAATATACCTGGTATAATGTAGCCTAATAGAGCACTACAGTTGGCAGCCCTGGTGACTGAATATATTCTTAGTTCCATCTCTTAAGGTACAGAATACAACATTTGGTTGAAGTCCAATGGACGTTACATGCAGTTAGACACTGGATCTATCAGCACGCGTAAAAGCATGTTGCCAACAATACCATGCGTGTGCTGGTCAGAAATAATCTGAAATATTATATCTTGTTATACGAATTTTGGATGAAATCCATTTGTTAGTATAGAAGTTACATGCATTTTAAAATTGGACATATCAGCAGGCATAGAATCATGTTGGCAGCACTGCCTTGTATTAATTACTCCAAATTAATCTAGAATATACGTGTGCAAAGTATAGAGCTGTTGGCTTGCATACTTTCTGATATATTGATATTAGGGTAAAAATAGACAGCATTTATTAACAGTTGGCAGCCCTGATTGCTCTTAACAATACTTATAGTCATATCTGTTATGGTACGCATAGCACATACGAAATTTGGTCGAAATCCAATTGATAGTATAGAAGTTACATGTATTTAAAAATTTGTACTATCAGCAGGCTTATAATCATGTTGGTAGAACTGACGTATATAAGTTACTCCAAATTAATCTAAAATGTCAGAATATACGTATGCATAGTTTAAAGCTGTTGGCTTGCATACTTTCTGATATATTGGTATTTGGATTTTAAAAAATGAAATAGAGAGAGCAATTATTAACAGTTGGCAGCCCTGGTGGATCTTAAGAATACGCTCAGACATATCTGTTTATGTACAGATATTACATACAAAATTTCATTGAAATCCAATTGATAGTGTAGAAGTTATATGCATTTAAACATAGGACCTATCAGAAGGCTTAAAATTATGTTGGCATCACTGTCATGGTTGGCCTCCTGGAAATTAAGCTGAAATAGTATTATCTACAAGTGTGCCAATTTTGGAATAGCTCCCATGCATACCTTGCAAGATATCCAACATGGAGCTCAAATTTCTAGTGCGTTTTTTCAGCAGTTGGTAGCACTGACATCATTTTCAAATTTGGACGTGATATATTCCGGTGCACATCTTTACTCATACTAAATTTGGTTTTGATTGCTGCAGCCGTTTGGGAGTTGATAGGGGGGGGACACACACACAGCCAGACAGACAGACAGAAGGACAGGCAGACAGACAGAGAGACAGACACACATTTTCCCGGATCGATCTCATAAGTCTACTTTTTCCTCATTTTTGCAAAATGTGAAAAGTAGGCTAATAATACAGATAGGCAGAGGCCATCTACTTAAATGTTTATGGTGTATTTATAAATGTGTAAAGAGCATGCAGTGGTTAACAAAAAAATAAATAAATATCTGGAATCATAAAGATTTTACAATGTAAAGTAATAAATGTAAAAGCCCACAACCAGTCATTTTTCTGAGTGAGGCACAACTGAACGAAAATCAGTGAAAATAATAATGAAAGTATTTAATCCATGAATAAAAGGTCTGAAAATGAATTATTTAACGCCAGTGACATCCATATATAAAAATATATTTTTAGCCTACTTTTCATATTTTGCAAAAATGAGGAAAAAGTAGACTTATGAGATCGGGCAAATGTGTGTCTGTCTGTCTGTCTGTCCTTCTGTCTGTCTGTCTGTCCTTCTGTCTGTCTGTCTGTCTGGCTGTGTGTGTGTGTCCCCCTATCAACTCCTAAACGGCTGCAGCAATCGAAACAAAATTTGATAGGAGTAAAGATCTATACCTGAATATCTCACGGCCATATTTGAAAAGTATGTCAGTGCTACCAACTGCTGAGAAATCGCAATTGAAATTTGAGCTCCATGTTGGATATCTTGAAAGGTATTAATAGGAGCTCTTTCAAAATTGGCACACGTATAGATAATAATATTGCAGTTTAATTTCCAGGAGGCCATACATCGCAGTCTTGCCAAAATGAATATACGCCTTCTGATAGGTCCAAATTTTAAATGCATTTAACTTCTACACTATCAAGTGGATTTCAACCAAATTTCGTATGTGCTATGTGTACATAAACAGACATGACTGAACGTATTATTAAGATCCACCAGGGCTGCCAACTGTTAATAAATGTTCTCAATTTATTTTATCCAAATACCAATATATCAGAAAGTATGCCAGCCGACAGCTTTAAACTATGCACACGTATAGTACCTGACATTCTATATTAATTTGGAGAAACTTATATACGTCAGTGCTACCAACATGATTCTAAGCCTGCTGAGAGGTCCAACTTTCAATACATGTAACTTCTATACTATCATTTGGATTTCATCCAAATTTCGTGTGTGCTATGTGTACCATAACAGATATGTATATGCCGATTCTTAAGAGTAACCAGGGCTGCCAACAGTTAGTAAATACTGTCTCTATTTTTGTTACCCTAATATCAATATAGCAGAAAGTATGCAAGCCAATAGCTCTAAACTTTGCACACGTATAGTACCTGGCATTCTAGATTAATTTGGAGTAACTAATATACGTCAGTGCTGCCAACATGATTCTAAGCCTGCTGATAGATCCAATTTTAAAATGCATGTAACTTCTATACTAACTAATGGATTTTATTCAAAATTGACACAACAATAGATCATAGTATTTCAGATTATTTCTGACCAATACATGTATGTCATTGTTGCCAACATGATTCTACGCGCGCTGTTAGATCCAATGTTTAACTACATGTAACGTCCATGCTATCCATTGGACTTCAACCAAATTTTGTATTCTGTACCTTAAGAGATGGATCTAAGAATATATTCAGTCAGCAGGGCTGCCAACTGTAGTTCTCTATTAGGCTACAGTATGCCAGGTATACAGTATTTCGAACTAATTAGAAATTTCGATATTACCAACTTAATTTCGTCATTATTCTAGATAGATCCATATAGATTAATTTTTGGCTTAGATCTTAAATTTTAAGAAAAGTAGGCTCTTTAGTTCTTGTTCTTTTGGTGATTACATTTAGTTAGAAGGAGATCGAATGAGGCAACAATTTTTTTTCTTTGAATATTTTCTCATAGTTATACACCTGCTCATTTATGGACTATTCAACGGAGAGGTGACATAGCATTTTGAAGTAATGGTTGTAATACTAGGGTGATATAGCTCTGATCTCCGTAAGTTATTTTGTATCCAAAGATTAGGACGCACGGAGATTTTTGTCCTCATTAATTTGAATTTTGCTTCTGCGTAATTTATTTATTTGCA